>CP142461.1:34975000-35575000 GCA_038049695.1 Cinnamomum chago
TTCCTTGTCTTGGTTGAAATCTAATTTGTTGTTTTCATTCATTTAAACTTTAGTTAAATCTTTTGGTTTTGAAAACAACATTGCACATGCATCACATGTTCTAAGTTAGTCATTTTCATACAACTTGTGAGTCTTTGATTTTTATGTCATTAACAAGTTGTTTCTCATACATGTGATTTGCATTAAACTTCAATCAATCTTTTATGAGCCTTAACCTTTGAATTGCTTTAAGCAATATATTAATTGAGCTTTGTTTTTAATTTGATTGAAGTTATCACACACACATCATGAGCATACATCTTTGCATTCATTTAGCGTTTGTGTGAGTTGTATTACACTTTCATATTAGCCTATTTAAGAGGCAATTTATTGTGCTTAAATTGTATCTCTTAGAGTGATCTTTTGTGAAGACACTTCCTTAGAGAAATCTTTATTTGTAAAGGTTATTGCTTAGCCTAAGAAAAGCATTGTGTAAAGGTTATTGCTTAGCCTTGAAAAGCATCTTGTAAAGGTTGTTGTTGAGCCTAGTAAAAACAACATTGTAAGGGTTATTGCTTAGCCTAGTAAAAAGCATACTTAGTGAAAATCCGGTGGGGTGATTGGATCACAGCCGGTAGTGGACGTAGGCATTGAGGCCGAACCACTATAAACCTTTGTGTTGTGGTGCTTGCCTTTGTGATGATCGTTTTATTAGCTTCCGCATTTTGATTGTTTATCATCACTTGTGATTAGTTTATGTTAAGAATTTAAAATTGGTCTAAATTGGTCATCTTTGTAGCACACCCTATTCACCCCCCTGGGAGCTGTTTTTCCCATATTTTTAGTATTCCAGGTCGACCTGGGCATGGCCAGGTCGACCTGGTACACTGAAAATCATTCCTGCAGGGTTTCTTAACTGAGACCTGTTGCTACAGTATTTTTAGTTTGCCAGGTCGACCTGGGCAGGGCCAGGTCGACCTGGTACACTGCAAAAATCCTGCAGAACCCAGTTTTCGGGATTCTTCCATTTTCAACCTGATTTTCCACCAAAACACCTCCAATCACTCCCAAACTTCACCAAATCTTTGAAAAACACAAAACCACTAAAATGGCCATCATCTAACACCCATTTAGGCCCATTGATCTTCCAAATGGGGGTAAAACCCCATCCATCAATGTCCAACCATCCAACAAAACTAAGCTCTAGGTAGTTCTAACATATGAATAAACATCTGAACTATAAATTGCAGAATCAATGAAACAAAAGCATACAACCTAAGTTAAAAGTATAATGCACTTGCCTTGCTTGGGAGAGAAGGTATTGTAGAGAGATATAGAGAAGAAGAGAAATCCTATCCAATGCAATAAGGAAGAAGAAGATGAAGTGGCTGCAGCTTCTAAGTATTCTCCTAGCACAATAACAGTAGCTCAAGAAGAGAAATGAGAGAGAGGAAGAAGAGAGGAAGGAAGAGTGAATAGTTGCTAAGGGATTTGGGGATTTGTGCTGGATTTATAAGGTTTGGGGGAGGGGCTAAAGACTAAAATAGCCTTTGGGGTTGTATAGGATTAGGGTTAGGGCTAGGGGCAATTGAGTCTTTGGGTAGGGAAGGTTCTAGAATGGTATTTTTGCAATAACCCCCCTATGGTTAACTTAAAACCCTAGTAAGGGCCTCCCTTCACTAATAAACCCTAGAATTGCAAAAAGACTCCATAAAACCCTAATACTAATACAACTAAACTAGTCTAACACAAACTTAGGAGATTAATACCTAACTACCCTGATTAACCCCTAATTAGCATAATTAGCCACTAATTAATATAATTAGCTAATAATTAGCAATGATTAGTATTTAAAAACTCAAATAGAGGGCCCACAAAGGGTAAGGCCTTACATCATTCCGTCCTTTTAAAACATTTCGTCCTCAAATGTAAAAACAAAGTTAGATCATACCTGAGGTAGAAGATGTGGATAGTCCTTCTCCACTTGGTCGCGTAGCTCCCATGTAGCCTCCTCCGGAGTGTGATGCTCCCACTGGACCTTCACCCAATGAATGGTTCGGGTCCGGAGCACCTGCTCGTTGGTGTCGATGATCGAAACTGGCCTGGCGACGTACGAAGCGTTTGGCTGGATGTGTAGTGGGTGATGATAAAGAATGTGCGAAGGATCCTCCACGTACTTATTCAGCATAGAGACGTGGAACACATCGTGCACTCCTGAAAGCTCTGGCGGCAGCTAAAGCTTGTAGGCAACATCTCCAACTCTCGACCTGATCTCTAACGGTCCGACTTATCTCCGCGCTAGCTTACCCTTCTCGCCAAATCTAAGGGTACCTCCGGTTGGGGAAACCTTCAGGAAAACTCTGTCTCCCTTCTAAAACTCGAGAGGTTTGCGCCAATTATCTGCATAACTCTTCTGTCGGCTGCGGCTGATCTTCAGGTTCTCGACTATCTGCCGAACCTTCTCGCTGGTGTCGTTGACTATGGATGGTCCATGGAAACTCCTGACACCAACTTCTTCCCAACAGACTGGGGTCTTGCATCTCCTCCCGTACAGTGTCTCAAACGGTGCCATCTTGATGCTTGAATGGTAATTGTTGTTGTAGGCAAACTCGCAAAGCGGCAAGGAATCCTCCCAATTCTCCTTGAAGTCTAAGACACAGGCTCTCAACGTGTCCTCTAGTGTCTGGTTGGTACGCTCGGTCTGCCCGTCTGTCTGAGGATGATAAGCTGTGTTAAAGCTCAACTAGGTGCCCAAGGCATGCTGTAGACTCTCCCAAAAATGAGAAGTAAAGCGCAGATCTCTGTCTGAAACAATCGAAGCTGGAACTCCGTGCAATGAGACAATTCGATCCACGTACAGCTTAGCAAGGACATCGAGTCCTGCCTTCATCGAAACTGGCAAGAAATGAGCTGACTTAGTCAGTCTATCCACAATCACCCAAATGTCGTCGTGGCGTCTCCTGGTGGCTGGGAGTCCTGCGATGAAGTCCATGGTGATGTGCTCCCACTTCCATTGGGGTATGTCGAGTTGATGAAGTAGCCCTGGCGGCTTCTGATGTTTGACCTTGATCTGCTGACACGTCAAACACCTGGAGACATAGCGAGCTATCTCTTTCTTCATGCTGTTCCACCAGTAGTAGCTCCTCAGGTTCTGATACATCTTGGTGTTGCCGGGGTGAATCGAATATCTGCTATGATGTGCATCTACGAGGATCTCGTCCTTCAGCTCCTAAATATCCGGCACGCACAATCGGTCCTGATAGTAGAGCACTCCGCCAATCAATCTGAACTCTGACCTCTGGTCAATCTGCTCGATCACTCTGACAAGCTTGGGATCGTTGCGTTGACTGTCCTTGACCTTTCCTAGCAACTCTGGTTGCCATGCGGACATGGTAGCAAGCAAGACTTTCTCGCCAAGCGGCTAAAATTGAACGTCTAAGCTGCTGAAGACGTCGGTCCACAGACCCTCTGCTGTTAGAAAACTGACGAGGGCGGTCTTCCTGCTCAAAGCGTCTGTTACAACATTCGCCTTACCCGGGTGGTATTTGATAGGGAAGTCGTAATCCTTGATGTACTCCATCTATCTCCTCTGCCGATTGTTGAGGTCGTTCTGAGTGAACAGGTATTGCAAACTGCGATGATCTAAATGCACTTCAAATCTCTCTCCATAGAGGTAGTGCCGCCACAACTTCAACGCAAAAACAACTGCTGCTAGCTCCAAGTCGTGCATTGCGTACTTCTTCTCGTGCTCTTTCAACTGGCGTGATCCATGGGCAATGACCTTCCCTTCCTGCATCAGAACACAACCAAGACCGGTCCCTGAAGCGTCGGTGAAGACTACGAATTCACCGTTACCGGTAGGCAAAGACAAGATCGGTGCTGTCGTCAATCTCTCCTTCAGCTCTTGGAAGCTGTTCTCGCAAGCATTGGTCCACACAAACGGTACATCTTTCCGCGTCAACTTGGTCAACGGGGCTGAGATCGTGGAGAAACTCTTGACGAATCTACGGTAGTAGCCTGCTAAGCCGAGAAAACTCCGAATCTCCGTGGCATTCTTCGGTCTCGCCCAATTCGTCACTGCTTCTATCTTCGCTGGATCCACTGCTAGTCCATCCTTGGAGATGATATGTCCGAGGAAGACTACTTTCTCCAACCGAAACTCGCACTTGCTAAGCTTCGCGTACAACTGGTTGTCGCGTAACAACTGTAGAGACGTCCTCAAATGCTGCTCGTGCTCCTCTCTGGTCTTGGAGTAGACCAAAACATCGTCGATGAACACAACGGTGAAGCTGTCGAGGTACGGATCAAAGATCTTGTTCATCAGGGACATGAACACTGCTGGTGCATTTGTCAATCCAAACGGCATCACAAGGAACTCGTAGTGGCCATAGCGTGAACGGAACGCTGTCTTCTGCACATCCTGCTCTCTGACTCGCAGCTGATGGTATCCCGATTTTAAGTCTATCTTCGAAAAGAACTGCGCACCCTGAAGCTGATCGAAGAGCTCGTCAATCCGGGGAAGAGGATACTTGTTCTTCACTGTTGCCTGGTTCAGTTGTCGATAGTCGATGCACATCCTCATCGATCCATCATTCTTCACGAAGAGCACTGGTGCGCCCCATGGCAACACACTCGGCCTGATGAAGCCTTTGTCTAGCAACTCCTCCAACTGGGTCTTCAACTCACGTAGCTCTGCCGGAGCCATGCGATAAGGAGCTCTGGAAATCGGTGATGTGCCTGGCGCAAGCTCAATGGTGAAGTCGATCTCTCTGACAGGTGGTAATCCCGGGATCTCGTCGGGAAAAACATCTGGAAACTTGCAAACAACTGGAATCTCCTCGACTCCCTTGGACTCCTTGTCCTCTGAGATGAATGCGATGTAGCCTTCGCAACTTGACTTCATTAATCTCTCGGCCTTCAGTGCTGAAATCATTCGAGTGTTAGGCGATCTCCTCTCGCCCACAAACTCGATCGTGTCATCTGAACCGTCGATAGTGAGTCGGACTGTCTTCTCGAAGCAATCCATCACCGCTCGGTATCTAGCCAACCAATCCATCCCCAAAATGACGTCGATGTCATGCATGGGTAGCACGATCAGATCTACAAGCAAAATGCACTCCCCAATCTACACTCGTCATCTGGGGTGTTAGGTTAAGTTTAACACTTAAGTCTACCCTGATTCTACCCAATCTATCGTCCTCACACGTATCCCATCACTCAAATCCTCACTACGTCCTACGGTTTTTAGTGTGTTTTATTTCCAGAGACCAGCTCGGTTTTGATACCATAAAAATGTAACGCCCCAATTCCGGATACCGATAAAGTCGTTCAAATATCCGAAGTTGGAACGCTACTTCCCAGAAAATCCAAGAACTTCCAAGATCGTAGGTCCGCAGTGAGGTCCAATTTAAAACTTTTTGAACAATATGAACTCAACTGTTAATTGCGGAAGCATGAGAAATAAAACGGAAGCAATTTGGTATCGATATATATATATATATCAAGTAAGAGCGGAACAGTAGTCTAGTTTAAAGTTATCAATTTGTTAAAACAAAGGTTAATACATTTTTGTTCGTTACCCTGCTCACTACAAAATTCTCTGAAAACCCCAAACAAATGAACACTCATAACCCTGGTAATATCTCTCCATCCTTCGGCTCGACATCAGGGTCGGCTGGGCCCCATACGTAGTCTACGACGACAGGCGCCTCTACTAGCGCAAGCGCATCCTCTGCGAACTCTGGGTCAAGGCCTAAGCACCAAAGATGGGTCAAATCTAAAAGATCTGGCAAGTCACAGTATACTAATAACATAGGACATATATTAAATGAATAGAGACAGGTATATAAATTAAAGAATAACAAGGTAAAAGAAATAGACAATTGAGCAAGATAAGTATAAGGAATCAGGATAAATATACAACATCTAATCTACTATAAAATAGCACATTCACACGAGTTGGAATACCGCGGGATATTATGCCGCGGCCCTCCCATACTGAACATAGTTGCGGCGGGGAAATCTCACCAGTGCTGGGAATTACTAATCTCGCAAATCACTCATTAATCTCATCACACTCATCACTCAAGACCGGACACGGTATCACACCGTCCGTCTTAACAACATAGCTCATCATGATAGCTCCTCAACACTCATAATAGCTCCTACCGGGGATGATCAGTCCACAGGCTGAGCTTAAATCAACCGAGTGAATGTCTATGCCGACTCAAGAATAACTCTAAGGATCTGTGTATGTCTAGGCTTTGCCTTGCGTGAACAAGGTCATAACCAAGTCTCTAAGAGGTTCATACATCAAATCAGTCTATGGATTATATTCCAAGTCCAAGCCCACTCGTTGGATCCATACCAAGGCCCATCAACACATGGCCTGGTCTAAAACAGTCCATACGAGGCAATCATAACCATATTTACTGATAAACAGCTTATTCTAATCCATAAAGAGTTATAATTCCAATATGAACTACCTCTCCAACCTAAGAGTATGCATATCCATACTTAGGCCCGAGCCACAGACACGGGTCAGTGTTCTCCAAATCATACTATCGGGTCACCTTTAAGATATCCTAGGTTCAGGTCCTCCATTTATATTTAATTAACAGCTAACAGCGACACTAAAGATCTAAGAATGACAGTAATACACTAGGTGAAGTGTGAACTTCAATATGAGAATCAATAGGGAAATACAACAGTCCAATCATAAGTAATGGACCACTTTCAGATTCAGGTCCATATCTGGTAATTAGATCTCTAAACGAAGTCTCAGATGCCAAAGGATACTGTGTTTGGTGCTCCTGAGGTTACAGGCATCATTGACAACATTTAAGGCTCTAATCATCTTAGATTAAACGACCAAAACCCTAATCAGTGGTCCCCGCGAGTCAAGGTTGAGCCACACCGTTGACTCGGGCTTAGTACATTGATAAACGTCCATTTGGATGGTCAATGGGCCCCACAAATGATCACAACTCCTAAATGTTGAAAATTGGAAAATCAGGGTTTCCCAGTGTGCTAGGTCGACCTGGCACACTGGGGGATTGACCCCCAGGTTGACTTGATGTGTAGTGTGCTCGGTCGACCTCCTGGCCTGGTGGGTCGACCGAGTGCGGAAAAGTTATGTCAGGCCTCCTGGAAGATTAAGTTTGTTTTCAAAGGTTCCCAATGTGTCCGGTCAACCTCCTGGCCTGGGTGGTTGATCGCATACACCAAAAACCATGAAAAGAGTGATGTCCCAACTTTAAACATTTTTACTGCTAATCCTATATACTAGGTGAAACCCAACTTCCAGTCTGCACTCCCTAAGTTTCAAGAGAAAAACCCACTTTCAGTCATTTCCTGAAAAAAAAATAGTGTACCCGGGTCGACCTGGGCATGGCCAGGTCGACCTGGCTAACTAAAATGGATCTCTGCAGGAAAAAAAATTAACTGGGAGCCTGTTTTTTTTTCAAAATTCAGTGTTCCCAGTCGACCTGGGCAAGGCCCGGTCGACTTGGTACACTGAAAAACTCAAACCTGCAGAAAAATTAACTGGGAGCTATTTTTCCCATATTTTTAGTGTTCCTGGTCGACCTGGGCATGGCCAGGTCGACCTGGTACACTGAAAATCATTCCTGCAGGGTTTCTTAACTTAGACCTGTTGCTACAGTATTTTTAGTTTGCCAGGTCGACCTGGGCAGGGCCAGGTCGACCTGGTACACTGCAAAAATCCTGCAGAACCCAGTTTTCGGGATTCTTCCATTTTCAACATGATTTTCCACCAAAACACCCCAAACTTCACCAAATCATTGAAAAATACAAAACCACTAAAATGGCCATCATCTAACACCCATTAAGCCCATTGATCTTCCAAATGGGGGTAAAACCCCATCCATCAATGTCCAACCATCCAACAAAACTAAGCTCTAGGGAGTTCTAACATATGAATAAACATCTGAACTATAAATTGCAGAATCAATGAAACAAAAGCATACAACCTAAGTTAAAAGTATAATGCACTTGCCTTGCTTGGGAGAGAAGGTATTGTAGAGAGATATAGAGAAGAAGAGAAATCCTATCCAATGCAATAAGGAAGAAGAAGATGAAGTGGCTGCAGCTTCTAAGTATTCTCCCAGCACAATAACAGTAGCTCAAGAAGAGAAATGAGAGAGAGGAAGAAGAGAGGAAGGAAGAGTGAATAGTTGCTAAGGGATTTGGGGATTTGGGCTGGATTTATAAGGTTTGGGGGAGGGGCTAAAGACTAAAATAGCCTTTGGGGTTGTATAGGATTAGGGTTAGGGCTAGGGGCAATTGAGTCTTTGGGTAGGGAAGGTTCTAGAATGGTATTTTTGCAATAACCCCCCTATGGTTAACTTAAAACCCTAGTAAGGGCCTCCCTTCACTAATAAACCCTAGAATTGCAAAAAGACTCCATAAAACCCTAATACTAATACAACTAAACTAGTCTAACACAAACTTAGGAGATTAATACCTAACTACCCTGATTAACCCCTAATTAGCATAATTAGCCACTAATTAATATAATTAGCTAATAATTAGCAATGATTAGTATTTAAAAACTCAAATAGAGGGCCCACAAAGGGTGGGGCCTCACAAATTAGGGAGATGATTACACCATTATGATGATGATTTCTGAAATACATAACCACATGAAACTTTTAAAACGTTCCTTACATCATGCATATCAGATATCACTTGAGGAATCATCTTGCATGACTTCTTCCTCCGACTTGGTGTTGATCAGATTTGTATTTGGGAGAAATGATAGAGAAAGCTCTGATTGAGTTCAGAGATGTCATATGATTTTATTTTCTTTTCTATTTTGTTGTTGATTTTGTGGTTGTTGTGGATGCTTACATATGAAATTCCATTTTCTTTTCTTTTTTTTTTTTTGGGATTTTTATGGTGAACCTTATATTCCTCTTAGTCTATTTTTTCACCCTTATTTCCTTGCATTGAATTAACATTGAACTACCTTTTTAAGCTTGATAGAATTTGTACATGAGAGAAATGGAGAAGCCCCGAGCACTAAGTAGTTTTTTTTTTTTTTGATAACACAGGATTTCCAGCCCTTTGAGACCACTAAGTAGTGATATGTACCATGCTTCTCAACAAGTCGGTCATGTTGCAACATAGCCATCGGCTTCACCACCACTAAACCACTTCTGATGGGTCTCTCTATATTGCCATCATTGGGGCCACTCTCCACCATTAGACGATTTAGATTTATCGAGAACAGGTGGTGATAGATCTCTCTGGGGGGGGGGACAAATCAGCATCATAAACTACACGGCCCATGTAAGTATATATTATTTACTTTCACCTAAATCGGTTTCTTAAGGGTGTTGATGAATTTTTATGCAAGGATTTGATAATCCAGTGTGGCCCATCTTTGTTGCAAAACAAATTTTTTGATATTGAATTTGACTATAAAATATAGTAAAAGCTTCGAAATCAGCTTAGACATTTCATCTTTTGCGTGGGCATGGATTTTATCTTAATTTTGAATGCAACTAAATGTGTCTACTGTGAAGCTGAGAGATGTCGAGAAATTAGGACTATATATGATTATGGGGTATGGATGTCCATGTATTTGTGATGAAAAATATGATACCATTGTTGAATCTTTTTTTTTTCTTTCGATATAAATATGCATGAATATATTTTAATTATTTATAGTTAATGTCGATATCTTATAAATTTATTTAATTTCTTATTTATTGGCCTTGGCTAAGCATGGACCTTTGTTGCTAGCGTTTGCTTATACAAATGTTTTGGTTAATCTACATAGTCCATAGATCATGATACAGTGCCAATGTTTGATGTCCAACTAATACCTAGTTCCCTACATAGATCATGATAAAGTGCCAATGTTTGTTGTCCAACTAATACCTAGTTCACCTGATGTTTCCTCCCTTCCTAAGATCTATATATAGGAAGCAGAAGATCCACCACTCATTCCACTTTCCTTGTGGAGGCAAATCTCACAAACGCTAAACCTTTGAATCTCGGCAAATCCCTTTGATTTTATAGGGAGACCCTACAGATGGATAAGAAAAGAAGGAAAAAAATTCATACGCTTCTCAAATTACTTTCACTTACTTCCTGTAAAAATAAAAAAGTGACTTTCAAAAGCAAACTCTATTATGGCTTGCTTTCTAAAAAAAAAAAAAAAATAAATTTGACCTTTTTATCTTAAAATACTCTTTTAAAAATCTATAACTAAACAACCTTTTAAAAGCTAAAAGCCCAAAAATCTCCTTTAGGATGTCAATTGAGTCATTTTAGGCTAGAAGTCAGATATGAGGCCCATCTAATGATTAGTCAAGGACATTGAATTGGTGATCCAGGCTCATTGGTTTTTTAAGTACCATCGTTAAGGGCCTTGATTGAGTCAGGCATGTGGGGCCCATTTGTACCAATAAAATTGAATAGACATTTTCCGAGTCCAAATTGTCAAAGCAGTCAAAAGTTTTTTTTTTTTTTTTTGAAAGATAAGAGATTATATTTCCAAAGAGTAATGGATACAATCTATTTGTAGTCCGGAGGGAAGCTCCAACTAGTAGCAACATCGAAGAAACTACCTAATGGGTCTATCGATCAAAAATCAGAACCAATAAAAAATGCATGCACCCCTGTAAGGGATGTCTTTAAATTTTACTCAATCATTACAAAGGGTTATCTACATCTCATTTTGATTTTAAATAGATGTGCCCACTATGGAGTTTCCCTGCTCCACTCATGCAAATGTGACTGAAACACTCTGACATTTGGACTTTGAAAAATGTCTAATCAATTTTATGGGTAAGGATGGCCCCAAAATGCCTGATCTGAGCCATCTCAGGTAAGGATGGCCCCACATTCCTGATCGGATAATAGCCCAATGATTGCAACCAGCAGCAATCAACGCCCTTAATGGTGGGTCCAATGGCCTTGACTGATCATCAGGTGGGCCCCCATGTCTAATTCTTAGCCCCAAATGACTCTTCATATCTGAATAAAATTAACGGTCAGATACCCTTAAGTTTAACTCATACATAACAAGCGGGTTAGGTCGTGCCCGAACCCGGTTCATAAACCTCCAGCCCGCTCAGCTCTCTCTCTCTGGTTTTATTCTTTTGGGGTTTCTTCCACTCCTCTGCAGACTGCAGCAAGGTAAGTTCCCATCTCTTTTGCCAACAGCAATCAAAACCATCTGTATATGTCATTTCGGTTGAATTTATATTCTTCTTCTCTCAGCACCATCTTCTATGGTATCATCTTGCTAAATCTTTAGTGCTCAAAACAAATTCACTTTCATTGTTATAGTTGGGAAAGCTTCAATCCTAATTCTATCTAGTACTTTTATCAAATGGGTATGTCTGAAATCTCCATTACTTTATTGGGTCTTCTCTATCTTTCTATAATTTTTGCTACTTTTGATCATGGTCCCATATGTAGAAGATGAGGTTTTTTTATCCTAAATTTCTTCGTCAATGGTTTTTTTTTTTTTCTTTTTTATAGATTTTCTGTATTCATTTTCTTGTAGTGAAGGGTCAGTAATTGCGCTTTTGCGATTACCCAAATTGGGGTGATGTTGTTTTTCCTATATAAACCCTGTAAGCTCTGAAAAGGGTCTACCATTGAAGATGATGATGCTGTGAGGGAGCTGTTTCTTGTGAAAGAAAAGATGTGTTGACATTGATTTGGATGTTTTTATGGACAAAACTGGTTGCCCATTGCTTTTGCAGTATGTTTATGCCAGGATCTGATTTTCTCTAACCTGTTTACCTGTAATGAGTTATGCTAAAGAACAAAACAACTGTCACATGCAGGCTAAAGCTAACTTAGGACATGCATAGGGGCATGAGCACTGATTTATGCATAAACAGACTTGCCTGCGGTTGTGATTGAAGATCTTAACAGTCTCCTTACTCATTTACATATAGCAAGAGTTACATTTAAGTAGAGTGTTAATAGATCGATCTCTTTTAAATCTGATTTACTTGAGAGTTCTCGGCCTTTAAGCGGAGGGTGGATCAATTTGGGGTCTTTACGCAGTTTTGACAATGGAGTTTCATTTTTCTTTTGCCACTTGAACATGTGAATAGAGTTTCACACATTGGAGATGCCTAGGAGTCTTCAAATAAGGATAAGATTTTTTTTTTTTTTACACCAACTCAAGATAGGAAGAGAAAAATATGTTCATTGGATCACATCAAAGAGTGTTTACAACCTTTACATAGACCAGTGGGCAATAGTCTTGCCTCCTAATTAGAGATTACAACTTCTAATTAGAAATTGTATTTTCTAACCATGGCTCCTAAGGATATTGACTTACACAGTTACACTCCTCACTAGACTTAAAACATATTACAATCAAGTAGATTCTCTTAGTCTATAACTTCCTAAAATTCAGGGTTGCAATTGATTGGGCATGCAACATTGGCATAATGTCCCTATTCGACATGTGCCTAATTAAATACTTAAGTTATAGGCCCTTTTAGTTAATCGGGCATGTGCTGGTCCTCTTGGGCCTTCATTGGTAAGTCATTTTTGGCCCATGACATGCATCTCCTTTTCCTTTATGACCTCCTAGCTTTGAGAGGGTGTTTGAGTTAATAGGTTTTTGCTAAAACCGAGTTACATGCAAGTATGCAACCCTACTTTTGCATAAGTGCAGCATCCAAATGCATGAACTGCTGACTTTTGCATCAACCATTTGCTTGCATTTGATTTAGATTGATCAAAAAGGGATGTAAGTCATAAGGTTCCAATGGTTTTAAATAGCAGGATTGGAGTTCGGGTTTTGTATAAGCAGAGTGAAAGTGAGTGTTTGTCATTTCAGAGAAAGGATGATGATTATAATAGTAATTGTCACATAGATGCCTTAATGTGCTTATGGTACATGGGCCTATTTGTTACCACAAGATTCTTAATTTTGCCAATCATAATGTTGGTTGGGTCTTGGATTTTGCTAATATTTCGCTTACTTGTGTGAATTTTTTTGACATAACAATAATTGAGTTGTAGTCAATCCTTTGCATAATCCGCATGTGAGAATATAGTAAGATCCTTTGTACTCAAGGGTGGAACAAAGGAATAGGCTTGGTCATGCGCCCCCCCCCCCCCCCCCCCCCCCCCCCCCCAACTCCATTAGTTTGTTGTAATTGCCGGTCCCAAGGATGGAGAGAGGAGGGTTTCATTAGGTCGGTTGATAGCTTACGTAAAACTTGTGTCACAACTATAACATGCAGCTTATTGATATTGGGTGCACACAACAGAAACAAGCTAATGAGAAGAAGAAGAAAAATCCTTAGGAGCTATAATCAAGCTTTGCCTCACAACCTCCTGCTTGGCTAGACTATCACCTTTAGAATCTACACTTTGATAAACCAAACCAAACCAAACCAAGCATTTTCCCACTAGGTGGGGTCGGCTATATGGATTTGACGACGCCAATCAAATTTGTTTAGGGACATGTCCTCCGTTAGATCCATGTAGGCAATGTCATGTTTAATAGTTTCTTTCTAACTTCTCTCGGGTCTCCCTCTCCCTCTCCTACTTCAGGCAATCTCTATGCTTTCACACCTTTTAACAGGTGCCTCCATTGGACGCCTTCTAACATGGCCGAACGATCTCAGTCGATTTTCTCTCATTTTATCTTTAATCGGTGCTATTCCTACTTTGCCCCTAATCTCCTCATTCCTAATCTTATCTCTCCTTGTGATCCCGCACATCCATCTTTGATGAATCTGCACTTTGATGAACATGATAAAAGGAAGCATGAAGATTAAGAGCAACTGCTTGACTAGACTATCAGCTTTAGAATTTGCACTTGGATGAACATGATGAAAGGAAGCACGAAGACTATGAGCTAGATCTAGCGCCTCTTCCACTACGTGCGCCATGGACTAAGGGCTAGAGCTAAATCCAGATTCTCCTTTCACCGCTATATGGATTTGACGACGCCAATCAAATCTGTTTAGGGACATGTCCTCCGTTAGATCCATGTAGGCAATGTCATGTTTAATAGTTTCTTTCTAACTTCTCTCGGGTCTCCCTCTCCCTCTCCTACTTCAGGCAATCTCTATGCTTTCACACCTTTTAACAGGTGCCTCCGTTGGACGCCTTCTAACATGGCCGAACGATCTCAGTCGATTTTCTCTCATTTTATCTTTAATCGGTGCTATTCCTACTTTGCCCCTAATCTCCTCATTCCTAATCTTATCTCTCCTTGTGATCCCGCACATCCATCTTTGATGAATCTGCACTTTGATGAACATGATAAAAGGAAGCATGAAGATTATGAGCAACTGCTTGGCTAGACTATCAGCTTTAGAATTTGCACTTGGATGAACATGATGAAAGGAAGCACGAAGACTATGAGCTAGATCTAGCGCCTCTTCCACTACGTGCGCCATGGACTAAGGGCTAGAGCTAAATCCAGATTCTCCTTTCACCGCTATATGGATTTGACGACGCCAATCAAATCTGTTTAGGGACATGTCCTCCGTTAGATCCATGTAGGCAATGTCATGTTTAATAGTTTCTTTCTAACTTCTCTCGGGTCTCCCTCTCCCTCTCCTACTTCAGGCAATCTCTATGCTTTCACACCTTTTAACAGGTGCCTCCGTTGGACGCCTTCTAACATGGCCGAACGATCTCAGTCGATTTTCTCTCATTTTATCTTTAATCGGTGCTATTCCTACTTTGCCCCTAATCTCATCATTCCTAATCTTATCTCTCCTTGTGATCCCGCACATCCATCTTTGATGAATCTGCACTTTGATGAACATGATAAAAGGAAGCATGAAGATTATGAGCAACTGCTTGGCTAGACTATCAGCTTTA
Organism: Cinnamomum chago; assembly: GCA_038049695.1. Taxonomy (NCBI): domain Eukaryota; kingdom Viridiplantae; phylum Streptophyta; class Magnoliopsida; order Laurales; family Lauraceae; genus Cinnamomum; species Cinnamomum chago. The sequence goes on from CP142461.1 coordinate 34,989,827, forward strand.
GAATTTGCACTTGGATGAACATGATGAAAGGAAGCACGAAGACTATGAGCTAGATCTAGCGCCTCTTCCACTACGTGCGCCATGGACTAAGGGCTAGAGCTAAATCCAGATTCTCCTTTCACCGTAATATTACAAAAATTACAACGAAAAGCTTCATGAAGGCCGCTGCTAAGGGTATCATCACAGTTAACCGAACAAAAACCAGCCAGGCCCAAGAAAGAACATATTCACCTGGAAGGACAATTTCAGATAATGCCTCCCACTCCCACAAAAACAGGATTACCTATAGCACTACTGGCTTAATTAAGTTTTAAGGATGAGAGATGTATCTTTGGCTTCAAGGTTTTAAAGACTTTCTAGTTTATCAAATTGCATAGACTCTCTCTCTCTCTCTCTCTCTAAGGAGTACACTCTAGAGAATGGGGAAAAATTGTGTCGGAAAATCTGGGATGTATGTTTTATTTCGGATGGTTCAGTGGGGTTACAGAAAAGCAGTTCGGTGGTATATCCTTTTTGTACTTGGAAAGAGATTTTAATGTTGTGGTTAGGCTCTTCTCTAAGTGATGATTTTCAGCCAGTTCCCTTATCCAAGGCTGCTGGAGGCTGAACAACCAAAGGAAATCCCATGGTAAGCCTGGTCCTTCAAGAATCAAGACTCAGAGGCACAATGAACAATGATTAAGGAGGTTTGATTTGCTTTTCAGGAGAAAGTAGTCCAGGTCATAGACCTGAAATTTTAGCCATTAAAGAAGGCTAAAAATATCTACTGTCTCTTGGTTAGGGCCACCTCTTGTCCTCTTGTTGAAACCGATTAACTTGATGCCATGAGATGGGTACAAGGAAATGCCTGCCCCTTTAGAGATTTGCTTCTGTTGCAAAGGAGATAAAGGCGACATGCATTTTGATAAATTTCCCATCTGCGCATATTCCAAGAGAATGAAGAAGTGAATGCTTTGGCATGGCATAAGTACGTAGATATGAGTTGGAAATTGGGAACTCCCAGTCATTGTAATTGTCTTTTTTATAAGATGCAGTTTATTACCATGATACGGAAACCCTTGCTTTATGTGCTTCTTTTATTTACGGAATATCCTAATTAACGATTTGCTATGATGCACGGGTACGGTATGGATATGGCAAGGACACGCCATAGACACGGCACAAACACATATTTTATACATAAAAAGTGAAGTATCGGATACGATACGACACGATACGTTGCCCATTTTGAAGTATCCATGCATCATAGACGATTTGATTGTTATTCAAAAAGTAAAAAACTATTACAATATTGCATAAAGCCAAATGCACGCATTATGTACAATAGTTTTTTCAGCCTAATAAATTCACAGATTTTCTTGTCATGTTGAAGTAGCTAGCTTTAGCATTCAATGAGATTTCACTGTAGGTCCAGCTTCCAGTTTGTTATATTTTATCTCTGATATAGGTCTAATGTTTTTGAAACAGCGCAAGGTATGTTTTGTTCCTTGGTGGATCTCATGGTTTCTATTGGGTGTTATTTACAGCAGGATTGAGCTGTTTTTGGTCAATCTGTAACTTTGTTTCTCTGCATCTCCTCTCAATAGAAGATGACAAGAGGAGTTGTTGGGGATAAGTGGTCCTCCAGAATTCTGTGGTTATGTGCACTTGGAAGTGCAGTAGGTAGCTTCTTTGCAACCACACTTCTCTTGAAACTGATTAAAATGAAAATGAAGAAAGACACTACTTGTATTGAAGACTTAGATGTTATTTGTCTGCTGAATTTAAAACTTAAATTGTATTGCTTGCTTAGGCCTATATATGGTTGCGGTGGAGCGACAGACACAAAACAGGAATCGTATGATCGCTGAAAGTTTGAGGGCTATGGAAGGGGAATCTGGTGGAGAGGAAGTTTGAACTTGGGCGAGGGCCTCTTAGTTGCTTTCAATTTGAATACGCTTTACCATCACTCTGACCTTTTCTTCAGGTAATGAAAGGTCCATTGGTCTTAGAGTTAGGACTGTCGATCGTGAATACAGAAAGGAAGATGAATAATATTCTTGAACATGTTAAACTTCTATTGATTGAGTAATTATGATGAATATCATCTTTTGAGACTTGGATTCATATTGAGTGCAAATAATAGGATTCCTGGATTACATTTCAAGTTTTATATTGCATCTAAATTTATATGGTTTAATTGTTCCATTGTTCTTATAACTGCACTGTTAGTGTGTTTGTTTAAGCCGACCTGACCAATAAGGTAAGGCTCTGGTGAGCATGAACATCATAAGCTGTGTGGTTTAATGAGTTTATTGATGACGATAGTGAATGCCTTGTATTTTTAAACTATGCCTCTAAATCATCCCATACATGTACAAACTACGAAAAGGAATTTAATTTCCACTGAATTTAATTCTGGTGCAGCATTATCTTGGAGAATGTAATCAATCAATTTTTGAATTCAATCTAAAGAAGTAATTGGCATGGAATGTTATAGCAGTAAGTATGTGACATTTTGATCATTTGCTATATCATGGATTGGGATATAGAAGTTGCTTGAGTAAATCTTAAGAATATTGCTGAGAGCAAAAATATCCTATGCTACCATGAATCTTGTTATGTGAATCATTGAACTGAATGAACTGCAATGGTACTTTTCATTTGTACTGGGAAAGTTGTTACTTCTCGGAATTCCTTGATTATGGGAAAACTTAGAATAATCGTATGGCACTCTAGAACTTTTTCATGAGAATTGGTTTAGTTAAAGGTGCACTTAGGCTCTTGGCTCAGGTTCTAATGGGGTTTACTCCTTTATTTTTTTAGGCACATCACCATATTAGGCATATGCAACTGGGTGCCTAGGCATATGTCTGTGTCATTTTTTGAACAAGGGGCAGAAGGAGGATAGGTTAAGGCTGTATTATTTGAAAGAGTGAAAATGGAATGGGAAAAGTGAAAGGGAAAGAGAAAGATCTGCTTAGCTACGTTGGAAGTTCTACTTCTTTAGATTTTATCTTGATGGCCAACATTAGCATTTTATTGATAATCATAAAAAGGATACTATACAGACGTCTTCTGTATGCACAAATACCACCTGCACAAAGCTCTGATGGAGCAAAGAACAACATACATCATCACTTCTTCACTATCCCCTGTTTTGCTATAATCTGATGTAAGCTAGACAAGCCCTTATGTGATGAGGGTAGAGATCCAACCAATATCAACCAACTCTCTTAAATCATGTCTTTAGGGAATACCAAATCAACCTTTTTGAAACCCTTCAACAACTCATCATCATCATTAAAACCTTGTCCCAACTATGTTGGGAGCCCTTTAATAGCTATCAAAGAAATGCACGGTATACCCTGTAGATAAATCTTCTTATATAATGCTAGTCTTCCAACTACAGTGTAGAAGGCAGGCAGAATAAGTGCAGACCTCACCACACCCATGTCTCAGACAAACGTAGGCAGTTTCACAAAAAAACGTAAGAGCTTTTACAAAGAAAGAAATAATTCATCATTTCATAAGATTCTCCAAAAATATGTGGTTGATGGCCTTACATCGTGTTTTTGTATATTTTATTTTTCAATAATTCAACCATTTATCCAATTCAACAATGTTCTAATTTTTACCATTCAAACATAATAAATAAAAAAATGCAGAAAATCCCCCTTTTTTTTTTACTGACCTAATCCCTCTCAAATGCGGGACATAACTTTCTCAATTCTTGCTGGAAACACACAAACTTTGGCCCATTGGAAAGGGTAATTGAATAACCCATCCAATAGATCCAATTCCATGTCACTCGGACATTATTTGGTACATGAAATATGCCCATTTCTTAAAAATTAAAAAGATAAATAAGATATTAAATAAATGGAAATGGCACACACAAAGTGGGCCCAGTGTTTGCCTCTCAGCCTTCAAGTGGGCTTCCCTCAGTCAGCTTCAGCCCACTTGTGTCTGCATTGTTCATATCTTCACTGTTTCTTTTTGGTCTTATTGTTGTTTTATTCCTCAATTTAACTATTTTTATTCTTCTACTTATCTTTCCTCTCTTCCATTTCCTTCCACTGTTACAATTAACTGTTTTCCCTGATGTCTCACTTTAGTTCTCTCTCTCTCTCTATATATATATATATATCTCATTTTCTATCTTTCTCTGTTTATATATTTATTTCTTTATTTTCCATTTTGGAATTTCTGCAAGCTCTCTGTCCCTCTCTTTATTCTTTTATTCTTTTCTCATTATTTTACTACAATTATGATTTATGTATCTGCAGTTTGGATTTCTGCAATGTTAATTGATGAAGGATTTATTAGTTGAACCTTATTTTCTTGTTGATCTGATTTTTATTTTCATCGGATAAAACACGTTGGCTGAAGTAATGAAACTTCTTGAAAATGCTTAAATTTTAAGTTTCAATAATTTGTATAATGGCCATTTTTTAAACTTTCAATTAGCTTTCTAAGTTGACACTAGAGTAATTTATGGCTTTTATTTTGTTAATAGTGGCGTTGCATGAGGCCAAAACACAGAAGTCAATACAGTGTGTATCTGTATTGCTTTTACTCGAAACTGGAAAGTGTATCCTGCAAGCATCTTACACTTTAAAAGGGCTTGGTGCCTACTGCCTAGCTTGTGGCTTGTTCTTTGACCACACTGGCAAACATGTTATCAGTAAATAATATTCAATCACATAACAGTGGCTGTTGTGATTTTCAGTATAAGAGGCGTGGCAGTAGAAATGGACATTACTTGGAGGGAAATAGGATGGCAATAAATCTTCACCTATTCAATACCTTCATGAATTATGATGTTTAAGTGTAAATTCAGTCTCCAATGTGCTTTTTGACCATGTCTGTGAAGGGATGTCATCAAACAGTGCAGGAGTGTGCTTTATACTTGTATGGTTGACAGACTTCATGGCTTGGGATCTGTTTCTGAGACTTGTTGAATTGGTTAAAACCATGGTTCAAAATCTCGGTTTCGGTCGCGGTATCGGCCGGACCGAAAAACCGATATGATATCGGTATCGGTCGCGGATATCGGTCCGTCGCGGTCATCGCGGTATGAATTTTTTTTTAATCCAAAAAAATTCGCAAAAATATCCAAAAAATCGAGAATATTAGAAAATACTGAAAAACAATATTTGTTTCCATTAATAACAGCAATAAATCAAAATCTCGGTCACCTTAAGTTATGAGTCCTGTCTGTGTCGCAGACTCGCAGTTCAATGTCTTTTCCAGTATTTCATATAATGCAAACATCAATCATTTACATACTATACAATGATCATAAATCATTAAAACAACATATTTATGATGAAATTCCCAAAAAATGATATATTATAATTCAAATATTAAAAAATCCGAAAATAAAAAAAAATTGAAAAAAAAGTTCAAAATCATGTGTATGAGTAGATCTAGCATGAAAGTATGTAGATCTAATTTCTAAATGAGGAAAACTACACAAGTGAGTAAGTGACAAACCTCTATACTTCATCTAAAAAAAAAAAAAAAAACCATAATAAAATGCTTTAAGTTGATTTCCTCTTACCTTAGATAATTTTTCTTCAAAAAATAGAAGTGAGATTTGAAAATATGCAAGAGAGATGATGGCTGCTGCTATGGCTAGTAAGGAGTTGAGAAGAGAGGAGAAGAAGATGAAGATGGGGGAAAAAATAAAAAAATTAGGATTCTCACCCTTTTTAACATATCTCGGCCGATATTTTGAAAATATTGGCCGAGATATTGAAAAATCCGCTATGAACTTCATCTCGGCCGAGATGGGCCGAGATATTGAAGAAAAAAACCGATACCGATATCTCAGTGAGATATTGGTTCGGTATCGGCCGATACCGGTTCATATCGCCCGATATGAACCGGTATCGGCCGGTTTTTAAATCCATGGTTAAAACACTGGCAATTCCTCTTCATTCTACTGCCTATGAAGTACTTGTTGCATTGGTGAATTATGTGAAATCTCTAGAAATAAGAATTTTGTAGGCAAGCCTGATTGCCCCAATGACTCATGTTTGGCTTTCATACATTTTACGCAGATGCTTGTATGGTAGTTAATGTTACTAACATTAGTGCAATAGGATTGAGATGACCAACAATACTTCTTTACTGGAGATACAAATCACACTCCAGGCCCTCATATCCATGTGATCCTTGGTCTTGTGTCTTTTCTGTGGCATTGGGTTTTTATCAGTTGGGTTTTGATTTTAGTCTGCATGTGGTTTTTCTAACTTTTTCATTGTCTTGGATGCTTAACTACCCAAGTTAATGTCAGCTGCATTTTAAGTCAGGCTTGAAATGCCAATAATCTTAATCTACAGGGTGGAAGAAACAATAGCACACAATGTTTGTCCTTTTCCCCTGCAGCCCCAAACAAAAGGTGAAGTGGCTGCCAAATGGATTCACTTGCAATTTAAGAGTACAACCGAAGACCTCCATTGTTCTTGACTCTTGGGGTCCAGTTGCTGCTATCAGTTTGAAGTGTGTAATAACAGAGTGCCTCACAGATTCTGTTATCTGTTGAGGCATGGAAGGATTATGCCCTTAGCCCAACCTGTCTTGCTACTGTTTCTGAAACTATTGTCTATGCAAAGGTTTAAACCTCAGAACTCAACTGACACGGAGGTTTAAATCTCAGAATTGGTGGCTTGTCAACCATTGCGCTTGAGCGTGCAACTCAGTAGGAGCTTTTCTGAGTTAACTTGGATTTGGGTGGACGCAGTGGAGAGACTCTGTATGCATTGTTGACCTGACATTCAATCAATTCATGAGTTTTGTGAGTTTAAATTGTTATTAGCTTCTTAGGTTCTATTACAAATGAGTTACATCTTTCATTTGTGTCATTATTAAGACTAAACTTGATTAGTTTGTCTCATCAACCATGTTTTAACCTTGCTCTATATTATGAGGTATGTATGTACTAGTTACACCTTGCAATTCATTCTAATTACATATTTAGATTAATCTGAAATAGCGTTTGAGTCTGAACTTAGTTCTCAGGATTGTAAAAAAAAAAAAAACTGCCATTGTATTTGAAAGAAACTGTGATATTCTTTTACATAATACCATTTACAACATTTAAAATTAATGACAGTACTTGAAAAACTCTTTACTTTGAGATATTCTTGCAACTGTCATTGGAATTTACCTAAAATAGGAAAGCCCCTTCAGCATCCTTGTCATAAATCTCACAACTGATCCCAGTATTCATGTGTGATATTGATCCCATGGAAATGGGCATGGTATAGTCCAAAACTTAAAATGTAATGGAACTTATTTCTCATCACTTTTGTATTTTTTTTTTAATTATTTCATGCATATATATGTGGAATGTTCTACTACGAGGTACCCCTCATGTATTATACAATACTCTAAAAGTGACTAAGAAATGATAATTTGTAATTTTTTATTTTTAATTATTTATAAAACTGTTTATTTTAATAAAAAACTAAAGTAATAATATATTAGCCGATATGGTATGGTTTCAACTTCAACTTTTACTAATTCAATATCTCGTATTCTCATTTTTAGAATCATGGATCGGAGTGAGTGGAATGGAACTATTGAAAAATGGCCAGTCTTGTTGTATAATGTCAGTTTTCTTTTCATTTACGACTTTCTTTTTCTTTTTTGGTACCCAGCTATGGGCTCTGGGACCGTCTTCTAGTGAGGATAGTAGACTTTGGACAAGGAAAGTAGACATTGGGTGAGGTGAGAGAGCCCTCAAGATAAAAAAAGGCATGCTGAAGGGTTCGAATACAGGACAGCTAAGTTAGAAGTGACTACGCCAAAAATGAAGTAAGCCTAGGCCAAAAACATAGTAAGCCGTTGTTCTTTCATAACGGTCGTCCTTAATAATGCGGTAGTTTCAGAAAAAACGACCGCTTGGGGATAGTCGGTAAAAGTGAAACAAACTACGGTAAGAGATTTTTCTCTTCATTTATGATTTTAAAGTGTAGGTTTTTCTCCCTCAAAATTCTCATTTTTCCCTTTTTCCCATCTGGAGAATAAAATGCAGATGGGATATTTTGTTGCATGGATTGCTATCGAAGATCCTTGGTAATATCTACAAATTGCATAGGCCACCACTTCATAAAACCATTCCTCTACCCATCCTTTCTTTTGTAGCACTGAGTGTCTTGTGATCCTTACAAAACAATGCTTGAAAATATCTTTTTGGAATTTTGGACTTTGCATTACCCCAAAGAACAGTCCAGATCATCCGAGTGTTTGGAGGGAGTTCGGAACATGTGAAGCCTTTTCCCACTATGACAGTTAGTGGACTAATTATGGTCCGCCATATCACCGTGGGCAGCTCCCGATTCGTTTGGAGGATGTGAAACTCCATAGTGGGGTCCACCCATTGGAAATATGAATCACTCAAATGAAAGCCCTCCCCTTCAATGTGAACATTTCAAATTTTACTCTAATAGAGGTTGGTCCTACTATAAGATTGATAATATGATTAGTAATTTGAGTAACGTATACGATTAATAATACATAAGATTTTATTTATCACATTCTCAATCTCTTGGAGTAAAAATTTAGGGACTTCTTATGGAAAAGGAGAACATTCATTTTGAGTAATTCTGATTTTCAATAAGTAGGCTCTATTGTGCCTTCTTCCTACTTGCCTTCTTCCCACTTGTGCGGGTTGTATTTCCGAGTGGGTGTAGGCTACTCTCTCTTGAGTTCCAGCACCCTTGGTTGGGTTAAAAAAAAAAAAGAAAAAAGAAAAAAAAAGTAGCTCCATTGTGGAGTTTTACATCCTAGACACTTGAGGACCTGTACTCATAAAAGAAATGCTCTAAAAGTGAAGTCATCAAGGTCACCTCATTAAGGAGAGAATAAAAAGATTTTCCCATTTAATGATAATAGGGTGGTGGTAAAAAGCAAAGTCAACAGGGTCATTCATTGGAAATATAAAACTGCTCAAAATGAATGCTAATGAGTGCCCTTCCCTTAAATGTGAAGTCTTCAAATTGTACTCCAATAGAGTTGATCCCACTCTTAGATTGTACCTATAATTAATAATGCATAAGATTCTATTTAATCACATTCTCAATCTCCTATTGGAACAAAATTTAGAGACATGCCACAGCAAGGGAGAGCATTTAAGTCATTTAAATTTTCAATAAATAGGCTCCATTGGGGAATGTTAATTACATCCGAGACCCTCAAGGATATGGACTCATGAAAGAAATGCTGAAAATGCAATGTCATCAATGTCGTCACCTCATTAAGGAGAGCACAAAAGGCTCCCATAACGATAGTAGAGTAGTGGGTAAAAAGGCATAAAAATCTATTCCATAACTATAATAGAGTGGTGGGATAAGAGAAGGAATATTTGTGAAAAACCCCTCTTCACATTCTCATAATCTTCTTATCATTAACCTCGAGGGGTAGCCCACTTGGCTAGCACCATGGGTCAAGAAACGGAGGTTGCGGTTTCAAACTCTCGCTCTTTCCCTAAGGTCACTTGCTTAGGCAAAAGCTTGACCTACCAAGTGCGCGGGGGAGGCAGGGACTTCTTGTGCCCAATGACAGAGACAAAACCAAAAAATTTACCTTGAGGGGACCACTATTAAATAAATACTCTTGGGGGAACCCATATAAAAAAAAACAACAAATTTCATAACATTGGGTTGTTTTTATAAAGTTTTTGGAAGGCCAATATTAAAAGACTAAAAAGTTATATAATGGCAGAGGGGTTTCTGATTTTATTTTTTTTTATTTTTTATTTTTTATTTTTTATTTGTCGGGGTGGGGGGATAGCGAGTTCTCGAAGAGGCCGGACACCCTTGGCAGCAAAAATAATAAAATTTTTTTTTATTGAAATGAGAAGTATTTTTTTTTTTGGTGATTTAGATAAGTATTTATTGTATTGTATTGAAAGAAGACAAATTATCTAGAACTTTACGTTTTATCATAATACGCTTGCACAGTGTATAACCATGAAACTCTGAAGAACTAAAATTAAGGATTAGAATTATTTGATCAGCTTGATATTTGATAATTTAAAGAAGTATTTATTGTATTGTATTCAAAGAAGGAAAATTATCTAGATATTTAGATTTTTTTTCATAATACACTTGCACAGTGTATAACCAGGAAACTCTGAATAACTAAAATTAAGGACCGGAATCATTTCATCATCTTGATATTTGCACACACTCCTAATTCCTAATTCACGTCAAAACCTTTCCATGATCTTGCCTTCATTTTGTTGTCACGCATCCATGGGCCTCTCTAAAAGTTGACATTCTCAAAGGAATAATGCATGTAGGCGCTGTGGCATTGCTGATTAACTATTAACTTTGGTACATTTTCTGCTATCATGAGTTTTTAATGATATTTTTCATCTCAGGAAACCTTTTAAGGGCGCATTGGAAATACATACATAAAATTGGTTAAAACTAAATAAACAACTTTGAAGATCAATAAATGACCATCAAATAATAACTCTTTCAATGAGATATATTGAAAACTGTAAGACCTCGTCCCGAGTGACCTTGATTAGCATTAATTAAGTTGTATTTTAGTTTTAAGCGTGTTTAGTGGATTTTGGTTAAGTTGGGAATAAAATGGATTTTGATATAGGTTTGGGGAATTTTGATTGCTTAGTAATTAGTAGGGCCCTTTGGGGGTTCCTTTTTATGACCTTGCATGTGCTTGGAGATTTATCGGAGATTCTTGCATTCATTGTTTTAATCCCGTTTTAATTGTATTGTTAATCCCTACAACTTTTATGTTGATCCCGTACTCGTCCGAGATCCCGAAACCCGATTTCCTAGCCTTGAGGGCAAAACAGTCATTGTGCACTAAATCTGTACCCAAAATTTGATATCCCCGAAACCTGTAAAACATATACTTTTTGGAAACTAGATATTTCGACGATCACTTTTCTCTTCTTCGTCGAATTCATTAGAAGCTTTGAAAGTCGCGATTTCAGCCCAATTAGATTATTACTAGTGGAGCCCACTCCTCACTTGCTTTATAAGGAAACCCTTCTTCCTCATTTCCCTTTTTCCAGCCCAAACCAAACACCAAGCTAGGGTTTCCCTTTCTTCTTCTTCTTCTTGCTCTCTTCATCTCAATCTCCCACCAAGCTTGCACCAACATCAAAATAGACTTTATCATTCTCTTCCTCATCTTGAAGGTTACCCATTGATAATACCATTTGTGAAGGAAACCTCCCATTCTAAGATCTTCATTGAGCTTACTCTTACCATTAGAGGACCTTACAAGTAAGTGATCATCTCCATCTTCTAGATTTGCATTCTTTTAGTCCTTGAGAAGCTCCATTTTCATTATTGTGAGTTCTATCTTCTTCATTCATTGTTTGACCCATTTTAGGGTTTGTATTTGGGGATTTTGTTCATAGTTTGGATTCTTTGCTTGGAGGAGTGTTAGAGCTTGATTTTCTTATTAGAGACCAAAGCAAGTGGATGACTTATTTTTTTATAAGCTTTCAATGGTTTTGGTATTTCCACTTATGCCTATTTATTGCATTGATTTGAAATAAATGTTCATGATAGAGCATTGATAGTGCATATATGTCATAAAAAGGTATTGGTGCATAGCATTTAATCTCTTCTTGTTTTGTCCCAAATGCACTCTTATGTGAAATGGTTTCCTTCCTTCTTTTTTTTGTATTGGATGTGATGTTGATGGAGGAGAATGGAATGGATATTGTAAGGGATTTGATGTTATTTGAATGAAGTTTTGGACTCCTCATTGGATGTATAAAAGATGCTAAAAAGAGGTTGTAGAAGAAAGAAATAGAGAGGAGCTGAACTGTTCCAGAATCAGTTTCTGGACAGTTCACTCGAGCGAACATGACACTTCGCTTGAGCGAAGTTTCCAGAAAAGGTTTCGGAGCATTCCGGTAGGCAGTTCGCTCGAGCGAACATCCTAGAACTTGTTCAGAGAGTTGTTAGTTCGAGCGAACCAATACTTCGCTTGAGCCAACCACCTACTGGATGAGTTTGCTCAAGCGACCTCAACTTCGCTCGAGCGAACTCACCCAGATAACCATTCCAGAGAGCTCCTCACTCGAGCGAACTTTCCGGTTCGCTCGAGCGATGAGTTTTGTGGGTCAAAGGCTATGTTTGGGATAGTGATGAGTTGTTTAAATGTTTTGGGACTATTCATTGAGAACCCCTCTATGTCAGGGGGATTTACTAAGCATTGCATAAGACCATTTGAGAAAGAAACCACATCACAAAGATTTCATTTGAAGTTTTGAAAATTCAAAGTGAATAAGGAGCCTGGAATGTCCTCAAACTCAAAGAGTACCAAATTGTTATTAGATTGACATACGGGATCCCTATTCACTTCAAATAAATCTTAAACCCGATACTTTACCCGAAATTTCAATTGTTTATTGTATTTCACTGTTTCCGAGATTTATACTACATGATTTATTATTCCCAAAAGCATTGAAATTGTACTTGTATTAATTGCTAGCTTCGAAATGCATTGCCCGACATGAAGTGACAGTTGTGTCTTTGAGCACCCGCGTTCCGTTTATTTATGTACTTGCAATTGATGTATTTCATACATGTTTTAATCTTGTCATTTGACCTATGAGTCGGCACCACTAAGCTTGGATAACCATGTTGGTCTGATCCACCGACTTGGAGATCCCCCTCTTGTCCCGCCAGCTGCAGTTTGGATCCCGCTACCCGGTTATTACTGTGGTCTTGTCCCGATGTCGCAGATTGCTATTGTGGTTCCCGATGCCTGGCTCGCTACCGTGGTCATGTATAGTATATGTATATGTATTTATAAGATCCATTGTTTCTCCTCACCTCGAGTGACTGAGATTAGTGCCTAGTTATTGCTCTGTCACTTTAGTGAGAGATGACTTAGCTTCGTGTGGTTGTCATCTTGCTTGTTTCCCAATTCCGTGGTTACGTTTACATGTTTTACAATGCCTACTTGTATTTGAATAAATGTTTTATCTTGTTTATAGAAATTGTTGTTTAAACATATTTAAATGTTTTTGAAGGTAAATTCATTTATTATTATATTATCATTGTATTTTACCCATTTGCCAAACCGTCGTGTTTGACTCACTTTTTGGTACTCAGGTCCGGACATTGTCTATCCTGAGACGGAGCTTGAGGATGTGGTCGGTGAACCGCAATGCCTAGTCGAGTGGCATGCTGATGATGTCATTTAGACATTGGATTGCTAGAGAGAGATAACATTTTAGGAAAACTTTTAACCATTCTTTTGGGGATTGATGTTTTGTTTATATTGGCCTTTGTTGGCCTTTATTTTTGGGAATGTAATCAAATGATGTTTTGTATAACTTTAACTTTACTTTGGGAAACATGGTAATGATCATTGCTCATTCTGATACAATATTATACTTGTGTTATCGTCTTTATGACTAGAGATGGTTAGAATATTTGATTTGTTACACACTTCCGCACTTAACAGAAATGTTCATATATGGTTGTGATATCCTCACCGTGGACACCTGTGGGAAATTAAATAAATGTTCACACACATCATCAATGTGTCCCGATCCCGGATTCCCGATCCAGGGTCGCGACAAAAACCCCAGCCATTGCCCTAGTAAATCTGGGAATGAGATGTTCTTATCTACATCTTTGGCAACTATCCTTCATCCCTCGGCCCTCACCCTTTACCTCTTTAATAATCATTTGTTACAACACTTTTTACCCTGAATTCACAGGAATTCAGTTCAGTCAAAAAGATGGGCCCTACATCTTGAAAATCTCCTTAAGAGAAAATGAAAAAATTTCCAAGAGATTTGTGACACTAATTGGCTCCTGATGTAGAAGGAAAATGCAATGCATCTCCCCTCTACAAATAGTGCTAATGGTGAGAGACTTGAAAGAGTGTGCATAGGTGTGAGTATTTAGTATTTACCAAAGCAACGAGCATCTTCTCATACTCTCTCCCTCCCTCTCCTGTTTTCCTCTCCATAAAAAAAGTTATCTCCTACTCTCCTGTTTTCCTCTCCAGAAAAAACAGTATCTCCTACTCATAGCTTAATTCCTGTCCAAAACTTGGCCAGGAGCAACACATAAAAGTATCCCACGAAACTGCATGTGATTTGAGTTCGATCCAATTTTTGAGTCCATTGAAATTTGTGCTTGACTTGAGCTTGGTTCTTGGTTAGGTGCTTCAAAGAAATTAATATTATCATCAATTTGGGGGAAAACAACCGACAAATTAATTTTTTTATGTCATATTTAAAGTATTGAAAATTTTATCGAATCTTTCTTTTCTATTTTCAAATTTTTTTTGTTGCAACTGGTATAAATATTTGAATTTGATTCTTCTGATACTGATTGTTTTTTTAGTTTTCTTTTTTTTTTTTCCTTTTCTTCCAACATTCAAAAGAGACCTTTTATTTATTTATGTATTACTTCCTTCTTTTTCTTTTATTTTTACTAACTTCAACTTCCACTTGGGCCTGATCAATTTGCCTTTCCATCTTGGCCTCATCCTCGATCGGTGTATTGGGTTTCGTTCGTCTTATGCTTTGTTATATTTGGCCCATGCATGCTTTTGAATATAAATTTCTATTCATTATGTAACTCAACTTGTGCATTGCATGAGCTTATGCTAGCCCTCCTGATTCACCAATATCTATGGGGTGGGTTACATATTTAGGTGATTCAGACTCTTGATCTGATGAGCCCTAGTCATCCTCTTCTTGAAGTGGGCTTCGTTGCTAAGGAGGCAGGGCCGGTCCTGAATTTTTCAGGGCCCAGGGCAAGAGTAAAAGTTAGGCCTCTTCAGCCATCATATATGAAAATATCATTAGTGGGTCTCACTGATGTGAAAAACTGGCAATGGGTTGATGATGCTAAAGTATAACTATTTGAAAAAAAAGAGAAGAAAGAAAACTCAGACCAGAATTTAAGCATCATATATGGGGAATTAAAAATCATTGGTGGGCCCCACTAACAAATGAGAAGAACAGGTGTAGGGCTGAAGGCTTGATGATCTATTTATAAAAAAAAAGCCCTAAATCATCCCAACACTATACCAGATTCTCCCAGAATTTCAGCCATCAAATATAAAATATCATTGGTGGGCCCCTCTGATGGATGCTCAAATAAGTGATGCAATAAGCATTCTCAGATGATTTGATGATGAGTTTATTGATGCACAGGACGATGGAATCCATTGGATGAGCCATGCCCTCACCAAATGATTTAAAAAAAAAAAGAAAAAAGTAGAAGGGATTTTGGGGATTTTGGGCCCCCTCAAAAAATGGGCCCAGGGC
This sequence comes from Cinnamomum chago, assembly GCA_038049695.1. Taxonomy (NCBI): domain Eukaryota; kingdom Viridiplantae; phylum Streptophyta; class Magnoliopsida; order Laurales; family Lauraceae; genus Cinnamomum; species Cinnamomum chago. Next base: position 35,005,110 of record CP142461.1, read on the forward strand.
AAGGGCACTTACAGCCCTTGCCCAGGGCCGGCCCTGTAAGGAGGGATGGCGGATGTCCATTGCATCCTTTTTCTCCTTTCATGGTTGGAGTATTGTAGTCAAATACAGGAGATCCTCCCTTTGGTGCTACTATATATAATCATGTTTGGAGTAGATACCACTTTCACTCAAGAAAATTGAAGCATCTAGAGTTGAAGTGAAATGTACAATACCACTTTTATTCAAAGAAATTGAAGTATTTAGAGTTGAAGTGAAATAAAGTACGTGTGACCTACAACATTACTTCATCTGTTGTGCCAGACTCATCCAAAAGTGGTAGAGTTGAAATTTTAGATTGTTAGGCCCATTTAACGTCACTCTACTCTATTTTTTTTCCTATCCAAACATACCCGAAATGATCCCATTGCATGTATCTATCTCTGTGTTTGAGTTGGATGAAAATATCTTAGCAGTTTTAGAAAATCCAATGAAATCTCCATAGAGAAAGAGATTTATAATTGGAAAGATGGATGCGGTTATTAATAGATATCATCTATCACTCCTTCCTTTTCAGTCTAATGTTCCCATTCCGTTAAATAAGAAAAATGAAGGGATTCATTATTGGGCTGCTACGGAGAATGTATTACTTATATAAGGAATGTTTAAGTGTATCCATCCCTCACTGTGGGGTGAGAAACACTTCTATTTTCTGCACATGAAGACAAGAAAATAAACTCACTCTATGTACTTAAAAAATTTCAAGTTGTACTTCAAACATCCCTTCCCTTGCTTATACGACTATTGATGTCCGTAAGGTGGGCTCGCTGTTCTCTTGCCCGAGACGTGGACTTTGATTTTGCATAAGATCCGGATTTGATCTTATGATTGTTGTATTTTAGGCTTAAGTCTCACTGGTAGATCAAGCAATCTCTTGCCTTAGCACCACTACCGCCTTCCTGCTTCCTAATCCCATAGCTGCTGCTACCCTTGTTGAATTTACATAAGGCAAGTCTCTCTTTCTCCTCTTTTATTTTTTCCCTCTCATTTGTCTTGATAATGGATTTCTTTCCTATTCTTTTTTTTTTTTTTTTTTCAATTTTCCATACCTTTGGTGTTTCTTCAACTTCTAATGTGTTTGATCTGAATTGCAAAGACGTTTTTCCTTGGAAAATGAAATTTTCTTAAATTTTTCTGACTGTATGGAACCCATTTTAGAGAAAATGAAAAACTACTGTTGCAGGAGGTCTGGTTTGGATGTTGTAGAAGTTTTTGGGGGTATCCGTCTAGATCTGTTTGGTTGGTTTTCTCATCCTTGAATGTAGTTTTGTTTGATTAATTTAAAGGGGTTGTTTGGATGTGCTGAAATAGAAAAGCAGGGCATCCTTATCCAGTGGGGAAATGGGGGAGAAGAATGATAAAAAGAGAGATTTTCTGCTTAGGGAAAGTGCAAGGAAAAACCCATTTTTACGGAGAAAATCCTACTTTCTCTAGTTATTTTGGGAGCCATTTCTCCTAGAAGAAAACCCATTCATTTGTCCTTTATTATGACCCGTGACCAAAACCGGTGAGAACTTGATTTACTAATCATGGCCCCTCTTATGTGTGGTAATGGCCAATCACAGATGAAAAAGTCCATTTTCCACAAACATGTTGCAACTGGTGTTTTGTAATGATTAGATCCATGGGTTTCTTACAAATCCTTCACCAAATCAATGGATTTCTCAGATTCATTGATTATTTCTTTGCGACGAAGGCGGAAAATCCTCTTCCTCAGCATTGTCGTCGTCTTCGTTTTCTGCTGGTTTTGCTGGTTGGGTTGGGGTGAACCACATCGGCGGGTCGAGGTTGTTTTACCCATTTTAAACAGGTCGAATACAGGTTGAGCTTCAACCTGTAGACACCTCAATCAACCATACTCATTTTTGTTGTACCCAACCCATTTGCCACCTCTAGTTCCATCTACATCTCTACCTCATATCATTCACCCCTCACCTCTTTAATAATCCTTTGTTGGAATCTGTTTATCTATGAATTTCTTGGAATTCAATTCCATGCGGAACAGTGGGCCTGAGAATTTTTATGTAACCCTTTCCTTCTCTCTCTGTGTATATATACTAATTAATTTACAAAAATGGTGCAGAAGGGTACAATGGAGAAGGAATAGAAGAGCAAAGTTGATTGAAGACTAAGGGAGAAGTGTCAAAGGCTCAACGTGGAGTTCAGTACTTGAGGATTTATACATACACAATGGGGCTTCTCAGCATCATTCGGAAGATCAAACGAAAAGAGAAAGAAATGAGGATTCTCATGGTGGGCCTTGATAATTCTGGGAAGACTACGATTGTGCTGCGAATAAATGGAGAGGACACAAGTGTCATCAGTCCGACACTGGGCTTCAATATCAAGACCATGAAGTACCAGAGGTATACTCTTAATATATGGGATGTAGGTGGCCAAAGAACGATCAGATCCTATTGGAGAAACTACTTCGAACAAACAGATGGCTTGGTCTGGGTTGTTGATAGCTCGGATGTTCGCAGGTTAGATGATTGCAAAATGGAGCTTGATAATCTTCTAAAAGAAGAGAGGTTATCTGGGGCATCATTACTAATATTAGCAAACAAGCAAGACATACAAGGTGCTCTGACACCTTCTGAAATAGCCAAGGTGCTGAATTTGGATGCCATGGACAAAACCGGGCATTGGGAAATTGTGGGTTGTAGTGCCTACACTGGGGAGGGGTTGCTTGAGGGATTTGATTGGCTGGTTCAGGACATTGCCTCGCGGATTTATGTCCTCAACTGATGTAAGCTGCAACTGCTTACTGATTTGCTACTGCCTAGTGATCTTGCAAAATGCTCCTCAATGCTTTGTGGGATTTCTAATCCTACTGTGACTGCAGTCATGATTTTCAGTTTTGAGAAAGAGAGATTTTATGTTGAGCAGGAATGCTGTTTTCCCTTTCTTTTGCAATTTGTATGGACTGTCATGTTGTTGAGGATTTTAATATGTCTGAATCCACATTTCATCAGAAGTGGTTGATTTTTGGGTTGCCGTCGTCCCATGGTAGTTCTGTTCATAGATGGTTTGGTCAATAAATTTTGCTTCTCATTCAGAGTTAGCAGGGATGTCCAGATGTTACCATTGAACATTGTATATTTTCTCAAACTAAAGTTTGTTTGCATGCCTGATTGTTTAAAAGTTCATTTTTTAATCTACTGATCCTCATTATATTTGTTCATTGCAGATTCTTGAATACTGTCTGCTTATCTTATAGTTATTCTATTGTCAGGACTGAGGAACTCTGCATTGTTTTTTCCCTATCAACAATTCTTTGTACGAATATTAATCGAGGGTTGCAATGGGTCAGGTTTTAATAATCAGTGCGTTAATTGTGCTTTTCTGATCGGATCTGGTCCAAATCATAGAATGGTAAGCATCTTTGTCAAACCATGATTGCTTCACTAATTTACTTTCAAGCAGGTGTGGCATGGCCCAATCAACCTAGCTTTTGTATACTTCTTTTTGGTTATTTTCAATAGAGGATAAAAATAAAATAATAATGGTAAGCACCTTTCACTTAGCTTAAAATTAATTTGCAAAGGACTAAACAGCTATTAATTTAAGAAATTATGGGTGATCTGATAGGGCTAACGGCATCGGACTTTTTTACTTAATGGGCCTCACTTTAATGTACTCAGCCTGTGATCCACAAGTGCTGTTGTGGGTCAGACCAGCAGGCACACAGGCTGACTGGATCCAAGATGGACTGATGGGGACAATGCAAAGGTCTGAAGATTGTTCTTTGTTCTTTCAACCATTCATATGCTTGTGCGTGTATTTGCTCACTCAAGAAAAAAGACGGCCTGAGCTCCAATTGTCCATCTCCCTAAAGAAAAACTTCATGGCAACTCATACATATAAATCTGATACATAGGCAGATTGCGATGAAATCCAGTCTGTCCATTCATGAGTTCCATTGTGTGTAAAAATATATCAGGAGACAATGGTAGTCTGACCATCTTGATCATCCACTTGGTGGTGATAAAATGGATTGGATGTTAGCTGTGATCCATGTCCAAATCAATGGGCAAGTAGCTGGTTTGAGATGTATGTTAAATTTGACTTTTAGGTAATAACTAATCCACAATGAAGCCTGGATTTGTTTTCTTTTCTCGATTATTTGAATATATCCACAGGTTTACTGATGGAGTTGGTGCAAGCTTTTGCTTTATGAAAGACATGGATTGGAGTCTCTCAGAAAAATGAAGGTCCCTCTTTTGCTGGGTGGAGCTTATAATCTCATTACATGTTTTGTAGGTGGTTATGATACGAATGGAAGCCTGGTGTGGTTCTCCTGGCTTGGACTGACAATGTGTCTGTCCGTCAGCCCGAGTATGAAACTTCTGTGGAGGCCATTTCTCTCTCTTTCCAATGCTATTGAGAACAATGGTAGAAGAATAGAATCAACAAAACTCCATGTTCCTCGGTCAATTATATGACACAGTCAGATGGAATAATGCTGGTAAATCTATGATAATCTTCTATATCAATCTTTTTTTTTATTCCACAATATTTTTTTACTGCTTTGTACCAAATTTCTTCATTCTTGATTTATTATGCTAGTTATGGTCTGAAATTGAATAATTTTATTGCCACAAATGCAGTACCCAGTGGTAGTGGTAGTGATAGTACTTAAGGTTATCTCCTGATTGTGAAAATTTGATCGGAATTAGATTCCATTGTCAAAAGCTTGACTTTGCTTGAATGAAATTAATCTCATTCTGAAGTCCAGTCCTGAACATCCTAAATACAAACTTCAGGCATATCATCCAGAAATTCTACTTAATTCAAAAGGAAAAATCCCAGAAATATAACCACAAAAATGCCCCATATGTTGGTCGGCTGGTTATGGACAGGGTGTAGTGTGCGTAGGTGCATATGTTCTAGTCTCTTGTAAAGAGAAGAAACAACAATAATCATCCCAGCAAATCCAATTACAGAGTAAGTACGTCATAAGGAAAGGAAAACAGACCTTTTGACATGCTTGAAAGCTGTCAACTCTTCGAGAACCTAAATAGATGTCCATGAAGCATTCTTTTGTGGATGACTTATATTGGAGAATCTCAAATGCCTTTTGTTTCTAGCTAAATTCAACTGACTTCCTAACTAGAAGAGTCATGCAAGTTGCTCTTTCTGTCTACACCCACCATTGAATTTGAAATTTGCAATTTTTTCTTAGGCATCACAAATTATATTTATAAAAAAATAATATATGTATAAAAAAAAAAACATAGAGAATTTTAAAAATAAAACTTGTATCCGGCCCAGCCCATTTATAAGATTTGACCTAGGCCCTACACTAATTTTATGAAACCTACCCCATGCCTAGGGTGCAGCCTGTCCATCTAACCAAATCTGCCCTAGGGCCAGCCCAGACCCAATCCCGCAACCTCTTTAATAAGAGGCCTTTTCCTGATAAAGTCTCTATTTTGGAGACATCCTTTTCCCCGGTCTTCTCCCTTTTTCCAATGAAAGGCGTAAAAAAAGGAAAGAAACAAAGGAAGGAAGGAAAGAGGAGGAGGACGGAGTGAGCTGCAAGTGGCAGTGGGTGAGGCAAGTGACGGTGGCAGCGGACGTGAGCGGTGAGCGACAGCAGCGGTTGCAGTGACGGCAATAGCAACCCAAGGGCACATGTAGCTCTGTTTCTTCTTCTATTTTTCCTTTTCTTCTCCATCTTCCCTTACAAACTTTTTTTTAAGGACAGAGGACTCATTTTTTCCTTCTCTTGATCGCACGAAATGGGGAAAAGGGTTAGCATTTTCTTTCTTTTTAAAGTTATAACAAAATTAGATGAAAGCGATTAGGAGATTTGGGACAAAATTCGTTGTTTCAACCAATTTCACTTTTTTCCCATAAAATTTATGAAAGCCGTCTCCTAAATTTTATGCGCCGTATCTCATCCGTATTTTGCCGTTTCGATTACCCATATCCGCATCAGATCGTGTCTTCATGGGTACGATCATAGCTGTCAGGGGGGTTAGTTTGGGGATTTATCACAAGGTATGTTCGTAATATTTAAAAAAAAATGGCAGGTCTGCAAAGAAAAATGGGATGTGCATTTAGAAGCTCTCCAGAGTACGATGGTTGAGAGTTTACTGTTGGACTTATTTGTAAATTGATTATCTACAAGGGACATTTGTGTAACTGTATTTTTTTCCTTTTTGTTATTTCAAACTTTAAGAGATTAAAATAAATATGATTAGTCGGCCAACCCTAGGGTGTACAACTAATCCATTTTCCCTCCTATTTTTGTCTCTTTCTGTTTCTTTTCTCTCCTCTTCTCGGGTTTTCAGACCACCTTGAACAAAACCCTACATTTCAAGTAATCTATGGTTTAACTTATGATGATTATATCCCTAGTAAGAGAAATGTGAAGAAATGAGGGGTTTTGGGATTCCGAATACACTTGAGTTGAACATGAAAGTTGTTGGGCATGATTTTATCCATCTATTGAACCCAAAATGACAATTTTTTGAAATCCCAAAATCTGAACTAAACCCTTCCAAGTACCCAACTTGGTTCGAAAGCTCACGAGAATCTCCAAAACTCTACTAAACATCATTCTAACCCTTTAACTCAGTTAAAGACCCTTAAAACGAACTCCTCAACTTTTCTAGAATTTACGAATATGTCCTAGGTTACCCCTAAACTTGGTTAATCTACGACCAGTCCACTTGAAAGATCACTAAAACCTCTAAATATACCAAACTAGCAACTAAACACACTTTAGCTAAGACAAATCGTTAATAATCTATAATCCTAATTAATTAACTAATAAACATAATTAGTCGGGGACAGGATCTTACATTCTTTAGATTCAAACCTCTAGAAATGAGTTGACTCTACCCCTTGGCAAGGAGCAGGTTCTACCCCTTGGCAACGAGCAGGTGACTATTGGTTCGAGCTTTGTGTTTTAGAATTTTGCGGGGCTCTGGTATAAAATTTGGGCCAGGCTTAGATTAAGTGATAGAAAGTCTAAAGCCCGGCTTGACTCTAATAAGTAATGAATGTGGCTTAGTAATTGATTTGCCCAACTAAATGACAGAAATTTGATTTGCTCGGGCCTAATATCTTTGAGGCAGGTCAGGCTTGACCAAGATATTTATGGCCCATGTGAGGCTTGAGCAATATATGAGCCTATGTTTTTAAACTTGGGCTGGACTGATATGCCTCAGCCCAGCTCTATCCAACTCATGAACACCCATGGTGATTTCAGATCCACATGAGAGTGAGTGGGATCTCATCATATTGGTTTACTCTGAAATGGTTTTAATATCTAATCACATGCATAGTTTCCTACGAAAAGCAAATTTGATTAGCCAAGTTAACCTACTAATCTTATTACAAAGGAGAAAGGAGATTCACTAAACATGACAACTGAAAAATTTTATATCCATCTTTGCGCTTCACTTGAATTTAGAATTTGGTGGCAACAAGATGAAGATCAGTTTTCTTGCCCGTAGTGATACCAGGTGCTTCACTCATGTCCATGTTCTGTTTGTTCATTCCAGAAGGAAATTCCCAGTTGAAGTAGTAGAGAAGATTTGCCATGGTAAGCTCCACAACTGCAGTTCCATAAAGAATCCCTGGGCAAATCCTTCTGCCTGCACCAAATGGTATAAGCTCGAAATGCTGCCCTTTGTAATCAACTTCACTATATACGAATCTCTCTGGCATAAACTCATCTGGGTTCTTCCAACACTCAGGATCACGCCCAATCGCTGCTGCATTGACAAAGACCAAAGTTTTGGGGAGTATATCATAACCATTGATCATACAATGTCGAATGGTTTCCCTTGGAAGAAGCAAAGGAACTGGAGAGTGCTGACCAATCCTAGAACAGGGTTGCAATTATAAATTATTCTCCGCTATTATCTCCGCTTGCAAAAGCAGAGATGTTAAACCGAGTATCGTATCCACTGGGACAAAAAGGCTAAGTTGCGTTGTTTCCTAAATTCCTAAACTAATCCTATTAGAAAATGAAGTAATTGGTTGATTGGTTTTGATTTCTAAATTAACAAATTAAAAGACAAGTTTGATTCAATCAGAGAAAAGTCTTAGGGTATGAATCCACTATAGCCTGTGCAATGGCGAATATAGGTCTAGAGTTTCACTGTCAATGCTTTCCAGACTCGTTCTGGTTACAAACCTTCACAGAGTCACCAAAAAAAGGGTAGTGGATGCAAATCAGGGCATAACCTATCTCTATGGCATAGATTATCCTAGATCTAACAAACACATTCATTCAAGCATCATGTTATATGACTTGGTATTCTAAACTACAAGAATAAAACACCAAAAAGAGATATTGCATTAATAAACAAATCCAATCAATGGATTAAATCAATGTCATATAATCAAAGCAATGAAAGTAAATCCCTAGAACCTATACATCACCATAAACAGAAAACTAGGGCTTCATCACAACCCTAAGATAAGGAGTTAGTTACGCATGGAAGACGATTGACGAAGAATCTCTGATGAAATCGCCATGGCTACGCTCCCAAAAGCTCCAAAACCTTCTTCAGACCTTCTCCCAAGATGTGAATCTCCCCAAAAACGAGTTTGAGCTCTTATTTATAAGTTTTGAGTTGAAAAAGATCTTTAATTCGTGTAGGAGTCGGATTCCCGTCGGGTCCGGGCCCACTGGTCATCACAGCGAACTTCGCGAGGTCATATCTCCCTCGATATAGCTCCGATTTATATAATCTTGGACTCCACGGATATCTACTCGAAAAGAGCTTTCCAACGGTACATAGATTTCACGAATCCGACACTCAAGTTGAAAGTTATGACCATTTCAAGTTGCTGCCCTTGAAAATTCCGAGAATACTGGTGCAATTAGAAGACCTTCTATGTTGGCATGCTATGGGATGAGTGGGACCCATGTTGGATGTCCAAGGTATGTTTGGACTCTTGCTTTGCTTCCTTATTTGAGTCTCTTCCCATATTTGGCAGCTTTCTTACTTGCAACTCCTTCTTTGTCATGCTTTGTGAGATCTCTTCCATTTTAGCTTTGAATTTCTCTCATTGCCTTTGTAATACCTACAAACAATAAAATAACATAATTAAGCTAATTAATCTCTATCGACGGTATAACCAAGTCCTCATTAAGGAGCCTAAAATGTATCTTTTAGGCTCTCATCACACCCCCCAACTTACACTTTGCTAGACCTCGAGCAAAGCTAAAATAAAAGAAAAAGAACTAACTAAGGCCACTTTCGTAGGGAGCACGGCTGCACTTAGCATGTGCAGCAAGCCTTTAAACCTCTAAGTTCCCCCTAGAGGACGAGTTATAATCTCGTGAGGGTTTGCAGTGAATCTACCCACAAAATTCCTAAAACATAACATAAAAACAGGGAGCATTTTCCACCAAAGTATCCACGAACACCGGATATTCCTGATTTTTGGGATTTTCAATACACACTCAAATGTGGTTCACAAATCCTATCTTTTGGTCAGAAATCCTCAAAATCATGCTGGAAAAATTGATCGTGCACAGTGGAAGGTGTGTACATATAGAAACATGAAAGCATAAAACGATTTACTAAAAATTTCCGTGAAAACACATCTTGTTCTTTCGAAATGCTGGGCCACCGAACCTCAGTAAAAGTTAACATGATTCCTCTCAAGGCATTTGTGGTGGCTTTCACACTATTGTTTTTCAAAGGACATGAAAGCACTATTTTGATTTTTTTTTTTTTTGAAGAAATGACTGTGCAATGCCTAGGTCCCTTAAGCTTTCTAATTAACCCATGTAACGAGCATTCAGCCAATGACTCCCAAGACAGATGTCCTTAGGGCACTAGGTATGGCAATACCCCTATGGGCTTATTAGCTCGAGTTAAAAAGGCTACTAACCCAAACTAGTCACAACCCTTTTTTTTTTTTTTTTTTTTTAAAAATAAAGAACGGTCCCTAACAATAGGTAGCCCTTTCCATATGCCCGACTTCAGTATGACCGAGGGTCAGCTTTCCATCATAATTGCTCTGAAGTTTTCACTGGTATGGAAATCATAGCTTCACATTTCAAATTTTCTATATAATACGTGTCAAGTGAAAGATCAATAATTCAGCAATTTCTCAAAAACTCTTTCCTAAAACAAGATAGTGAACCATTTCTCTCTTTTTCCTCACAAAAAAGTTCCAAAAACAGGGTATCTTCGTTTCACAAAAACTCGGTTGGAAATCTCTGGAAAGACTACCAAAAACTAGCAAAAGCTCCCTTTTTTTTTTAAAGGAAAAGACAAGGAACAAGAAAAGACAAATAAAAGACACCAAGCAAACAGAAATAAAACTGCTAAAACTACCCCTAAACTACTTCCAAGGTCAACACCCCACCCCCCAACTGAACGTAACAGTGTCCACAATGTTAAACATACAATAAAAGAGAAAGGACAAGAAGAGTAAAGGAGAAGGAGGGATATCACCTGCGTGGTGCTGACCAAAATGATGCACAGTAAAGAAAAGTCGGGTAGACCCCCCAACTTGCACTAAAGAACCTGCAAAAGGTTAGCACCAACGCCCCACCCCGCAGGAGGGGGTACAACTGAAAAAGGGAAACACAACCTAAACTACCTCAACACAAGTGCAAAAGAAGTAAGAAGAAGAACAGTAAGGAAAACAAGTAAAAAGTTTTTTTTTTTTTTTTTTTTCGGCGTCCAGACGCCCAAATCCGGGCAGAAGACCGTTGTAACAAATTTTCCGGGCGTCCAGACGCCCCACGGCAGAGACCAACCTGATATAACACTTTTCCGGGCGTCCAGACGCCCGGCTCCGGCGTCCGGACGCCGGATTTTTTTTTTTTTTTTGCCCTCATGGCTAGGACTCACTACCTAAAGGTATCTCACTCCCAAGTGGACTCAAAATGGACTCAACTGTAACTACAAAAAGGGCGAAAATACACTACACCTATGCTACGACTCTATCTACGATCGAGTTTCCTCCCGCAAGAGCTTGGTTTAACGTCGTCAGTCAGACGTCAAGTATTTTCAGCCCATAGGATAGGACGGGTCCATTAAAGCAATGGACTCCACCACTCCCCCCAACTCAGACCAAAGTACATGCGGAATGTTAGCGGCAAGCACAATAAACAGAAACAAATAAAACCTAAGAAGTACAAACCAAACTTGCAAAAAGACATGACTCAACACTTCTTTCATGTCTACCTCCTCCAGGTTAGGATCTAAAAATCTCTGCATATCTCGAGAAAGTGTAAAATCAGCAATGCAAGGGAGACAAGGTATGTAGATGGATGGATCAATATCTTTCAACTCGGCGACTGAATAGCCGAGTGTACTCTTGTGCATCTCTAACACATCCAAAATTTGAACTTCCTGACCATCAGACAGATCAGGAGCAATGATAGCTGGTAAAGTATCCTCAGGGTGAGGAGCGTTTTCGACAATCTCATCAACAACATTGACTGCAAAGCAGTCATCTTGGTCTGAAGGTTGATGAGAGGCCCTAAAAGCATTCAGCCTCACTTTCATATTCCCGAAAGAAACATCCATAACTCCGGTTCGGCAATTAATGTTCGCATTGGCCGTGGCCAAAAAGGGCCGTCCAAGAATGACAGTAGTGTGCTTCCGTGAATTTAGCACTGGTTCAGTGTCAATGACGATGAAATCGACAGGAAAAAAGAACTTTTCGACCTTGACCAGAACATCCTCAATTATTCCCCGGGGCACCCTGACAGATCTATCAGCAAGTTGCAAGGTAACCGGAGTGGGCTTTAAGTCCTCTAACCCAATCTGCTCATACACCGAGTAAGGCAAGAGATTGACACTCGCTCCCAGATCCAACAATGCATGATCAATAATGTGACTCCTAATTGTGCACGTAATGGTGGGAGTGCCAGGATCTTTCAGCTTGGGAGGAGTGTCATTATGGAGAATTGAGCTCACCTGCTCGGTAAGTAAAGCCTTCTTTGGCACATGAGATTTAGATTTGCGTTTTTGAGTGCACAAATCTTTCAGAAATTTAGCATAAGAAGGGACCTGCTTGATAGCATCGAGCAAAGGTAGGTTAATTTTTACTTGCTTAAACACCTCTAACATCTCATCCATGGTTGATTTCTTTTTACTAAAGGGAGAGGGTGTGTCCAGACAAGTGGGAAAATGGGCTTTAGGCACATATGGGGGTGCCTCGTTTCCCTTAGAAACCATTTCAGCCCGAGAGCTCTTGGGATTTGTTATGGGCTCTTTCACACCTTGCTTAGGCTCCTCAAGCCTAGTCTCAACCTCGCGCACATTCCGTAATGCGACAACCATTTTCACTTGCTCATGATAGGTATCATTATGTTGCTAGCCACTACCCACATCAAAAGAATTCTTAGGGTTAACTGTGGGTTGGCTAGGCAAGCGTCCCTCCTCTCTTTTGTTAAGAGTATTAGCTATTTGCCCGATCTGGACCTCTAGCTTAGCTATGGATTGAGAGTGGGAATGGACCCGCTGAGTGGTTGCTTTGAGCTCTTTGAGCTCTTGCAACACTGTCTCCTCAAATGATGGTGTTCTTTGAGGTGGTTGAGGGTTAGGTTGCTGGTAGGATTGTTGGGAACGATAGGCTGCAGGATTGTATTGAAAATTTGGCCCATTTCCCGGTTGAGAGAATGAAGTGCCTTGACCGGGCGACTTCCATGAAAAGTTGGGGTGATTGCGCCATCCCGGGTTAAAAGTATTCGAAAATGGATCATTACCCGGTTTGGAGAACCCCTGTGCAGCATTCACTTGCTCTTGCACAAACTCAGGAAATTGGGGTGCTGCAAGACAATTGCTCACAAAATGAGCGGGACTAGAGCACAAAGCACAACCACCTTGAGAGGGTGGGGATTGGAGAGTTTGACCCACGGATAATAGCTGATCCAATTTTTGGGTCAAGGCAGCCACTTGAGTGGTGAGTTCATTAGATGGTTGAATTTCAAACACACCTCTAGGTTTTTACAAATTAGAGGCTGCCGGCCTCTCTAATCTAGCAGGGGAAGCATGGTGCTGAAAGGTCTCACTCATATTCTCAAAAAGCTCCCATGCCTCATCCTCATTTTTTAGCATAATTGATCCCCCACTGGCGGTGATTACCATGTTTCGCCATTCAGGAGACAACCCATCATAAAAGAACTGAACCAATTGCCACTTGGCAATTTGGTGATAAGGACATTTTCTAATGAGATCCTTGAATCTATCCCATGCCTCATGAAATTGTTCATTATCAGTTTGGACAAAGGATGTGATAGATCTCCTGTACTGATTTGTTTTACCCACAGAGAAATATTTATCTAAGAATTTTTATTGTAATTGGGCCCAAGAAGTGATGGAGTTTGCAAGTAAGGTACTCAGCCAATACTTGGCTTTGTCCTTCAACGAAAATGGAAAGAGAAACATTTTCAAGACCTCATTACTGAAATTGTTTATCCGCACTGTGGAGCAAATAACCAAGAACTCATCAATATGATTGTATGGGTCCTCATTGTTCAAGCCATAGAAAGAAGGAATCAGATTTATTGTGCTGGGCTTGATTTCATATTGAGTTGCCTGTACAGTAGGCAGCTGAATACACGATGGTGACGCGTATTCTGAAGGAGTATAGTGCTCCTTCAAGGGTCGGAGAGGTGGAGCCTCAGGACCCTCATCCTCTTTTCTTTCTTCAGCCATTAATGAATTTGTGTGTGAGACAGCAGAAGGGTGTTTAGATGATCTAATTTGTCTAAGGGCTCGCTCTAAATTTTGGTCTAGAGAAATCAAATCTGGGTGACAAGAGCGACGACCAAGCATGCACACAAAAAATTTTACTGCAATTAAATGAAAATGATCAGAAAGTCTAGGCTTACAATGCACTTGGGAGGAGAAGAGAGATTTCTTTTGAGTAAAACTTTGTCCTTTGTGAACTCTCTTAGATCCCTGCACAAATTCTAGAAATCTGTGTTAAAATCAAAGCCCTGCAGTAAGGATAATAAACAATGTGACTAAAGCTGAAAAAGCAAAATAAAATAAATAAATAAACTAAACTACTATCAGAATTAAAAGAAACAAACAACCGTGCTAATTGTCCCCGGCAACGGTGCCAAAATTATGATCAATCCTAGAACAGGGTTGCAATTATAAATTATTCTCCGCTATTATCTCCGCTTGCAAAAGCAGAGATGTTAAACCGAGTATCGTATCCACTGGGAAAAAAAGGCTAAGTTGCGTTGTTTCCTAAATTCCTAAACTAATCCTATTAGAAAATGAAGTAATTGGTTGATTGATTTTGATTTCTAAATTAACAAATTAAAAGACAAGTTTGATTCAATCAGAGAAAAGTCTTAGGGTATGAATCCACCATAGCCTGTGCAATGGCGAATATAGGTCTAGAGTTTCACTGTCAATGCTTTCCAGACTCGTTCTGGTTACAAACCTTCACAGAGTCACCAAAAAAAGGGTAGTGGATGCAAATCAGGGCATAACCTATCTCTATGGCATAGATTATCCTAGATCTAACAAACACATTCATTCAAGCATCATGTTATATGACTTGGTATTCTAAACTACAAGAATAAAACACCAAAAAGAGATATTGCATTAATAAACAAATCCAATCAATGGATTAAATCAATGTCATATAATCAAAGCAATGAAAGTAAATCCCTAGAACCTATACATCACCATAAACAGAAAACTAGGGCTTCATCACAACCCTAAGATAAGGAGTTAGTTACGCATGGAAGACGATTGACGAAGAATCTCTGATGAAATCGCCATGGCTACGCTCCCAAAAGCTCCAAAACCTTCTTCAGACCTTCTCCCAAGATGTGAATCTCCCCAAAAACGAGTTTGGGCTCTTATTTATAAGTTTTGAGTTGAAAAAGATCTTTAATTCGTGTAGGAGTCGGATTCCCGTCGGGTCCGGGCCCACTGGTCATCACAGCGAACTTCGCGAGGTCATATCTCCCTCGATATAGCTCCGATTTATATAATCTTGGACTCCACGGATATCTACTCGAAAAGATCTTTCCAACGGTACATAGATTTCACGAATCCGACACTCAAGTTGAAAGTTATGACCATTTAAAGTTGCTGCCCTTGAAAATTCCGAGAATACTGGTGCAATTAGAAGACCTTCTATGTTGGCATGCTATGGGATGAGTGGGACCCATGTTGGATGTCCAAGGTATGTTTGGACTCTTGCTTTGCTTCCTTATTTGAGTCTCTTCCCATATTTGGCAGATTTCTTACTTGCAACTCCTTCTTTGTCATGCTTTGTGAGATCTCTTCCATTTTAGCTTTGAATTTCTCTCATTGCCTTTGTAATACCTACAAACAATAAAATAACATAATTAAGCTAATTAATCTCTATCGACGGTATAACCAAGTCCTCATTAAGGGGCCTAAAATGTATCTTTTAGGCTCTCATCAAGTGCAATCTGAATGTTTCTTTTAACACCAACTTAAGGTATTGGAGCTGCACAAGGTCACTTTCTTCTACCTTTTTCTTGCTCCCAATAACCCTTCTAACTTCATCTTGTGCCGTTTTCATTATCCCTGGGTTCCTTATGAGCTCTGACATTGCCCATACCACAGTTGCAGCACTAGTATATGTTCCAGCAATTAAAATATTCTGCAACAATCCAAAAAATAAAATATAAAATAAAATTTTGCAGCAAAATATGGGAAGAGTTAATCATAAATTAATTTGGATCCATTTTAAAAATACAGAGCCTATCTATCCAATTAAGTCTATTTCTTTCTTTTTTTTGGTACCCAGCTTAGGGGGCCTGGGCCGGGGCCTCTGGTGAGGGAAGTAGACTTCGGGTAAGGTAAGGGAGCCCTCTGACGAGGGAAGTAGACATTGGGTGATGGCAGGTAACTAACTATCCAGGTTTGAACCCAAGGTAGCAAGGTAGAACTGTCAACACTTACCACTGGGGTAAGAGGCCGTTCTTAAGCCTATTTCTTTTGTTTACATGATTGATACAGTAAAAGTTTTAGGGACTTGATTCTTAATTGAAGAAATTGAGGGATTTTTGTGGAACTACCTTTAAAGAACTCAAACATCCCAGAAATGCTGAAATCCTCCTATGTTAATGGCTACATACATCTTGAATAGGATGATAGTAAATCCTTGTAATTGCTTAATAATAAAGGATCATCTTCCCATTTAATTTTTGGATTATAGTTTGGTCATAGTTGTCTACATATAGTATGCTTTGGTCCATATAATGATCTAATACTTCCTTTGATATTGTTATGCTCTCCATATCAGTTCATCACATTTTGATTTTTTGATTTTTTTTCCTTATATGAATTTAAATAAATGAAAAAAAAAAACAAAAAAAACCAATATTGTGGCTGTGTTCTCGAGTTGACTCTGCTCCTTGGCTTGACAAAACGAGCCCACATCACGTATCGGAAAGCTAGTGTTCCACTTCCAGATGTGATCTTGATTTTTATTTAATATTTTAACACCTGGAGTTTAATATAATATGGAGAAAATCTGGTTTTAATTGTGTTCCACCAGAAACAATAATGATAGAACAGTAGCCTCCAAAACCTCCCAAAAAAAAAAAAAGAAAAAAGAATTATAGCTAGGATCAGAGTGATGCAAGTGAATGACCATGAGGACTCCCTTGATGTGATCCCTTGTAAGATTGAGATCCTTCTGGACTTGAATCAAGACATCGAGGAAGTCTTCGTGCTCTTGTCTTGGCCTCTTAGGATCCAAGTGCTCATCAATTACTTGATCATAAAATGCATCTAAATCGAAGAAGTTCTTCTCTAACCACGCTTGCTGTCCGGTGAGCTTATCGATCCATCCCAACCATGGAATGAAATCCGCGATGAAGAAAGCAACTAACAAGGCCTGTGCGTCCTCAAAGACCTAGTAAAATCACTGTTCTCAGCCCCTTTTTTTGTGAGACTTACCAAAAGCAGCCCTATAGATGATGTTACTTGTTAGTGTAAGCAGCATATCGCTCAAGTTGATAGGTTTGAAATATGAACAAGACTTGGATATGGATTCAATCATCCGAGCAATTTCTTCCTCCCTAATGAACCCAAACGATTCGATCCTCTTTGGACTGAATAGCTCGACCATGCAAACCTTGCGCTTCTCCCTCCAATACTCACCATAGGGTGTGAAACCAATGTCCAAGAAGTTGTAGGACAGCCTTTTCTGGGACACAAAGGAAGGCCTGCTGCAAAAATTAAGATCTTTGTGTTTCATAACCTCTCTAGCAAGTTTAGCGGAGGAGACGACGAGGGTTGGGACACTGCCGAGTCTCAGATGCATGAGCGGGCCATATGCTTTGGAGAGTGACCATAGGGAGTCGTGGGAGAGAACCCCTACCTGGTGTAGGTTTCCAATGATGGGAAGTGGTGGGGGTCTTGGAGGGAGATTTAGAGAAGATGAGGAGAAGGGATTTGATCTCTTGAAGATGATGAGGGTAGCCAAGAACAGTATAGGAACAAGGATGACAAAAGGAGGAGGAAAAGAAAGCCATGTCATGGAATAGAAGAGAGTCATGAATTTTTGCTCGGCAGAGCAGAGGATAAGGGAGTGAGTATGAATGTATTACATATTCTTGCTAAAAATGGATCACTAGTCTTAAAAGTGCTCCATGAAACGTAAGGACCAGAGAGAATGTACTTTTCCGGAAGACAGATAGACAATGCACAATATTTATTGGGAATCTCGTTGCCTTTTTATATTTATTGGGAATCTCGTTGCCTTTTTTAAATGGCTCTGAGTACATCTACTAAATAATGTTGGATCCAAATCTCTTGTTTGGACCACACATGGGTGCCACATGGGCTTGGGAAAATTTTAGAAGAAATGTGATTTTTTTTTAAGAGATAGGATGTGACATCTTAACTCCATATGGCACCTCCTGATTGATCCAAACACAAACAGGAGTGACTCCCCTATTTGGATCAAACAAGAAATCCGTTTCTAATAAGGTTACCAGTTCCTGACCCGTGTAAAGATTATCGTGTTGACACCGTGGATCATGGACATATAAACATGCTCGGTTGAATACGTGGATTAGTGGATGCATGTAAATTGAATATTTTTGAACCGTTGGATTATCTTTCGCAGATCTGATCATCACGAGCATGTAGACCTAAAAAAAAAAAAAAAAGATATTAAATGAGTAGAAAGCATAATCAACGTTGGATCATTGAAATTATTTTGACTTGGACTCATTATCGCGGCATGTTGATTGTAAGCTGACATGGGTTGGCTAGGGTCATCTGACCTGATTGACCACCAAAGACAGAAAGACTAGAGTCTTACAAATAAACTTAGTAGTGGGAGCTCAGGTATCCCAAACCACTGGTTTATAACGGATGGAGAAATTTTTTTTTTTTTTTTTCCAACCATACAAACTTCTTGCTAATTTCGCTGTTCTTTCCAAGTCAATTGGAAACCGACCATAGCTAGTAGAATATGAAAGACAAAAACGATAATAGGAAAAAAAAGGCTCGAAATTCTAGTAGGCATAATCTGTTCCATAAATTGCAATCGACTTTGAGTGGTGTTGGCTTTGGCAGAAATACTTTTCAATATCCCCCCTCGTGTGGAGCCCACTTATCAATACCCCCCCTTAGGTGGAACCCAGCCGGCTCACTTTTGGCGACATTTTTTTGTGCTAAGTCATTCCTCCTGAGATTCGAACTCAGAACCAATTGGCTTTGATACCATATTAAGTTTCTTTAGCTAGCCATTGCTACTAAAACTTCGAGGTGCTAGTAGAGGCAGTGAAAATACTTTTCAATATCTCCCTGAATAGCTCTCAACTCTGAAGTCCAGGGCAAGGAGCCACGTGATTGGAGATGGCTAAACCATGTGATGGTTTACGAGGCATAGCAACGAGGTATTTATTGACCGTATTGTGGCAGCAATTAAGGACCCACGTGATCGGAGATGGAAGCACCGACCCAAGTTCCAGACTACGCCAACAATCCTCAGGTACAATGATCAAAATAGTAGTTGTGGCAGGCGTAGCAATCAGTGGCCAAGACACTACGTAGCGGGTGATACGTAACTGTGTAGCGGTGTGAATTTTTTAAATGGTCAAATATTTTTAAATCTTGTATAACAAACAATATTGTATTTCTTTAGTGATTTGAAACCATGCATATAAAGGTAGAGATAACTTTAAGAAAGACTAATGAGGAGAAGAAATAGGAAAAACAGTGTTTAAAAGCTTTGGAAACTTGTCTCCTTGTATTCAGGGAAACATTGTATAGCCAAAAGAGATTTTGTTTTGCCCTTGGGCCTCAGCTAGACAGACATCGGTTCCTCTTTTTTCTATCAGCTTCAGACTCTCACACTCATCTTCACCTTCATATTCGTGACAAATTATACAGGGATTGGAAACCGTAAGATCAAAAGAAAGGCAGTAACAAGTTACAAGAAAAAAGTATCACGATCGACTACACTCGTGATATCACGGCTAATGGCATTTCGTCGAAAAAATAAAGTAAAATGACATCATTTTCACCAAAAATAAAATTGACACTTTGTACCAAGCACCCGCCAATGATTGCTATAGGTTTTAACGACCCTTTTTTCAATAGTTGTAGCTTAATTCTATTTTACAAAATTTCCGGAAGTTTTTTTTTTAATTGATCCATTAATCCCAAAATATTTAGTTTTATTTCACAAATATTTCTAGATATTGATGTTAGGGATTTTGTGCGTTGCAATTTAATGGATGCATGTGTATGTTCATTTAGTTTCATTTCAATTTTCACATAGGCATTAATTTTGAAAATATTGAAATCTTGAAATTACTCATGCATGATTTGATAATTCTCAAAACTTGGTTTTACGTGCATGTTTTGGATTTTAAACATTGGATGTATTGTTAATTTGATTTTGATCTTGCATGCCCATAATTTTATGGGTAAATCATTTTAGGCATATTAGATTCATGTTTTATAAACTCCCTTGAATTGACTTGAACATGAAGCTAAGCATGATTTCCATGGCCCAGAGTTTCCACAAAGAAAAACTCTTGAAAAATATGAATTCTAGAATTCTGGTGTCAGGCTAGTGTCCTCGGTCGATCGGCACGATAGTTCACAGAACTAGCTGTTTTTTTCGAACGCTGCAATTTTTTGACTGTTGGAAGCGCAGTCGACCAGTCCATTTGGAGGTTAATTGACAACTAGTCTTTGGGCAATTTCTCCTATAAATTTCAAATCATTCTAAAGTCATAAAATGGGACTTTGAGGGACTCTTTGAGGGGTTTTGAGGCCAAAGAAAGGGGAATGAGCTAAATAAGAATAGAGGACCAAAGAAAAATCAAAAGTTTGGATTCATTAGTTAAGTCTATCTAAGTAGGCTTTGATTTCCTCATTATATGTTTTTCATGCTTTGATTAAATTATTGTTAAATATATTTTATCATGATAACTATGATTTGTTGGATCCATAACATGTTTTGGATTCCTCATTTTAATCCACACCAAGCCTGGACTCAAATTTTTATATCTTATCGAATCGTGCTTTGCTAACATCTTTGAAATCACTTGGAACATCATTCTCAAACTTGGTTGAATCTTTGCATTGTTATTTTCCACAACTTAGACCTATAGTAAACTAGTTGGTGTTTTGGAAACAACTATGCTCATGCGTCACATGCTTTAGTTGTGAAACTATATACAACTTGTGAGCATTTGATAGTCATATCATTATTAAGTTGTTTTTTTATACTAGATGTGATTAGCATTGTTTACTTCAATTAAATACCTTTGTGATTTACACATTCAAATGCTTTAGGCATACATTTATGAGCTATCTTTTTATATTTGATTGAAGCCCTCTACATATACACTGAAGTCACATTAAACCAACCCCAATCTTGGGTTCGAATCCCAGGCTTTCAATTGAGATGCAAGAAAACTTTACATGCCTTATCTAAAATTTTCAAACAAATACCATAATATGGTTTACACATGTAAATTTAATATATAAAAAATCACATATACAAATTTTTTTTATATGCAAATCCCATTTTCATATCCCATGCGTTAAAAAAACAAACGGCCCGTAAAAGAGAGAGTTTGTGTGTAGGGTTTGGCAAAGATGGAGAACATAGAAGAGCATGAATAAGTGGAAAAAGGAAAATCCATGGCTCTGATTTGGTAGAGGATTGTTACTCGCCATGACTCTAATACCATTGTGTGACAACCTGATTGGACTCACATAACATGCATTCTAAGCTGGTTAACCCATTATTTCGAATATCAAGGCTATATTTGAGTTAAAGGTGAGGATAGAAACACACATTTTTTTTTCCATTCTACTACTGTTAATAGAATGGGAAGAAACAAAATTAACAAAGTAAAAAAATAATGATGGCGTTTGGATGAATAGTAGGGACGAAATAGTGTCTGAATTTTGCAATCACTTAAAGGGCATGATGACATTTGTTGGGCCCTGAGACTGGGCTTGGTTAAAAATCTGATAAGTCCGGTTATCTCACAATATGAGAATACCAAGCTCGTACAATCCCTTCAGATAAAGAAACAAAAGATGCTGTGATTAATTTAGGCACCCTAAAATCTCGGGGACTCGGCTTTCAACATATGAGGGTTAGTGTTGGTGGCAATGTTGTCAAAATCATCCAGAATTTTGCTGAATACAAACCCTCATTGGGTAGAATTAACATAAAGTGCTGGTCCTAGAGAAATCTCAAGCTTCTACTTTGAGTGAATTTAGGCCTACAAGCCTATTCAATGTTGTGTATTATTAGAGTATCTCTAAGATCATTTCTAATAGGCTTAAATATGTCCTCCCTAATATCAATTAGTAGCTTGGTTGCAAATTACTTTTCTAAAAGGAAGGTTGATTGCTGACAATTATATTATCGCCCATGAAGTGATTCGTTTATTTAAAGATAACAAAGAAAAAGAAAAATAAGGATCTTGAGTTTGACAAGATAATTAAGGGTCCACAATTTCGGGATTACCGCTTTAAGAGGCTGTGCTGGAAATTCGGTATTGAGAGCCACCACTCCACTCCATACAATCCACCAGTAAATGGCTTGGCGGAGGCATTTAACAAAACAATTTGCAAAATATTCAAGAAGGCAGTGTCAAAAAACAGAGGAATGGAGTGAGAGGCTGCCTGAGGCACTATGGGCATATCGCACAAGTGTCAGAGGGCCCACACGTCTTTGGTATATGGCGTGGAGGTGGTTTTACCCCATGAAATACAACTTCCCAGCCTCTGTTTAGCCATGGCTGAACAATTGGTGGAAGGGAAAAATGCCCAGTTACGGTTGAGAGAGCTTGAGTCCCTCGACGAGGTGCGGCTGAAGGCTAGGCAAAGCATTGAACTATATACTAGGCCAGGATGATATCATCATTCCACACAAACGGTGCCTACTACCTAACAAACATGAATGGAGTTAGGCATGAGGTTCGGTGAATGGTAAGTTCCTCAAAAAATGCTACTCGAAAACATGTATGCAACAGCCTCATGCTTTACCACTTATATGAAAGCACTCTACTTTTCCCCAAGCTGCTCATTTTTCTTCTCTCTCATTCGAAGTAGTAAAATCACCAAATGATTATATTAACCGTAGGCAGATGATGCCAAAACCAGATTGACCAGACCCCGGCAACACCCGAGAGGCAGCTAAATGAATGATGCTGAACAAATAAAAAGTCTACTTGGACAAATTTTTTGGCCAAAATTTTGGACAACCCCTATGATATCCCTTGAATATCATAGTGATATTCACGGGATATCATAGGAGTTGTCCAAAATTTTGGCTAAAAAGTTTGTCCAGGTAGCACTACTGCGAAACAAAATATCTAGATAAGCGGACACACTAAAAAAAATATCTAAGCGTATAACGCTGAGAATATATATATATATATATATATCGTGGCGGGGTTGTTTTGCTCGGAAGACTAGCAAATTAAAGGCATAAAATGGCCCACACCAAAAAGGTAAGATCCAACTGGGATAAGTTGGGGGGGATTGGGATTTAGGTTGAAAACACCCGTATACATGTAGAAAATGCCAAGAACCCCAAAAGGGGGAAGGGGGGGGGGGGCGGGGGCGCGGGGGCGATCAAATAAGGGTAGATATCAATACAAGATTTAGGTTGAAAACATACGTATACATGTAGAAAATGCGAAGAACCCCAAAAGGTAGACCCAATAGGGACAACCAACCTTCCAAAATTCAGGTGGGAAAATGCTAGTACACAAAATAAAACAAAAATAGGAGAGGATCTACATTATATCCTTGGCAGAGGCAAGAAGGTCCTCCAGCTGTTTTTTGGCAACCAGTGGTGGACCTAGGACTTTTGTTTAGGGGGGCAAGCAGTGGCGGACCCAGGACTTTTGTTTATGGGGGGGGGGGGGGGGGGGGGGGGGCGGTTGACAATTTCAATCATTATTTTTATATACTTCCTTTATATTAATAATTTGGAATGAGAGTCTTTTCTGGACTCCAGAATAGTTGAGAAGATTATGCAATGCATTAATGTCCTACTAAACTCTGATATTCTAGAAATACACCCACCAATATACACTGAAATATACAATAAAGGAGAACAATAGAAGATTGATGATTGATCGTACTTATTAATACAAATAACAGTCTATAATGAAAAAAAAGTAGGAAGATTTAGTGAGCCTGAAATATAATGTTGAAGTTAGGCTTGTCTAAAATGAGAAATTTCCAATGAATTGAAATAATCAACCTTGGAATGGAAATTTTTATATGATGCACTTTTTCCACGTAATTTTTTAAATAAATGAATAGAGACTTTACACGCTCTCTTTAACACAGACACTATTTCATATAATGTAACAAATCCATAAAATGACAAGCAAGATTAAAAAAAAAAAGATTCCACCTATGATTTAGTTAACAATTTTGAAAAGTTACACACATACTTAGAGGTTCACACCACGAGAAAGAGAGAGAGAGCCAAATAGGAATGCTAGCACAAGAGGTAGATGGTAATGTGCCGTATGCGGGTGCCAGTGCCAATGCCAGAGCCGGATATTGATTATAGGATTTTCGACTTGCGGACTTTGGGAGAGAGAGAGAGAGAGAGAGAGAGAGAGAGGGAGGGATTGATTGCAAGGGATATTTTGGAGTTGGAGAGGGAGGGGGCTTCGATGGGTTATTAAATGGGGGCTGGTCCAAATGGGCTATATAGCCCTTATGGGCTTTTCTCAGGTAAGGTGGGGACTGAAGCCCCCAAGTCAATGCATGTAGGTCCGCCATTTTTGGCAACAACCAAGGGCGCCACCTGATGAGGGCAGGCCTAACCCACGAGGATCCCCGAGGACGACGCACGCAACATTCTTCAACTCAGCCTTAAGGTAGATAGCCCTCTTACGGAGTCTATTAAGCTCCTTAGAAATATCTCTTACAACTAAATTTGCCTTAATAATCTTCGAAGGAAGATCGGTGTCAACAACGCCTAAGGAGGGCCTCCTAGCCCTGCGAGCAGACCACAAAGGAGCAACAGAGCTCTGGGCAGCATCAAGTAGGTCCGCATCAAAACGGGCATCAACAAGCTTCACCTCTAACGTTTGGCGTAGGACATTCACGTCATGAAGTTCCGACCTGATCATCATCGCCTTAGCAGCAACGACTTCCTTAAAGGAAACGCCGTTGCTGACATAAAAAATTATCGCACTGCCTCTTCATTCCCTTTCAAATGTCAAAAAGCTACATGAAGCTATATCCGATCACGACAGGCAATGCTACTTCAAGCATTAGATCTTGTCAGAATCATCCAAAAATTGCAAAATCCTTCAAACAGTTATAAGAAGAGTACACATGAAGTTTCGGGTCATTTTAACATTATTTGGCCTATCTTCACTCCTTAAGCAGCTAAATAGGAGCTCTCGGCGGCGATGAAGCTGGAGACCTTGATTCACAAAATAAAGCACACAATTGACCTCAAAATGCCACTAAAAGGCTCTACATCAAACTCCAGACCATTCCGACACCGTTTGGCCCAAAAAGCAAAAAGCCACAACAAAATCAACTCTCCTGGCGGCGACAGCATCGAAGAGATCAGATCTTCAATCATAGCCTATGGATGATTTTAAAATACTTTCAAGATGCTCTATGTCAAATTTTAGGTCAAACCGGCAACGTTTAATCCAACATCAATACTTAAACAGCAAAATCAAGCCTCTTGGCGGCGGAAACCACCGAGGCCATCACTCATCAAACAAAACACATGGATGGTCTCAAAATACTTTCAAGGGGCTACATGTCAAGTTTTAGGTCATTTCGACGACATTTGACCAAACTTTGACCTCCTAGAAGCTAAATTAGGCCTCCCGGCAGTGGAGCCCCTCGGGACTATGATTTTCAAATTGGAGCTAATGGATCATCTTAAAATGACTCCAAGAGGCTCCCTATCAAATTTCAAGTCAATCGAACATCGTTTGACCGTACATCAAAGCACAACGTCTTCCTCACGATAAAGTCATGTCTACTGGCAACATGACCCCACACAGCTTCAAAACTCAAATGAAAGCCTGTGGTTGGTCTTATTTATTGCCCATGAAATTTCACCTCAAATTTCAGGTCATTCCGACATTGTTTGACCTAGTTTTAGCTTCTAACGACAAATAGACACCTCCGAGCGACAAAGTCTTCGACTTTCCCGAAAAATCAGAAACTTTGCCCTCTGATATGCACGGCTTCTCTCAAGTTTTCTGCAGGGAAATCATGCCAA
Source organism: Cinnamomum chago (assembly GCA_038049695.1). Lineage (NCBI taxonomy): Eukaryota > Viridiplantae > Streptophyta > Magnoliopsida > Laurales > Lauraceae > Cinnamomum > Cinnamomum chago. Next base: position 35,030,859 of record CP142461.1, read on the forward strand.
AATATATACAAAAAATACCAAGAAAAATGTCAAGGAAGGAAAAAGTGAAAAAAAAAAAGAGAAAACGGTGACAAAAAGGGGCAAAAGGCCCATGGTTGCCGGCGACCTTGCAAATCTGGGTGGCTGGGTTTTCTCCGAAAACCCATTTTTGGGTCCCGTTTTGCGTTTTGAGCTGTTAGGTCTATGCGATTTTCCAAAAATCTGATTTTCGGCCCATGAAATCCATTGATCTTCGATAACATCACAGATTCACTATTAAAATTATGGGTTCGTCATCGAACACTTTTAAATCGCCAACCGGCCAACCAAGAAAGTACACTTTCTACCCGATCGATCGAGAAATCGACAGGACAAATAGTATCGGCCTAGTGGTAGCTATTAATGTATGAAATTGCATAATCATTCAACATCAATCGTAGTGAAAGATACATCGACGACCAATGCTTCCTATGTCGCGGGGTAGAATTCCAAAAGATGCGGCACAGCCTGCGACTCTTCAAGTACTTTGGCGACCATTTAATGCGGTTAATGATCCATTTTATGAAAAATTAATGTGATTAATTACTCATTGTTGTGGACGGCCCAATTAGAAGTCAAGGAGCGGGAGCTACAAGTCAAATACAATTATGACATTAAACCATGTAACTCCTCCCATCATGGAGTTTAAATGTAATTAAGGGCTCGTTATTCTCCAGCAGCCAATCAAAACTTTTCCAAACCATTTAAATCAACTAATTAAGAGTCTAATTAAATCAATTTTAAATCAAATACACGTACAAAAAATAAAGAGGAAACTACTAGCAATCGCAAATGATGAAGGTCAGAGAAGATGCAGATTTGACGAATTAGCGACAACGTCGTTGCTCACTCTCTATATTAAGCGACGACATTGTTGCTTGTTGAAAAAAGGGAAAAAAATGAATATTCTTGCAGGAATACCGATTCTGTTGCTTAAAAACTACGGGTACCTCTTTTAGTTAGTGGCCATCTAGAGTCCTTTTTTTAGTGGACTTAGAAGTCTACAAATCAATCAAAGACTTGTGATGTCATATCAAAGACTTGGAAGTCTTGAAACTGTTGGACGTAGGCAAGTTTGTCGAACCACATAATTCTCTTGTGTGTGATTGCATGTTCTTGTGTGGTTGATTGTTTGTTTGATCGCTGATTCACGTTTTCGCATACACGCGGACAACAAGTGGTATCAAAGCCTAAGGATTGTGTTGCATTGCGATCGACGGATCGAATCAAGGGAATCCAGATTTCTGCGCGTGGATTCTTCGTCGCAGAAAAGAGAGATCGTGAGATAGAGCAGTTCTCATCTTGGTGGGCCACACGATCAGTGCAAAGTATATCGGAGAACAGGGCAGAAACTGTTCAGTTTAGTTTTTGCATTGCAGATGCTGTTGCTTCAGGATCGAGTTGGCCTTTCGTGATCTGGACGGAACCGGAGAAGTAAGAGGTTTTTTCTGCCTTTGATTTTTACAGACCGGAATTGAAGCATAGAGGGCTGCCATCGCTGTGCACAGGAGACCAAGGCTACCTGGGTTCTTGATTTGCAGGATCAAAACCGGACTCACATCGCTGGACTTCCTGCGCCATTGTCGTTCACTGCGCGTCACCGGAGCCTACCGCCGCCATCCCGCTACTGTTGTGCCATCGCAGGAGAGGAAGAAGGAAGGCAACACTTGCCTCCATCGGTTCGGGTTGCAGAACCAGAACAAAACGAAGGAGGAAGACAACCCAAGTTTACTGGGTTTAGTTCCGGTTTTGGGTCAAGTCCAGGTCAAGTTCAGTTTTGGGTCAGTCCCGCCTGACCCATGAAGCAGGAAGCCCATTCCAGCACACACTGACATCAGCAGAATGTACGCCAGCAGAGGTTTGGCGAGGGATCGACGACTGAGAATTGTTCTGGCGATATCTTAATCATCCGAGGTCAAATTGGAGATCCGTTTGCGCCTACAGCCTCGTTGTGAGCATATCTACGTAACTGTGAAGAAGATTGGCAATTTGATGGTCAACAAGAAAGTAATCGGAGCGCATAAAACTATTTTTTCCATATCAGAGTCATTCAGAGTCGGATTTTAGATCCGTTTCTTTTAGCGTGCTCGTGGTGAAGAGATCTATAGATTGGTTTAGAAATTGAGGTTAGTGAAAGTTGTTTGTTTTTCTTGATTATTCAATTGAGATGGAGAACAACACTGTGTACACTACTATGATCAAACTCAACCATACCAATTGGTTGATTTGGAAATGTAAGATGGAGGATATACCAATTGGTTGGTTGTTTCCGTAAGCAACTCTACTCCCGATGGTGTGTTATCAATGAGTCAGGTTACTAGCAGCTTGTTGAATGAAGAAACAAGAAGAAAACCTACAGGGACAGATAAAGCACATGCCTTTGTTACAGAGAAAATGGGGAGTAGCAGCAGTAGGGGACCAAAGGGGGGTCGTGGCAATTCTAGAGGTGAATCACAGACTAAGAAAAAGCCTGGAAAATGCTTTCATTGTGGCAAGTAGGGTCATATTAAGAAGAATTGCTTTGCCTTGAAGGAAAAGAAAGAAACCAACAATGAGCAGAAGAATGACACTAACACTACAACTACTTTGGATAATGAAGCAGTGGTACTGGTCTGTGGAGATGAAGAGTGTTTGAGTATTGCAAATGATCAGGTTGAGTGTGTTGTTGACACAGCAGCATCCTACCATGCTACTCCTTCTAAGGAGATGTTCATGACATACAAAGCATGGGTCTTTGGTACTGTAAAGATGGGCAATACAAGTCATTCAAATATTGTTGGGATCGGTGATGTTTGCATTCAACCCGATATTGGTTGCACAATGACGCTGAAAGATGTGCGACATATTTTGGATCTGCGGTTGAATATGATTTCCGGAACTTCATTGTTCTGTGTAGGTTATGAGAGTTACTTCGGAAATGGCAGGTGGAAACTCACTAAAGGGTCTCTTAATGTTGCAAGAGGGAAGGTGTGTAATATCGTGTACAAGACATATGTGAAGCTATGCAAATGTGTGTTGAATGCTATTGAAGACAGATCCTCTCCAAATCTGTGGCACAAGAGACTAAGACATATGAGTGAGAAAGGACTACAGTTATTGGCAAAGAAAGTTCGAATTCATTACTCCAAAGGTACATCCCTTGACCCTTGTGATTATTGTTTGTTTGGTAAATAATACAGGGTATTTTTCTCTAAAGCATCAACAATAAAATTTAATGTGTTAGATTTGGTATATTTTGATGTTTGTGGTCCCATGGAGGTGGAGTTATTGGGTGACAATAAATTTTTTATCATATTTATTAATGATGCATCCAAGAAGGCCTGGGTTTATGCATTGAAATTGAAGGATTAAGCGTTCTAAGTATTTCAGCAGTTTCATGTCATGGTTAAAAGAAAAGCATAAAAACTCTTGAAGTATCTCCGCACAGATAATGGTGTTGAGTAAACATCCAACCAATTTAAAGGCTATTGCTCAAAGCATGGTATTCGACATGAAAGAACAGTTCCTCGTACTTCACAACACAAGGGTATGGCAGAGAGAATGAACCGCACTATTCTTGAAAGGATGAGATGCATGATTAGAGTGGCACAGCTACCCAAGCCATTTTGGGGTGAAGCTGTCCTGACTGCCATTTACCTGATTAACAAGTCTCCCTCAGTTCCTTTGGATTTTGACCTTCCGGAGAGGAAATGGATAGATAAAGATGTTTCTTATTCTCATTTTAAGGTGTTTGGGTGCAAGGCTTTTGTACATATACCAAAGGAGCAGTTTTCAAAGCTGGATGATAAGGCACTAAGTTGCATTTTTCTTGGCTATGGTGGAGCTGAGTTGGGCTACAGATTATGGGATCCAGAAAAGAGAAAAATTATCAGAAGTAGGGATGTGGTGTTTCATGAAGACTAGTTCTTTGGAGATATTGAGAAGACTGAAAAGTCTAAAGAAGTTGTTAATGGAGTGGTTGATCTTGCACTGACTCCTTCTCCAGTGCAGACTACAGGTGGAGAAGGTGGACAAAACGATCCAGATCATGATGAGGCGCACGGGTTGCCAAATGAATAGGGTGTTGAGCAGGAGGAGTAGTCTCCTCAGTCAGAAATCACGGAACCTTAGGTTAGGAGGTTTACTCGAGAGCGTCAACCATCAACAAGATATCTTACAACAGATTATATTTTGCTTACTGATGAGGGGGAGCTAGAGAACTACCCAGAAGAAAAAACTCATGCAGATAAAGATGAGTGGATCAAGGCTATGCAGGATGAGATGAGTTCTTTGAAAAAAGAACAATACTTATGAGCTAGTGGAACTTCCAAAAGGCAGGAAGGTTTTAAATAACAAATGGGTGTTCAAGCTGAAGAGAGATGACGGTGGAAAAACTGTTGAAGCACAATGCACGGTTAGTGGTTAAAATCTTTGCGCAGATGAAGGGTATTGACTTTGATGAAATCTTCTCTTCAGTTGTGAAGATGACTTCTATCAGAGTTGTCTTGGGTCTAGTCGTCAGCATGGACCTTGAACTTGAGCAAATGGATGTGAAGACTGCATTTCTTCACGGTGATATGAAAGAATAGATCTACATGACTCAGCCGGAGGGGTTTGAGGTAGAAAGAAAAGAACAGTTGGTTTGCAGGTTAAAGAAGAGTCTCTACGGGTTGAAACAAGCGCCGAGACAGTGGTACAAGAAGTTTGATTCATTCATGGTGAGTCACGGGTACTGGAGGACAGTTGCAGATCACTGTATTTATATTCAAAAATTTGGTAATGGCAAATTTATCATCCTTTTTTTTATATGTAGATGATATGTTGATAGTTGGACAGGATAGTAAGATGATTGACAGGTTGAAAATGGACATATCAAAGACTTTTGATATGAAAGACTTGGGTCCCGCACGATAGATATTGGGAATGCAAATATATCGTGATAGGAATGCCAAGAAGATGTGGTTGTCACAGAAGAAATATGTTGAACGGGTGCTAGCAAAGTTCAACATGAAAGATGCTAAGCCAGTTAGCATGCCTTTAACCAGTCACTTCAAACTCAGTAAGAGATTATGTCCTACTACTGATGAAGTAAAGGAACGGATGACATTTGTTCCATACTCTTCAGCAGTTTGAAGTCTAATGTATGCCATGGTGTGTACATGGCCAAACGTTGCTCATGCAGTGAGTAGATTTCTTTCTAACCCGGGGAAAGAGCATTGGGAAGTAGTGAAGTGGATCTTCAATTATTTGAGAGGTACATCAAATTTTTGCTTGTGTTTCAGAGGCTTAAAACTAGTTCTTGAAGGCTTTATTCACTTTTGCAGAGGGAGCTATTTCCTAGCAGCCTAAGTTGCAGAAGTGTACAACATTGTCTACAACCGAAGCAGAATACATAGTTGCTAATGAAGCAGGGAAGGGGATGATTTGGTTGAAGAAATTTTTTCGAAAACTGGGTTTGAAGCAAGGAGGCTATGTAGTCTACTGTGATAGTCTAATGATAAGTCCACAAAATTGTAGCTTTCATTCCTCATTTTATATGCATTTGTGGACTTAATTAGGTTAATTGCATAGAATTACACTTAATTTCATGATTTCATGCATTTGAGCATCAAAGTTGGAATCTTAGTTAAATTTGGTCAAAATTCATTACATTGCATGACTTTTGTGAAACTAGGGAATTTCATCTCATTCATCACCAAAAAAATTAGTTTTTTTTAGCTTCACTAATGCATACCTGCTAATTTTGACACTATGTGTTATTTTTTTAGAAAGTTAGATATTTTTAGTGCATTAAGTAGGCATGTAGGGTCCCATGCATAGTCAATCTAGATTCTTCACACCTGATTATTATTGACATTATTTGATTTTATTTATGTAGGAGAAATCAAGAGTGAGACCTGCACTAGTGAAACTTGAAGAGAGATCTAAGGCGGGACGCCCTTCATGAATGAAAGAGAAAAATAGAAACTTTGCAAGGAGAGTTGACTAGTCAAAGTTGCAAGTGATGAAACATGCCAAATATGGGAAGATAATCAAATAAGAAAGAAAATAAAGAGTCCAAACATATTTTGAACGTCTAACATGGGTCCCACACACCCCATTGCATGCCAAAAATAGAAGTTCCCTTAATTGCACAATTATTCTCGGATTTTTCGGGAGCAGCAAATTGAAATGGTCATAACTTTCAATTTGAGTGTTGGATTAGTGCAATCTACATGCCGTTGGAAAGTTCTTTTCGAGTAGATATCCGTGGAGCCTAAGATTTTATAAATCGGAGCTATATCGATGGAGATATGACCTCTGGAAGTTGGCTGTTATAATTCTATGCGGGAATTACAAAAGGTTTTTAAAATTGGCAACTTGATCGATGTTTGAGGAGTTCAATTTGGCAGGACTTGGAGTCCAAGAGACCACACTTAGTAACAATTCCTCTTCAATTCAAATTCTTTCCAAGTGTGAAGTTTAACTTTCGTCCTAAGCAAGAAATCTTTACCAATAAGGAAACAAGTCTTAAAAGAGAGAAAATTATTTCCTAAAAAAGGAGGCATCAACATCTATAAAGCCATTCTCCACCAAGCATCTCACCACAGCCCTCTCTTCTCTTCCTTTCTTCTTTTCCATTAGTTTATTTTTATTTTTGGTAGCCTTGGGCCATGTCCAAGGATTTATTTTGAAGGAGAAAATTAGTGAAGGAGAAGTTGTAAAGATGCAATTTTTAATGATAAATCAAGAAGCATTCTTTGCAATGGCGGGCTAATTTTCTTGATTAGAGTTATGGATGAAGGTAAGCAATTGTCTTTTTATTTGTTTAGTAATTCTAATTTGTGTTCCATGATTATGTGCTTAATGATTAATAGACTTGTCTTTGTGCCCTAGACAAATCTCTATTTTTTTTTCTAAAATTAAAAAATTAGTTTTTGACTACTCATGCTTAGGTTTGATAGGCCATGCTTAGCATATAGATCTTTTGATGGTTTATGCTTACTTCTGATGGGGTGGTGCTTAAATTATTTTTATTCTTTTATGAGGTGAAGGAGGTCTTGGGTTGTAACCTTATTCTTTTTATTAAAAATTAATTTTTGCGAAAGACAAATCTTCCGGATCCAAAACATTGATTTGTTTATTATCTGAGTTAATTTTTTTAGACAAATAGTAGAATAATTGCTTGGATTGGTTAATTATCTTGCTTAGTGGATTCTAGATTCTCTGATCTGTTTTATATATTTGATTGGTTTTGTGCCCTAGACAAATCTCTATTTTTATTTCTAAAAATAAAAAATTAGTTTTTGACTACTCATGCTTAGGTTTGATAGGCCATGCTTAGCATATAGATCTTTTGATGGTGTATGCTTACTTCTGATGGGTGGTGCTTAAATTATTTTTATTCTTTTATGAGGTGAAGGAGGTCTTGGGTTGTAACCTTATTCTTTTTATTAAAAATTAATTTTTGTGAAAGATAAATCTTCCGGATCCAAAACATTGATTTGTTTATGATCTGAGTTAATTTTTTTAGACAAATAGTAGAATAATTGCATGGATTGGTTAATTATCTTGCTTAGTGGATTCTAGATTCTCTGATCTGTTTTATATATTTGATTGGTTTGGTTTTTTGAATTTTTCTAGTTTTTTTTTTCTTGGATCTCAATTACTTGTTAATCTTTTATTAAAAAAATCAGGTTTTAAATTTTAACTTAGTAGTGCTTCTTATGGGATTCGACATATGCTTGCCACTCTCTCAAAAGGACAACAGTTCACTTGCCGTAATAAAAGATTGAATTTAAATTCACATCATCAGAGTGCTATGGATCTTAGCAAGAACGCTACATATCATGCCCGCACGAAGCACATTGATGTGAGATGCCATTGGATTTGTGAGGTCATCGAAAAGAATCTCATGAAGCTGGAAAAGATTCACACTGACAAGAATCCATCAGACATGATGACTAAGGTCATATTTAAGGGAATAAGAACGAAGATTGGGTTTCTTGGGGGATAAGAACGAGAGCATTATATATTCATGTAATGTGTAACCCATGAGATGTACCGTAATACAACTCATCATACAAAGAGTGAACCCAAAGGAGATTCGAGTTTCTTTCCCGTGAACGTAGACAAGTTTGCCGAACCACGTAATTCTCTTATGTGTGATGGCATGTTCTTGTGTGGTTGATTTTTTGTTCGATTGCTGATTCACGTTTCCGCATACACGTGCACAATATAAACCATCAATAGTGCGATAGTGATCACATAACAACCATTTACTGGGTTAGTCCATTAATAGAAGTAATTGTGAGACTGATTTTGATAATGCATGGATATCTCCACATTTAATTAGGAGTAGAACATGGGGTAGAAAATTGCAAGTGCAAGACTTAGTAGTCTAAAAAGCAACCAAAGACCTGGTGATATGATATCAAGAAGACTTGAAAGTCTTCAAACCATTCAGAGATTGGTGCAGTATCCAAAGTCTGTTGGAAAATAGGTGGGCCATTCATATAGGTTTCAAAAACTTTTGACCCACTTGATGTAAGGATCAACTATCTAGAAGGTAACAAACCCAATCCAGGATGCAATCCCTCAAACTCATAAATTATGTACAGCAATATAACCTATCTAGAAGATAGAAAACAACACATAAACATGCAACTACGAAATCCACAACATACAAGGATGTAGATTATACCTTTGGAGCTTAGTTGTCCTCTAATGGAGAATTTGAATTCTTTTTTTGATGATGAACACCTGTTAGGGTTTTTATAGATTGCAATTTGATGGATGCATTATCATTCAAGCATCATTTGATTTACACACTTGCATTGGTTTTAAATAAACTTGAAATCTTGTTTTATTCATGCATTGCTTTTAAGATTTGTAAAAGTATTGATTTATGCATGATTTGTATTTTCATCTTGGATGCATTTGTTTTAGAAAAGAGTTTTCAAGAGATCAAGCAAGCCTTTGTTTTAAAAGTTTTGAATCTTTTTAGGCTTTTTATGTCATTTTTTAAAAATCATTAGAATCTTTAAAACATGTTTTCCAAGCTTGATTTAGTGGCCAAAAGGTCCCCCAAAGCAAAACCTTCAAATATGGAAAAGTTGCATTTTTTGCAAAAAGGGGGTGTCCCGGCAGTGTCGCCGGTCGACCGAGACACAGGTCTCGGTCGACCGAGACAACTGCAGGCAAAATTTGCCTGGGAGCACCAACGGTCAGAAATATGACCGTTGTGTGTTCTCGGTCGACCGAGACCCCTTTGCCGGTCGACCGAGGACTAGCCGTTGGCAACTTTTTGCTATAAATATGAGTTCTTTCCCTTGCCAAAAGTTAGAAATTTTTAACCCCTCCTTGAGAGGATTGGAGGCATATCAAAAGGGAAAAGAACCAAGGGATGAAGGGGATGATTAGGAAAGCTAAAGCTTGGATTAATGAAGTTAAACCACCAAGTAGGCTCTTCCTTCCTTAATCATATGTTTTCATGCTTTGTTTTATTTTTGGCAAATCATTTCTAGCATGTTAAACTATGTTTGTGTTGTGTCCTCAACATGTTTTATGTTTTGAGTTGATTTATTGTTTTGGATACAACATCATATGATTCAATCCAAGTAGTACTTAACTTTGGTAAATCTAAGTAGATCATGTTAATGTAAAAAAACCTTTGAAATTATATGTAACATGATTCATATACTTGTTTTGAATCTTTGGTTGTTGTTTTCCAACAGAAGAACATCTCTTTCAAAACTAACTTATGTTTTGGATTCAACTTCTTTACAAATCATATGTTTTCATGTTTTGTTTTATCTTTGATAAATCTTTTGTAGCATGTTAATCTATGATTTGTTGTATCCTTAGCATGTCTTATATTTTGAATAGATCTATTGTTTTGGATACATCACCATTGATTCAATACAAGTAGTACTTAACTTTGGTAAATATAAGTAGATCATGTTAATGAAAACATCTTTGAAATTAGATGTAACATGATTCATATACTTGATTGAATCTTTGGTTGTTGTTTTTCCATCATAAGAAAATCTCTTTCAAATGTATCTTATGTTTTGGATTCAACATCATTACAAATCATATGTGTATTATTGTTTTAATGTTTCACAACTTGCCTTACTTTGATTGGTAAATCTTTTTCAAGTTGTCTTTATAATTACATATGATTTGTCTCCTCATTTCAATCAAATCTATTTTTATGTTTTGAGCTACATTGATGATTTGATTGGCATCCCTATGCATCACATGTTTAGAGCTAATCCATTTCATACAACTTGTGTAACTTTGATATCATTAACAAGTTGTTACTTTTAACATGTGATTGCATTACATCCTCAATCATAAATGTTTTATGAGCTAAAACTTTCAAAAGCCTTAGGCATACATTTATGAGCTTTCATTTTCAAAATGATTGAGGACCACACACACACACTTCATGTGTTTTCATCTTTGCATTCATAGTGTGAGTGTGTATTAGTTTTTCACTTCCATATCCGCCTATTTAAGAGGCAATGTAATGAGCTTAATTGAATCTCCATCAAGTGTATTAAAGACACTATCTTAGTGAGATAACCAACCTTTTGGTTGAAGAGGTTATTGCTTAGCCTATAAAAGCATAGTGTATAGGTTGATGTTAAGCCTTGAAAAACATCAATGTAAAGGTTATTGCTAAGCCTTGGAAAGCATATTGTAAAGGTTATTGCTTAGCCTATTGAAAAGCATAAATAGTGGAAATCCGGTGGGGTGTTGGTTTACAAGCCGGTAGTGGATGTAGGCATTGAGGCCGAACCACTATAAATACTTGTGTGATGGTGCTTGCTTTGTGGTGATTGTTTTCTTTAAGCTTCCGCATTTTGTTTGATAATCATCACTTGTGACTAGTTTGTTTTAAAGAAGTTAAAATTGTTAAAATTGGTCAAAAAAGAAGCTCACCCTATTCACCCCCCTCTAGGGTTCGGATCCCCATGGACTTACAACACCTTCACTAATCAAATTAGAATCTCTAACACCTTTTGATCTTCCACGCTATGACCCATATCAGATTCTCTTTTCTCAAGAAGATGGTGGAATCTCCAAGAGAAAAACCCTATAGGAAACTAGAAAAGAAACTAGAAGAGGGAAGTAATGTGCAACAACTTGCACAAGAGAGGAAGATGATGATTGGCGTGAATCCCTAGGTGGAATCAATGCATTGGACGTCCAAGCCTCCTCTCTCTCCTTTTATAACACTTAAGCAACTTCCTCTTACTGATTGAAATAGAAGTCTTACTTCTATAACAATTAGTTGCTTACCAAATCACAATTAGAAGTCTTACTTCAAATATGATTAGTAATTTCCTCTTTTACTAATTAAAATAGAAGTCTCACTTCTATTAATAATTAGTAACTTACTATTACCTCTATTAGAAGTCTCACTTCAAATAGAAATTGTAACTTTCTATTTCCTTTTAGAGTTCTACTATAATTAGTATCTTTCTAATATCTTGGGCTAGCGTGGGGACCACTAGGGATTCCTTAGAAAGCTGGCTCCAACTGGGACACGTGACCCCACATCTCATGTGCAATCTGGGCCCACAGTTAATTACAAATAACTCCACTATATAAATGCAATTGCACAATGCAATTGCACTCCAGTCTTAAGAATAAATTACAATGAAGACCCTAAACTTCCACATTACCACAAGTAGGCCCCTCTATCTATATCCATGGATCAATTGGACCTGTCCATCAAATTAGATCCATATCTTATTATCCTTGAGCCCCAATGAATTATAATGATCATTTGGTACCGATCCAATTAACTCTTAATTGGAATGGGTGCACACTTACCAATGATAAATCCATTAATTGGCACAAGGGGATATTAAAGATAGATTCCATCTTGACCATTGAATGTTCCCACAGCTCTACTACCACGTACCCAAATCACCGAGGTGTTGACCTACAATTGGCCTCACTCATTGGTGACTCAAAGCAAATGAATAGATAGAAACTTGAGTTCATTAATGTCTCAGGATTATGAGCCTATTGCTAGGGAATTATGAGAGCAGACCTTAAAATAAAGACAGTGTATATAAGGTGCTTCTCATGGTCCTTCAATACATCCAATGTACCAGCACCATGATCCAGAATCTTACATTCCGATGATCGAGACAAATCACACTATCTCATAGTGATCAAAGTGCTGCAACCTTGTCAGATGAGATGCCCAATCTCATCACTGGTTGTGAAGATATTTAAGTATAAGATTTGCAATACATATCTCCTATATGTGGATCTCATCCACACACATGTATTACATCTAGTATACTTGTGGACTCCGGTTCATCTCATGAACCATTATGTCATTCGTATTAGTTATGTGCAAACAAGTAATAAAACACCATTCATCTCATGAAAGGAAAGCAATAATATATATATTGATAAATAAAGAAATTAATCAATTTATTCATCATATACTGGTATTGAGACCATAAAACTAACAATTTGCACGATTGCTACCGCAAAACAACTGAGTATTCTTTGGGTCCATCTAGGAATTGACATAGTTGAAGACTGATTTTGATCATGGATGGACATTTCCAAGTTAAAGAACAGAAACCTTTATCAAAAGGCTAAAATATAAATGTCAAGGACAAAATTCTCAAGCAGCAGAGCCAAGCCAATGTCTAGCTCATGACCTACATTGTGGCCCATCCATGACCAAATGTTATTGTTTTTTCTTATTTATTTATTTATTCTTTTTAAAAAAACTATTCTTCAGTACTTTTTTATATCGACAGTATTGATCATGTAATGGTGGGTCCCACTTGTTTGATCAGATCAAAGGGCTACTCATTTGCCAAATAATTCAAGATGATGTAATTTGCAGTTTTGGTTACTGTTTTGATGAAGAGGAGTCATGTATGAAAGTCCAGGATCCTAACCCTAGAGAGGAGGTGAATAGGGTGAGCTACAAATTAGTGACCAATTATGACAAATTTTAACTTCTTTAAAATTAACTAGTCACAAATGATGATTATAAAATTAAATACGGAAGCTAAACAAAAATAATCACTACAAAGCATGCACCATCACACAAGGATTTATAGTGGTTTGGCCTCAATGCCTACATCCACTACCGGCTTGTGCTTCTACACTCCACCGGATTTCCACTATCAATGCTTTTCAATAGGCTAAGCAATAACCTTTACATTATGCTTTCTAAGGCTAAGCAATAACTGAAAGTCCAAAACCGAACCCTAGAGGGGGGGGGGGGGGGTTGAATAGGCTGCACTCAATTCCAATGCCCAATTCTTCTTTAAACCAATATCAATTATATTTTGATAGTTCATTAACTTGATTATTGATTAAAGATCTAATACCAAGTAAAGAACTTATGAATACAATCAAAGTTGACATTGATAAGAAAAGAATAAATTTAAGCGCATCATCCACACAATCACCATAACAAGGAAATTTATAGTGGTTCGGCCAATCATGCCTACATCCACTCCCGGTATTTCTACCAGTGTTCCACTATCAATTTTAAGGTTTATGCTAACCTCCAACCTTACAACACAAATGCTTTTTACTCATGGCTAAGCATTAACCTATACAACCTCATATGCTTTGCAATAGGCTAAGCATAAACCTTTACAACAAGTTTTTTAATCTAAAAAACTGTGCCTAAACAAGCATGCTATGAGATGCAAGTGAATACATATAAATGCCCCTCGACATAGGCTGATATGAAAGTGATAATTAAACTAAGACACATGCATGATAAATGCAAAGATCAATAAATGATACATATGCCTTTAAATATACTTCTATCTCTTTTGAAAATCAAAACTCATAAATGATATGAGATAGAATGGCTACACATGTTTTTGAAAGAAAACAATAAATGTCTAACATGTGAGTTTTCTTAATCAAATGATGAAGTTAAAATGATAAACATATTTTAAAAAACAAATCATGTTTAAACACTCAACATTTGAACACTTTTAATCATGTGTTTTAAGAAATCACAGATTTAAAGACAAGCATGAATAAAATAAAGATAAGAGGAGCAAACCCATTCAAGAATCAAAGGTTTGACAAGTTGATTTCCCTCCTAGCTTCCCTCTAGCCTAGCATGGACGTCTCACCTTCCTTGGGCCTCAAAAGTCTCAAAAGTGTTTGTACAAATCCCAAGGAATAGTTCATTTTATAGAGAAAAAATGCTCCAACGAAACTATTGTCGGTCAACCGACAACATGGAGTTCGGTTGACCGACATCCAACGGTCAATTTCCAACGGTCATATTTTCGAAATTTGGAAACCGTTGTAAAGATGTCGGTTCACCGAACAGGAGTTCAGTCGACCGACATCTGACCGACACTCGACCGACAAGCTGACCGACGTTCCCTGATGCACTGTTATTACATATTGGAATTGGAGCCGACAGCTGACCGATAAGAGCTCGGCTGACCGACAATCCCTGAATTTTTAAAGACTTAAAAATGATTTTAAAAAGGGAATTTTTGGTCTTGGAGAAGTAGGCTAGACCAAGGACTAACATGTTTGATAAAAAAGTTTTTAAAGTGCGAATCAAAACATGTTTGAGCAAGCTTTTACTAAAGAACTTTTAGATGCTAAGATTAAGAACAAGTGATGCATGAGGATTAAAACTAAATGAAAATGAATGTATCCAATCAAATTGCAAACAAATGAAAATCCTAACAAACTCCCCCTTCGCAATTTGATGGCAACTTTGAAGCTTGACTTTATCTTCTTCCTTCAATGAAACTTGGACATCTTCGTCTAAAGGAGCTTTGGATATTAGGGAGCATTTGGATTTTCTTTGCGGGGCCAATAAAGCAATCATCTATCTCTTTGCTCCCCCCTCAAATTGTGCCATGAAGCTATCTCTCCACTAGTTAGAAGATCGTAGCACTTCTCCCCCTCAATCAAGGCCAGAGATGAAATGATATTTGCCAATTTGTCTATATCTCTCCCCCTTTGACATCTAATTGCAAAGGATTTAGCCCTTTTTTAAAAAAAAATAGAAAGAAGACAAACCTTGTTAGTAGCACCTGTTTATAATACATGATAAAAGTGATATGTAGGTATAGGTGGTTTGAACTACAAGGAATTAATGATCAGGGCAAGGGCCAATGCCCAATTGATGTCTCAAATTGATAAAACGTTCATTTCCAAAGGGTTTTGTAAAGAAATCAGTCAATTGAGCATCAGTGGGGACAAAAAGTAACTCTATTGTGCCTTGATCAGCATGATCACGCAGAAAATGATATTGAATGTCAATATGCTTAGTGCGTGAATGTTGCACAGGAATTTTAGAGATACTAATGGCACTAGAGTTATCACACATGATAGGCATACATTGTTGTGGAACATTATAATCTAAAAGAGTTTGTTTTATCCACAACAATTGAGCACAACAACTTCCTGCAGCTATGTATTCAGCTTCTGCAGTAGATAAGGAAACTGAATTCTGTTTTTTACTGTGCCAAGCAACTAAACAGTTTCCTATGAAATAGCAGCAGCCACTAGTGCTCTTTCTATTATCTATGGATCATGCCCAATCAACATCACTGTATCCAATCAATTGTAATGTTGAATCACTAGGATACCAAATACCATAATTAGTAGTCCCATGAGTATATTTGATGATACGTTTGACAGCTTTGATGTGAGATTCAGGATGATCAGATTGGTACCTAGCACATATCCCAACACTAAAAGAAAGGTCCGGTCTGCTGGCAGTAAGGTAAAGTAAGCTTCCTATCATGCTTCTGTAGAGTTTTTGGTCTACTGTTTTGCCTTGAGGGTCATTGGAAAGTTTAGATGTAGATCCCATGGGATTACAACTAGTCTTGGAGTTTCCTAATCCGAACTTCTTGACAATTTCTAAGGTAAATTTAGACTGACTAAGGAAAAACCCTTTTCAGTCTGATTAACCTGAAGTCCAAGAAAAAATTGCAGGGGACCGACCAAACTCGTCTCAAATGTGGAACTCATTAACTCTGAAAATCCTTGAGAAAGTTTATCTGAAGTACATCCAAAGACTATATCATCAACATAAATTTGAGCAACACGAATGTCTTGATCAATCTTTTTAATAAAGAGAGTTTTGTCAACCTTTCCACAATTAAACTCATTTTCAATCAAATGATTAGTGAGTTTTTCATACCACGCCCTTGGTGCTTGTTTTAAACCATAGAGAGCTTTCTTGAATTTATACACATATTCAGGGTGATGAGGATCTTCAAAGCCTTCTGGTTGTGCTACATACACATCTTCCTCAATTTCACCATTTAGGAAAGCACTCTTAACATCTATTTGAAATAATTTGATTCCCATACCACTAGCATATGCCAATAAAATTCGTATGGATTCCAAACGAGCTACAGGAGCAAAGGTTTCTTCAAAGTTAACTCCTTCTATTTGAGCATATCCTTTGTCAACTAATCTTGCCTTGTTCCTTATAACATTTTCAGATTCATCTTACTTGTTCTTAAAAATCCACTTTGTTCCTATTGGATTTTTTTCGTTAGGTAGAGGAACAAGATCCCAAACATCGTTCTTCTTAAATTGACTTAGTTCTTCCTACATTGCCTCCATCCATTCGAATTTAGATTCGGCCCCAGAGAAATTCTTGGGCTCGATTTGAGAAACAAAAGAGTATGAGCACATAAATTTTGAACTTGTCTCCGAGTCATAACCCCACTTTTGATGTTTCCAATAACATTATCCAAGGGATGATTCTTCATTAATCTGGTTGGTATAATAGTTGTAGATGGAACGATATTTTCTTTTTCTTTGGGAATAGATGGTTCAATGGTAATTTCAGCTTCATCGTCGTCTTGTAAAGTTTTTCCAATTTGATTTGATTCATCAATAACAACATGAGCTGATTCCATTATAGTCATGGTTCTATGATTGAATACTCTATAAGCCTTACTTCTATCAGAGTATCCTAGGAAAATTCCTTCATCAGACTTAGGCTCAAATTTTTCCAATTGCTCTCTATCTCTCAAGATGTAACACTTGCTACCAAACACTTTCAAATACCCCAAATTAGGTTTTCTTCCAAAGTAAAGTTCATAGGGGGTTTTGTTGGTATTTTTTGTTAGATAGACTCTGTTTATAAGATAACAGGCAGTGTTAACAGCTTCAGCCCATAGAGTGCGAGATAGATGCTTTTCATTGTGCATAGTCCTAGCCATTTCTTGAATCACTCTATTTCTCCTTTCAGCTACTCCATTTTGATGAGGTGTTTTAGGAGCAGAGAATTGGTGATCAATGCCATGAGTATCACAAAATTGGCAAATTTTTCATTTTCAAACTCACCTCCATGATCACTTCTAATCTTACGAATCTTGCAATCTTTTTCAACTTGAATCTTGTTGCAAATTCTAATGATATTTTCTACGGCATCTGATTTAGCATGAAGAAAAGGAATCCATGCAAACCGAGAATAATCATCTACCATAACTAGAATAAATTTCTTTCTTCTAATACTTTGCACAGGTGTAGGCCCTACCAAGTCCATATGGATTAATTCAAGAGGACGCGAGGATGATATATCCTTTAAACCTTTGAAGCTTTTCTTGATTTGTTTCCTTAGTTGACAGGCTTTACAGATATCAGATTTTTCATCACTCAACTTAGGAATTCCTCTCACAATTTCATTCTTTGATAAGATCCTCATTAGCTTGAAGTTTATGTGACCCAACCTTTGACGCCATAGGTAATTTTCTTGATCTTTTGTTATCAAGCACCTAGACTCATTTTCATCACGTTCTTCTATGATATAGATGTTTCTTTTAGTTCTAGAGCCAGTAAGAATGACTTGATTGGATTTATCATCAACAACTTTGCAAGATTGACTATAAAAAATAACCTTGTTTCCTTTGTCAAAAAGTTGACTTATGCTAAGAAGATTATGCTTCAATCCTTCCACTAGAAAAATATCATTTAAGTTTGGCGTTTGATCTCCTTTAACACATCCTTTGCCAATGATTTGAGCTTTACTGTTATCTCCAAAAGATACATTTCCTCCATCATAATCCACAATCGAGCTGAATCTAGATCGGTCTCCTGTCATATGTTTGGAACAACCACTATCTAAGAACCAAGTAGGATTCTCCTTAGCTTTCAAGGCGGTTTGAGCAAAAAAGCTCTTAAAAGTTCTATCTTTAATAATCCAACTAGACAAAGGAGATTTAAGAGGAATGACCTTGGGAATAAACTTAAAAGGCACTTTAGTGGAATTTTCTAAGGATATTCTAATTTTGTATGGGCAATTAGGAATTAAATGTCCACTACGATTGCAAAAGTGGCAAGTCCATTTAGAAGTATAGTTTTTCTCATCCATAGGTTTATGAAAGGTCCTAGTGAGATTTGAAAGTCATTTTTGTTTTTGCTAGAGGAACCTTCAAAACCTAACGCATTCTTGTCTCCAAAAATTTTATGCATACCCAACATTTGGTAAAACTTGTCATTACCTAATGTGAATTTATCAACAACAAATTTCCTTTAGTGAGCTTCATTTGAAGGGAGTTTGTTTCAAGTTGACTAGATTCAAGTTTGGATTGTAAATTATGAATTTCATTTTGAGCATGAGCAAGATTCTCATTTAATGCAGTCATCTTGTGTTCTAAAGTTCTTCTTTCATCTTTCATAATAATCACAAGCCTTTTGGTTTCTTCTTTTAAGATTTTGTTTTTCTTAATCAAGATTTTCCAATTTTCATATAGTTCATCATAGGCTTGTTGAATTTCATTAATTTCATCATTTAGTTGCTCTTTCCCTAATGTTTTATCTATTAGACTATTATGCTCATTGTCTTCTTCAATAGATGTAAAGAGAAGCCAATTAGGGGAATTTTCATCTTCATCATTTTGAGATTCATTATGATCACTAGCTTCATCTTCTTCATCCCAAGTTATGTTTAAAACTTTTTACCTTTCCTATCTCCCTTTTCAGATTCTTTTGGGGTAGAGCAATTTTGAGCAACGTGACCAAACCCTTTGCAATTGTAACATTGAACATCCTTCTTAAGGGATCCTTTGGAATTTCTTTGAAATCTAGGACTTTTAGATTCATTTGAATTTCTATTACTCTTGTTGTTTCTAAAGAATTTTTTAAATTTTTTAACAAACAAGGCATTGTCGTCATCACTCTCATCATCACTCTCATTTTCCTTTAATTGAGATGAAAGGCTACTCCTTTCTTTTTACCGGCAACTTCTAGATCTAGTTCATAGGTAAGAAGATTTCCTCTTAGCTCTTCAAGTTTAATTTTGTCAACATTTTTGCTTTCCGCTATGGCTACAATCTTGGGTTTGAACCTTTTAGGAAGAGATCTTAAGATTTTCCTCACAGCCTTGGACTCATCCATTTTCTCTCCTCGACCTATAAGAGAGTTGATAATCTCCATGAATTTAGAATAGAATTTATCAAATGTTTCTTCCTCGAGCATCTTGATATCTTCAAATCTTGATGTCAACATTTGAATTTTAGCTATCTTGACTTGATCCATTCCTTCATGAGTAGTCTCTACGGTATCCCAAACTTCCTTAACTGTTTTGCAATTGACTCCTCTAATAAACTCCTCTTGAGATAAGACACAATACAAAGAATTCTTTGCCTTAGCATTTAAAATTAGCCCTATCATTTTCTCCTTGAGTCCACTCTCTCTTAGGCTTTGGTTTAATGGAGATAACATATCCTTCTGTGTCTTGCTCAATGATAGTAGGAGGATGATAACCTTCTTCTATGATATTCCAAACATCTAAGTTTTAAGATTCTAAGAATGCTTGCATTCTAATTTTCCAGTAACGATAATGTGTTCCATTAAACAAGGGTGGTCTATTTGTAGCATTTCCTTCTCCCAAATGAGTTTGCATAATGGCAACTAATAAAAACATTCTAGGATTCTCTCAAGGTTAGTTAGACCTAGACAAGAGCACCTAGGCTCTTATACCAATTGAAAGTCCAGATTCGAACACAAGAGGGGGGGTGAATAGGGTACACTCAATTCCAATGCCCAATTCTTCTTTAAACCAATATCAATTATGTTTTAATAGTTCATTAACTTCACTACAAGAAATTTGGGGTTTAAGGACGACACAAATTTGTCACAAAATGTACATATTTCGTCACCGAAACTATTTAAGATGAAAATTTTTCGTCACCCGTTTTGTTGCCAAAGCCTTGTCGCTAAAAGGTATTGGAGACGAAAAAAAAATCGTCATTGAAAAAGATAAATTTGTGACGATTTTTTTCTCTCCAATACACTCTATTAGAAACATACTTGTAAGTAATTTTTTTTTCGTCACTAATACACTCTATTGGAAACATACTTGTAAGTAATTAGTGACAATATTTTTTCATTAAAGGAAGAAAATAGAGACAAAAATATTTTGTCATAAATATAAGAAATAGAGACGAAATAATTTTGTCGCGTTTAATATAAAAGATGTCACAGTTCCGGAGCCGCACGGTTTTAGAAGGCCTCATGCTAAGTTAATACGGGGTTTGACTTATAAGCCCATGGTCAGGACTTGGATATTTCCGATGCGGGCTAACGGAGACTCACCGTTAGCCTGTGGTTGACACGCTACGCCTCATGGTTAAGGGTACCGCCTGGACCAAGATCTCACATTCTCCCCCACTAGAAATAGAGTCGTCATCGGCTTTGATACCAACTGTTAGAGCCCCGCCCAACTTAGCATGAAATTGTTCGCTTTGGCCCACGTGCACGCGCAAGGACTTCCTAGGAGGTCACCCATCCTAGTAATGTTCCCGCTCGAGCACGCTTAACTTCGGAGTTCTTACGATTTCCGGGGCCGCACGGTTTTAAAAAGCCTCATGCTAAGTTAATACGGGGTTTGACTTATAAGTCCAATGTCAGGACTTTGATATTTCTGATGCGGGCTAACGGAGACTCGCTGTTTGAAGCTCGTGGTTAACACGCTACGCCCTGTGGTTAAGGGTACCACCTGGACCAAGATCTCACAAACACGCGCGAGGACTTCCCAGGAGGTCACCCATCCTAGTACTGCTCCCGCCTGAGCACGCTTAACTTCTGAGTTCTTACGATTTTCGAAGCCGCAATGTTTTAAAAAGCCTCATGCTAAGTTAATACGGGGTTTGACTTATAAGCCCAAGGTCAGGACTTGGATATTTCCGATGCAGGCTAACGAAGACTCACCGTTTGAAGCCCGTGGTTGACACGCTACGCCCCGTGGTTAAGGGTACCGCCCGGACCAACTTCTCACAGTAGCAGAGACTGAGAGAGGTAGTTGTACCTGGTGGTGGCGGACTCCTAGATGGAGGATGATGGGCGCAGATAATGGTGATTGGTGATGGTGGCTGCGTCTAGGAGTTCTAGGCGAGAGAGACTGAGAGAAGTAGAGATGAGAGGGATCATTGATCAGGGATGGGTCTGCACTGCGTGTGTTGATGGAGGGTGATGATGATTGATGGGGGTCAATGGGCCATGGGGCTATTGCCTGAGACGATGGGTGGGAGATGTTGGAAAAGGGTTTTGGAAAATGGGGAAAATGGTTCTTCTCTCCTCTTCTGGAAAAGGGTTTTGGAAAAGGGGGAAAATGGTTATGGAAAAGAGAGACCGTGATAGATGGAGGGACAAAGGGGGAAATGGTTCTTGGAAAAGGGGCGTTGGATTGGGGGGGGGGGGAGGAGGGATGGATGTTAGGGCCTGGGGGGCCCATTTTAGTCATTGTAAAGGCTTTTCCAAAGCAATACTTGTAAGAGAGGAATAGGCTCAAGTGCGAATGAAATTGGAGCCTTATTTTGTTGGCCGAAATATTTTCGTCTTCCATAACTTATCCTTATTAGTGACGAATTACGTTCGTTGCAAAAATAAATTATATTTTGTGACAAAAATGTTCGTCTCCAATGAGCTAAAATAATTCGCGCCAACGCAAATGAAATTAGCGCCTTATTTTGGTGACCAAATATTTTCGTCTTCCATAACTTATCCTTAATAGTGACGAATTATGTTCGTTACAAAAAAAAATTATTTTTTGTGACAAAAATGTTCGTCTCCAATTAGCTAAAATAATTCGCGCCAAAGCAAATGAAATTGGCGCCTTATTTTGGTGACGAAATATGTTCGTCTTCCATAACTAATCCTTATTATTGACGAATTACGTTCGTCGCAAAAACAAATTATATTTTGTGACAAAAATGTTCGTCTCCAACCAGCTAAAATAATTCGCGCCAACGCAAATGAAATTGGCGCCTTATTTTGGTGACCAAATATTTTCATCTTCCATAACTTATCCTTATTAGTGACGAATTACGTTCGTCACAAAAACAAATTATATTTTGTGATAAAAATGTTCGTCTCCAATGAGCTAAAATAATTCGCGCCAAAGCAAATGAAATTGGCACATTATTTTGGTGACGAAATATGTTCGTCTTCCATAACTTATCCTTATTGGTGACGAATTACATTCGTCGCAAAAAAAAAAAAAATTTGTGACAACAATGTTCTCTCCAATGAGCTAAAATAATTGGCGCCAGCGCAAATGAAGTTGGCGCCATATTTTTGAGGACGAAATTTTTTTTTCGTCTCTTATACTTTTGAAAAAAATGAAAACAAACGACAAAATTTATATTTCGTCCTCTTTGGGTGTTCTTTTAAGATAAAAAAAAAATTTGTCATCAAATTTCGTCACAACAGCCTAGATTTCTTGTAGTGCTTGATTCTTGATTAAAGATCTAATACCAAGTAAAGACTCATGAATACAATCAAAGTTGACATTGATAAGAAAAGAATAAATTTAAGCGCATCATCCACACAATCACCATAGCAAGGAAATTTATAATGGTTCGGCCAATCATGCCTACATCCACTCCCGGTATTTCTACCGGTGTTCCACTACCAATTTTAAGGTTTAGGCTAACATCCAACCTTACAACACAAATGTTTTTTACTCAAGGCTAAGCATTAACCTATACAACCTCATATGCTATTCAATAGGCTAAGCATAAACCTTTACAACAAGTTTTTTAATCTAAAAAACTATGCATAAACAAGCATACTATGAGATGCAAGTGAATACACATAAATGCCTCTTGACATAGGCTGATATGAAAGTGATAATTAAACTAAGACACATGCATGATAAATGCAAAGATCAATAAATGATACATATGCCTTTAAATATACTTCTATCTCTTTTGAAAATCAAATTACATAAATGATATGAGATAGAATGGCTACACATGTTTTTGAAAGAAAATAATAAATGTCTAACATGTGAGTTTTTTTTAAATGATGAAGTTAAAATGATAAACATATTTTAAAAAACAAATCATGTTTAAACACTCAACATTTGAACACTTTTAATCATGCCTTTTAAGAAATCAAAGATTTAAAGACAAGCATGAATAAAATAAAGAAAAGAGAAGCAAACCCATTCAAGAATCAAAGGTTTGACAAGTTGATTTGCCCTCCTAGCTTCCCTCTAGCCTAGCATGGATGTCCCACCTTCCTTGGCCCTCAAAAGTCTCAATAGTATTTACACAAATCCCAAGGAAGAGTTTATTTTATAGAGAAAAAAAATGCTCCAACGGAACTATTGTCGGTCGACCGACAACATGGAGTTCGGTCGACCGACATCCAACGGTCAAATTCCAACGGTCATATTTTCGAAATTTGGAGACCGTTGTAAAGATGTCGGTTCACCAAACAGCAGTTCGGTCGACCGATATTTGACCGACACTCGACCGACAAGCTGACCGACGTTCCCTGATGCACTATTATTACATACTGGAATTGGAACCGACAGCTGACCGACAATCCCTAAATTTTTAAAGACTTAAAAATTATTTTAAAACGGGTGTTTTTTGTTTTGGAGAAGTAGGCTAGACTAAGGACTAACATGTTTGATAAAAAAGTTTTTAAAGTGCAAATCAAAACATGTTTAAGCAAGCTTTTACTAAAGAACTTTTAGATGCTAAGATTAAGAACAAGTGATGCATGAAGATTCCAAAAATGAAGTAGCATGAGAGATCAAACTAAATGAAAATTAATGTATCCAATCAAATTGCAAACTAATGAAAACCCTAACAATAACTTCTTACACTATGCTTTTCTTAGGCTAAGCAATAACCTTTGCAACCAAAAGGTTGGTTATCTCTCTAAGTAGTGTCTAGAATACACTTGATGGAGATACAATTTTAACTCAATACAATGCCTCTTAATTAGGCAGATATGAAAGTAAAAATCTAATTCACACACACACACACACACACACACACACACACACACTATGAATGCGAAGATGAATGCATAATGTGTATGTATGATGTCCACAATCAATTTGAAAATAAAAGCTCATAAATGTATGCCAAATGCTTTTAAAAGTTTTAGCTCATAAAAACATTTATGATTGAGGAAAGAATGCTAATCACATGTTAAAAATAACTTGTAAAAGATGTACCTATGTATTTCAAACAAGTTAACAAAACATGTGATGCATAAGGATTTCAACCAAATTAACAATGTAGCTCAATATATGTATGCTAAAAGCATTTGAATGTGTAAAACACAAAAATAGATTTGATTGAAGTTAAGGGACAAATCATATGTAATTAAAAATTCAACTTGAAAATGATATACCTATCAAAGCTAAGCAAGTTGTGAAACTTTAAAACAAAAGTACATATGATTTTTTAAGTTGTTGAATCCAAAACATAAGATAGATTTGAAAGTGATTTTCTTATGACGAAAAACAACAACCAAAGATTCAACCAAGTATAAGAATCATGTTACATATAATTTCAAAGTTGTTTTCAATAACATGATTTACTTAGATATACCAATATGAGTACTACTTGGTTTGAATCAAGATGATGCATCCAAAATAATAAATCAATTCAAAACATATGCATATTAAGGACACAACAAATCATAGTTTATCATGCTAGAAAAGATTTACCAATAATTAAAGCCGAGCATGAAAACATATGATTAAGAAAAGTAAAGCTTACTTAGTGATTTAACTCAATGGAACCAAGCTTTAGCTTTTCAAATGACCCCTATCATCCCTTAGCTCATTCCCTTTGACTGGCCTCAAAACATCTCAAGGAGGGCCTCTTAGTTCCTCAGAATTTTCAAAGGAATGAAATTGCTTTATACTAAAAAAAATGAGTTTCTACGAGTCTCCGGTCGTCTTGCACCTTTCCCTGGTCAACCTGGGCTCAACGGTCATAAATCTGACCGTTTGAAAAAAAGCTCAACGGCTCTATTTCCAATCGACCTGCACCAGGTCGACCGGCCACACTGCAGGTCGACCCGGGCCTGGGACTATTTTCCCTTAAAATTGCATAATTCAAAGTAATTCTTTGAGGAGAATTTTGGGCCAATGAATCAAGCTTGGAATCATGATTTTACTCAAACTAAGAGGTTAAAAAACATGAAACATAAAAAGCCTAAAATGATTTGAAAGATTTAAAACTCATAGGCTTGCTTGATTCATAAAACTTCTTGTCGCGACCCAGGACCGAGCCCGTAGGACTGATCCGGGATCGGGACAATAATAATAAAGAAGGAATGATAACATGCACATTTGTATTCAATTTCCCACAGGTGTCCGCGGTGAGGATATCACAACCTTACATGAATATTTCTTTTAAGTGCGGAAGCGTGTAGCAAATCAAATAGTTAGACTATCTCTAGTCAAGGAGGCAATAACATGAGTATGCAAAACTGTATTAGAATGAGCAATGATATATATAGCAAGTTTCCCCAAGTTGTCAAAGTTAGACAAAACATCATTTAGTTACATCCCCAAAAATAGAGGCCAACAAAGGCCAATACCACAAAAGAATAACCCAAAAGAATGGTTAATAAGTTCTCCCCCAAAATGAAACGCCTCTCATAGCATAATCCGATGTCTACATGACATCGTCAGCACGCCACTCGACTAGAGGTTGCGGCTCACCTACCGCCTCCTCTGGCTCCTCCTCAAGGAAGCCGGCAACGGGACCTGAGTACCAAAGCAAATGGGTCAGACACGACGGTCTGGCAAGAGAATGAAAAGATGTAACAATATATAATAGATAAAATCTCTTGAAAAGCATAGAAATCTGTTTAAACAAGAACTCTCATAAAACAGGTAAATCCTTTGCTATAAAACAAGTAAACAAGATAAAATATATGAGGTATCCAAGGAATCGGGAATAACAAGGTGGCAATCACATAAAGCTAAGTCCTCTGTCACTAAAGTGACAACAGTATCACGGGACGTTGATCTCAGTCACACAAGGTGAGGAGAAACAACGTATACATATATACAATATAATTATACGGGAACGGGACCACGGTAGCGAACCGGGTATCGGGACGGGACCACGGTGATAAACCGGGCATCGGGATCCAAACTGCAGCTGGCGGGACGGGAGAGGGATTTCCAAGTCGGTGGATCAAACCGACAAGGTATCCAAGCTTAGTGATGCCGACTCATAGGTCAAAACCAACCGAGACATATGCAAGTAAATCAAGTACAGTAAATAACGGGTAAAACGGGGGTGCTCAAGGGCACACTGTCATTTCATGTCGGGCAATACACTTCGAGACAAGTCAATGCTACTATCATGCTTTCGGGAAAACAACTCATGACATGTAAATCTTGGAAACAGAGAAATATGATGAATTATACCAATTCGGGAAAGATAATGATTTTAAGATCTATTTGAGTGAATAGGGGTCCCGTATGTCGAACATAAATATGACTTGGTACTCCTTGAGTTTGAAGACATTTCGGGCTCCTTATG
This sequence comes from Cinnamomum chago, assembly GCA_038049695.1. Classification (NCBI taxonomy): domain Eukaryota; kingdom Viridiplantae; phylum Streptophyta; class Magnoliopsida; order Laurales; family Lauraceae; genus Cinnamomum; species Cinnamomum chago. The sequence goes on from CP142461.1 coordinate 35,057,657, forward strand.
CACTTTTACGATTTTCAAAACTTAAAATGAGCTTATTGTTATAACTAGATGTTATGATAAGGAAATCAAGACTGTAAACGGTCCGTCCTAAGTATGATGTTAATTCGGAGACATCGAGCAACCTACTCAGTCATCGAAAGGAATAGAATTCGCGATAACCAAGGAAAAAGTCTTGTATTTAGATATAAAGAAGATGTCGCGTCATTCCGTCCCGTTCAAGATTGAAATGAAGTGAACATCGATGTCACCAAACCAACCGTGAGGAGTATCGGCTCAAGACGTCCTCACATATTGTCAAATGAGTCCAAGGAGGGTAGCCAAGGTCCCACCTAAACCAAGAAAAAATAAAAATCTCAAAATCCACTGGACTCAAACTGAGTCCTCCGATTCTGTCCGATCGATCGGCCGAAATTTCTGTACCAGAAATGCACAGGGTCCGATTGATCGGCCGATCGATCGGCCCAAAAAGGCTTACAGTTAAAAGACAGACCGATCGATCGGACCTGGGCGTGAAGCATGCCCGGGAGCTTGATTTTTCTCCTTTTTGTTTCCTTTCCTTCCAACACATGATCAACCACATAGAACCATAAACAAGGTGACTTAAACACATGATTCCAAGACAATAAATGAGGCTATCAAGATGTATAAAGATCATTTATTTCCACCATGAAAAATCAATGAAAGTAATCAATGAAAGCATGAAAATCATAAATACTTCACCAAACCATTTGAAACTTAAAAACATCCAAACATTCACTTGCCTCAAGTCCAAGATAGCTGAAATCAAGCCTCTAATCACTTCTATTGCTCAAAGCCAAGCTACAATAAAAAAACCCCCAAAAACAACCCTAAAATGGGTTACACAAAGAATGAAAATGAAAGAACCAACAATAATGCAAATGGAGCTTCCCAAGGGCTAGGAGACAACAAATCTAGAAGATGGGAAAAATCACTTACTTGGAAGGTCCTCTAATGGCAATGGTAAGCTCAAAGGAAGCCTTGTGATGGAGGGTTCTCTTCACAAATGGTACCAATGGAAAGCTTGTAAGATGAGGAAGAAGATGATGATCTCTATTGCTTGATTGATGAGCTCTAGGTGTGGCTTGGAGATGGAGAAGCAAGAAGAAGAAGAGAAAGCAAGAAAACCCTAGACTCAAAAGGGTTGTACTGGAACAAGAAGGATGAAATGAATGGGATAATGGCTTCCCCTTTGTTAACAAGTGAGATTGGGTCCCACAACTAAAGAAGCTAAATGGACTGAAATCATCTCTTTCGGGTCCTCGGATGAATTCGACGAAGAAGGAAGAAATGTTCGTCGAAATATCTAGTTTCCAAAAAGTGTATGTTTCGCGGGTTTCGAGAATATCAAGTTTTGGGTACAGATTTTGTGTGAAATGACTGTTTTGCCCTCCAAGCTATGAAAATCGGGTTTCGGGGCCTCGAACGGAATCGGGATCAACATGAAAGTTGTCGAGATCATCAAAACGAGTAAAACGGGATTAAAATCATGAATGCAAACATCTCCGATAAAACCTCAAACAATATGCAATGTCATGAAAAGGAACCCTCAAAGGGCCCTACTAACACAAAGCACATCAAAACATTCAAAGTAGCCCAAAACTAGAATGAAGGTTATTCTAAACCCCACTTAATCAAAAACACTAATCAAGCTTAGCACTAACACGCAATTTAATTAGCACTAATCGGTTCACTCGGGTCGGGGGTCTTACACTTCTTTTCAAAACTAATTGCTTCCAAGTTAAAATCAAAACACGCATGAACCAAGATTTCTACAAGACTTAAAAACAACGCATGTGTAAATCATGATTTCAAGATTTTCTAAATCAATGCATGTGTGAAAATTCACATGATGCTAAAATGATAATGCATCCATCAAATTGCAATAACACAAAATCCCTAACAATGTATAGTGACGCCCATCGTATGTTACATGTAGATGAAGGAAAGGCTGGAATCAGCTTATATACTTGTCCAATTTTCTCAATGTCGAGTGTCTCCACACGCTTCTCATGAGTTGGATGTATGAAATTCTATTGTTGGAGCTCACCTATTGATGACCTGAATTGTTCAATGCCATCCCCCCTATTGACATATCTTCTTTAAGGTCCCTGGCCTTAATTAGGGGATTAGCATTATTAATTAAGATTGGTGTCGGTTAGTCTAGTTTGGTAACATAATTAGGTGCATTGAGTAGCTTTCATCATACATGGCATTCATGTGTTAGACCCATCATACTATTGGCCCAAAACCCACCTAAAACCCATCTAGAAACCCACCTCAAAAAGACCCTAAGCCCTTCTAATCTCATAAAACCCACTTAACAAATGGGCTAGGCCCTTATTAGTAAAACCCTACAAACTATCTCTACAATCTAAACTTTTCTTTCATTTACGTTTCATTTCATTTCACTTCTCTTTCATTTACATTTACATTTCATTTAATTTCCCCTCCAATTCTCTTCATTTCATTTCATTCACAACACTTCATCTTCAATTTGCATGCGAGGATTACCTACTGACACCTGTCAATATACATTTAAATTGCAGAAGCATTCACATCATTGTCCCAATAATTCATCTTACAACTATCATTAACAATACTAATATGTTAAATCTCTTAAATGCATTGTACAAAAGTACTCTAATGAATAAACTGCTAGGTACTTTACTTTAATAGAAACATAATCCTAATACAAATGTAAATCATAACTAATCACATGTATAACCGTAAACTAATGCATAGTATAATCCCAAGCCCATGATTACCTCTCTTGTACGTACTTTGATAATCGAAGCTAATATATATCCTTACTGATCAAATCTCTAATATGGAGAACTATTAGTTATCCTATTTGATATCCTGGATACCTGTGACACCAAGTGTAGCACCATGAGTACGACGATTCAATAATGTATGACCAATTAAGATTAAAACATGTTATTCTAATTTTAAATTTAAGGATGAATAAATTAAAGAGAGACCAAATAAATGTCAACTAGGCACATTGTGCATTATGAATAAATCATGCTTTCTCGAATCATAAATCAAACACTCACGTTCCAGTTGGCTACTACATTTTGCACATCTTCTCCTATAGAGAGCGAATCTAGTTGGGATGTCACTAGGTACCAGGCCAAAGGTTCTCTTGGCTACCCGATTCTGAAGTTCTGGTGTTTCAAATGACATATTACAGTAATCTAAAATAACTAAACCAAGTTTTAACCCCATCGGGTATCATAAGGTTAAAGCTAAGTAGTGCCGATTCACTGCCGAACCATTCAAATCGAATAATAATAAACTAGAGTAAGACTATTCTTTTGAAATCATTTCTTATCGAATCCAATATCTTCATCCATAATTTCGAATCATTTGCAACCAAATTGAATCATATACTTACTCCATTCGAATAACACATCAATGTATGACAACATTTGTGAGACAATTGTAATACAAATTGTGGAATTATACGAATAATGCAATATAATGATTATTTGAATATTTGAAACCAATAATGAGTTAATCTCAATATGCAAATGCAAATAGATAAATGGAGTCAAGAATATTTACTAGCCAACCCTAATCTAATTATCCGTCGTCTCTAACCGTCCATTACGATGTAGTTTTAGGTGATTCGTCGCACATGCTACGTTTTGTTAGTGTCACTTTGTTTATGTGTGAGGTGCATTGAAATCCTCTAAATCAACATCTATGGTGAGCGGATAAGCACATGAGATGATCTCAGCCCAAAATTTCTCACATGAGATAATTTCCATCAAACTATGTTAATTGGTTATGGTTCCAATTCTATGGACCTACAAGTTAGAATTTTGACACCTTAAGAACCTATCGGTTTAATGTACACATCCTGGTCACCCTTAGGGCCGATTAAGACAATGATATACATAAATCTAAGCAAATACCTCATTTAATGGTTAAAAGGGAACCTAGAGAGGGTTCGGTCACTTCTCGGTTACATGTCGGTTAACCAAGGGTAGTTATTTCAGTTAGCTGGCAGGTAATCGAATGTCTCACAATATTTAAACTATAAAAAATGGTTTCTTGGAAATATGACCGAGCGGTTTCAATCAATTGTCGGTCAGGGTTTAGTTAGCCGAACTTCAGAGTTTGGTTAGCCGAACTCTGTATCCTGCATTTTTCTGTAAAACTCTGCATTCTAGAAAATTGACCGAAATCTGGGTCGGTTAACCGGTACTTGACCAAACTCACTGCGATCATAACATGTAAATGATCTGTTTGAATCATTTCTAATTCTCATTCCACTCTAAACATTTCCAAGTCATTCCATATACTATTTCAATCATAAAATGAGCCTCCATTGATCAGATGCATTCTATATGTCATCTCACATACTCATTTGAGAACCGATTTAGGAAAAAATCCATTTTTCATTATCTATCAATCTAATTCAATAAATAGGGTGCATTTGACATTAAAAGAAATACTATTCACTCAATAAATCCATCACATGCATACATCCAAATTGCTCATTACTTGCCTCTAATAGGTGTTTTTCCACTCTAATATTGTAACGCTCCAATTCCAGATACCGATTAAGTCGTCGGAATACCGAAGTTGGCGCGCTACTTCCCAGAAAATCTGAGAACTTTCAAGATCGTAGGTCCGCAGTGAGGTCCAATTTAAAACTTTTGAATACTATACAATCAATGGTTAATTTGCGGAAGCATAAGAAGTAAAGCGGAAGCAATAGGTATCAATATATATATATATCAAATGTGAGCAGAACCACAGTCTAGTTTAAAAGTATCAGTTGTTAAAACAAAAGTTAATACATTTTTGTTAGCTACCCGGATCACTACAAAATTCGCTCGAAAGCCCAAAACAAAGATAGCTCTCAAAGCCCTGGCCCTGGCTCTCCACCCTCCGGCTCGACATCGGGGTCGGTCGGGCCCCACACGAAATCTCCTGCGACGGGCGCCTCTACGAGCGCGAGCGCATCGTCCGCGAACTCTGGGTCAAGGCCTAAGCACCAAAGGTGGGTCAGATCTAAAGATCTGGCAAGTCACAGTATATAAGTAACATAGGACACATATCTCAAAAGAGTAGAGACAGTTATAAAAATTAAGAAATGACAAGGTAAATGATCTAAGCAGTTGAGCAAGATAAGCATAAAGAATCATGATAATATAAAGCATCTAATCTAACACAATGTGGCACATTCACACGAGCTGGATACCGCGGGATATTATGCCGCGGCCCTCCCATACTGAACACAGTTGCGACGGGGAATTTCACCAGTGCTGGGGATTACTAACCCCGCAAATCATTCAACAGTCTCATCACACTCATCACTCAAAGACCGGACCAGGTATCACATCGTCCGTCTAACCACAGCTCAACATGATAGCTTCTCAACACTCATAATAGCTCTAACGGGGATGATCAGTCCACAGGCTGAGCTTAAGTCAACCGAGTGAATGTCTATGCCGACTCGAGGAAACTCTAATGGTCTGTGTCTGTCTAGGCTTTGCCTTGCGTGAACAAGGTCCTAACCAAGTCTATAAGAGGTTCATATATCACTTAGTCAATGGATTATAATTCAAGTCCAAGCCCACTCGTTGGATCCATACCAAGGCCCATCAACACATGGCCTGGTCTAAAACAGTCCGAACGAGGCAACATATCTATTTCTACTGATAAACAACTCATTCTCATCCATCAAGAGTTATAATCCCAATATAAACTACCTCTCCAATCTAAGGGCACACATATATATACTTAGGCCCAACAAGGGCCTGCCTAGCCACAGACACGGGTCAGTGTTCTCCCATTCACACCATCGGCTCACCTCTAAGATACCCTAGGTTTAGGTCATCCATTTCCATTTAATTTACAGTTATTAGCTACACTAAGGATATAAGAGTGACAGTAATAATGAAACACGAAGTATGAAACTTCGAATATGAGAATCAATAGGAAAATAGCAACAGTCCAACCTAGGTAATAGACCACATTCAGGTTCAGGTCCATCTCTGGTAATTAGATCTCTAAATGAAGTCTAAGATTCCAAAGGGTACTGTGTTTGGTACTCCTGAGGTTACGGGCATCATTGACAACTTTTAGGGATCAAATCACCTTAGATTAAACAACCAAAACCCTAATTGGTGGTCCCCACGAGTCAAGGTTGAGCCACACCGTTGACTCAGGCTTGGCACATTGATGGAAGTTCATTTGGATGATTAATGGGTATCATTTATCCAATTAATAGGGTACAACAATATAATTTAATATATAAAGAAAGAACTAAGGGAAAGTTCAAGATAATTAAAGAATGATAATAATAATAAAGAAATCAAACCTTAGTTTAGCACATTGATAATCAAAGATACCATTCAAAAATAAATTTACAATTAATGATACATAAAAAAAATCTTAATTTATAATTCTAGAGAACCTGAAGACTTATCCAATACATTTCTACATTCAAAATAATTTAAGGATCTAATGGGGTTCATTAAAGGCTTAAGGGTCTAATTTGTGTTTATTAGAAATTATAGGGTTCTATTCTAATTCCTAAAGCTAATGGGGTCTAGTAAAATTATAAAAGTAGCATGTTAATTCACTCTCCAAAGTAAATCAAGGATTTAATTAAATTAATAATATAACTATGGTATTTATTTTAATTTTCTAGAAACTAAAAGAAAGGGGCTAGGTGCAGACTATTTAATAAACTCTAAGTTCTTAGCATAAGTAATGCCACATATACACACACACACCCTAGACTACCAACTCCATAAAAAAAACAAAAGAAGAAAAAGTGCCTAGGTGAAAAGCCCTCCATCCATAACCTATCCGGCCACCCCCTTTTTGATATTTCTATCCATGTAGGCTCCCAGGTCACATCAGCCACACTTTTCCCTGGACCACACTTTTCCCTTGCTCTCACATTCCAATGGACCGTACTCAAACTTATCCACATTCCACACAGGTCATCACCATCCTCTCTTCACTCAACATAGGCACGTTCTGCAACAGAGAGTTTCCAGAAGAAAATGAGCTATCACCTGGGACATAGATACAGCAGAAATCATGGGCCCCACTGATCCAGGCACAGATCAGGCTCCACCATCATGGTCGCCCAGCCTTGTACGACTATTGGAACGGACGAGATCGTGATCAGGCACGCTGTGGGCCCCGCCACAGTCGGATATTCAAAACAAAACTCTTTTTTTGTGTTTAACACCCGAACTGTACAATCCTAAGATGTGGGGCCAGATGGGACCCAATCCCCACAGGTCCACCACCATCAGGTGCGCCCCTGGGTCCATTATCAAATGTGGGGACCCGATCTACAATCGGATCATCTAGTGGGTCCCGCAACCATTTGCTGTCAAAACTAATTTCCCCCCTTAAGGCTCGTCCTCTACTGATCAGGCTAATGGATGCTGGGTCAGGGGTGTCCAAACCCTATGGGACCACCTCCTCTAGGGTCGCCCGTGGGTCCCCTATCGGATCCACGGATCGGATGGGCCATCAGGTGGCCCACCTGGGTCCCGGTCTCAATGCAATAAACCAATCTCTCACTATTCCGTTTACAGTGACCTCCGATTTCTAACCAAATTGATTCTATTCACCTCCATTCATCAAATAATCAAATAAAATTATAAAAGCACTTCAATGCCCAATCATCCATCAATCCATCCGGCCATTGATCTTCCAAATGAGATAAACTCACCCATCAATGGCCAATAATCAATGAAAACTCAGCTCAAGGTAAAACTAACACATGTTATTGACTGAATTGAAAAATGTAGAATCAAGAAAATAGAAACATATATCCTAAGTTAAATCAGTATATTGTACTTGCCTTTGTTTGGAATAGAAGGTTGTAGGGAGAGAGAGGGAAATAGAGAACCAAGCTAAGAAGATAACCACAGCTCCTAGCTCTTTCCCAGCACTTGAACAACTCAAGGCTCAGCTCTAGGGGAGAAATGAGAGCGAGGAAGGAGAAGAAATGAGAGAGTGAATAGTTGTTGGGGCTGCCTTGAGAATAGTGCTGGATTTATAGGATTTGGGGGTGGCTAAGGACTGAAATGCCCTTTAGGGTTGTATGGGATTAGGGTTAGGGTTGTGGGCTTTTAGGTCATTAGGTGGGAAGGTTCTAGAATAGATTTTTGCGGATTCCCCCCCCCCTATAAAACACACCAATTTCTAGCTAGGGCCTCCACCCACCATTAACCCTAAAAAATTGCAAAAGACCCCCAATAACCCTATTACTAACTCAATTAAGCTAATCTAACTAAAACTTAGGAAAATATAACTACCCATACTAACCCCTAATTAGTATAATTTAGCTAATAAATAGTATTAAATAATATTCAAAAATCCAATTAGAGGGGCCACAAGGGGTGGGGCCTCACAAATATCCTCCTTTGGCTCAAATCAAATTGGTTAGCTCAAGCTAATCCCTACAATGGTGAATGCATAAGAAGAGAGACTAATTAACATGCATGCAAAGAATTGGGTTCAAATCACCCATTACTAAACAATGGAACACATAGGAAGGAAAGAGCTTACCAAGGAGATGGGTATGGAAAGATGATGATGAGAGGAGTTTAAAGATGAAGAAGATGAGGTCTTTGGAAGTGGATAATGTTCTTTAACTCTTCAAAATCCACATGCGTAGCCTTCAAGAGTTTGATTGGAAGTACGGAGAAGGTGGATGGGTAAGAGAGACTTGCCGAAGGAGATGATTTGGAAATAGGGTTATTTGTAGAGGGTAGAGAAAAACTTGAGGAAGAAGATAAGCTTCCCTAATCCCACATGCAACTTCCCATTTGAAAGATGAAGTTAAGATATAGAAAAGGAAGAAGAAGAAAAACAGAGAAGAGTTCTTTATGGAAATGAAAGTGAGACGGTGGAGAGTGAGAATAAAGCAAAAGTCTAAACGGCCGGACTGGGGGACCGACTTCGGGAGGACCGGGCCCGAAGTCAGTCCCCCAGTCGGGCAGTGTATCAGGGCTCGAGAATAAAAAGGGTATTTTTCTTTGCTTTGCATGCTGAAAGTCCTTGGATCCTAACCCTAGAGGGGGGGTGAATAGGGTGTGCTACAAATATGACCAATTTAGCTTAATTTTAATTCTTTAAGATAAACGAGTCACATGTGATAATTTACCAAACAAGATGCGGAAGCTAATAAAACAATCACCACAAGCAAACACCACTACACAAAGATTTATAGTGGTTCGGCCTCAATGCCTACGTCCGCTACCGGCTTGTGATCTAATCACCCCATCGGATTTCCACTAATTATGCTTTTTACTAGGCTAAGCAATAACCTTTACAATGTTGTTTTTCTAGGCTCAACAACAACATTTACAAGATGCTTTTCAATGCTAAGCAATAACCTTTACAAATGTAGGATTTCTCTAAGAAGGTGTCTCTTCAAGAGCACTCTAAGAGATACAATTTAAGCACAAATGAATTGCCTCTAAATAGGCTGCTATGAAAGTGAAATTCAAAGTACAACCATACACTAAATTAAGCTAAAGTGTGTGCACAAAGTGTATGAGTGTTTTACTTCAATCAATTTCTAAAATGAAGCTCTTAAGAGAATGCTTGATGCATTTTAAAATGTAAGCTCACAAAGTGATGATTGAAGATAAATGCTAATCACATGAAAGATTCAAACAACTTGAAGAAATGAACTAAACAAGTTGTATGAAGATTAAAGACTAAGAACACATGTGATTTAGACAAGAGTGTTTGCAAACCATTCTAAAATTCCAAAGATGATAATGTGTTTGCAAAACATCTCTTCAAAAGCTAGAAATCATGCATAAATGAAAATACAAAGATTTGAACATGCATAGATTTCATTAGGAATGGAAATCAAAATAACAAGTAAGATATACCTTTTAAAAACTCAATCATTTGATTTCCAATAGCCCTCTAGCCTTTACAACTTCTTCCCCTTTCTTAGGCTCCAAAATGGTTCCAAAACTCCATCCAACAAGCCCCTTGAAAGGATGGAATAGAATGGACTTTAACGGAAAAAACAGTCCAACGGCTAGTTGGCCCGGTCGACCCCATGACCCCCGGGTCGACCTGGCCCAACGGCTATATTGGCCAACGGCTAGTTGCCCGGTCGACCTGAGCCTGCCTCGGTTGACCGGGTACACTGCATGTTTTCCAGTAGGTCAGTTGGGCCGGTCGACCGGGCACAGGGGTGGGTCGACCGACCAAATTGGCCTGGGATGAGTTCTGTAGATTTTTCAAAATCTCAAAGTTGTAACTTGGAACTCAAGGCCAGTGTGTATTATGCATACTAAAATGATTCTAAAAATGATGAATGCATGCAAAACACAAACCTAAAAACTTAATTTGATTTTCCAAAATAAATGCACAAAGAATTAGGTTTTCAAAGGTATTTGGATTCTAAAACATGCATGAATCAAATTCATTTCAAAAACATGTGCAAATGCAAGTAGAATCCAAGATTCCAAAGTCAAAAACTAAAAGCATGAGTGTGTGATCATTTTGACAGTGAAGGTGAAAGTGCATCCAACAAAATTGCAACGAACAAGATCCTAACACATGCAAGTCCACTTAGTTTAGAAAATTTTGGGAAAAGGGCCTCTGGGTTGGAATGGGCCTGGATATGGGTTAAGTTGGACTCAAATTAGTTTAGAAAAATTTGGGAAAAGGGCTTCTGGGTTGGAAAGGGCCTGGAAATGGGTTAAGTTGGACTCAAAAGGTCATAGTGATACCTAACATGGCCAAAATCTTACTAATATACCTAATCTCTCACAAAACCATCCAAAATAAATATTAGTCACCTAATCAAAATTAATTAGGCGTTAAACACACTTAGGCGGGGTCGGGGTATTACAATGAGTACGATTGATGTAGAAAATGAAGAGACACATATGGAGGTTCCTGAAGAGTCATGAAGTAATAGAACACGGAGAAAAAGATTTAAGGGCATTGGTGAGGATTTAAAAGGGCTCGATTTAAAGATGATCTAACGGCTAATAAGACCTGATTTATTTGTAGGTGATATAAAGAGGCGTCCAAGAACAGAAGAGCTAGTCTAATTAATTTACAAGGAGTTACGGTGAGATAGATTTTAAAACAATGGCCAACGGAATTGGGCACTGAAAATTGAGAGGTTAATTTCTCAACTAGCAAAGCACGCCCATGCTAAGCCCGGGCCTAGAAAAAAAAAATTACGCCCAATTTGTGGTTATTTTATGAGATATTAATTAATGAGAAAATAAATATAAAACAAACAAATATGAAATAAATACAAAACAAAAAATATACTATATATTACGGTTCAAAGCATGGCCCAACCCAACATTTATACAAAGTAAATATTACTTTTTATTTAAGTGAGTATAAAACTTCAAGTCTTATGTAAATTAACATTAATGTTTATGTATTTATTTTAGTAATTTCACCTTTATTTCAAGTTGAAAACCCTAAAAGCCTATAAAGTCTCTTTTAATTTATATATAAGCAAATTTAAAAATAAAATATTAGGATGGGCATATGGGCCAGTTCGTGGGTGGCACTAGTTGGCCTAATTGGGGTACGGTACGGCACGGCTGAGCCGATCTGAAAGTGGGTCATGCTTCTTTGATAAAAATTCAAATCTCATCTTTATTTGAAAATGAATCTCTTTATAAGAGAAATTCTAACGGATAAGATATATATCTTGTTTTTAGAAAGAAGATAAAATAAAGTTAATATTAAAATCGAAATCAAACAATCAATTGAAAAAATTGCATGTGGCCCCATCTTTATGAATTAGAATATGAGGCCCACTTTAAAAAAGTTTATTGTATGTGGAGTCCATATGTATAAATCACTATCAGGGTTCCACTTTTAAAAATCACAAACATTAAGGATTTTCTAACCATAATAGATATATAAAAATTCTAAATCTACCTAAAGAAGACTCATTTTAACTTGGTTGGATAGAGTTATTGAGTAAGATGGATTTTTACATCTGCACTTTTTAATCACCTATCCATAATAGATATATAATAAAATTTGAATTTACATAAAGATGCTTAACAAAAGTGGACTCTGAATTGATTGATAGAGCTTACATCTTGAAATTGATTTGAGATACAATATCTCAAATTGATTTGAGATTAGCGTCCAATTTCTCAATCGATTGCGAAATCGGACTCCAATTTCGAATTATGTATTTATTTTAGTAATTTCAACTTTATTTCAAGTTGAAAACACTAAAATCCCATAAAGTCTCTTTTAATTTATATAAAAAAATTTAAAAATAAAATATTAGGATGGGCATGTGGGCCAGTTCATGGGTGGCACTGGTTGGCCTAATTGGGGTACAATACGGCACAGCTAGGCCGATCTGAAAGTGGGTCATGCTTCTTTGATAAAAACTCAAATCTTATCTTTATTTGAGAATGAATCTCTTTATAAGAGAAATCCTAACAGATAAGATATATCTCTAGTTTTTAGAAAGAAGATAAAATAAAGTTAATGTTAAAATCGAAATCAAACAATCAATTGCAAAATTGCATGTGGCCCTTCTTTAGGAATTAGAATATGAGGCCCACTTTAAAAGAGTTTATTGTATGTGGAGCCAATATGTATAAATCACTATCAATGATCCACTTTTAAAAATCACAAATATTAAGGATTTTCTAACCATAATAGATAAATAAAAATTCTAAATTCACCTAAAGAATACTCATTTTAACTTGGTTGGTTAGAGTTATTGAGCAAGGTGGATTTTTACGTCTGCACTCTTTAGTTACCTATTCATAATAGATATATATTAAAATTTGAATTCACATAAAGAAGCTTAACAAAAGTGGACTCTGAATTGATTGATAGAGCTTACCTCTTGAAATTGATTTGAGATACAATTTCTCAAATTGATTTGAGATTAGAGTCTAATTTCGAAATCGAATCCTACATCTATAATATATATTAACTAGCAATATATGCCCGTGCCAAGCCCAAGCCAAGAAAAAATTACAATTATATAAAATTTACTCAGAAAATGAATAAAGTTTATCTTTGTCTATAAAGACTCCACGGAGATTTGGACTTTTTGTAAAATAGAATAGGAAAGGATAAGAATGCATCTAATATCATGCCTAGAGTGCGTGGAACCTAAAATAAGATAAGATATGAGATTAGCAACAAAATATAAAAATGAACCATCACGTGAGAATATCTCTATCCATAAAGAGTTCACCGAGATTTGGATTTGTTGCTACTCAAAATTGAAATTGAAATTGAGCTCCAATTTTGCAATCAATTGCGAAATTAGAGCTCAATTTTAAAATCAAATCCTACGTCTATATTAATTGAACTCAATTAGAAACAGTCTCTATCATATATAAAATATCATATTTTTCACCAAAATTCCAAATTTTAACCGCCAAAAAGGTTTCCAATGACCTTTTGGAATTTCTGAAATTTCTCTCTCCATTTTATTAGAATTTTAAATGCACCCCCCCAGTGGAAGGTTTTGGAATTTTACCTCAAGAGGAAAGTTTTTGGAGAATTTAAAATTTCTCGAAAGACAAAATTCTAAAATTATAATAAAAAAAATAGACCGCAATACTATGCACACGTGCAGTGTTCCATCCCTGGTTCCAAAGTATGAGAATGTCTAAATGGCCCGACTGGGAGACCGACTCATGACCGGGGAGACCGGGCCATGAGTCGGTCTCCCGGTCGGGCCGACTAGCAGGACCCCCAAAGTATCCATGTATAAAAGTAAACTGGAGAGCATGTAAAAGTTGGGTTGCACCCTGTCCCTAGTAACTTTGTGTGCAGTGGCTGTCGCTTTAGAGGCACAAACAAAGAGCATCGCACTTTTGGGTAGGCCCATGGAAGATTGAGTGCCATTAAAAGGCCACAAGTCAACTCAGCTATCCATTAAGAGTCTGGTACTTCTTGATTGTGGGCCCAGTACTTCTCCATAGGATGGGTTGTCGCTTTTGATTGGAGAAAGTTATCCCTATAAGGGCCCACCTGGATGCTCCTTTATGGATCCAACGGTCCGGGGGGGGGGGTGTTTTTTCAGGAATCGGTCCCCCAAGTAGGTCCAAGCGGTTTTTTCGTTGAGCATATATGCTAAGAAAAACAATTATTTTGAGTTATTTGGACCTAGACTAGACGTATATGAATTAGTTCATTCAACTAGTCGAATTGAAAAGCGAATCCAATGAACAGCTGAAATCCAAGCGAATTAGTGGGAATAGTGTTCGACTCCCTTTCTGTTACAGATTCCTTGGAAAAGAAATTCGATAGTAACAAAACTTCTTATAGATTCCATGACTCTTGGTGGTTAACAGCTGAAAACAAAAACACGTAAAAGGACAACATATAAGCAGTCTTCTATATATAGTTCTACCTCATTTAAAAGATCAGACAACTCTTGAGATAGATTTCTAGTGTTCCTGTTACAGTCTGATGGGTTCCTGTTTATCATCACTTGAGGGTCAGCAGAAAGAAGATGTAGAAGAAGTCAAGCTGGATTGCCATGGGAATGAGAAGACCAGAAAAGGAAACACGCCCAATGCGAATATCAATGGCCTTCGTGGTCCCTTCGATTGCGAATTCCTGAGGAAAAAAGGAGGAATCATCGGAGAAGATGACCTGCACCGGATAAGTAGCCGGATTTGCCTCAGTGGTGCCAGTGCCAGCCGAGTCGCGTCCTTGTACACGCAGCAGGGGACAAGAGACAAGAAGAAGGATGAGAATCAGGACGCCATGCTGGTGTGGGAGGTCAGTTGGTTAAGTTGGTGAGAATTCCTTTAAAATTAAAATGCTGCCATTGGAAAACTAAATAATAAAAGATCATTTTTTTTCATTTTTGGCCTTGTCAAGATGGTTGAAACCTATGGTTTAGACCATTAGGTCATGGGTTCGAGATAAGGCACCAACTAACAAAAAAAAAGGATCCATTTTTTTATTTTTTATTTTTTTGCATTTTATGTTTTGTTTTGTGAATGTAGAGTTCAATGTTGTGCTTTTTCTTTTTCTTTTTTGGTAAAGCTCTTACAAGTTATAAAACTAGACCAAAATCGAATATTATATCGACCCAAATATATTGGATATAGAAAGGATGAGTTCATATTAGATCATGGTTTTATTATATTTGGGTTATATTAGGCTAGTGTCATTATATATCTGATTAGGTTTCCTATTTATTGTAAAAATTTAGGGACTACATTTTGCCAAATGCTCTGTTATAATTTTATTTAATGGCTATAAATCAGCAATATTCTCAATAAAATATATTGATATCACCTTTCTATTTGGTTGTAATTATTTCATTTTCTTTTAAACATCTTAAAAGAAAGTAAAAGAAAAAAGATTCTGATCTTTTTTTTTTATTATTTTCTCACCATTTGAAGAATTGGAGAAAAATGGCCAAAGCATTCAATTATAATATAGAGAATTTTACCTAAAAAAGGACCCTAGATGGCCACTAACCAGAAGAGGTACCAACAGTATACATGGCACGGAAGTGGTCCTAGGAGACCACTTCCGTTTTTTTTATTAACGATTGAAACGTGCGACGACGTTGTCGCACATTCAACCAATAAAACTCCCCCGAAACCCCACTTCTCCATTTTTCCCTTCCGCCTCAGTCACTTTCTCCTTTCCCTTGGCGGTTTCGTCTCCCTTGGTGGTGATTCGCTTGGAGCATAGCAGAGGAAATGTTCAAGCAAGCAGTGGGAGTGGGACCCCCTGAAGCGCGGATTCACTGAGTTGGTACGCAAGTTTCTTGTGGGTGGCTCGGAATGACCTAGCGGGCGCGGAAGAAAAGTTCTTGGAAGCCATTGAGGCTGATCCTACCAACACCATTCAAGCTGCCAACTACACTCACTTCCTTTGGAACACTGGAGGCGAGGATACCTGCTACCCTCTCACATCATGATGATGATTGATGATGGTCCCGCAAGAAAAAACCAGTGGAACCAGAAAAAAGAACAATCCCTCCCCCACCTCTCTCTACACTGCTGCCGTGTTTTGTCTATTAGTAGTAACTTAAAAGAAAAAAAGGAGATAGATAGTGAAGAGGACAATGATGATGGTGATCGAATATATTACAAAGAAGATTTTTTTTTTCTTCATTCTTTCTCTCTGTTTTTTTTTTTTTTTTTACTGCGAGGTGATCTCGTCAAATGTGGTCGAGGGATTCCAGAAATCCCTCTCATTTTTTACTCTTTTCTTTCTGCCCATGAAATGGAAATGGGGTATATGTCTTTGGAGGTGGAGGCAGTGTAGTCTGGTAAAAAAAATTGTGTGTGACTGTACAACGACGTCGTTGCTTAACAGAAGCTAGTGGAAGAAAATGTGTGTGACTATACAACGACGTCGTTGCTTCACAGAAGCTAGTGCAAAAAAATGTTTGTTATTATACAACGACATCGTCGCTTAACAGAAGCTAATGCAAGAAAATGTGTGTCACTATACAACCTTAGAACAGCTAAAGTTGTTACCTTGATGATTTAGCCACCCAACAATTATTTTAAAACAAGAAAATGTCTTGAAAAAACTGTATATCAAAAGCCCTAATGAACTTTTCTCAAAATGGTAAACACGAAACTCAGAATCTATGGTAGCTAATGCATGAAAGAACCCTAAAATTGTGCTATACTTACCTCTTAATGGAAATCAACAACCTCCACAAGGAATATACAAGTTGAGGGAGAGTTCTGGTTCATTTAGTATTCAATCACCGATGAAAAAGGAAGGAGACAAGGAAGCTGTGACAAGGCACACACATATATATAGAACAATAGCGACGACGTCGATACTAACTCTTGATATTAAGTGATGACGCCATCGCTTGTTGAAAAAAGGAAAATAAATAAATAAAAAATCTGGCGGGAATACCACTTTCGTGCCATATATACTATTGGTATCTCTTCTGGTTAGTGGCCATCTAGGGTCCTTTTTTAGGTAAAATTCTCTATAATATATTATAGACATAGGCATCATTTTCGAAATTGGAGTCAATTTGCTAATCGATTGCAAAATTGGACTCTAATCTTAAATCAATTTGAGAAATTGGATTTCAAATCAATTTCAAGAGATAAGCTCTATCAATCAATTCAAAATCCACTTTTATTAAGCTTCTGTATGTAAGTTCAAATATTAATATATATATATATAGGGAAAGGGTCCTGTAAGGACCGTCCTTACAACTTACTGTGCGGACTGCCTAGTGGGGCCCACCGTGAGACCCCACTGGTCATGGGACAGAGGGGGACCAAAAGATTCAAGTGGGGCCAACCTACATATCAAATTTGAAGTCAATCTAATACCTCTAACCCTTTCATCTATGGTCCAAAAGTTTAACAACTTTATATCAAACAAGAAAAATTGACCCTCAATCTAACGGTCTAGTTCATCCGAATCCATGCAAATTCATGGGATTCGGTGTCTATAAGGAGGTTGTGAATGTATGGTCAATTTGGATGGGTCATAACGTGGGCCCCAGTGGGCATTTTGAACTGTGCGGACCGTAAGGACGGTCCTTACAGGACCCTTTCCCATATATATATATATATATTTATTATGGATAGGTTATTAAAGAGTTCAGATGAAAAAACTCACCTTGCTCAATAACTCTATCCAACCAAGTTAAAACGAGTCTTCTTTAGGTGGATTTAGAATTTTAATATATCTACTATGGTTAAAAAATCTTTAATGTTTGTGATTTTTAAAAGTGGATTATTGATAGTGATTTATACATATGGGCTCCACATATAATAAACTTTTTTATAGTGAGCCTCACATTCTAATTCTTAAAGACGAGGCCACATGCAATTTTGCAATTGATTTTTTATTTCGATTTTATTATTGACTTTATTTTATCTTCTTTCTCAAAAAATAGAGATATATCTTATCCATTATGATTTCTCTTATAAAGAGATTCATTTAAATAGAATTCATAATATATATATCTTATCTTTTGGATTGCCTTATCTTTTTGCAGTGCCACCTACAAGCTGGCCTACATGCCCATCCTAATCTTTTATTTTTAATTTGCTTATATAAATTAAAAGAGAATTTATGGGCTTTTAGGGTTTCCAACTTGAAATAAAGTTGGAATTACTGAAATAAATACATAATGATTGATGTTAATTTACATAATTAAGACTTGAAGTTTCATACTCATTTATATAAAAAGTAAGATTTACTTTGTATAAATGTCAGGTTGGGCCATGCTTCAGACTGTAATAAATGGTATATTTGCTTGTTTTATATTTATTTTCTCATTAATTAATATCTCATAAAATAACCACAAATTGAACGTATTTTTATTTCTGGGTCCGGGCTTAGCGCGGGCGTGCTTTGCTAGTTAACATATTAAGACTGAAACATCAACTGCTAGGTCTAAGTTTTATGTTTGATCGATGTGGCAGTTGAATCCATGTTCTAAAAAGCATCGTCTTGATTTAATATCCCACTTGATTCCTTGTTTTTTAAATTGCTAGTAATTTAAGATACAGTCACAATATCAAAAATTCCACGATTGAGTCCCAAATTGACCTAATTACAATCTCAATAAAAAAATCAAGTAATTTTTTAAAGTAGTGGTATTTTTAACCCTAGTGGAGATTTGTTAGGTCCCTGGTACAACCCTCATGTGCACCCGTGGTGGAGTGATGCTCGAGTACCTTCTTAACACAACTCATAGACCATAAAACCATTGTTGTGTCGTTTCTCATTACCAATTGGTTTTGGGATAAGTGGTAGCTCAATGGGCTCTGAGATCCTACAAGTGGTATCAGAGCCTGGTGATGCTCGAATGCCTTTCTAACATAGCCAACATACCATAAAACCATTGTTTAGCCGTTTTCTATCACTAATTGGACTTGGGATAAGTGGTAGCCCAATTGGGTTTGAGATCCTACATAAATGATATTGGTACTACTTATGTCTAGCGCATAAACGAAAAGCATCATATAATCTATACATCTTAGAAAAATTTTGTACAACTACTTGTGTAGAAGCATGAAAAGAATGTGTAAAGGATAGGAATGTGTAAATGATAGGAACTGAGAAACCCAGGATCCGTTCGGATGTGGAGAAAACAAGCAGCAAATACTCTGCACAATACAAATTTGGACTGAGGAAAGTTTTCTCTTCTTCCATTTTATCCACCTTTCCCCCGTCCAAATGTTCTGCATTGAAATAATTGAGAGATGCTTTTATCTCACACTTATTCTGTTTTACAACTTGTCTCCAATCAGTGTGATTAGGATCAAATTCAAGTTTCGATCTTTGGAAGGTTGTTTATTCCCTATTAACATATTAGTACTCCTTATCAACAAAGCGAATTTGGATTCCTTTTAACATACATGTTGAAAGTGACCGAACTAACAGAAATGAGACCTGAAGTCTGAAGAGTTCACATTTCAATGGACTTTTACTGATCCGTTGAAAAGTACTCACTTTTTCTTTTCCTGATACTTGACAACTTGAGATTCACCATGCTAGAATTTCTGTTCAAGAGAAGACACCATCTTCTGCGGTGTATTCGATGGTCATGGTCAATTTGGTCATGTGGTTTCAAAGAAAGTGAGAGACTCCCTTCCTTTTAAAATTTTCTGCCTCTGGAAGGCTAGCATTGATGGTCTCAAAGGCCCATACGCATACGCTAGTGTGCTGGAGAGGATGAGTGTTGCAGAAATTACATCTATTAGTCCAGACGACGAATGGAGCAAGCCTTTAGACACCGATGAACTCAACAAACTTCCGGAGAAGCATCTGAAGCTAAAACACGCTCTGTTGAAGGCTTTCAAGTTCATGAATGAAGAACTGAGAAGACTGCATCCAAAGATCATTGCTTTGAAAAGTGGGACTACTGCTGTGACCTTGATAAAGCAGGTAGTTTATCCACATGATGTTAGCAAACTGGAACTTATTTACCTTTTCTTTAGTATTTTACATGGTGTTATAGAAAATGAAATTCACTGTTTACCTAACAAAAGATCATAGAAATCTAATTTGAATTTCACCAGGGACAGGATCTTGTAATTGGAAATGTTGGAGACTCAAGAGCAGTACTAGGCACAAGAGATAGAGGCAATGCATTGGTTGCCATACAATTGACGGTGGACTTGAAGCCAGATCTCCCAAGTATGTTAGATTTTTACTCTACTTCCAAAACAAGCGGGGTTTTCATTGCACAATTAGTATTGCTTTAGGCTCGCCAATCAATGATGCCGAGACTGGGGTGGACCTAGGAAATTTTCATTGGGGGTGGGCGTGGGGGTGGGCTTTGGGGTGGGCTTTGGAGTTTCGAGGAACAAAAACATTATTTTAATTTTTTTTGGGAGGGGGTGGGGTTTTGGGTTTCGAGAAACAAAAACATTAATTTTTAAAATTTGTGGGGTTTTGGGTTTCGAGGAACAAAAACATTAATTTTAAAATTTTCAAGAGGCCTCACAGAATTTTGGACTTTTTTCAGGTCTAGGAGAGGGCTGAAGCCCCTAGACCCTTGTACTCGGGTCCACCATGCCCAGATATGGGTATGGATAGAGTATTGGCATATCACAACCAACAGTAAAAAAACAAACAAAATGGAATTAACAAACCTTGAATGAAATTTCAAAGTAGGATTTACTAATTTTGATCTTTTAGATTACTTCCTTGGTACGTATGGATATAGTTACTAAATAGAATAACTACTCCTATAAGTTCTTAAATCCAAACACCTAATCTCTTAGACTTAAAACACTCCCCTAACTCCTTGACACATCATCAAACTTCCATAATACTATAGCTACTAATGTAGTAAATCATAATTATGATTCATCATCATTGAAGTCTTGTCCCAACTATATTGGGTCGGTATATGAATTTTGTTTCACCATTCTACTGTATCCCAAGATAATTTAAGTAGAGTGCAACACGAGGACTTCCCAGGAAGTCACACATCTTAATTAGTACCACTCTAGCTCATGCATGCTTAACTGAAGAGTTTTGATGGGATCCAGTACATTAGCGCTAATATGATCACACCCTTTTATAGAATCTAAATAAAACTACTTTAGTATCAATATGGGGTACATTGGGAAGGTCAGGGCCTTTATCCACTAATCCTACCCTTCTACACCCCATAAACTTGGGGTTCATAGATTTTCTTGCTATCCGCAAGATCCCAATGATAGTTCCAACCTAGTTTTGTAAAATAAATAAATTAATAAATAATAATTATAATTATAATTATATAATAATAATAATATTATTATTATTATTATTATATAATATTATTATTATATAATAATAATAATAAACCTAAAGAAGGTGAGTGAAATAAAAAGAAAATGTCACTCAAGTCGTCAGGACTTGGTCCGGGTGCCACCCTTAACCACAAGGTACAGCGTGCCAACCACAAGCTTCAAACGATGAGTCTTCGCTATCCCGCATCGGAAATATTCAGGTCTTGACCTGGGCTTATAAGTCAAACATCGTTGTAACTTGAGATGAGGACTTTTAAAACCGTGCAACCCTGAAAACCGTAAGAACTCTAGAATTAAGCGTGCTGAGGCGGGAGCAATGTGACAAAGCATGTTCTGTTGATTACAACATATATGATACTAAACCATTCAGCCTCTCGAGATGTATCACTTATGAAAACAAAGTCCATTTCTTCTTTGCATTTCATAAAATGAGTTATAAGACGATCAGACCTGGGGTCATGTACATTCATTCTGCCATCTCAGAGTATAATCCTATTTACCGAGCTGTTATTCTCTCACTGTAAAGCTTATGGACACGTTCAGGGGAAGCTGCAAGAATTGAAAAGCATGGAGGAATAGTTCACAAGAAACGTTTGTATACAAAGGATGGCGACCGGTACGTAGCAATGTCTAGAGCTTTTGGGGACTTGGTACTGAAGCGATATGGTTTGATTTCTGTCCCAGAGATTTCTTATCACCAAATCACAACAAGAGATGAGTTCATCATTGTTGCTACTGATGGGGTATCTTCAACTTTTGGAAAATGGATTAAATGTTAAAATATTGTGGATACTATAGGAAGGGGTTCTATCATTTTTCAATGCTTTAAAATTATCCATGCAGGTTTGGGATGTACTATCAAATGAGGATGCTGTTAATATTGTTGCTTCAACACTATGTCGTGGAGCAGCAGCAAAAGCTCTTGTAGACTGTGCACGAAGAGAATGGAACCAATCTCCAACACACGATCCCGATGATTGTACTGCAGTTTGTCTCTTTTTAGATTCCTGTACTACAACCAGCAGAGGAACAGCAGGTTGGAAATCACAAACAAGTGTTTCTGATGCTTCTTGGGTGAAGGAAGGCTCTGCTTGCACCAAGGATGAGAAGCTGCTGAACAGGTGCTAGTCGACGAGAAGCCTTGCTAATTCCATTTCAACTACAAAGGACTGGTCTCCACTTGAGTGCGCCACAAGGATGAATTCTCTACAGAATCTCTCTAGTTTCGGATCTCACCATGAAAACTATATTAATTTTAGATAATGGCCGGGAATAAAGATCCATGGTCCTGTTTCAACCATGAATCTTCTATTCTTGTTTGTACATCTTTTGTGTTCAAGAAAACGGGAGCGGCTCCATGAATTCAAGTCAGTGGGATCAACAAAAGACGTATCTTTCGTAAGTCGAATAAATTTATTTTCTCCTTTGTCAACATCTGTCATCTACTTTCGATAATTCGGCAAACATAATATAAAATTCTCAAATAATCTATGTTCGAGAATCCGACAAAAATAATATTGAATTCTCAAACAAAAATAAAAAAAAATTAATACACTATTACTAATAATTCTTAATCCAAAAGGAAAATTCAAATACATAAACTCATAATAGCTATGGACGGATAAACCTAAGGGCAAAAGAAATATTAAATTTAACATGAATTAGTGTATATGCACATACATTTAATGCATAGTAGAGGGAAAAAATAAATTTACTGCAAAAATCAATGACTCAGATCTGTTTGAAAAACTATACCTACAAGGCTAGGACATGATAAAGTAGTATTGTAGTAGTCTAGTCTCTTAACCCAATTAGTACCACTGCAATCATAGCACAAAAGAAAGAAATGTAAAAAGGTTAGATACATGTACTTAATAAAAGGACAAATCGATAATAAAAAAAAATTGAAAAAAAGTTGGAGACAACTTTTGCCAGAGAGAACATATCAACAACAACAAGTTGTTGTTCGAGGACTTGAAAAGGGTTAAACTTTTAAATTGAGTGGGATCAGGAAAAAAAAAAACATTGTTTCATATCTCAATTGGGTCAATTGACCCCACTGTGGACCAAGTAGCTCCGCCCCTGCGATAAACTATGTAGGTTTCTTTATATGGAAAGAATATGATAAGTGTTTCACCCACTTCTGATTAAATGCTTTTATACTCACACAAAACAATTATATGTGAATGTTATGGGGGTTACCAGAATGGATACTTGTTTTAATAAATCAAACTAACACGCAGCGGATGTAACCAACTAAATAAGATAGAACTAGCGATCTACCAATCACACACTACAAAAAGGCAGGCACAATATTTAACGTGAAAACCCTATCCAGGGATAAAAATCACAAACCAAAAATCAAGAACTCACGAACAGTTACAAGATATACTCATAGCTCATTTATCTCAATCAGTACATCGACCTAGGGACTGTAGTTGTTCTTGCTCAACTTCCACTAACACGACTTCCATTGTGCATCATTCTCCTTACTTGATCTCATCACACCTTGTCAGCCAAGATGAACTATCTTCTACAAAAGAGTAGAAGCAACAACAACCTTCTAGAGCAACCTTTCAGAACAATCTCTCAATGACCCTAGCGAATCAAAGAATCTCTCTTAGGGTATTCTCACGTCAAATTAATGAGAAAACTAATTGATGTGTGTCTTAGGATTGAGAGCAATACCTTATTTATCGCCCCAAATTCATGCCTTGTAATTAGAATACAAATAGGATTCAAAGTGAGAAACAAAGTCTTAAAAGAAACCTAATTCGCATTAGAACTGGAGACTTTCCCGTTGTGCCCACGCCTCCGATCGATCAGACTACCCAAAATAACTGGGGCGCGTCAAACTACCGATCGAACGCACAGAGGCTCCGATTGATCGGTCCTCAATTATTTCGCCCAAAATTCTCTTTTTTCTTCTATTATTCGCTTCAGCTCTTCCGACGACACAACCACAGTCCATTCTAAAATAAAATAGAAAATACAACTCAATGGAATCAGAGCTTTGTCCAGCCCACGAATTAGCCAACATAAGCAAACTTACAATATGATATCTGCTTTGATGCTTTCATCTATAGTTAATTCTGTTCTAGAACTGAACATGTTTAGTTTTTGCACTGAATGATATCACCCCAGTATACCATTGATTCTAGTCGTCCTAGAAAATTATGCTATAAAGCATTACAATGCAATCAATGAACTTAATATCTGTAACTATATAGGACGTCGATTCAAATAGTGCATTGATATCAATTTTATTAATGCAACTTCTCACTTCTCAACCATCTTTTAACCACTACTTTTCAACCATCTCACAGCTCTTTTGTACACAGCTTGTCTAAAGACTACACCTCACAGCAGAAATGTTATTCCAATATTTGGACATTTAAAAAACTTCTGGACCAAGCAAAAATCCTTAACCCAAGGTTCAATGGCTCCCAACATGCAGTAAAAGCCTGATCATCTTGCTTTGATGGCCACTTCCCATCAAGATACTTGAAGAGTACATAAGGTGACTTGAGCGAGCCAGAAAGGCCAGCCTAGTAAAATGAAGGGCCTAAATATTTTCCACTGCCTATCAGCCCAGTCAACGAATGATAAGTTACACTGACCTTTTGATATGGTCAAGGCCAAGCCGAATCCAAGAGATTGAAACCAACTTGAATTATGAAAAATTATTGGGTCTCAACCTATGAGGACATGATAAGCTTGGAATAAGCCACACCTTCGGAGTTGATCTTGCCTCAAGGCATGGTTCAATAATCAGTAAACATCCCTTAAATAGGGTTGACTTTCAGACCCCATTACATTGTCATATACTACAATTAGATTAACTGTTGCCTTCATTGGTGGGCCTATTGTACTGATTCACTCAGCATATATAGTCCCAACATATTGGACTGGATAGTAGGGAAATTGTCTGGATGTATACCTCAAACTGGCGCCATTGCAATCCCTAGATAGCTGAGTCAAGCTGCATATGCATCCTAAAAACACTAATCCGAGCTATCAGGATTTTCCACATAATGTCAGTAGCCTTAAAAGTTGCAAGCAAATCAGTTAATCATGGAAATCAAGATCCAGATATCTTTTACAACTAATGATGCAGAATCCCTCCAACATTCATACAGCTTTGTAACAATTTATTAAGTGCATTCCCAATCGGTTTCTTCTCCAAGCCTTCTGTTTGTCAGTGAATAACAAATTACTTTATAGACTGAACTAAAAAACAACATGAGCATCAATTGTATTTCACCTTTTCATCATTTTTGTTGTGCTTGGATGCCAAATTTTGGCCTAGTAGAAGGGCCAACATGAATTTGGACTGGAACCCAGATCAGTTCGGCATAGGCGAAAATACCAACTCAATTGGAGAGCATGAGGCAGGATCAAGACCCACTTAATACAAAATCTTTGGTTCAGTGGGTGTGTACAAGATTTTGTGATCATTATAATGCACGTCTCAAATGAGTTTTGGGTTACCAGAAACACAATTAAATATAGTCTGATCTTGCGGTGAATAATCCCGAGAAAGCTATGATATAATAAAATAAAGAGTAAATTAGTGAAAGGTCCCTGAAATGAAATGTTTAAATGCTCTGGTCCCTGAAAATCCTATCATTCATTTTCCTTCAAATAGCCCATAATATAGCAAAGAGAATTATTCTCCAAAGAATTCGCCCACAAACTTAGTTCAAAAGTTCGAAGGAGTGTGGCTGTACGAGTTGATTTTTACCCTTATAAGGTGACAATCACTTTTTGTGTTTGTATTATTCATGAAAAACTGGATTGTTGGCCATGTGAAGAGAAGCTTGGGTTGAAAATGGTAAACTATGGATAAGTTTTTTACCATTTTGAAATATTTAATTTTTTATATATACTTTTTAAAATGAGCCAAAAATTTATTACTTTTTCGAAGTTTTGCCAAAAGACAAAATCCTTCCTTCTATACATTCATAAGGATATTTCTATCATTTTTAAAGAAATGTCGCCAGAGAGAAACCACGGAAAAGAACTTAATTGAGAAAATTATGAAAAACCTTTTATATTGTTTTGAAATGCCCAATTTATCATGTACTTTTTTGGAAAAGAGCTAAAAGCTTTATTCTTTTTTTTTTTTGGAGGGGATTTAACGGGAAAAGCCCTCTTAAACACCCTATTAATGAATTTAGACCCAATAAAACCCGACAGACAGAAGTGGCCCTTAAGTTACGTTTCTCTTTTTTTTTTGTCATCTAGTGACATAGTCGATATCGACGCTCATTCATAAGTTCCATACCCAGTTTCACGTCTTCTTTTTCCCTTTTCATCGTTCGTCTCACGTCTACAACACTGCTTGGCGACGAACAAGAGCTGCAGCTCTTTATTCACTCCATTAAGGGTGGTGGTTGCACTCCTTTAAGAGGGATAGGTACACACTTGAATCTTTATTGTTAGTTTTGATGGTTTCCCCAAAACTTTTCATTCACCCAATTTGTTGATTCATATTCTTCCTTTTATATGTTACCAGCCCTAGACAAGTAATGAATGACCTTGCTCTGTCCAAGAAGATGGCACCCAAGTGCATCTAGAGTTGTGAACGGTGGATATTTGCTCCGAAAAAAACACATCCATCTTTGATTTTCCATACGTTTTGGGGGTTAGTGTTTTAAATGTGCAATTTTTTTACTATCCCAGAATATGGCACTCAAGTGCATCTAGGGTTTTGAACGGTGGATATTTGCTCCTAAAGTGACACTACCATCTTTAATTTGCTCATACGTTTTTGGGTTTAGGGTTTTAAATTTACATGTATTTGACAATAAAGAAATCACTTCTCTTCTTCACTGTATTATTTATCCTAACCCAAACTAAAACACAACATTCATGCGCCATGTTAATTCATTTTCATCTATTTCCTTTTACAATATTTAGAAATTTTAACAACATATTTGCCTTGTCTCATGAAATTGTTATAAAAGGTGGATATCCTCCTACAGTTACACTATCTTATTTAGTTTTCATAACTCCTTTTTGGTTGAGGGTTTAAAATGCGCATAGTCTCTGTATGGCATTGTTGAACAATACAATTAGTACACCCTTAGAATATCACAATGCATTTACTTTAAACATACATTTGACCTTTCACCATGGGCACTGTTTATGTATACATATTTACCTTTTATTCCTATCACTATTATAAACTAATTTAATATTTATAAACAGCATGTCAGATTGCGAGGTTCTAATCATATTCCACTACGATGGAAACTTTGAATTTGATATTATGCGTCCCGTCTATAACGGAGGAAAGCAGAAGATGAGGTATTTATCAACCAACATAACATATGGGTCATTGGTTACCAAAGCAATTCAAGCATCTAATTGGGATTCATCTACTAAAAGTTTAAGCATACAATACCTTCATCACAATGGACGTGCATTTTCAATGGCTAGCATTGAAGATGATAATGATGTGAACAGAATGATCAAAGCATCGGGTCAGGATACAAATGGGATCTACTTATATGTTTCTAAAAGTTGGAACAATGGACAATGTAAAGGAAGAGAACAATATGGGTATGTCAATTTGTTGTATTATAAATCATACTTTGTGAATTTGTTGCATTCTAAATTATAGTTTATCAAATATTAATCACAATCCCTTACTTGCATTTTGTTATATGTTGATGCACTGTAGGTTTCAGAGGAATGACAAGCATCGATGTTTACTTCGAAAATCAATGAGTGTATTGATAAATTGCAAGGGAAAAGAAGTGAAAGATAGGACAGTCGTTCCAGAGCTTCCTACAGTTGATCTCCAAGAAGATAATGACATGCATTTTCCGACTGTTCGAAACATTACAAGTCCGCATCATACCTTAGGTCAAGAAATTGATGTTGATAATATAGAGGATGGGGCAGAGTATGGTGATGAGAATTATTTTGATGAAAATAATTTCACCGGACAAATTCCAGTGATTGTGATGGGCTCGGACAAAAGCAACGTTGCCGGGGCTAATCTAATCAATAATGCATGTCCTTCAAGTGAACATTCAGGTGTTAATTTCATCAACAACATGGTACCTGAAGAATCGAATGTAGACATTGGAAACAATTCAGCACGTGAAATGTGGGTTGGCCGTGAATTCCCTAATCGTGACACATTTCGGAATACTGTGGCTAAGTTCGCAATTTATGAAAATTTTACTCTGAAGCACTTGAAGACAAACATGTACAAAGTGACAGCATGCTGTAAAGATCAGAATTGCCCTTGGCGCATTCATGCCTCTATCGTGGAATCAGGACCACAATTCAAAGTGCGTACGTATAATCCTGTCCATAGATGCTCGAAGCCAATGATGGGAATGGCACATAAACAGGCGTCAGCATTGCTAATTTCGGAGTTCATCATGGATAGAGTCCGACAAAATGTCAATCTGAAACCAAAAGAGATCATGAACGACTACCAAATGGAATATGGGACAACTATTAGTTACAGGAAGGCACATTTAGCAAAGGAGATAGCCCTGCGTGCAGTGCGAGGCTCTTACGAAGAGTCATTTCAAATGCTGCCTAGTTACTGTATTGAACTGCAGAGGACCAATCCAGGCACAATAACAAACATAGACACCACATCTGAGGACCGTTTCAGAAGATTTTTCTGGGCATTCAAAGTTTGTCTAAGGTCTTTCATTAGTACGTGCAGACCAATGATTGCTATAGATGGGACACATCTCCGAGGGAAGTATCCAGGTGTATTGCTCGTTGCCGTTACACACGATGCCAATCATAAGCTCCTCCCCATCGCTTTTGCCTTTGCGAAAGCCGAACGACGTGACAGTTGGGAGTGGTTCCTTGCAAACCTACAAATAGCGCTGGGTGAGCCTAATAATTTGACTATTGTGTCGGACCGTCAAAAGGGTCTTATTCCGGCACTCTTGAACACCATACCCTCCGCAAAGCATTGTTATTGTTACCGTCACATTGCCGAGAATATTAGGGTAGCTTTCAGTGATGCGGCAATTGTTATGAAATTTTGGCGTGCTGCCAAAGCAAACAAGCCGTTTGAGTATGATGCATATATGGCCGATATTCGAGCAGTCAGCCAAGAGGCATTCACTTACATTGATTCAATTGGAAGGCAACGTTGGGCTGATGCACATGTAGAAGGACGGCGGTATGACATGCTCACTAGTAACACTGCAGAATGCACAAATGGCCTCTTAAAGGACACAAGGGTCCTTCCTATTACAAAACAGGTCGAGGAAATACGGGCCAAGCTAATGGAATTTTACCAGAAGCGCCATCTTGAATCGGAAGCAATTACAAGCCGTCTAACACCTTATGCGGAGAAAGTTTTGGAAAAAGAAAGTGAAGAAGCTCGACGATTGCATGTTCGTGTGGCTGGTCTAGTTGAGTTTCAGGTACAATCTGCGGAGTACGTGGACGTCATCGATCTTGAATGCAAGACTTGCACATGTCGAAAATGGGAGATTTTGGGGATCCCGTGTTCTCATGCATTGGCTTCAATGAGAGTTAGAAACTATGATCCATATGAATTCTGCGAACATTGGTACCTATCAAGTGTATATCGTACGACGTATAGTGAAGTGTTGCATGCTACCCGAGACAGTAAACAATGGGAGCAGACATCTGATGAACGAGTTTTGCCACCACGAACTACTAAACAGCCAGGGCGGCCAAAGAAGAATAGGATTCGGACCGAGGATTGTAACTGCCAACGGAGGGTAGTCACCTGTGGTAACTGTAAGGAGAGGGGGCATAATCGACAAAGTTGCCGCAATCCACCGGCGCAAATTTGAAGATGGAAAGGGAATGCAAGAGTCAACGTGAACTCTTTTTTTGTTGGTGTTGGTATTTTGTATAACAGCAATCTGGACAATGTATAGTCTACTGAAGCATTTTTTGGAAGGGGAATGCAAGAGTCAACGTGAACTCCTTTTTGGTTGGTGTTGGTATTGTGTATAACAGCAATCTGGACAGTGTATAGTCTACTGAAGCATTTTTTGGAAGGGGAATGCAAGAGTCAACGTGAACTCCTTTTTGGTTGGTGTTGGTATTTTGTATAACAGCAATCTGGACAGTGTATAGTCTACTGAAGCATTTTTTGGAAGGGGAATGCAAGAGTCAATGTGAACTCCTTTTTTGTTGGTGTTGGTATTTTGTATAACAGCAATTTGGACAGTGTATAGTCTACTGGAGCATTTTGTATAAGGGGAATGCAAGAGTCAACATGAACTCCTTTTTGGTTGGTGTTGGTATTTTGTATAAATGTGATAGAAGATGTTGCCGTGATGGGGCTTTGTACATTTTGTTGAAGCATTTTTTGGAAGGGGCATATTGTGTTGTGCCCATGTCTCTTTTTTTTCTAAGGACGAATTCCTTTTTGTGGTTAATATATATGTTGAAAACTCTATTAATTTCTTGTGGATGCAAATAGTTTTAATTTTTCCAGCCTTATTGGATATTGGCCAAATCTAAAGCGCCAAAAAAACATCTGTTTTGTTTTCACCTTAAAATAGGTGCAGATAGTCGATATCGACTATGCCTGTGTTTTTCATGTTTCAGTTAAATTGCTGATATCGACTATAGTAACTGTCGATATCGACTATGCCTGTGTTTTTTTATGTTTCAGTTAAATGGTCGACATCGACTATAGTAATAGCCGATATCGACTATGCCTGTTTTTTTTTATGTTTCAGTTAAATGGTCGATATCGGCTATAGTAATAGCCGATATCGACTATTCCTGTGTTTTTTATATTTCAGTTAAACTGTCGATATCGGCTATAATAATAGTCGATATCGACTATTCCTGTGTTTTTTATATTTCAGTTAAACTGTCGATATCGACTATAGTAATAGTCGATATCGACTATGTCTGTTTTTTTTTTGTGTTCAGTTAAATTGTCGATATCGACTATTTGTTGTTAAAAAACAACACAACCACATTCATGAGGAAAAAGTCTGAATACATCACAGCTTCCATTCTCTGGGAGTAGTACAGACATTCACATTCCCATATACATGCTATATTCCCATATACATTCCATTCCTCCAATCCATGCTAATAACATTTCTAATAACATTCCATTCTCATTCCATGATATACATAATAACAAAACCTTAAAATATGATAAATAACAAACCATTGTTACTAAAAGTGTTCTCACTACATAAATCAACAACTTTCATAAATCATAATGTCTTCTTCATCAATTTCAGTGCCCACAAGGTCCACAATTTCATCTACACGAAGTCAAAAAAAAATGAATTAAATCATGTCATTCGGGGTCTCCAACAACCGGCCAAAAACCTTAACAACTCAGGATGATCAAATCGGTAGGTTCAACAACTCAGGGAGATTCAGCCTATTAGCATTAACCTGCCAACTTCTCTTGAATAACTCAATGACAATTCTGCTTCAGAAGTAAGGGATGTCGGACTGCGTAAATGTGATCGGACGGCGGTGAACACAATGCTCAG
Source organism: Cinnamomum chago (assembly GCA_038049695.1). Taxonomy (NCBI): domain Eukaryota; kingdom Viridiplantae; phylum Streptophyta; class Magnoliopsida; order Laurales; family Lauraceae; genus Cinnamomum; species Cinnamomum chago. The sequence continues at coordinate 35,089,422 of CP142461.1, forward strand.
CAAATGCAATAGCGAAAACTCCGCAATCATTACCATTGTCTTGATGAGGAATGTCTTCATTGATCAGTATAGGCCATAGAAATGGATCAGTCCACCCAAAATGCATATACATAGCGTTCAACCACCCAATCTGCAACAATGTCAAAATGGGGGATGAATATTGATCATTAATCATTGATCATTACGTCCTTTAAAAGCCAAATGAAGTTCAGTCATGTGAAACCAAGTGTACAATACTTACAAACTGCTCCGCCTTACTCCGCGTCAAACGATCACCATCGAGACTGTTGTAGAATTCCCACCTTCTTTCATCAACGTAGCCCACAACCAACGTGAAATGGTTCCTGTAGTGTAGTACAAATACTAGAGTACGACACTCTCGGGCTTCCCATACCCTGTGGCCATGCTTGCCGAAGGCAGCTTCAATACTGGCATCGGATCCATCCTGCCACCAACTCTGCATACAGTAATGTATCCACAATATGAATGGTTAACACACAGTTGTGATATAAATCAGAGGGGTTTGTTCAAATTAAAGTGAATGACAATTTATCACAGACTTACGGATATGCTTGGATCCGAGACGAAAGCTGTGGGACATCCGTCTCTTAGAATCTCAAAGTAAAAGTACATAAGATTGGTGTCCAGCGAAGTTCCCTCTTCAAGTGCTTTCTTTAGATCGTTGCTGGATACCATTGTACAAATACTTGCTAGTTCATCTCCTCTGCATGAAAGAGATGTTTGTTAATAAACACAATTATTACAGCAAATATATTAATGAAGATGGGTACAGTGTGGAAAAACACTAAGGAAACTTTCACGCTTACTTTGTACTGTAATATTCGTTGAAACCCCTGACCAAGAATTGCTCCTGCTCATTTAACACATAGCCCGAATGCACCATAGAATGAGAGTAATCTGAAAACTTTACAGGCACCTTACGCATGCGGGGCAATCGCTTTATTCTCCAAATCAAAGACACTATGGTAGCGGGGGGTGCTGCAGCAACTATAACGGAATCACTACGAACTGACACCGGGGTGTCAAACAATGCTCTGGCTATTGGGGGGGTGTCAAGCACCTCTTCAAATGGGGGTAAGTCAGCTGGCTCACCTTTACTTGGGACGTCGTCACTTTGTTTCTTGCCCTTTCTCTTGTAAATTTTCGCTTTTGTACTTTTCTGAGCAGCTTTCTTGACTCTCATGTGAGAGGGACCAGTCAAATCTGGATCAGCATCACTCTCTTTAGCTTCCTGAGAGGGAACACTGATGTGGGATGGACCAACATCAATCTCGAGAACAGCATGAGGGGAAACAGTGTGTGTTGGACCAGGACCAGCATGGGTATCGGGAACACCCTGAGGTGGAGCACTGCGAGAGGTTTCAGTGCTTGTCTGCATATAAACAGTAAGGAACATCATTATACTATTTAAATAGTAAATTGAAGTTCGGGCTGGGCAGTTTACCTTCTCTACATCCTCATCAGATCTGAGCTGTTACACTCTTTCATGTTGAAGTTTTCGAATGATGTCCCGAATGCTGCTTTAAATGTCTTGAGCTTTTTCCGGATGGAATCCGCCAGCCTGGACATGCTTTTCTTCCTCCTGTCCGCCCGATCGCAAGATCGCTCTAAGCCAGCAACAAGTTCTTCGACCTGAATACATCCCAATTCATGTAATCAGTTCAAAGCAACGTTACTACCATATGATTGGAAAAAATCAACGCTTATGCATAAAAATACTGACAAATTTCTGTGGAACAACCGGGGTTTCCTGCTGAGCAGGGGCTTTGGTCTTAGTGCCCTCCTTGTGCTCGACCCTGCCTATGTGTTGGACAGTGTTGGCAACATACCAGAGTAAGTACACTTCAGAATGTGTAGGCTGGGTGCACTCCTCCCCGTGCAATCGGAGTTGCCTTCTCGCAGCCCACAATCCTGCTATCTCTTCACCCATATACAAGTTGTAATCAATTACCACTCTCTCGACACGTTCTCTTCTCACGTATGGAATACTAAAGGGAGGGGGTACAAGTTGCTTGAGCCCAAATTGCTTCATGACTCGCCACGTGTTATGGCGCTTAACAATCCAGTACCACAATACAACGGTCGATGATGAAAAAAGATCGCGATCCACTTTGGGTACGCTCAATCGGAATTTCTTGGGGTAGTTGGCTACGGTTACCAAGTGAACTGCATACGGTCATGCAAACGAATCCGGTAAGACATGCAATAGGTAATCAAATTAAAAACATGTTAAATTGCCTTGGAAACCAAATATATCTTTACCCCATCAGCCGGCAAGGTGTTTAGTTGGTGCCTTACTTCCTTGACCGTTGCGATGGGTGGGTGTTCCCCCAACTTCCTATGCCATGTCTTGAACAACGGGAATTGTATGTCCTTCTTCCAACTACGATCTGGCAGAGGACACCGTCCAATGGTCATTCTAGAATAAGCCCATATCTGTGATGGAAAACAGCAAGATGCAGTCATATGTTAGCTTTTAAATTTTTATCAAAAAATGGTAGGCTTGCGAATTAATCACCTGTAGAAGCTGCAAAGGTCCCGTGGGTGTCCTGCAGGACTTACTATCCTCCTCTTGTTGATCTTTTCCCTTTCCTTCAGCGACTTGCGGATCCTTGCCCCACCAAGTTGCTTTTACAAGCATTCTATAAAGGTTTGCAAGGCATGCGGGGGCCCATGCGTAAGGCTTGAATTCTTTAAACAACTCAAGCAGAAAAGCAGGATCCCTTGCACCGGAAGTCTGTATGAAGATTTGCCCGGACACCAAAAAGAACAGATAAGCACGAGTGGCTCTAATCTCATCATCTTTGTTAATCTTAAAATCCTCATCCTGCCAGGCAGAAGGCTTGAAGTTGTCTTCAAGCCACTTAAATTTTATCGTTATGCCAATATAGTCTTGCTTCTTCTAGGGCGTGATCCCAAGCAACTCCTGGCACACTGGCTCTACAAACCTCCCAGGGAAAGTTCGACCGGTTACGACCGGGCCATCCACTGGCAAGCCATAGATATAAGCAACGTCTTCAAGTGTTATAGTTGCTTCCCCCGTTGGTAGATGGAATGTATTTGTTTCTGGACGCCATCTCTCAATCAACGTTGTTATCAACGCATGGTCTATCACCATACGATCTATCTCCGACAAGTGGTGTAGTCCCGTCCGCCGTACGTATTGCTTCTGAGTGTCTGTCAGCACCCATATATCCTTGTCGGGGTTTGTTGGGATACATCTCATGCGACCAAGTTCCTGTGAGAACAACAATTATTGAGGTGACTCCAAGGAAAATACAATCCAGCTAAGAGATTGAAATTATAGTTATATTATTGATATAGGTCCACATTATACCTCTCCTTGACGAATGCCTTCTGAAATATGATTTCTTTGTGAGAATAGGAGTCCTCTCTCAGCATCGTTGGTGTTCTCTTCGTGAACCTATAAAGAAGAAAGTGGAATGTGGTTGTGTTTATATAGGAGCAAGCATTTCTAAATCTTGATAGAACTACAATTGATGCCAAGGTCTGTTATGAGTCCATATCACTTATGGTATATGATTTGCCTCATGTTAGACATGGGGAGCTAATGTACAGAGGGGCACATGATTTTATATCATTGAATAAGAAAGCTGATATCACATGATTGGCTAGAGAATCAACATTGATTTACTCAGGCTAAGCATGACTGATCACTCCTTCATAGTTCATTACTTCAAGCAATGTCCACCATTCCACCAAGGAATGGTGCATGCTGTGGATCCACAAATCTTGCAAGTGTCAGTCAACATAAAGCACAACATGCCCACAACGACCACAAAGAAGGAATGTAATATATTCAATTTTGGAGTCAACTAATCGATATAAGTAATGTCGTATGTGGGGGTGAATTGGATATTTAGTTACAGTACTCCACTACCCACAGACCATATTATAATACTCTCATTTGGGAGAGGGTATGCTAACTTCATGAAATTATGCATCTCGTAAAGTAAGAAATGAAAAGTGTGTGTGTGTGTGAGAGAGAGAGAGAGGGTGAAAATTTAAGAAAGGGAAAGAAACAAATTGCCTTGGATTCATGTCTCTGTTGATTAATTTGACTTCATACTTTATAAGCGTAGGGTGATCAGTATTCTACTCTAAAAATCTTATTAGGTTTCTAGTCAGGGGCGGAGCCAGGATTTCATCGGGGGGGGCGGGGGGGGCAAAACTTGAATAAAATTTTATTTCACCAATTACTTTGCACCCAAAATGGACATAGGGGTAAAAACTCATGAGGTAAAAACTCAAGCAGACAGTGATTATTTTGTGAACATCAACAAGTAAGGTTTTCTTTGGGTGAACATCAAATTTATGAACCATGACAGTGTTCAGGCACACTCACCTCTTTGCAAATTTCTCGTCCTCTAACTTGCAAAGGTCATCAGTTGAGTTCCCTTATAGGAAGTGGTTGTGGACCTGTGGTTCTTCTTACTTCTCTATTCTTCTGTAGCCAAAATGATTTTTTGTTGTGTCAATGGTGGACAAAGTGATTTTGTTGGAAGGACAAGCCATTGATGCCCTTACAAAAACCTGTTTGTACGGGGGTGCATTTTGGTGTTTTAAAGGGGTTTTCCAAAGGCTGGGGGGGTGGGGGGGGTGTCCTCAATGTGGTTCCGCCCCTGCTAACAGGGATGGTATAGGGAGACCTCATAAAGATCCTACAAGAAAGAGATCTAATTACATGACGGAGATAGATACAGAGGAAAGATTATTATCTATTATGATTGGAAGTTTGATAGGTTAAGTGGGCCATGTGGTTGGTTTGGCTAACACCACTTATACATTACACAATAAACAGATGCTCTGCTAGTGATGCTTCCATGAACTTGATAGATCTACAAACCTGCAACTCCAAACGCCTTCTGAATTGCTTCAATGACTCTCCCCGCAACATCAGGACCAAACATTCTCGGCAAATTAGAAGACAGATCCGCCTCTATCGCCTTCATCTTTATCAGATAATCTCTCCTCATCAACACATCCCTCTCCATCTCCCCACCTCCTTCAGCCATCCTGCCACCACACCCACATTCCTCCACCCACAACCCCACCACCTCCTTCACTACCTCCCCCAGTTCGCCAGCCAACATCTCTTCCAACTCCTCGCTCTCAATGCTGACTGAAATTGCGGTGGGTGACAACACACTCCTGATGTAGAGAGACGACGAGACGAAAGGCCGGAGCTTGGGTCCTAAGGCCTTGTGTAATCTCTGTCTATAATTGTCCAAGTGGCCATTTTGGTGTTTTAAAATGGTTTTCCAAAGGCCTGGCCCCCCCGGGCCTCAATGTGGTTCCGCCACTGTTTCTAGTTACTGAGCTTCTTGATCATTTGAGTTTGGTGAGGGCCAAATTTAGTATTTTATTTGTTTGAAGTAAAAGATTATTAACCATAACCACTCATTAAAAGGATAAAAGGGTATTATAATGATTTTTATGTTTTTGTTGCATTAATTGTCCATCTCTTTTCTTTTATTACTTTTTTCTATTTGTTTCATGGAAAAACATACAAGTCAAACAAATTAAATTTGTTAAAACAAATTGATTGACCTCATTTTAATTTCCATTAATTGTCCTCTTACAGTTCAAGAGCCTTCTTTTAATTACCATCATCACATCTAGAAAACATTTTTTTCCTCGTTTTTTTTAGAACTAAGGGTACCTTAAATTTTTATTCATGTGTATATTTTTTGTGGCTCTGTCTGTGTGTATCATGATTGAAGTGGATTGGTCTTTGTTTAAATGACTCTTTAACCACATGTTTCTCAAGTGGGTTATTTCTCTTTTGCCAAAGTTAAGAAGAACAACAAAACAGTAATTGAATTACTTTTCAAGTGATTCTAGTAAGCCCCCCTCAAACAAAAATCCTAGGTCCGCCACTGGCAAGGATCCTATGCTTCAATGAAGCAAAATTTCTTCCTCAAACCATAAAGCAGGCTACTTCACATTCGCTACTTGGAATCTAGTTGGCAAATTCCATTAACATGTTATATTCATTCAAAACACATTCACTATGATTCAGAAAACCCTACAGAAAAACCCAAAAACGGCAAGGATGACAGTGAATCACTTTCTACACGGACAAACTAGAAACAGTAAATAAAATGGCATTTTCATGAAACTACAAACTTAAAAACAGATTGCAAGGTCGCTCCCTTTCAAATGATCAATCCCATCGAAAAACAATAAAACCCACTCCAAATTTAGGCGCCAAATACGAAAATGAAAACAAAAAATACCTCCATGTGCGTCAAAGGTTGTAGAATCTTTGAAAAGTTGCCGAATGTGATAGGGGACCACCGCCTGGGACCACCGATGGGAGAGAACAATCGCCAGCGAGGATGAAAGCGAAAAAGGTAAAGGAAGAAGAAGACAGTGAAGGTTAAAAGCGGTTTCGTTGCGGTTTTGTATGGAATATGAATAGTCGATATCGACTATAGCACTAGAAGACAAAAAAAAAAAGGTAAACGTCAATTAAGGGCCCATTATGTCCGTCGTTTTCTAGTGGGGCCAAATTTAATAATACCTCATTTATGAGGGTTTTTCAGGTTAAATCCCCTTTTTTTATACTTTTTAAAATGAGACAAAAATTTAATACTTTTTCGAAGTTTTGCCAAAAGACAAAATCCTTCCTCCTATACATTCATAAGGATATTTCTATCATTTTTAAAGAAAAGTCGCCACTAACGAGAGAAACCACGGAAAAGAACTTAATTGAAAAAATTATGAAAAACCTTTTATATTGTTTTGAAATACCCAATTTATCATGTACTTTTTTGGAAAAGAGCTAAAAGCTTTATTTATTCTTTTTTTTTTTTTTAGTTTTCCCTGAAATGAAATGTTTAAATGCTCTGGTCCCTGCAAATCCTATCATTCATTTTCCTTCAAATAGCCCATAATATAGCAAAGAGAATTATTCGCCAAAGAATTCACCCACAAACTTAGTTCAAAAGTTCGAAGGAGTGTGGCCGTATGAGTTGATTTTTACCCTTATAAGGTGACAATCAATTTTTGTGTTTGTATTATTCATGAAAAACTGGATTGTTGGCCATGTGAAGAGAAGCTTGGGTTGAAAATGGTAAACTATGGATAATTTTTTTTCCATTTTGAAATATTTAACTTTTTATATATACTTTTTAAAATGAGCCAAAAATTTAATACTTTTTCGAAGTTTTGCCAAAAGACAAAATCCTCCCTCCTATACATTCATAAGGATATTTCTATCATTTTTAAAGAAAAGTCGCCAGTAACGAGAGAAACCACTGAAAAGAACTTAATTGAAAAAATTATGAAAAACCTTTTATATTGTTTTGAAATACCCAATTTATCATGTACTTTTTTGGAAAAGAGCTAAAAGCTTTATTTATTCTTTTTTTTTTTTTTTAGTTTTCCCTATTTCAGATGTATGTTATATAAAACACTCTAAAAGTAACAAATAAATGACCATTTTTAATGTCTTATTTCTTATTATTTATGAAATTGCTTGTTTTAATAGAAAAAAGGCTGAATAACGTAACAATATATTGACCATTATGCAATGGGTTTCAACTTTGACCAATGTCGTATCTCATAATCTTATTTTAGAATCATGTTTGAGATTGAATGGAATAAATCCGAAGACAAATGGCCAAGCCTGTTGTATAATGTCATTGTTCTTATCATTATTTTTTATAAGTAGGTAATTCATTCCCTCAAAATTCTCATTTTTCTTAAATTTCTTTTTATCTCTCCTCTTGAGGAGAAAATGATTGAAGGGATATTTTGTTGCATAGAATGATAGGAAAGATCCCTGGTAACATCTGCAAAATGGGTAAACCATCACTTAAAAAGAAACTCAACAAAATGGGTAAACCACCACTTATAAAGAAACTCATCCCTCTACCTATCCTTTCTCTAGGGACACTAATTATCTTGTGACCTTGATAAAGGGGTTTTGACTGTACAGGTGTTGCTAGACCTTGAAAATATAATGGAGGTGTTGACTATTAAAATTTTATGAGGGAGTTGTTGAACCTGAATTTTGGTCGATATTCTCTCCTCTTGCCTTCACTTGTTTGAGAAACACCGACAATTTCACGTACCCCTCTACGGTGAAATTACACAAAAGAAGGCTGGACCCTTGAGTGTCTAACCAAAGTTCGAAAACTGGTGACTTGGACTTGACTTTTTCTAATGAAAAAAATTGACTTAGATAAAGTCAATGTAGAGACTCTAGAGAGTCATATTTCTAAAAAAATAATTATAAAATACTTATAATTCATTTACATGCATCTATTACTTATAAAATATAAAAATACATTCATTTACATGCACTCGTGATAATCAATTCAAATTAATAAATTTAAATACCCAAGAAAAATTACAATAAGGAAGATGAAATGAAAAGTATTACATATTCATAATTTATTAGTCCAAATATCGAATGTAAAAGATTATATATAAGTTTCAAAGTACATTCTATTCATCATTTTTAAATTACTGACTTCAAACCTCATGCATAATTACTTAAATAAATAAAATTTAATTGTTTAAAATTATATTTGCCTATTAAATGGTTTAGACTGCAAAATAACTTATTAAAATGAGATGACTTGTCCGAGTCTGCCCTGTTTTTTTGACTCAGCCCTTCATCAAAATGAGATGACTGAGGAGAGTTAAGAGTCGAATTGGAAAGTTTTCCAACCATGTGCCTCTAAGTGAAGAATGGAAAACCCCACATTGGGGCCACGTGATTAGAAATACAGACCATTTATAATGAATGGCCTCTCCTTCAATGCGATCTTCTCAATTTTTACTCCAATGGGATTTGATCCCAATATGAGATTGAGCATATAATAAGGTGATCCTAAGATTTTGTTGATCACATAATTAATTATATTCTCAATCCTATGGTGGGTTCAATTTCCGTCGGAGTAAAATCTAACGATATTCCGAAAAAATGAAAGACTGTTCATTTTGAGTGATTTTGACTTCTAAATATTCGTGAGCATCACTGTATAGTATTATATCAAAAACATGAGGGACACACTAAGGGCACGTTTGGTAAACGGTGAAGAATCCTATATTTAGAGGATTCTCTCCATCTCCAAAGAAAGCCACAATCTTCAAGTAGAATTTCCAATGAAAGTTCCATGTTTGGATGGAGGGAGGATTCTTATAAGTTGTAGAATGTATGATCCAATTGATGTTTATACAAATATCTCAAGATAAAGTAAGGATCAACTGTTGTAATTTGGTCACCTTAACGTGTTTGACCGTCCATAACTAATGACCGGTTTTGATCTTGATCGTGGACCCCACATAAACCCAAAAATGAGAAAAAAAAAACGGACTATTTTCAATAATAGTTTGCACAGTAAGACATTTTGGCACATATCTAGAGATTTAAGATGAATTAACGGCTGATATTTGGTGAAGTGGCCATTTTGGAGTTTTTAAAGATGACTAACTGTTTGGATCTTGATTAGGGAATCTAAAAGGTACATTTCCAAAGCAAAAACTTATTAGGGTCACATTACTACTTACCTTTACTGTCACTGTCCCTCACAGTTTTGAAAACATCTCAAGATCTAAGATGAATCAACGGCTGCAATTTTGGGACATAGCCGTTATGGACCTTCTTAACACAATTAACGGTTCAGATCTTGATTTTGGGGCCCACAGGAACCAGAAAATTGAAAACAAGGGACTGTATTTAATCCCGTTTTTTGGGCCACTGCATCACAGAATATGGCATTTTAACGGTTTGGACGATTTTGTAAATATCTCACGATCTATGATGAATCAACGGCTGAAATTTTGTGACATAGCCGTTTTGAACTTTCTTAACACTTTTATCGGTTCAGATCTTGATTGTGGGGCCCATAGAAACCAAAAAATGCAAAAAACCGATCTGATCTAAATTAACGCTTGGAATCATTGTAGCTCCGCAAATCCTCATTTTCGTGGATTCCACGGATCCGAGGGGGGATGTCTGACGCCTAAAATAATTGGAAACGAGGAATCCTCGCATCCATTCAAGGCTTTTCCACGCTGAATCAAACGTGGGTTTTCCACGGAATCGCGGAAAACCAGCAGAAATCCGCGGCGAGGATTTGTGCCAAACGTGCCCTAAGTGGATCCAGCCTCAAAGAAATGCTTAAAAGCAAAGTGCACCTCGCAAAGGAGAGACACTACAAAGAATAAAATGCTTTTTTTTCCATTTAAACACTGATGGGATCAATGGTGGAATTTTGTTTTGTAGAAAGTGAAGGACATGTACTCATCACTTTACTACTTTTGCATTATGTTGCTTTATGAAGTGTATGTATTCTTTCCTAATGAATTGTAGCCCTAAGTTGAACTTATAATTGATCATAAAAGTGTTTGATAGTCTTGTTTGAATTCCGTGACATCTCCTTTTTCCAAGAAAGAAAAATTCCTCTCTTTCATTCTATAATCTTCTTTTTTATTGAAATGAAAAGTATCTGTTGGATTTGTTTTATTAAAAAAAAGTAATATATGGGAAATATTCCTATACTTCCTGACAGATTTGCACTATTTGGGTCTTGACTCAGCAGGAAGAAGATATAAATCACATTGTTCATCAAGTCCTGATGAAACAAGAAATGCAGGGTGGAGCACATCTGTTGATCTGATGGAACCCCATTATGGTGGATTACTGAACACTCAGCCTTGATAGGTGGCTTGATGGGTCATCCTTTTCCCCCACTGTTATCTAGTTGGGAACTTTTCATTCTAGAAACTTTCCACTGATTGAGTGGTAGTGGGTTGATTTGGGAAAAGAGGACCCCCCATGGCCCACAAATGTGGAACTCCTTTATTCAGAAATAGCACTAAACTTCATGGTCTTGCTATTTTTCACCCTTGGATGCTGTCTTTGGTATCATAGTTCTTAAATCTTAACAACATATTATGTTTATACTGTTGGTTCACTTGCAATATTATTGATGGATCAAAGCAAATGCTCTTTTTTATTAGGTAATACTAACTTATCATTTGGGATGTTTTTCTTCTTCTTTTAAAAAAGATACAGAGGTACAAGGAAAATTACTGTGTTTTATATGAATAAAATACGACTTTAGCTAAGCCCTAATACCATGATCATAACCAAAAACACCAAAAGAAGGAAAAAAAAACCAGAAACACTAAAAACTCGAGATTGTATTGAACCGCATAACAATTTATATCAACATGGCCTTCTTAATTATACAAAAGTTTAGAGAGCACCTCATAAAAGTTGGGCCCCATTCTATATCTTGTCATTTGGGCTGTGGCCTGATACTATTCTGTAGCTTTAGAGCCACAAACAATTCCATTTTGGGTATCTAATGCGATTTGGTGGCGCCATGGAAGATTTGAGTACATGAAGGACCTTGGATTCGATGGCTTTGAAGTCATCTGAGCTATTCCTAAGATGACTGTCCAAAGAGAGACAATCTGGAGGGCCTCTAACTTTCTTGGCAGTGGGGCCCACTTTTCGCCATCATAAATCTACCGACACTTTGATGTCACTTTTGATTAGAGGATTCTCACAGTTAGGGGCCAACATGGATGCCCTATGAATGGATAACATACCGTTTGAAACTAGTGGGCCCCACCTGGATGCATCCTTTACGGTTGAGGCAGCGGGATCGAAAGATCCATTAGTTTGTTTTAAAACATGATCTCAGTAGGAAGCTTACATAAATGACCAATTTTTCTGTAGGGAACAATCCATGTAAGGTAGCTGTGGGGCACTAATCAGAATGAACAATCAACCTCCCTCCCCATATTTACCCTGTATCCATTGGGCTCACACCCATCTAAATGGACTGGACTGTTGGATCGAGGGTCAATGACCTTTTTTTTTAATATAAATCAGTTAGACTTCTAGGCCATGGATGAAGGGGTTAGAGACATGGGATTAACCTATAATTTGACATATAGGCCCCTCTTATTAGAATCTTTCCACCCCGTCCTATCATCCGGTGGGGCCCTAGGTGGACCTCATCTAGTTCTTTGCACATAAGCTCCGTGCAAGGTAAATGTGCTAGAACACAAGGCACCAACCTAATTACATTCAAATGACCAAATGACAAAATATAATACAAAGGTAAAGAGTGTTTATATATATATATGATTTATTCAGTTGAGAACTAGTTCTCACATATTATATGAGAACTTTCAGTGGGTCCAACTGTGGGTCATATTCAAACTCTGCACCTACAAGGGGATGCAGTTAGAATAGAAATAGACTGATCAAAAGTGAACCCAAACTGATTCCTACAGAGCTGGACTACGTATGAACAGTATACTAACCTCACTGTCTCTCTGTTACAGACTCCTTGGAATGAACAAATTTACAGGTTCCTTGGACCCTTGGTGGTAGAATCTGTGAAAAAAATGTGTGAAAAAAAAATGAAAAAAGGCACTACAAATAAACCGTCTTCTAAGCCATTTAAACATGAAATAACTCTCTGATAGATTTGTTCCTGTTACATTCAGATGGGTCCCTGCCTCTCATCTGAGGGTCAGCAGAAAGGAGATGCAGAAGCAATAGAGCAGCAGTGGAATAGGAATGAGAAGAGCAGAGAAGCAAACGCTCCCAATGCTAATGACATTGTCCTTGGCGGCACCTTTGATCTCGAATTCCCAAGGAAAGGAGGAGTCATTGGAGAAGATGACCTGCTCCGGATAGGAACCCGGATGTTCCTCAGCGGCCACGGCAGATTTGCATCCTTGTACACACGGCAGGGGATGAAGGTTGTGAATCAAGATGCCATGCTCGTCTGGGAGGTCAGTTAGTTAAGTTAGTTGGATTACTGGTCTAAAACACTGGTATGAAATTCTCGAAAATTCAAAAGCTGCCGTTCGAAAACTATATAATACATCTTTTTCATGCATTTTTAGCGCTTCAGTTGAATTTCGATATTGATGGTCTTCTTTTTTATGTCTTGATTTTGTTTATACAGATGTTTTAGCTCTTAATGGTAGTGATTTGCAATGGAAGTTGAGAGAGGGAAGGGAGATGTGTTTGCTCATCTCTAAAAGTTTTAAAAAGTTGGTCGAAAGCAAATTGTACCACCAAAAACAACTGATACCGTTTTCCTGTGGGTTTATTACAGATTTACAAGTAATCTAAGAAATGATTACAATGTCAAAATTTCCTTGATCCAGCCCCAAATCAACCTAGCTAAAACCTGAGTAAACAAAAGCAAAAAATAAGCAAATACTCAAATGTATTCAATCTTTTCAGACATATAATAAGAGCATACCATTCAGAAGATCAAATCTCTGATTTGAACCTACTCACATGATTGTATATGTTGCCTAACCTTAAATTTATAGCTTTGTAAGATTAATTAGATTGATTGTAGATTTTTACCACCATGGCTGTAAACCTCCTATAATCTTCTACGTTGAAAGCATTGAAAGATAACACTTTTATATAATACATGTGCTCATTCTTTTATAACCTTGGCTCAAATCAGTGTGAATAGGATCAGATTGAAGTTTTAATCTTCAATAGGTCATTCTCTGGCAACATATTACTCCTGATCAACAAAGTGAATTTAGATTTTCTGACATTCATGTTGATATGTAGAAGTAACTGAATTAACAGAAATAAAACCTGAAGTCTGGAGAGTTTATATTTCACTGGACTTCTATCACTTAGTTGAAAATAACCTTGTTTTCTTTTCCTGATATTTGACCACTTGAGATTCACCCTGCCAGAATTTCTGTTCAAGAGAGGACACCATCTTCTGCGGTGTATTTGATGGTCATGGTCCATTTGGTCATATGGTTTCAAAGAAAGTGAGAGATGCTCTTCCTCTTAAGCTTAGTTGCCTCTGGGAAGCTAGCGACGGCGATCTTAATGGCCTGTATGCGAAAGCTATGAGTTCTGAAGAAATGAAATCTAGCAGTTTAGACAATGAGTGGAGCGAGTCTCTAGACACCTATGAAACCAAAAGGCTCCCTGATAAGCATCTGAATCTGAAACATTCTCTGTTGAAGGCTTTCAAGTTAATGGATGAAGAACTGAAACTGCATCCAAAAATCGATTCTTTCGACAGTGGGACTACTGCTGTAACCTTGATAAAGCAGGTAGTTTATTGCAAAATGTACTGATTTACCTATTTTTACCATTTACATGGCATTAAAGAAATTTAAATTTTACTGTTAGGTAATAGAAAATATAATTTGAATTTCTGCAGGGACAGGATCTTTTAATTGGAAATGTTGGAGACTCGAGAGCAATATTGGGCACAAGGGATGAAGACAATAAATTGATTGCCATACAATTGACAGTGGACTCGAAGCCAGATCTTCCAAGTACATTAGATTTTTACTCTAATTCTTCATGCTGCTTCTAAAACAAGAGGGGTTTCATTGAACAGATAATATTGCTTATGATGCACAGATATGAGATATGGGTATGGATAGAGTGCTGGGAATTGGGATACTCTCAACCAAAAGTAAAGGAGAACACGACAAACCTTGACTGGGTTTTCAGTGGAGAATTTGCTAATTTTGATGTTTCAAATTACTGTCTCATACATATGGTTATAGTTATTATAGAGAATTAAGTTCTCAAATTCAAACGCCTAATCTCCTAAATTCAAACACTCACCTAACTCCTTTACAAATCATGGGAAAAATCTAAATAAAATTACTTCAATATCAATATGGAATATACATTGTATAGGTCAGGCCCTTGAGCTGCCAATCCTCCCTTTCTACATCCTAATTTTGCATTAAATTAATACCGCTAGAAGTCCTTACCTGAACATGAACTTGGATTTTATGGGTTTGCTTGCTCCCTGCAGGATCCCAAGGTTCCTTTCAACCTTGTTCTACATTTGAGGGGGGGAAAACTAGAGAGAGTGAGTGAAACAAAAAGAAAATGTCACCCAGTATCACATGTTCTGTTGATTTTAGGCATTGTATCCAACTGCTCAGGCCTCTTCAGCTGTGTCACTTGTGATAACAAAGTCCATAATCTCCGCTTTGCATTTCACTAAAATAAGTTATAATCCTATTTATTGAGCTACTTCTCTGACTGCAAAACTTCAATGTGTCATGCCATCGTGAACACGTTCAGGGGAAGCTGCAAGAATTACAAGGCATAGAGGAAGAGTTTTAGCGTCGTGGGATGAGGGAGGATTAGCACGTGTATATTCGCCCAGTGACGACTCGATTGGCTTAGCAATGAGTAGAGCTTTCGGGGACTTCTATCTGAAGGAATACGGTTTGATTTCTGTCCCAGAGATATCTTTTCGTCGTCTCACAGAGAGAGATGAATTCATCATTCTTGCTACTGATGGGGTATCTTTTAACTTCTGTAAATTGGATCAAAATGCTTAAATATTGGTTTGTACTAGAGGGAGTTGTATCATTTCTCAAAAATTAAATCCTCCATGCAGGTATGGGATGTACTATCAAACAAGGAAGCAGTTGATATTGTGGCTTCGACACCACATCGCACGGAGGCAGCAAAAGCACTTATACACCGTGCAGGGAAAGAATGGAAGACCAAGTTTTCAACATCCGTACGCGATGATTGTGCTGCAGTCTGTCTCTTTTTGGATCCCTCTACTACAACTGAAACGGAAACAACAAATGGGTGACGACAAACAAGTGTATCTGATGCTTCTGGGTTGGAGACTGCTTGTGCAGTTGTGCCAAGTATGAGAAGCTGCTGAACAGGTGCCAATAGCCGACGAGGCTTGCTAAGTCCATTTCAACTGCAAAGGACAAAGAGTGGTCAGCAACACAAGGCTTCACAATGGTGAATTCCCTACTAGTTAAGCTTTCCCAGATTCCAAACTCGCCATGAAAATTCAATCAATTGAAGAGTGATAATGAATGAAGATTCATGGCCCTGTTTCAACCATGGATCTTTTATTCTTGCTTGTATATCTTCTTTTGTGTTTGAGAAAGAATCATGTAACCATATGACAAGCGTTTCACCCACTTCTGATCAAATGCTTTCATATAGGGATGGCAACGGCCGTCTCAAGTTTATCCTGTTTGAACCATGGATCTTTTATTCTTGCTTGTATATCTTCTTTTGGTGTTTGAGAAAGAATCATGTAACTATATGACAAGCGTTTCACCCACCAACGGCTGTCTCATCCAAACCCGACCCGCCCCGTGATGAGTCAGTGGTATATGATACCAAACCCGCCCTGTCTGAATTGGGGTAGGTCGAGTTTAAAGATTAAAAATTTCAAAATCTAAAAATATTTAGGAATGAGTGGTAAAGATCGGAATAGAACAACAAAACCCGCCCGGCCAAAAAAAAAAAAAAGCACTACCAAACACGCATAGGAGCTAATTTAAAGCGGAGCCCTGTTTAAACCCAACCCATTCCCATTCCTACTCTTATACTCCCATACCCATGAGGGCTTCTATTTTTAAGAAAAAGCTCTAGGCCGGGGACTGCGCAGTTTTTTTCCAAGTGCTGATATTTGAGGGCCAGGCATGGAAACTACTAAGCCCTGCCCCGGGCCTGTATATATTAAAATGCCCTTGTAACAATCACTTAGCGGCAATAAAATGGGGGTGTAAAGGTAATTTCGTGTCCCATACCCATTACAAAATGCCCTAAATACCCAAACACGCATACTTGGTTAATTTCATCTCTATTTAATTATTTAAGTTATGTATTAGACTTAATGCATAAGCAATAAGTGTTGCACTGTTACTTCTTATCCTTTTCTTCTAGTTTTATTACTTTTTATTTAGGTTTTTTATATTATTTTTATATATTCTTATTAACTCAAAGGCGGATGTACTTCTTTTGATAACGATACACTTTTTCCTCTATGGAGTAACTTGGGATAACAACCAATTCATAAAGGTAGTTTGTATTTGTGCATGGAACTTTGAGGATATGGGGCGATCCAAATATCTTTTTAATTAGATAATTATAACTCTCAATTCTTAAAAGTCTAAATTAATAGTTATTTTTAAGTACATTTATTTTTGTGACTAAAATCCGAGAACGCTTGATAGTCAAATCAGTGTTAAATTGAAAATAATGCTAATTCCTATAAGGAAAGTGAATTTCTCAAAGATAAGACTTTGCCGGAATGATTTGGTAGATGAAAACGTCCATGAAAGGTATAAGATAGAACACATTCTTTAACCATTTTTCTTCTTCACGAATAAAATCGTACGCCTAAGACCCAGGTCATCAAAGCACATATGACTTTATCCGATAAAAAAAAAATGTTTTAGAGATAGCTTCTATCCTCTAAACACTTTCTTAATGGCCTAAGTTCTATTCTCTAAACACTTTCTTAATGGTCCCTTCATAAGAGAGGTTTGACAAGATAAGGCTCGGTTGACACTCAATAGTTGGTAGTAGTGCAGCGAAAAAAAAAATAATGGTTTTTTTTTTTTATCTGTTTCGAGACCATACCCTGGCTCAGCCCCATCCCGTCCCTCGAGGGTAGGGTGAGGGCCCATGTAGTGTAAGCCCTCTGACGGCTAATGCCTGAATGGGCCGAGCCCTTTGACAGTCCTAATTAGTTTAGGGCTCATTTTTTTCATTGATTTAGGGCGGCCTCAAGAAATTCGCATCGGCTCTTTTGTGATTCTTTTTTTGCTAGAAGAAAATCCTACCCCGCCACTGCTTTGATCTAAATAATTCTCCTGTAACTGGTCCTGTTTAATTCTGGCACTGAATGAGAACATTGCAGCATACCAGCGGTTCTGGTAGGCCTGCATAACAATGCAATCAATGAACTTAATATCTATCTACAAATTTATAGCTGGTCAGTGCAAAAAAGTGCAATGATATAATTTCATGAATGCAACATCTCAACAACTCAGCTTTGAACCAGTACTCGTCAACCATCTCACTTCTTTTGTACACAGCTTGCCCCAACACTACAACTCACGACAGAAAATAAGTGATTCCAGAGAGTTCGGACTTTTCATAAATTATGGACCAAGAAAGGCTTCTTACCCCAGGGTGTAAAAAGTCGATTATCTTGTTTTTATGGGAACACTGCCATCATCAAGAGCTCCTTAGATAGAGTGCGTAAGGCGCCTAGCGCAAGCCAGTATGGCTAGCCTAGTAAAATGAAGGACCTAAATAATTTCCACTGGCTACCAGCCCAGTCCACAAATGATGAGTTACACTAACCTTATGATAAGGTCAAGCCAAATCCATGCATATGGAACCCATTTTAATCATGACAAATCATTGGATCTCAAACTTATGAGGGCATGAAAAGTGATATGCTCGAAAAAACCACCCTTTCAGACAATGGAGTTGATCTTGCCTCAAGGCATGGTTCAGATTTCAGTCACCCTTTCAGACCCATTACCCATCCATGGGAGTAGGTTTAGATTCAAATGCTTGTTGCCGTAGGTGTGTTCCCTCTCTGCTGATTTGTTTAAACTTATCATACTAATGATAAGGTTGAGTATATAAAATCAGACCTCCGGTCCAGAATGTGTGTTATTGGCCAATGATTTCTACTGAAACAAGCAACCAACTATTGGAAGGTTGTAGATTGGGCACGTATCATATGTGATCATGCACAACATGAAAATAGACAGTTGACAACTAAAACATCCAATGGGACTTGAACTCATGTTGAGCCTTAAAACTGCAAGTAAATCAGTTAGTCATGGATACGAACATTCAGATATCTTTCTATAACTTAACGATGCAGAATTCATGCAACATTCTTACAGCTTAACAACACTATTTTACTATCTTTAATGTGCACAATTTCCAGAGGTTGAACATTCCAATTTCCAAAATCAGTTTTTTTCTCCAAGACAATGAATGACAAACTACTTTACAGACTGAAATAAAAAATGGCTGAATTCAGCATCGATTAGACTTGAGGTTTTTCTTCATCCGTCTTGGATGCCAAATTTTGTACTCCTGGAGATAGAACACAGATCAGTCCAGCAGAGGCAAGACTACGAACGAGAATGTAGAGCAGGAGGCAGGATCTAAGGTTCTAGACCCATTTAATCAGAAAGCAAAACACAAACCAAGGAGCGCACCCTTGGTATAAGTTAGCACCATCCATAGGCCTAGACAAATACTAGAGTTGCCTTTATTTCCCAAGAAAAATATCATAGAGGAAACTCCTGCTGGAGCACATCAAGATTCCGCGAATC
The DNA here is from genome assembly GCA_038049695.1 of Cinnamomum chago. Taxonomy (NCBI): domain Eukaryota; kingdom Viridiplantae; phylum Streptophyta; class Magnoliopsida; order Laurales; family Lauraceae; genus Cinnamomum; species Cinnamomum chago. The sequence goes on from CP142461.1 coordinate 35,108,598, forward strand.
ACAAGCTTCCAGCATGTCATTTCTAGAAGCACAGCTGCATGATGAAGAAATGAAATGAATTGTGATGTTTGATTGTTTCCTACACAGATTTATAGCAATGAATTCGTGCACGTAATAAACCTATTGATGACATACCTGAGAGAGAGCCTTAAATATTGCCAGGCATTATCTGCCTTAGGGTTCATTGCAAGTGCTCTCACATAGTATCGGATAGATTCTTCATATAGACCCTGAAATGTAAGAAATGTTTGTATTCATCAGACCATTCATCAAAGGCACACAAACGCGGACACGGAACTGAGTGCTCTTTCCTAATCTCTCCTGAGTCCTGTCTAATGATCCTAGCTATCCAATTGGTGGTTTGCACATGCATATTTCTGCAAGTGGTACACATTTAAGAAAGAAGAATCAGATGGCTAAGATCATCTGGACAAGAAGGATTGTGATATCCCTCATACGTAATAAGCTTCATTATTTAGGAGTCATCATTATCATCATCTTAGCTTTATCTCACCAATCTAGGAACGTTATTATTTTTAGCAAAATGTTTAAATCTCCTCTTTTTTTTTTAGTATATCAAGCAGGGTTGACAAAAATTATATATGGTAAGCCCTATAATTTTCTGGTGCAGATTAAATAAATATGCAATCAAAGTTGATGTTACATATTGTTGTTAAATCTTAGCATCCATTAACATTTACAGATAATTCCACATGTGATGTCATTTTTCTACATTTATTTATTTAAGGTGTCCAATCTTTCAATCAAAATCAACATTCACAGAAATGAACAGGAATTTAATATAAAATAAATAAGTAAAATATAAAAATATATATAAATCAGCCATTTGATTTCTTTTTTAATGAATTAGTCACCTTTAATGAGTTTCCACGGCTATCAGTGGTAGGATCAATGACAAAGCAGAAACTGTACTAAAAATTGCTTATAGGCTTCCTGATGTTGGATTAGAATATATAAATATCAACTAATTCTGAAATACTCTTTTATTATCACTCCAAACATCAGTAACATTCCAAAGCAAACCAGGAAATAGTTGCATCTGTTCTTCACCTAGCATACAAGGACATCGATTGCATAATTGATGGAAAGAACACACCTGATTGGCATAACTGATTCCCATATTTGCCCAAGCACGAACATAGTTGGGCTTCAGGTCTAGAGCCTGGGAAGCCAAAAGCAGAAACACAAGATGTAAATTAGCTTCATTAATACAAATGGAGTGAGGGCATGATACATTAACAGAATGTATGAGACAAGTTCAAATTAACTAATATATGCATTTCTTGCACTGCTTTTATATTTATATGTGTATATGTATATGTATAGATTTATTTTCAAGTGAGCACATGCTCAAATAGCCGTTCTGAGCACAGCCAATGAGATGCGTGAGAAATAAGTACACAGCCAATGAGATGCACGAGTTTTGCCCCCCTTTGGATGACGTCATTGCATCCAAAATGGGCATCTCATTGATTGTGTGCTTATTTCTCACGCATATCATTGACTGCATGCATAAAGGCTATTTGAGCATGTGCTCACTTCAAAGTTACTCTGTATGTATGTATGTATATGTGTGTGCGTGTATATATATTCCAAATCTTCCTATGAAAACTCCCCTCATTTTCTTACAATGAGGGCAACATAATAGGGCCCTCCTTATGATCCATCATCACTATTCATACACACAAAACAAACCCCCACACCCCCCCCCCCCCCCCCCCCCCCGCCCCCTCCAGGGATAGTTATGGACCCCAAGGTTTGTACCCGCCGAATGTTCCAACAGTGTTCGATCAAGAGTCAGTTTTTTATTAAAGACATTAAACTTGTGGGCCATGGCTCAAGGGATTAAAGGCATGAGATTGACCCCATTTTTTATATTTGGGTCCATGAGTGGATCTTTCCATCCCCCTCATGTCCCATGATCTGTGGAGCCCCAAGGTGGTCTCTGTAGCATGTATGCACGGTAAGACTGTGCACATTGAACGCACAGGAATAGCATCATCATCAAAGCCTTATCCCAACTATGTTGGGGTCGGCTAGATAAATTCTATTTCTCCATTCCGATCCATCTTGAGCTAAATCCTCAGATAAGTTACACTTCTTCATATCTATTTTTACTACCTTCATCCACGTCCTCTTTGGCCTACCCCTTCCTCTTGGTGGGCCATCAACCTTCACAGCCAAACTTTTCCTTACCGGCATTGTTGCCGACCAACGTGGACAAGCCCAAACCACCTCGAACAGGTTTCTCTAATTTTATCCCTTATTGTTGCTACTCCTAAATGCTCTCTAAAGCGATCATTTATCATGTTATCCTTCCTAGTTTTACCACACATCCACCTCAGCATTCTCATCTCTACTACATCCATTTTGCACATATGTTGCTTCTTGATTGGCCAATATTTTGCTCTATAAGTCATAGCTAGTCTAATCGTTGTCCAGTAAAATCTTCCCTTCGATCTTGTTGGCATTCGTCGGTTGCAAAGCACTCCAAAAGAAAGTCTTCACTCCAACCATCCCACTTTTATCCTATGTTTGATATGGTCAACAATCTCCCCATATGGAATCAAGGTAGCGGAAAGAATCGCTTGTGGTATCTCATAGTCTGCAATTCTCACGATAGTTTTAGCTCTTTCTATATGCCATATAGGGAGATGCTCCTATGAGAGATAGGGGTGAGGGCCCTCACATGTCTCTCATATAAGGTGAGAGATATCTCTCACAGGAGCATCTCCCATATATATATAAGGACTGTCCTTACAACTTACAATGCGGACAGCCTAGTGGGGCCCACCATGAGACCTCACTGGTCATGGGATAGAGGGGGACCGAAAGATCCAAGTGGGGCCAACCTACATATCAAATTTGAAGTCAATCTAATACCTCTAACCCCTTCATCCATGGTCCACAAGTTTAACAGCTTTATATCAAACAAGAAAAATTGACCCTCAATCCAATGGTCTAGTTCATCCGAATCCATGCAAATTCATGGGATTCGGTGCCTATAAGGGGGTTGTGAATGTGGATGGGTCATAAGGTGGGCCCCAGTGGGCATTCCAAACTATGCAGACCATAAGGACGGTCCTTATAGGACCGGTTTAAAAACGCCCTTTTTTGCGCCCCTTTTTTTTTGTCATAGGGCCCATGTTGTGTCAATCAAGTCTTTTCATAGACACTACCCCCCAATGAATAGTCGCAAGTCCAAGTTTGACATTTATCCAACTTTTCCTCACCGTTGGATTGAAATCATAATAAAATGATGCCTCTAAACCATTAAATTTTAGGGCCATGGATCAAAAGGTTAGTATGATCTTATGGGCTCAAGATTTTGCATGTAGGTAGGCCTCATATGGATCTTTCCATCCAATGGACTTCCATGATCATCATGCATCCCAATGGGCCAAACTAGGAGGGAGGTTTCTGTGTAGCGCTCCCCTATATATATATATATATATATATATATATATATATTGAGATGCTCCTATGAGAGCATCTCTCACCTTACTATGAGAAATAAAGGTGGGGGCCCTCGCATTGAAGTTGTTGGCATTGGATATGAATGTAAGGGCCCCCACCTTCTCTCTCATAGTAAAGTGAGAGATGCTCTCATAGGAGCATCTCCCATATATATATATATATGGAATTCTCAAAAACTCCCCAGTTCAAAAACTACCCTTTTTGCTCCCCTATGTTTTTAGTGCATGGAGGAGCCCACCTTGAGCCAATTCAATCATTTCACACATACCGCCCCCCATGAATTGGTATAAAGCCCAAATTTGACACTCACCAACTTTTACTCACCGCTGGATTAAAATCACAAGAAAGTGATGGCTCTAAACCATTAAATTTTGGGGCCATGGATCAAGGAGTTAGGATATTCACACAGGTAGATATCATCTAGATTATTCCATCAAGCGGCATTTCATGGTTGTCATACACCATGGTGGGCCCAACTAGGGAAGGGCGTTTTTTGAAAAAAAAAAAAACTCACTGGGAGTTTTCTCGTGCTCTCCATATATATAATGGTTATCAGGTGCGCATGTGCACCAAGGGAGGGACTCACCTGATGGACTGGAACCCCCCAACCCCCTCTTTTCTTCTCTCCCTTCTCTGAATTTTATACGTCTCATGGGGTTTGCACCCAGATATCCGAATGGACTAGGCCTTTAGATCGACTACACACCCATCCGAATGGACTGTACACCGTTAAACTTGTGGGACCCGGACGGAGATGATAGGGTAGGGTTGGGGCTAATTTTTCATAGAGATGATGGACCCGAGGAGATCTTTCGATCCCCCTCGGTCCCAATCCCAAGTAAGGTGATTCGCGCATTGGATCAATGCTCTCTCTCTCTATATATATATATATACATCCATATATATAGGGTAATATTCAGGTGAGAACTAGTTCTCACATATTATATGAGAACTTTTTTTGCCCCATTTGAGGATGGGACCAAGGGGGATGAAAAGATCTATGTAAGACCACCCCAAGTATCAAGTTTGACCTCAAACCCATGCCCCAACCCCTTCATCCATGGCCCAAAAGGTTAATGGCTTCATATTCAAAAAAATATTCAACCTTCGATCCAACGATTCAGTCCATTCGGATGTGTGCCAATCCTTAGTGACTGGGGTTCCCTATTGGTTGCTAGGTTTGGATGGGTTGCTAGTTGGGCCCCGCAAAAAAGTAGTTCTCACTTGAATATTTCTCATATATATATATATATGGGAGATGCTCTCACAGGAGCATTTCTCACATTATTAGGAGAGATAAGGTGGGGGCCCTCGCATTTAAGTTGTTGACATTGGATATGGATGCGAGGGCCCCCACCTTATCTCTCATAGTAAGGTGAGGGGGGGGGGGGGGGGGGGGGGGGGGGGGGCTTATCCAGTTCATGTGGTGTGTATGGAAGCTTCAATGTGCAAGTCGCTAATAGGTCGGAGAGTAGGGGGATCTCTTCATTTGGTTGGAGCTACGAAAAATGAGTCTCATCTCATCATCCTAACATCTTCACCAATGACCAACAAGTTTCACCCCTTAAAATATTTAAACCATCGATCCAACGGTGTAGTCCATTCGGAGGGATCATCAGGTGTGCCCTAGGCTATGAGGTGTTCATGGGATAATTTCTTTATATATGTAGATATACAGTAGTTATCCATTCCTATGCACAAGGTGTGCATGGAGCTTTCAATGCACACCCCTACCTGAGGATGGGACCGCGGCCATAGGGCTTGGTGAAAAAAATGGGATTGGTGTAATTCGGGGGTGTTTGTTGTGTGTGGGTGTTTTTTTTTTTTTTTTTTTTTTTTTTTTTTCTTGGAGGGGGTGAGTCGGGTCCCGTGTATGCAGTCCATTAGTATGGGTGATCAGCTGCAATGGCAGACCCAGGATTTATGTTTGGATAGGGTGGACGATGGCCAATTGAAAAGGTCAATCATTCTTTTGTTGTACTTTCTTCACATTAACAATAGCAAAAGAGAAAATATATAACATTTAAATAGATATAATTAGTTTTTAAATGAAAAAAATATCATTATTTGGACCGAACCCATTGAAAAGGTCCAACATGCAGACCCCATTGGCCCTTTCAGACCTAATTCCATATCACAAAGTGGTTTAAACCTAGATTTGTGACGCTCTCTAACAGGTCATAAGTTTAGATCCTATACTATAAAAGTAATTTTCTCACATGTTATAGGTTTAGATCAGGCACTCTCTCACAGGTTAGAGTACTAAGATCCAATCAGTAGTCTGACACAAGGATCAGTGACGAGATGCTCAAGAGATCAGCGTTGAAGCAGATCTTCTGCGGTGCAGTCTGCAGAGGTTGACAGGAGGGTTTTTTTTTTTTTCTGGGTGTTCGTTTTAGGGTGGGGTAATCATTTTGAAATAAAGTGGGGTGATGAGGCAGGTGCCCATTTGACTCCTAGGGGTTTTTTGGATCCGATCCAAGGTGACCGCCTCGGATTGTCATAACCTGGGACTGCCCCTGATCAGCGGGGCCCCACAGCAAGGTGCATGCGAGAAGACCACACAGAGTGAAACCAGCCCAACCTTTGAATTACAAGAATCCCTAGGTTTTGCACCGATCTGAATGGACTGGTGGATCGAGTGAATTTTTAATATAAAATTGGTTTACTTGTGAGCAATGGATCAAGGGATTGGGATGATATGATGGGCCCCAAGCTTTGGAAAAAGGGAGGGTCCATCAAGACCTTTCCATCCAACGGTCCCCATCCCCAGGTGGGGCCCCACAGCAAGGTGCACAGGGGATACCGACTGTGTGTGTAGATCTTTTTGTTGTTCAGAAGATAAACCAGGTATTGCATCTAGCATGAATAAAACAGAGGCATGAAATTAAGAGCACAATAATTTAGCCACAAGACAGGAGAATATTCATACGCAGCCTATTTCATATTCACATTGAGGTAGATAATTTGGCAGAGAAAAAAAGAAAAAGCATCATTAGTGATCATATCAGAATCATACAGACATGTATGAAGGGGCAATGACAAGCATGAGAACCATTTGTGACGTGACATCTTTGTTCCCAGTTGGAGTTGGATTGCACCAAGGGTTTGATCGTGGACAATACTCGAAAAGAATTTTTTAGTGTATGTTGTTTGCAATTGATGTGGTATTAAATAGTCAAACAAGAAAGCAAGCTAATGATAAGCTAGAACTTTGGAGAAAGGTGTTCTAGTCAAATGAATTTAGCAGTTCAAGAAGTAGAGACAAGACGGTCAAAATTGAAAATAACTTCACACCACAATGTTATAGGTATCGGAATCTATGAGCAGTCATATGATAGGACGAAAGTTCTCAAATTCCAATTAGACGTAGCAAATAGTATCAACACAGACAAAGTGGGCACAAGCTACTTTTTTTTTTTTGGTAGAAGAAGTTATCATTGAATGAAAGAGAAAAACAACTAGAACAAAGGAGAGGAAGAGCAGCCAACATAAAAATAAAACAAAACAAAACCCCGTCCTATCTAGGCTGCATAACCTCTCCAAGCCTCACATGAGAGCTAGACCCATAAGACATCTTCGCAAGTTAATGAGCTAACACATTTACATTTCTAGGAACATGGGCAAAGGAGATCTCTTCAAACTTGGAGATGAAGTCTTTGATATCCAACAAAATAGGATGGATTGACCAATCCATCAACACAATAATGGCTAGAATCACCTCACGGGCATCGGACAAAAGATGGATCTGACAAAAGATGGGCACAAGCTACTTGAATGTTATGTGATGACAAGGAGTTACTTTGATTAAAGGGGCATTTTTATAGGAAGGCAGCTAGACCTAATAGTTGTATATGGCTAAATGCTGAGCAACAAAGAAAGTAGAAGAGGCTAAAGTACAAATAACTAAGACATGCATGCTAAAATATAGAGTTACAATAAATGGGAAGATGCAATAGGAGGATTAAAAAAAATATCAAATAAAGTCATTTGAAATGGTTAGGAGCTTTGGTTGCATTCACCGAAGGCAAGAAGCAGACCTTCTAGTAGGAATTAAATGGCTACATGTTCAAGGAAAAGGCAAAAGCCAATCAAGACATTAGTGGAGTTACAAGGGGCATAGCTTAAAAAAGAATCAAGTTAAAGAGCAAAACTCATGAAAGCAAATTTAAATAGATGGATTAAGGTTACAATGACACTGATATTGATGATTCCTAGATGGAGATTTGACTAACATAACCAATGCATAACAAAAAAAACAAAAAACAAAAAACAAAATTAGAGAAAATACACAATTTTTAACTTTTTTTAGGAAGACATGTTGAGACAGCAGAAACACCCCTTTTCTCTCTTCTACTGATTGTCATCATCAAGTCTCTTGTGCTATCCTCCATGCACGTGCATATGCACAGAGATCACTTACATGTTCATAGGAATTCTGGAGATAGCATTTTTTGGGGTCTAGTAATGGAACTATTAAAGCTGGTCCCAAATTGCTCGGATAAGGCTCAGATGGTGGTGGTGGCGGCGGCGGTGGTGGTGGTGGTGGTGGTGGTGGTGGTGGTTGTGGGGATGGGGGTGGGATGTTCAATTCTCAATGATAGGTGAGAATCCGGCTATGTTGATAGGGTATAGATAGTTGTACCTTGTCCGCAAAAGCTATTGAAATTGGGTAACCATAATTTGTTGGCTGGGAAGGGTTGAACAAATGCCCTTGGTAGCTCTTCAACTTCTAGGGAAGTTGAGGTCTGAAAGGCGGTGATCATCCTTCTTCAGCATATCTTACCGGAGGGAAATGGAGATGCGGATGTTCTTACGAAAGAATTTATAAGCAGAATTTGGTTTTCAGAGACACCTATCCTTTCTAGTAATGTTATGTAATTGGTTTTTATTTTTTTAGGTGCTGAGAAGTTTATAATTCACTTACTAAACCTTGAGGCTTAGGGTCCATTAAACATATTGCCACTATCACAACTCACCAGACCATACCAATGTAGGGCCCACTCTTTAATCTAGAAAGAGACCCTTCAATCCCACCTGACCCCACTGACTGACATATAAAGTGAGCCCCATAAATCAGGTTCACAACTTCTACTAAAAGTTAGCTAGTTTGTACCTAAACACTCCTCAGAACTGTTTTCGGCTCTCAAAATTGGACGCCATTCACCTTCTTAAGCATATTTGATTTAGAAATTTGGATGGAACCAACACTTCAATTAATGGCCACCAAATAGACAGTGACAGAATAAAAGCAACAGTTCATACCCAATATTCCAATTAAAAAAGGGAGGAGGGCGAGGATGTGGAGGGAGGGGGACAACGCTGGATGGCTACGATCTTCCAATCTAGGCAATGTTGCACGGTAATGGTGGGTCCTATCAGATAGTTGCACCAAGACATAGGCTCCACCAATTTTAAAAACAAATTAAGACATGAGATTTCCATGCATTATGAATGCAAAAGGGTCAGATCCAGAGAGGAACCGTGGTGAATCTGGAGCGAGGTCTGAATTCAAACCCAGACACGGACCCAACATGGAACCTATTTATTGTATCCAATTCCAAACCAGGATCCAGAATATGATGTGGAGTGCATTAGTATATAGGATAAAAGAGCTTCAAAAAAAATCTAAATATACAAATGGGGCTATTAAATGGTATTTGATTAAAGCCAAAGTAGATTCATATATGAATATAACTCAACCTATGCAAGCCCTTAAAACCCATGTAAATTTTTAATATGTATAATCGTCTTGGATCTGGATCCTCAGGTCAAAATATACGGGATCCGGTTCTTGATCCGAATGCTCTGGGATCCGACAAATGCATGGATCCAGATCCAAATCCGAATTTCTCCCAGATCCAAAAATAGGTTCCATGCCCACTTTATTCAGAAATGGAGACTACGGAATACAGATAATCAGATACCCATTCAAAACCCTACCATGCCTATCCACATGTAAAGAATCATGCAATTCCTAGGCATCAACACACAGCAATAAAGACTATAACATGAATGGGATTTCATTCATATGATGAACGGTTCCCAAACATGAAGGTACTATCTCAAAAAAATAAAAACAAAAAATAAAAAAAATGGGAAGAGAGTTACCTGTTGATAAGCCAATATTGCATCCGCACTCTGAACGCTATTTGCTTGTGTTGCCCCAAGTTTGTTCCAAAGAGAATAATCCCTTGGTTTCAGTTTTAGTGCCGTCTTAAAGGAAACAATAGCTTTATCATATTCTCTAGTTAAGTTGTACAAGACACCAAGTACTATATGAACATCAGCATCCTCTGGAAACATCTGTGCAGCTTCATTGAACAACCTGGCAACCTGCAAACCAAACTAAGTTCAGCATTTCCATGGGAACAATAAGTTTGATACCCTTTTAACAAATATTATAAGGCAACACTTATCTCCTAAATTAAACATTCCAGAAAAACACATTCCCCTTGTATCAGGAAAAATATATATATATATATATGTATAACATAACAAAGCAAAATTATGTTTTTCATCTTAACATGCTTCTGCCAAGAAACATAATTGGGTTTATATTCACGAACTCAGATTCATTTCGGAAATTGAATAAAAAAGAGCTTTTCCAAATTCATCTAGGCCACAGCACATGATAAAAACATTATACTGACTTTTTTGAAAATTAGTCAAAAAGGTAATGACTAATTTTTTATGGATAAACCAAAAGGAAAAGGAATAAAATAATGTTCCAGCAAGACTTTTGCTTGCAATAGTAGATTCTAAGAGCATCTCAAACAGAGTCGACCAAGATGAGTTCTAAGTCAATGAAATTATGAATGCTCGACTGGAATAGAAAATTTTCAAATATAAATATGACTTGAAGCTTACATCAGCATAATAAAGAGAATTAGCCTGCTCTGGAGGGGCAATCGCCCCATACTTTGGGTGATGCCGAAGCCAACTGTGAAGATACTTCAATGCTGCTGGTTGTTCCAATTCTGCACAGACGTTCATATAGCTTGCTTATTTGATACACATAATAAATTCCCAAACAGATATGTGAACTTATTTTTTCTTGTAATGATAAACTACCAATTGATACAAAAGAACTTAAGAACGATATATTAGTTACTACATATTGCAACAACATTGTAGAATTACTTAATACTAACCATTGGTATGACTCACGCCAAGAGCAAGGAGGACCTCCAGGTTAGTTGGATCTACTTCTTGTGCACGCATCATTGAAGCAATAGCCTGCAAAAATGAAGATCTTTTTCACACAGAGAGACAATATATAAATAGAAAGTGAATCAAGGCACACCACTAAAAACATGCAAAAAAAAAAAAAAAAATTCACCATTCATAACAATGGGTAAGGAATAACCTCCACAAATCTAACATCATTTAGACTCAGGACCTTTTAAAAGAGATGTCAGTCACTGGACTGGAAGTCATGTTCCAGCAGGAGACTTCCTCAATACTATAAATAAGTAATAAAAGATCCACCTCAAGATTTTAACCTCAGCCACCGCAAACATTCAGGTAACTTAATAAGAAAACATAATTTATTGCAGAATAAATGATGTCAAAGCATTATAATGCCTTGAATCGGTCGTATCATGAAGTTAACTATGACTGGTTTCCCCAAATAACCAGTTCCCCAGTAGACATTAATTACTACAATTGATCTGCATTTGCAAATTCATCACAACAACATGTGCACTACACAAGCATTTAACCATGAAATTATTATATGTACATATGTAGATGCATAGGTACTTGATGCAGTCCCAGATGCAGAAAGGGGACAGCAGGTAGGGGGAGTAGAAAGCTGCCGTAAGCCCGTAACAGCAACCTTGAAAACAGGGTCTCCTTGTAGACAGCAACCATGAGACAAAAGGGGAGAAGCTCACTTAAATCATTCACAACAGAGAACAAGAGGAACGCACACGACAAAACCCTATTAAACATGTATAAGGAGCAATAATGAGTATGAGAGATCACCTACAAGTTGCCAATCGGAGTTGAATTATGCCAAGGGTCCGTTTTCTACCTTTGTTTATCCAAATTGGTTATGAGAAACTCAACAGCAAATATCCATGATGAAATTCCTTTTCATATGTTGTTTGTTGATAATGTTGTACTCATTACTCATTAGTCAAATAAGCAAGCATATAAATGATAAGACAGAACTTTGTATGAATGCTTTTGAGTTAATGGATATAAAATTAGCAGAGATCAAAAGCAAGATGAAATGGAGTGTAACTAGCGGATCCCAAGTAAGGAAGATGACTTGGTAAAATTTTAAAGTAGCTTAATGTTACAGTGTGATAGATTTTAATAGCTTAGAGCCAATTTCTACAAAAAAGAGGGTTTTAGTTGGATATAGCATAAAGGATAAGAGCAAGGTGGGCAAAGAAAAGCATGTTGATTGTTAGCAATCTTCAAGTCCCACTTCAATTGGAAGGGCATTTTAGGAGTTAGACCCACATTACTGTAAGGAGCTGAATGTTAAGTAACAAAAATTGACAGGAAGCAAATATGAGACATGGATATAAAATGGATGTATGAAGTTACAACAAAAGAATGTGTAAGACATAACTTAATGGTAGCTGAGATGGTTTGGACGTTTACATGGAATATCAAAACAACCCCTAAGGGTTACAAGTTCACAAACTAGAAGAAGACAACCAATAAAGACACGTAATGAAGTAGTTAGTTAAGGCGTAATGGATGGTAGAATTCTTGTGAGCTTGGCATTAAATAGGGTTTAGTGTAAGTGTAATAGTCGCACTCACAGCCAACTACAAATAGATGGGATAGGCTTCTTTGATGAAGAAAGTATGCATATGTTCTTGAAACACCTAACCTGTAAAAAAATGTTCATAAAACATTTTTTCACTAGTATAAAGCTCTAATTTCTGTTAGTATATTGGAAGCATCTGCTTTGAAAGAAATGATAATCCACCAAATCAACTATGGTTTCAAATAAACATTCTATATAATGTAGTCAATCCTTGAAAACTTCAAACTTCACAAAGATTTTCTAGAACGAGCCAGTTTATAGCTTCCACAAACCCTAAGGCAATAGTCATTGAATAGTTGGATTCCTTGGGAGGTAAGTTTATTTAGTCTCCAGCTTTTCAATGGAATCTTTCATGAGATTCATTGGTGCACCTGCCATTACTATTCAGAATGCTCATTTGTCAAACACGGGCAATGACTGCCATGTTTGGGAGCTTGGCTGTAGTGATTTCAAATGAAATCTTTTTTTCTAAAAAGTCTGTCTTCTGGAGATTTTTCAGAGAATTACTCTTTCTTTATGGTGTCAAAAGCCCCCCCTAAGGTTTTGGCTTAGCGTTGGATGTCAACTGAAGGGAAAACATTGACTATTGATAATGTGTCATAAAAAATAAAACAAAAAATGGGCATTTTATATCCACAGCCCGCAGGTGTTAAGAATGCTAACCTTTTGGTCATATCTTACTCCTTCACAATAGAGATCAGGAGCCATTTGTTCATCTATGTGGAATCCATTGGGTTATGCCTCATTCGGTGATAGTTTCTCTCTTGATTGCTAATCATTTGGTCATCCATCGAAAACACGGCTCTATTTTGAGGAGTTACACAGTTGGTTGTGGCTAGAAAGGATTAAAAAAAAACTTTCCAGAATGCGTCCTCATTTGCTTTCACTTGTAGAGCTCAGTCACTAAGTATATCGTGGACTTTATCTACCAACAAGTTTGTTGGGATTTGTGTTTCTTATCTTTAGCAGGATGTCTAGCATAATGATGTTCAATTGCTTTAGCTGATGGTTTTTTGTAGGCTTATTTGATTTGTACATTTCCTTCTTCATGCTAATATAATTTCCAGTTGCCATCAAAGAGAAAATAATATAATCGTTTCAACCTTGCCTTCATCGGCATCATTTGCATCTGAATTAACCCCACTTCACAAAAAGAAAAGATTATTGATTGAAAAAACAAACTTCATTATGTTACATAAAGCCTATCCTTCAGCAAATTTCCATATGCTAGAGTATCATCAAAGTAGACCACCAAAAGCCTTTAAACCAATGAAGGAGTTCTGTTTATCATTCACAAACATACATGGTTCATTTGACAAAACAAATCACATGATCAGTGATTCATATACGCCTTCTCTAGTTTCTAGTGAAGTTTTCATCCATTCCCATGTTAAATCTGTATCTTACAGTACCCACTTCTCAAATCAATTGTAGAAAAGACTTTGCACCAGCCAACATGTCCATCAAGGGTTAGGGTTTAGAGTTACTACTACAACTCTACAAGTACTGGGATCGACATGCATGAGGACCATATTATATATAACAATGTAACCTTTTCTACCATAGTATATACAGAAGATAACCACTCTTTGAGAAGCTAAAGGAGTAACCAACACTTTCTTACTCATTAGAATTCCATCATCAAAATCAACTTCATCATAAAAGGATCCTTCAAAATATAGAAGAATGCCATCTCCTCACAATCAGCTTTGTTTAAAGAGGTCAAATTATTGGTCCTATGCCCGGAAATATCATGGGATAAATGTCAAGCTTTTGAAGCAATTTAATTGTTAATCTAAAGTTTGTGTCGGATAGCTCAAAGAGCACCAAAAATGATACCGCCCTGCATTGTTGTTAAGAGTTAAGACTATCACTGGTTATTTCAACTTCCACGAATCATTATGCCTTGTCCATGGGCAATTGACCATCCTCTCCATAAGAAGTGAATTCTTTTCCACAAATTATCTCGTGGTTTTTTCTTCTTTCAATTACATCAGAGTCTACTACCAATTCATATGCATTCTATACACTTTAACCATTTCGCAATTGCCATTAATCTTGAATTGGCATTTGAAGCCCACTACTAAACAAGCAAGCTACTGTTCAAATTCCTCAATGTACTTTACGCACTTTCTTGTTGGCATAAGTTTTGAAACCATTAGGATAGTGTTTTCATGTAGTTTCACCGACAAGAATTTTTAACCGTAGTAGATTTCCATCTTCTCCCATGTAGAGATTTTGGGTTTTTTCACACGAATCTTCACCAATAAGAACTTTTGAAGAGGACATCAGAACATCAGATTCAAAAATATGCCAAAGGAAAAGGAGGGCCCCTGTCCATATATCTTTATAGTTGGATTCAATGATAGCTAGTTGGGCCCAGATCGTGATTTCAGAGAGGACTTACCATTGGATCATAGTTTCAAAGACGATCCCATCATTGGATCATAATTTCAATGAGGATCCACCATTGGATCATGAGTTCAGAGGAGATCTACCGCTGGAGCATGCTTCCATAATTGATCGACGATCAGATCATGTGAAGCCACATCCTCATTATTAGTTGAAGACCCCATACTAGGATGATTAGAGTTAGAAGACACCAAATGCATAACATCAGGAAGGCCCCACCCTGAGAAGATGCAATTGAGCTACTAGTAGGAGCAAGTTGGGCCCATTGGACCCAACTTCAAGCGATGTCCAACCCACTATAAGAGGACGCCCACTTTAGGACCTCTCATTTAATTCCTTTTCATGTTTTGGTTTGTTTTTGCAATTTGAGATTATTAAGTGGTTAGTGTTTCCATCTTAGCCATTGGTTGCTTTTAATGGTTGAGATTAGATCTAGGGTTACTTTTCCACTATATAAGCATTGCAATGCCTATTTGAGGTATTTGAACTTTCTACATTGTTTTAGCTCCATGGTTTACCTTTCCTATTGCCAAATAACTTCAATCCAATTAAATTGTAGCCATATACTTTGTGGCTTGTCCAATTTTGAGCCTAGCCTATTCTTGAAACCCTTGAGGGAAATCAAAAACAACTTTATTAAGTAAAAAGGTGATCCCTACGCAAGTGGAGATTGATCTTCTATTGGAAACCCCAATCAAAATTCAAAAAGGGACTTGCATTGTAGGATTATAAACAAGGCTTATAATTATTGCGTAACTAACAACTTGGAACTCACCATATCTTAGGGTGAACCTAGTAGTATTTTAACTTTTGATTTATGAATGTTAATTGTAAATTGATCTCAGAACCTACATCTTAGGCTATTTTTCACAGTCCTACATCAACTTTTCCCTTACCGTGGATTTCATCTTTTTCCATGTCATTTTGGGCTTTCTTCCATGGAGTTTTTTTTTACTTTAACCCTCTTTTTTTCGGAATTGTGTTTTGACTTTAAACTTCATTGCACCAAATATGCATAACGATTTAATTTGATAGCAACTAAATTCACTTTCATATTTTATGGTGTTTCCTTTTTTTTCTCCCCCTTTTCTTTATTAGGTTTTCAGGCATTCCTTATAGATCAAATTTTTAATGCTTATCCAATCAAGAAACTAATCCACATGGAATCCAAAAACATAGTTCCAATAGTTAACATAAGAACATAACATAAGACTACATAAAAGACAACATCTGGATTATAAAAGCCAAGGATCCACATTTGGCAATAGTATGTCTGAAGGGAAACAGTTTCATAGTAACCACACCCAAGTCATGCTAAATCCCTTGTACTTTTGATTCTAGATGGTCTTTTGTGAAGTTCAGCTCAGATGAGTCAATGAAAGGCTAGCAGATATTCTTTAAATTTTGGGCTTTAAGACATCATCAGAATAGCATGCAAGTGTTGACAGAGAGTATTTAATCAATGGACAATTTTTTACAGGTTTTCGGTATTTACAAAATAGTCCACGGGACTAATATGTAATTACAATAGTAGAATTTTTTTGTAAATATTGTCAAATACAATAACATAGATATGGTGAGGGTCATCCGGCACAATACACTTCAACCATTCGATCTGTTCTATATAATCCTCCTTTTCTCTTACCTTTCTTCTTTTTCTAATCTAGGATATTTTATGCCCAATATTGGAACAAACCTAGAAATTATTATGTTTGATTTTGTAACCAAACATCCAAGTCACGCCAAATCCCTTGTACTTGACTCCATATGGTCTTGTGCCAAGTTCAGCTCAAACGAGTCAATGAAAGGCTAGAAGATATTCTTTTAGTTTTGGGCTTTAAAACATTAGTAAGATAGCAAAGAAGTTGTAAAATGATTTTTATCTCACAATGAATATATATCATTAACAGCTCAAAAAATGATTTAGATAGTGAGACGCATACTTGCTACTCACAGAATGAGTTATGATAACCGTAATAAAAGCACATGACCAGTACAATTTTAAAGAATTTGAATGATAACAAGAGAACATGAACAAGAACCTTTCCCATACTTCCATAGTGAGAGGAAGGGAGGAGGAGGGGAGGGGGAGGGGTGCTCACCTGTTGATCATCATCATTTTCTGCATGCGTTATTCCAAGTAACCTCCAACCTTCTGCGTTGTCAGGATTTTTTAGAACTTCAGCCTCCAAAGCAAGCACAGCTTCACTTAAAAGCCCTTTACGAAAGAGTTCCTGTCCCTCCTTCAGTGGATCGGGATGACCAACATATGGGTTCATATCAGAAAAGACATACACTGATCGCGAAGTATCTGATCGCTGCTTTGCACTCGCCAGTTGCTCATCTAAGTACCTGTTCACAGCCGATCGAATAAAAGTAAGTATAATACATACACTTATATATAAAGTTATGATTTGCCTCACACCCTCCACAACTTGCACATGAACCTCAATGTGGCGCTCGCCTGGATCATGGATGATGGTGGAGGTCAGTTGGGGTAACAGGTGGGAAGATCTCATTGACTTAAGAGCTGTGCCAAAAAATCAGCCCCATCACTCATCCTAACCCCTTGATCTTTGATCTCCCAAAATTCTATGGCTTTAAACGCATTGATATTTTGGTCGTTCAAGTCAACAAGCAATAGTTGGATAGACATCAATTTTTTGCTGAGTACCAATTCATGGAGGGGTGGTGAGTGCAAGGGGGGTTGATGGACTGTATGTGGGCCAGGTTGAAACAGAATGAAATATTCACAGCTAAGTTAAGGCATGAACCACTCACACGGGATCGTAACTATATGTATATATGTACATGTCAATGTATATGTACGTAACTTTCTATAAAAGTGAATTTTGTACCAAGATGCAATTCCGTGAGTCATCAAAAGACTGCCACTAATAAGGACTGCTTAAGAATTAATCATCAAACTTACTGATCATATGTATTTGCCCATTCTGAACTCAGAGCCCCTTCACCAACCTGACGTCCAAATTCGTCTGCCCAATCTTGAACATGCAGCTTAGAGAACTCATTGACCCATTGATCATCACCTTCTCCACGAAGATGGCGTTCATTGGAAAACTCATTTGCCCATGTATCCTCTCTATGAGAGACCTGAAGAAAATCTGAATTAGATAGCAGAAACTTGTCATTAAAGAGAGGCATTTAGAAGTTACAATCCATGCAACTCCATAATCCATATTGCTAATACAATCTGATCTACAAAATATATATCACACAATGAAAGTGAAGCGACTCTGGACAAGCCCTGATACTAAATGAATAGTTAAGCTAGCACAATTACATGCTAGCACAAAGCACTTGGTCTAGATAAGATGTAAGGCCTCAATATCCTAATTGCATGTTTTTCTGCTAGTTAGTCGGGATTAGATGGGTATTAGCTAGTTTTGTGAGGGTTAGAAGGGAGATTAGATGGTTTGGGGGAGTTTGGACCTAGTTGGGGACCTAGTTGATAGCCTTGTGGAGTATAAGGGGTTATTTGTAATTTTAAGGTTCTAGTGGGTCCTAGACACCTTGGACATGGGAATTGTAACCCAACAACCTTGCTTTGCATTTAGATCTCCTTGTTTGGACTCAGTTTCATGAAAAGACCTCTTTTTTATTAAAGGACTAGAGCTAAGGACTTTCTTGTAAATACTAGAAATTCACTAAAACTATTAAAGTCTTCCCTCAAGTCATTTCATTTCCCTCTCAAACTACAACAAAGCTCTCTCTCTCTCGACTTTCTTTGTAAATACTATAAATTCACTAAAACTATTTAAGTCTTCCCACAAGTCATTTCATTTCCCTCTCAAACTACAACAAAGTTGCCTCTCTCTCTCTCTCTCTCTCTCTCTCTCTCTCTCTCTCTCTCTCTCTCTCTCTCTCTCTCTCTCTCTGGACTTTCTTTGTAAATACTATAAATTCACTAAAACTATTTAAGTCTTCCCACAAGTCATTTCATTTCCCTCTCAAACTACAACAAAGTTGCCCCCCCCCAAAACGGGAACCAAGAAGGCCTAAATCTCATCAATCCAAGCATCTAAAGCCCTTGATTATTATCTTCTTCATCAAGATCCCCTTCCCATTCTCAATTCTCATGGTTGAATTTCAATTTCCTTCCCAATCCCTCTCTTTCATTTAGATCTAGGGTTCCATTGTTAGGATCTCTACATAATTGATCTTTTAGCCCCAATTCCCTTTTTTTTTTTTTTTGGTGTAGGGCCTCATGTTGGGGATTAGATTTGGGTTTCCTTGGAGTTTGGCTAGAGATCTTATGGATTCTTAAGGGTTTCTTGGAGGATCTTAGGGGAAATCAGCTAGATCTTGTGTGAGGTAAGTAAACAACTATAATTTCATAACATGCGTGCTTGATTTCATTGATTGGTGTTGATTCTGCTCTAGAAAACCCTATTTCAAGCTCTTAGTATGGTTTGGATGTTAATTACATGAGTAAGTTTGTTTATGGCTAATTTGGTAGAATTAGGGTTTGGACGTGGTGGATTAGACTCTATTTGCGTTGAAAAAGATGGAATTCTGCAGGTTTGGGTCGTTTAAAAGATATTTCCTTTGAATTCAGAACTTAAGTTTCGGGGCTTCAAATCTAGGGACTTACGGCTAACCATAAACCTTCAAAGCTAACCGTTAATGACCTATGGTTACAATTCCAAAATAGTGAAATTTCCTGATTTTGAACTACGGTCAGCTCACGGCGAACCGTGGGGCTAACCATAGTGTATTTCAGCCTTGTTACAGTTGCTTTTCCAAAGAGCTGAATTTCAAGACTTTTGTACGAAGGGGTAGGGGTATACATGGATCGGATTGGTGCGGATTGGGCCAAATCCATCACCAATCCGTTACTAACGGATTGATGGATTTGGAATCCGTCACCAATCCGTGGCTGTTAAAAACCGATCCGATCCGATCCGTGGAGGACCAGATCGGATCGGATTAATCCGGTCAATCCGTTCAATCTAATGTTAAAAGAAAGATATCAAACATGTTGTAAAAATTTTCATATTTGACCCCTTAATGTTTTTTTCTTATTTTATATTTAGACATCTTAACTTATATTTAGACCCCTTAATTTTTTTTATTTATATTTAATGTAGACAGATCAGATCGGATTGAGGGTGAAATCCGTCACCGATCCGTTGCTAACAGATTGAAGGATTCTCAATCCATCACCAATCCATTTACCTTCGCATAGGTTAAAAATCCATGGATCGGATCGGATCAAATCGGTTTTACGAATCGACGGATTTTTTGTGCACCCCTACAAAGGAGAACCATAAGGCTAACCGTAGTTCACTCATGGCCAACCATACCAAGACCATAGCTAACCGTAAGCCTAGGTTTCTTTTAAGTGTAGAACTCATACCCTAGGACTCTTAGACTAGTTTGGGACCCTTAAACCACGACATGCCCTATTGTTAATGAATTGTAAGACCTACGTAGGTGGTGTATGAGCTGGAATCCACTTATGGGTGGCCCGGAATTGCTTAGATCAATGCTAGGGAAAGTGTACGGAGGTTTAGGGATTTGACATCATTTAACTTCAGAAAGCCAACGGTATAAATCGAATTGGACATAAAGGACCCCAAGACTACGTAGGGTTGGATGGCATTGGTCATGGTAGAGATGTCAAATGGGCCGGGCCGAACTCCAGCCCGTTAGTCAACGGGCCATGGCCCGACACTGCTCGGTCAAAGGCATGGCCCATGCTGGCATGTGGGCCGCTAGGATAGGCCCGCCAAATGTCCATATCCCTTTCTTTTTTTGAAAAAAAATCCATTTTACCCCCCCCCCCCCCCCGCCCCCCGCCCCTGAAAAAAAAAAAAACAACTATAAAATGGTCATACAAGGGGTATCTTGTGTCATTTTACAAAGTCTATAAATACCTTAACCCTCCCATTCTCATTCCTCACCAATTTACACAACTCTCTTATTCTTTATACACTCTCTAACTCTCTCTCTCAAAGCATTCAACTCTTTCACTCTCTCTAAGAAGTTTTTGGAGGGCCAAAGATCAAGTCATCAAGAGACAAGATTAAAGAGGCCTTCAAAGATTTAGAGGTATTTATATTATTTAAATTTGAGATTCCATATATATAAGTTTATATTATATTATATTAACTCTCATTTTCTCCCATTTCTTATATTAATTATCACAAAAGAAGGCTATTAGAGCCTATTACTGTTATTATTTATAAATTTTATTTTTTTAAATATGACTAGAAGATTTCCCATAGAATCTTCTTCAGTTAATTTAGGGGAAGAAGAAAATTTTATTGAATTACAAGATGAAGTAAGTGAATTACCACCCCCCTTTCCTCAGAGTTCCCGTGGCCGTAAACCAACCAAGAGGAATAGAACTTCAGTAGTTTGGGATGTATTTACAAGGTTTGAGGTTATTGAAAATGGAAAAATAATTGAAAAGGCAAAATGCAAATTTTGTAGTAAGATTTATGGTACCGAGTCAAAAATGGGTACCGGCCATTTGACAAGACATAGACAAAAATATTTAGCCTTACATAAGCCAACGGATGCAGGGACGGAGACCAGGTTCACATACCCAAATTTCTAGTACTGGTGGTACTAGTAGTAGCAGCAGCAGTTTGGGTCTTTTTTCTTTTAATGCACAAAGTGCTAGACAAAATCTTGTTAAAATGATTGTGTTATCCGAATTACCATTTTGTTTTGTTGAAAATGAGTTTTTTGAAGAATGGGTCCAGAAATACTGTCAACCACAATTTCACAGTATTTCAAGAAATACAGCCAGGAATGACACTATCAGACTCTGGCAGGAAGAGAAAACAAATATAAAAAATTACCTTGCAGAAATTTCTGATAGAATAGCCATAACCACAGATATGTGGACATCTAAAGGAGGTGATAGTTTTCTATGTATTACTGCACATAACATAGATGAAAAATGGATTATTAATAAACGTATAAGTTTTAGCTGTCTTGAATTGCCACACAATGGCACTAGAATAAGTACATTTATTTTGGAAAAACTAGATGAATATAATATTAAAGAAAAAGTTTTATCCATAACTTTAGATAATGCTAGTAATAATACAGTGGCTATTGAATTAATGAGAATGCAGATGCCACTTGTAACTTTGATAGATAGCTCTATCTTTCAAAATAGATGTGTGTCACATCTTCGATCTCATTGCAAAGGTTGGTTTAAAGCATATTTTAAGTTACACAAATGCTATTAAAGACATTGCTAGATTTATTTTCTCCTCCGCACAGAGAAGACAATTGTATGCCCAAATATGTGCGAGACAAGGGCCACAAGGCGTATCAGCTATTAAAATGCCTAAGGAGGTAGAACATAGATGGAATTCTATGTATGATTCGTTAAACAAGGCACTTGATCGGAAAAATGTTTTGAATGAATTTTGTGCTTTTCATGCACAAGATTTGATGATTTATATGCCCATATTAGAGATTTATTATAAGCTTTTTATGCTTCAACATTATTAATTTTCTAGGATATATTATCTCACATCTAATGAAGCTTTTTAAAATTACTTTACAACTCAGTAGATTTAGAGATCATGTTTTACCGAGTAGCACTATTAAAAACATGGAAGAAAATTTTAATAAATATTGGAAAGAGGCTCCAATGACATTTTCTATAGCTACTGTATTTGATCCTAGGTTAAAATTAAGTGGTGTACAGTTTTTTATTGATGGAATAAATAAAAATATGGATTATATAGATTTAAATATTTTTTCAAATATAAAGGCAAATTTACAAGCACTTTTTTTAATTTTATTGTGAGCAAATGGGTACAACTGGGCTTAATATTGGCCATTCAGAAGTCCAGCAAACAGGTGTTGGTGAGTGGGATGTGTGGTATTCTTCCCTATCTACGGGCATGGCATCCAGCTCAAGCTCAAGTAATACTATGACAAAGTTATCATTATATCTTGACGTCGGTGTAATACGGGTGCAGAATGCATCTAGTTTTGACCTTTTAGCCTAGTGGAAGCAACAAGAAAGCGTTTATCTGGTGTTGGCCGCCATGGCTCGTGATCTATTGACTATTCCAATGCCTTTTGTAGCAGCATCAGAACAAGCTTTTAGTGTAGGTGGACATGTGGTAGATGACAGAAGAACAAATCTAACTGAAGAAACAGTGGAGTGGAGTGTTGTGTTTGCCTACGAGACTGGTATTTGGCAGATAAGAGGAAGCAAGAGTTGACATCAATGGAAGATTATGATCCAGCAGAATACATTAGTGAACTACGCATCTGATTTTTTACTTTTTCCTTCTTGTAATTTTTAAATTTATAAGTTTTTCATTCCTTTTTTATTTTTATTTTCTAAAAAGATTGTAAGGTTTTGAAGGAAATCCTATTTAGAAACCTTCAAGAAGTTAAGATCCAAATGGTTCTCTCTTCTCAGTGGAGTAGGTCGAGTTTGACCGAACCACTTAAATATCTTTGTCATTCTCCGTGCTTGCATTCTATTTTTTTTTTTAACACTGATAAAAAAAAAAGAAAAAAATATGAACAAGCCCACATGGCCCACTGGCCCGGCCCGTTTGACATGCCTAGGTCACGGGCAGCCTAAAACCTAAGTTGGGCCTTGTCTCTTGGTTCTCTTGCATTGATTCATGAAATATTTCATTGTATTCTACTCCCACATGATTTGTATATGCTTCTTTACTTGTTATACATGTTACACTTATTCATATCATTGTTCATGTCATATTTGAGATTCTCGTGTTAAAATAGTACCTTGCACCTAGAATGGACCTAGTGACCTTGACCACATTAGGGACTTGTTACACCCTATATTGGCATGGTACCTTGATGACCTAGTACTAGATGGACTTGGATAGCGGGTGCTACACCCTTGATGTACTTGCCTTGCTAGATGAGCTAGATGTGTAGCCTACCCTTTTGACCTTATCTGGTTACGATTGATCCACGTGTCGGCACCACGTAGCTTCAATCCATGCCTAGCCAGACCTGGCTTGTATGGATTTCGCCGCATTTTTCTTACTTCAGAAATGCCTTATTTATTTTGGTACCAAACTCTTACTTGTCGGCCACAAGATTAATTCCTATATGGAGCTTGCAGTACCCAATATCTAGCTCTCACCACGGACATCTTGCTTGTATAATGCAGTTGGGAGGATCAGATCGCGTGGATTTCCATTTTGCAAGTTATACGTGTTTAGATTTGTCTTATCTGATTCTCATGATGTCAATTGGTTCATTTGCACAATTATGCCTAGATATTCATGTTCATTGCTCTCTTATGATCAACATGTCTTTAACTCTACATTTGATGCAACATGCTTATGTTATTATACTTGTCTACTTGCTCTAACTTGCAACCCATGGCATTGTAGGAGACCTTGCTTCGCCTTCCACCCTGTACCAGAGATAGAGACGCCAGAGGGGGTTCGCAGGCAGGGTTAGTAGAGTAGTCTTCGAACGATGTTGAGTAGGCACCAGCTTGCTTGAAGTGGCAACTCCTTGAGTTGGTGATTGCTAGTGGCTAGATTTAGTTGTCTAGTTGAGGATGTGATTTTTGAATAAAGCATTGTAACAATAATTGAACTTTTACGCCTCCACAGTGTTCTACTTTGGACCAGATATGCTCGAACATCATGTGGTGCTTGATATACCTATGATATGATATCACATACTACAATTGCTTCCGCTGAAATATGATGTATTATGTTAGAATTGTGTCGATCCTCACATGTGATATCCTGTGGGAACCCGGTGCAAGGCAGTAGTTACCACGACTTGTAGACCCTGCACTTGTCACACCCTGAAATTCAGAGATATTCTCGGAAGTCCGGTTTGGGGGAGGGTACTGTCAAAAGATATGGTTACATTGCTTGCATTGGTCATTTAGTCTTTTAAGCTTTTGAATCTTGACACATGTCAAGCAACAATGGTAGCAACAACTACAATGACAACAAGAATAATAACAATAAATAGTATTATAAATATTAATAATAATAAAACTTGCCTCTCCACGTACAAACTGGTCAGCCCAAGCATCAGGATTTGCATTATACTGCTGTTGATATTCACCAGCCCAATCATCCGATGGTTTAATTTGATT
This sequence comes from Cinnamomum chago, assembly GCA_038049695.1. Taxonomy (NCBI): domain Eukaryota; kingdom Viridiplantae; phylum Streptophyta; class Magnoliopsida; order Laurales; family Lauraceae; genus Cinnamomum; species Cinnamomum chago. Next base: position 35,133,407 of record CP142461.1, read on the forward strand.
GTCATCCACTATAAGCTCACCACGACTCATCTTTGACAAAAACTGAAGGAATTTTGAGTTCTGTTTATCATGGAATAGAGTTACCCACATTAGCAATTTACCAATGCAAAGGAAGAGCCTTTCAAACTTACTGGTAGTTTAGCAATAAAATAAATGGTAAATTGATATAAAGCTCATATCTTCCCTTTGTTTTCAGGAGTTAGGCCAAGGGCAAAAAAAAAGGTGTGTTGCATTGACACAATGATTCTTACTCACCATGGTTGATATGGTTTAGTTCCAGCATACAAAAAATTAAACCTTATGAGAGTAGAACCAAAGTGTTAACAACGCACTCTAATTCCAATGGTATCGGTCGAATACACATTCAAGGCGGTTTGTGCCATGTGAATGTGTTGGATCAAATAAATATGGGCCCACACCTTCAAACATGTCAATGGGGATATGTGTAGTGCAAAATGGGGGCATGTGATGTGTCTCTAAAACATGATCAATCATCACCACCATCATCATTCATCAAAGCCTTGTCCCAACTCTGTTGGGCTAGCTACGTGTCGTGAATTCTATTTCGCCATTCCACTCTATCCTACGACAAATCTTTAAATAGGTTGCACTTCTTCATATCTATCCGTAATACTTCCATCCATGTCATCTTCGACCATCCTTTTTCCTTGAGGGGCCATCAACTTGCATAGAAAAACTTTTCCTCGCAAGTGTCATTGTTGGCGGCTGCACTGGACATGTCCAAATCATCTCAAACAAGTCTCTCTTGACTTATCATCCATTAATGCTACCCATAAATGCTCTAGAATTCCTAGGCTTAGGACCTATGATGCACGGATACTTCCAAATGGGCAACGTATCGTGTCATATCCGATACTTCACTTTTTATGTGTAAAATCCGTGTCCCAACTGTGTCCTTGCCGTATATATGCATCATAGTTCCACGTTTATCTCAATACTCTCATTTCAAATCAATACAACAATGAAAAGAACTCTGGTTGGAGTGAAATTTGGTTCAATGAATGTATAAATGGGGCATGTGATGTGAATATGGATTGAAAAGAAGTGGCCTCATACTGTCAAGATGCAACCCCCCCCCCCCCCCCCCCCCTTTCCCTTTTTCTTTTTCTCCCTCCTCATTAATGCCGCCGATCCCACGGTTTTTTACACTAATCCAAATGGGATTGACCATTAGATTGAAATTAAAAAAAAAAAATGAAAGATGCATTCTAAAACCATTAAACTTGAGGGCCATGGATTAAGGGTTTAGAATGATTTGATGGACATGAAATTTTGCAAACAGGAGGGCCTTCCCATGAACTGGCGTGGCCCCAGATGGGCCCCACAAGGTAGTGTGTAAATTTTTAGATAAGCATGTACACACCTAAAAGAGATCGAATATATGTATGTATACATGGGTTATCCCAAACACATCGATGGATGCGGAACCTGGCACACCTCAATGTGGGTCCCATCTGAAGATGAGGATGGGTGGGTTTGGAAGATTTAGATGGGCCTACCTGTGTACAAAATTCGGGGCCCACCGGATCATGCTAATGCCTTGATCAATGACCCACAAGTTCAACGGTTTTATATTTATAATAATAATAATAAGCTGATCCAACGGTCTAGTCCATATAGATGGGTGCAACTTTGGCATCGATCCAAGCATTAGCCACCACTGGATTTATTATTACACCAAATCTACACAATTTATAGCCATCAAAATTTGAGGCCTATAAACTGAAGGCTAAGATCATCTTATCAGATAGATATTGGGCCACCACTTATCTACTTCAAAGTCTGATATCCCCCCACCTCCCTTGATTGCCATGCATTAAGGTAAGCCCCCTCAGAAATTGGGAGCTTTTTAAGGGAAAAAGACTCAAACATTATGTAGCCTCACTCTTTTCTTTTTCTTTTTTGAATGGCTTTTATGTAGCCTCACTCATTTACTATGTACTATAAAATACAGGTAATTGTCAGATCACTGAGAGGGGTGGTGAGTTAGATTTGCTAAATCATTGTCCAGGTGGGAGACATGAAATTCAACCATTTCAAAGTTACGAATTTAGTGACACAGAGAATAGCCCAACTGACCACATACTTTTTGAAACCTACTCATCCCACCACCCCACTATCAATTAGCATTCATCCAAGTAGGCCCACAAAATGACAAAATCATTGTACGTGTGAGGAGCTCATGAGGTGTACCTCTGTGCCCTCCATCCCACACCATTTGGAGTTACAATCACTCTTAGGTTCAACCAACCAATTTGTTCAACATCAGAATCCTAAGCCATGAAATAGCTTCCAAATTAGGATTCTCCGGTGATCCCTAATCAACTTTTTAAGACCCCCGCCTGCTTCATAGGTGGTCCTTTGCAGCAATCTACATTCTAAACATTCAAATTCAGAAATGGAGGATGCACATGTTGATGTACAAAAATCATTGATAGCATGCATAACATTTTTTGCTATTGATAATTATTCTAAGAGCCATAACTCATAACCCCACATAACAAGTTCTAATCCATTTTAGCGGGGCATATAAAGAATCATCTTTTATCACTTGATGTACCAAACAACAAAGATGTAAATGAAGTAGATGCGGTGCCAAAAGAAAATGAAGGATTGAATGGCCTATTTAAACCTGGCATTTTGAAAATAGCAATTAATATTTATTGAAGATAAAAAATGAGAAAGCAGAAAAACCTGAAACTTTGGGTCTTCATTCTGAGCTAAGGTTTGTGCAAGCATGCGGGTCTGCTCCATTGCTGCAAGATTTGAGATGTTTGCACCTCTCATTTGACCAGTCGCCATCATCTGATTTTGTTCCTGTGAAGATGTAAACAAATGCTCAGACAATGTCCTTGTGCCCCAAAGAAGTTGCCACAGACGAAGAAAACAATGAATAATATGATGCCATGACATTTGAAATATGAATACTCAGAGACTTCATTGAGGGAATGAATCATTTTGGCAATAACATGAGAAATCAAAAAACACTGAGAGGCAGCTCAATGCCACAGGATGCAGGAGGAAAAGGAAATAATTGAAACAAGGTATCATTGTCATTTAAAAAGAAAAAAAGATTATCATTATAGAAGGAATCGTTTATTGACAGAGTCAAACAAGGATAAGGGGAATATCTAGATAAACTCATCGATGTTAAAATTCAGAATTTCTAAAACCAAGCTGACTCAGCACAATTCTGAGATGATCAACTCATATTTTATTATTTAGAAGTTGAAATAAAGCAATTTTCATGTATTGCAGGAGTTTCAAAGGAAGTCTTAGTGACCTGCTCAAATTCAGATGCCCAACCATTAGCACCATGTTGCCGTCCAAATGAGTCAGCCCAGGAATCTGGATCACCATGTGGTCCATGCTGGCTAAATTCAGCAACCCATCTATCCGCTGCATGAGGAGGCTGAGACCTTAGAGTACCTTGAGACTCACTCCAATATTCTTCCAACTCAGGGTATCTTCCATGCACAGGCCCTTTAACCCGAAGATCACTATCAATATCTAAAGAATGCAGCAGTGCATTTACCTGGGAAAGTAACCAGATAAATCATAAATACAAAATATGAATAATAAAAAAATGAATTAATAAGCTCTCCAGTAAGAAATCACCAAGCAATAAATCCATAAGAAGAAACAAGGATATGCTGCAAGCTATGATGAGACAGATCTTACACATAAAAATGAAGCATCGTATATGATACAATAAGGATACATTTTCCATTTTTAACTAACCAGGTAACATAGAGTGTTAGCTCAATGTACCACAATAAATTAAAGTAGTCGTCCCCAAGCTGTAGCTCAGCTGGTAAGGGACACAAGTGCGATAGTGAGAGTCCTCTATGTTGCAAAATTAAAGTAGCTGAAATGTAAAATGAAGACGGGTGCATATTAAACTTCGAAAAAGACATGGGGGCCATAATGAAAGTCAATAGACAAATAAACGGCGTAAATGACTCTATAAAAAAATCGAACAACTCTAACACACTCATGCAGCTATAGAGAAAATAAAAAAAGAGGTTAGTACAATGATTGACTTCCAGATATCACACTATTGTAGCAACTCATCCACCATGCACATGACACCTATAATGCCCAGATACCGCATGGTAAGGCTGGGAGTTGGAGTTGGGACACACCATGAATACAGCAAGGACACCAATTTTACACATAAAAAGTGAAGTATCAGATACGATACAACACGACACGATGCTTTGCCTATTTTGAAGAATTTGGGCATTAGAAATCGGTCATAGTAACTGTGCAATCCCAACCATATGGTTTATGGTCATAAGCTGCGTAGTTGGAAAAGGAAAGAAGGAAAAAAAGGGTCAGTGCATGAGATTTAACAGATGAGATCAAATGGTTAGCCTCCACTTCTCAGCTTGACTTTCGGGCTTTACTCCATCCAAGGGGATCTTGGGACAGTCTACAATGGGGGTACATGCATACCAAATTTACAGTGGATGAGTTGCCACAAATTTGTAATTTGTGAAATAATACCAATAATATCACTGTAGCCTGATAACATTTAAATGCTTCATATCATTTCTGTGTTCTATTTTTATTTTCTGTTATCAAAAAGTTTCTAAGTATGTGCCCAAATAATAAAGAGATTTTTGAATTATACAACCAGTATAAAAATGAAATGTGGAGTGTCATTGTACGGACATAACTTTAAAGGGATTTTCAAAAAAGATAACTCGTTAAGGACATATGATAAACCAATAATGCATGCCAAACCTGTGAACTAATGTAGTCTTCACTTTTATCTGCCAAAAAATGTCGTGCCATAATGCTGCTACGATCACGTATGCATTGTTTTTCACCTGGAGATAATCCCAAAGCTGGAAGAGACACTGGTTGAAAAGGAATCCCAGCACGGCTACTGTCCACAAAGGAGTGCAAAAATTTTGACAAAACTCTTTCCCCTACAAGATAAACTCAGTCTCATAAAAAATCACATAGATAAATGGATGCCTCTGCCAAGAATCAAAATGCAACAAATTGTATGCCAGCGTTCTAGTGGCTAGGGATAAAAAATGGGTTCCCGATTACCCTAATGACTCAATTAGAAAAAAAAAAAAAAAAAAGGCATGGTGCATGCAGTATTTGAACCAACTTTTAAATGCTGGTCCGGTGCATAAACCCGAATAACATCTGGCCCCAGGTCTGGGTCAATAAATTTCATACCAAAGGACCGAATACCCAATGTCATGGTCATATTATGCAAATATTATGTGTAGTATGCATAGATAATCATATCATATTCATTTATAAGTAAATGAGCCGTGATTTGGGGCTGGATACAAGCTCTTTATTCAAGAGCAGTTCCAAATTCAGGTCTTTATTAATCAGAATTCAGGTATGGGTTGGATCTTGTGAGTAGAAAACAGGTTTGGGTCCTTAGTAGGAATTCGGTTTCAGGTCTGAGCACAATGTGAACCAGACCCATTTCATCCCTAATGATGGCCATATGCACCATTAGTTTGATCCTCTCAAGACTTATTTTATTTAATCGTGTGCTAAAGCAAAGGACTTACTTGAGTAGAACCCAAGAAACTAAATCAAGCACCCCCAGTAAAAACGCTAATTTAATTCTCATGATGCTTTAAGAACTTCATCGAATACTTGGAGAACTTAAAAAATAAACCATTTAAAACCGAAAATCTTGATTGAAAACCGTCCAAGTTTAAAGTCTGACTAGTTAGGTTCCCTTCAGATTGTGATGGTTTAAACATTGGTTGAATTGGTTTGGATGAACCACCAATCATAAGTGGAACTATATTTCAGGCAAAAGAATAACCATAAGTTCCATTACATCTAAAAATGTAAACAAACTAACAGGAAGATATCTGTTTATCAGTGGCAGATATTTTTGTTTGCACCTCCAGTGAATTAGTGCATAGAAAATCCTACTTCTTGATGGCAGTGAATTAGTGCATAGAAAATACTACTTTGTGATGGATCAGATTATAACCACTTAATGAAAAAAAAGAATTAGATGAATTAGACCCTAGAAATCTCAAATCCTGACGATAAAATCACAAACCCCATCCAAAAGTCTAGCTGTTTAGAATAACTTCTGTTAACGAAAATAAGTTAGGTCCTAAAAGCCAACAGACTTCTATCTGTCAACAAAGACATTTTAGATTTTAGTTTATACGAGCAGGATCACACGGAGGCACTCTTTCATGGATCAAATACTAACAGCACTCTCCAGTGCAAAGTTGAACTAAAACCACCCAACGAGGGAGCAGATCTTTTAAAGAATTTCAAGTTAAATCTAATGGCATAAGAAATAGAGTACAAACAAGCATCCAAAATCTAAAAGAAGAGATTGATGACCAAACTGCCTAGCGACTATTCATTTATTTTCCAAACAGGCAGTCGAGTTCACATAAAATCAGCCAACAGAAGGTGACAGAGACACAGTTCAAGGTTGGCATCAAAAAGAAATAAAGACACAAATCATCTTCAACCTTACCTTCCCAAGTGGGTTGAATGTGAGAACTGCCACTGCTTGCATAAATATGCTCAAATTCGGCAAACTGAGGTTGACTTTCTCTGCCCTGAACAAAGGGAGGGATTGGAGGCCGACGGACATCGTCCCATGCCTCTGCAAGACCTCCATGATCTCGAAAACTTTGGAGGAATTCCTGGGTCTGGGGAGCCGGGTGCTGATACTGTGGATAATCAGACTCAGACCCTGGAAGTGTTGTCAAAGGACCTTCAGTTCCGTAAGCGGTAGAGCCATCATGTCCTGTAACTGTCGTTCCAGGAAGTTCCTTCAGTCCCTGTTCAGAGAATGAGAACAAATCAACTACAGAGCCAATGAAGAAATAAAAGAGGAAAAAAAAAAAAAAAAAAAGAAACTTAATTTGGGTCAAAAGACCATGGGAAGTTCAAGAAAATGCTTCTTCAAATATAATAAAAAAATTAAAAAATAAAAATAAAGCTTGCACCTCAAACCCAGATACAAACCCAGCAGAAGGAAAATTATATATGCTTTTTTTGCCAAATAGTAAATAGCTCCATACTGAGAATCGATGGGTTAAAAGAATTGATGGGCCTAAAAGCTGAGAACCCAAAACCTTTTATATAAAAGAAGTTATTGTTTAACTTCTCCAGAAACCAAAGCCAATAGAGAGAGAAGAATTCAGCCAACAACGCAACAGGGATCTCGATACTCCCATAGTACCCAAAGTGAGTACAACTACAGCATCCCTCGAAAGGGTATGATCCAATAGAACTCCTAGCAGAGAAGATTTCTTGAACATTAATCAAAACAAGCTCAGCCCACAAGATTCCTTAAAAAGGTGTAACCTTTTTCACTTTTTCAGTTGGCGTCCCAAAAAGGAGCAACTTGGATTCTGCCAACATCAAACCTGGGTCTCAATTCTCAACACCCCAATACCAACCAAAAAAAAAAAATTATCGAACAACAACCAAAACAAGCCCAACAGCGAAATCCCTGAAATGGGTGCGATGGAATTTTGTCAAAATTGCTACTGGGCCTCAATTCTCAATACCCCAATACCAATTACAACGAGTTGTAGGAGAATTTTTGTCTCAAAAGGGTTCGATCAAATGCAATTCTTAGCAGACAATATTATTCGGGGGCAAGAAAACAAAAAAGGAAGGTATGTGAGAGAAATCGCACCTCGGCCTTGGACTGAGAGCCGAGAAGGGTGCTTGCAAGGGCGCCAAGGGGATTTGAAGAAGATGAGGAGGAGCCCGGCACTGCGCAGGCTGCTCCGCCCGTCACAAGCTCTCTCATCGCCATCTCCTCCTCCTCCTCGCTGGGGTTTTGGGAGATGTAGGAGATGGAGAGAGGAGGAATGACGACAGCGCAGAATAGATTTTATTTCTTGGAGGGCGCACCGACCCCTGCTTTCCGTATCTTTCCTTGTTTGTAATTCTCTCCACTTCCTCTCTGTTTCTTGGGTCAATTAATTGTAGTTGTGAATGGATATGTATACGTTGCCCTCCCCAAAAAAACCACAACAAAAAATATATATACATATATAATAAATAAAATAAAATAATAAAAACTTAGGAGTGTGTGGCCCACCCTGTAAACAGTAGGTGGGGCCCACGCTTGATATTTAAACTGTTCAAATCAGTGTGGTTGTATATATTGCTTAGATGGAGTGGATTAATGGAGGGATTAAATTTCATGCAAATTAAATAATAAATTAGGATATATATATTTAAATTGATGTTAATTGATAAGAGATTTATGTAAATTAAATGAATGATAAATTTATTTGTCTGTGCTTTCCACATGGGAAAGGAAAAAATTGAAATATTGACTATTGTCTTCTATGAGATAAAATCACCTTCTTTCTACGGCACAAATTGCTTTTTACGGCACTAACTTGCATTTTATGGCGGTTTTCATGTTATTTTTATTATTGTATGTATACACAGTATTTTGAATTTTTATGTAAAGTAATTAGGATTGCAAACGGAACGATTTCAGGTCGGAACCATACTAGACCCGGGCTCAAACCCGTTTCCAAATAATGGTTTTGGTTCTAGACTTGTTTTGACTTGAAACATGTTTCGTTAGTTCTAGACCCGGTTCTAATATAAAAATTCGGATCTGGTTGTGGAACATGGTCCACCTAGAGAACTAGATCTAATTCTAACTTCTTTTCATTTTTTTTCCTTAAAAATAAGTATATCATTCAACTTATGACGGTGCATCAAGTCCACTACCTTCAATATCATACATAAAAATCTCCAAAAATTGAAGTATAGTTTACAATATCAAAGACTCTTATGCCAGGCTCCAGATCCACAAGTCGGAACCTATATAGACACAAAACCAGACCCGTTTATCAATTGAAACCTAAATTGGGTTCCGGACCCAGATCCTTTTATGAGGCTAAACCTTAAATCAGTTTCATATCCGATTTTTTTTATCGAAACTTTCGGATAATCGGAGAGTCGGATGCCCGTTTGCAACTCCTAAAAGGCATGTTCAATGCAAATAGTTTGGGTTCTTAAGCTTCGTAATTCCAATCCTCCGTCTGTTTTCTATAAAGCTTTGGCCTTCAAGGGATTACTTATGGAGAGGAGTTGAGGATTTGATGGTTTCATTCATTTTATACAGCAAGACTTAAAATGGTAAAAATGATGCCAACAATTGTCAAACCCACCAAGAGTTTAGTGATAGCTTAAAGTTTTGTTTCTATGTAAAGATTTGCTAGGTAATAAAATCATATCGAAAGATCTTTCTTTCAGATTGTGAAAGTAGATATATCCTGGAACTAGGTAAATTATTTTGGTCCTGAACGCTTGTTCTTGCATTTTTCTTAAGCTTTCAATGAGTCCGCCGCTACCCTTATTATTTTTGTCTTATGCTCTCTTAAACTTGTAGTCTCAAAAACACTTTTTGATGATTTAATAAATATGCGTCTAAACCTTCCAATGAACATTATTTGATTTCTCTATTTTATTTAAACTACTCCCAAGTTTTTCTTGCCTACTCCATTGGGAAAAATTATCAAGCCCGACCCTAATGAATAAAATTAAATTTAGAGATTAGATTGTTTATTCACTTTGAAAAGAGAAAGGAGACTGATGTTTAATATTTGTAAGAATTTTGATACGTTCAAGGGCAAGTTAATAATGCCCCCACATACATTAATGAGTTAGACATCGCGTTTCTTTCTTCATTTAGGAATGATATAATTGAATATCTTTACGATAATTTAAGAGAGCTGCTAAATGCACACCGATTTTTTCTTTCCACATATGGCTTCTCTCTACACCCGCCACTTAAGTTAAAATGTTTTTAAAAAAATCACTCTCTACACACCTCATTTTTCCTAAACTACCTGAACCTATACTCTTTCTACACTCCCTCTATTCTTCTTCATGCCCTCCTTTGCCGTTTCTCTCTCCCTCTCACGCCCCCTCCCCCTATCCTAGCCCACCTTCGCCCGCCCACTCTCGGACTCCCTCTTTCTCTCTCTCTCCTCTCCCTCTCCTATTCTCTCTCCCTCCCCCACCCTCTCTCTCCCTCTCTCCTCTCCCTGCATGTTGACTCCCTCCCCCTCTCCCCCCTCCGACGGTGCTGCCGGAGGGGCCAATGGTGGCTGGGGTGAGGGTGGGAAAGTGTAAAAAGATGTTGGGGAGGTAGCAAATATTATAGGTGTCCTTTTAGCTAATTTACCAGATGAACATACTGGCCACAAAAAAACTGTAGTGTGTGGAAAGAGAAATCAGTGTGTATTTAGCAGCTCCCTAATTTAACATTGAAGGTAGGCCTGTCATTGGGACGGGCCAGGCCTGGACATGGGTTGTCCAATCCTGTCCCAAATATTGAACGAACCTGCCGGGGATTGTTCATTCTTAGCCCTAAATTGAGTTGGCTTATGTCAAATCTCATGCCATATGGCTCAAGTTGGGCCCGGGCCAAGCCTGGGCTTTAGCTATTTCATCAATGGAGACATTTCTATTCTTTTTAATGGGTGAAGCTCTGTTAATAAAGATAATAATGATGACCAAACAAGATGTAGACCAAATTTCAGCTCAACCAAATTTTAAAAGGTCTAGATACTAGACTAATGATATTAAGTCTTCAAAATGAAGGGTGATAAATTAATCCATCAAAAATTTTAATTTAGGAGTGCAGGGGAGATGGATTTTATAGGCCTGAATTTGGATGCTTTTAGTGGGTCTAACTTCTAAGTATTGATCCTCATGAATCATGACCCATGACAATTTGGCCCCTTTATAAGAATGAATCGTGAATGAGTAGTTAAATTGGTTGGGTTTGGGCCTAAAGAGCATATAATTCATGGTTTGACAACTGTCTCTACTGGGGCTCAAGGCGAGTCTTGGTTTGAGCCTGAACACTTATTTTTTGAGCTTTCTTGCACAAGTTGAGCTTCAGCTGAATTTAGGCTCAATTAACTTGGTTTTGCCACCCTTAATCTGAATCTCAACTCTAAATAGTAAACAGCCAGGTCATTCAAGAATTCAACAAGCAAAGCCTTGGTGTAGTGTCCCTGCCTTACCAAGTGTTTTTACTTATAAAAGTGCATTTTGCTGCAGGAAAACATGTATGATATGAGTAAGTTTGTTATAATTAGTCCTAATATTCAGGTGCCATGTTAACTCCGAGGGCCTGAAATACATGCCCGAATTCAAGTGTTAGGTCTAGTTTTGCCATATTTCAGGCCAAATTGAGCATTCTTTAGAAATAGCCTATCATCAGGGTTACAAATCTACCCAACTTATGAGCATGGGTTTTGCTGGGGCCTTGCTATTTCTTGCACGCATTGAAAAGAGCTAGTCACAACAACTTAGGAAGAGAATTTTTTGAGTTTATTCTACTGAGAGATAAAAATTAGTAAAATAACCTTGTGGCCGGGCCTAGACGGGCTGGGCATGCTCTGCCCCATTCCCAGTCCCATTTTGACCGGACTTTCAAATAATTGTCGGGCTGGGCTCAAATTTTTTTTAAAAACCCTTTGTTTTTGGGCTTGGAATGGGCCGGACCGGGTACCCATTTCAACAGCCTAAATTGACAGGCTTAATTGAAGGTGGCAATTTTTTTTCACTTTATTTCCTAGAATTCCCTTTTTTATCACTTTTCTCTTTCTAAAACTTGGTAAAAGAAAAAACTCTACATGGGGTCTACTTGTTGAAATTTTAAATAGTTCAAATGTACACACCAAAATCTTACTATAATATAATAGATAAGTAGGCCCATCATAGGATTGATCTTTTATAAAAGAATAAATGAAATATTGAAACAATTCATGTGTTTTATAGAGGAGGGCCTACTTTTACGAATCTGTAAACGAAGTGTAGTATTATTTCATCCAAAATATTGAAATCTTGGAGCCCACGTTTAAACGGTTGAAAAGACACTACCAAAAAGAATAAAAGTTTTTTTAATAAAAATTTAATTTTACACTTTTCAATTGGAAAAAGTGAAAAGGTGAAAGTCAAATTTATGTACAATATTTTGACACAATTTAATTTGAGATATCTTAATTGAACAAAAACTATATGGGTTTGAATAAAAACTAAGCTTGAAAAGATTGAAGAATTAGGTTTTTATTCGATTAGACTTATTTTAATTTAAATTGTATAATCTGAATAAGCATTCAAGTAAAAATTGGGTTTAATTGGGAGGTTGTGTTGACCTCATCATTTGAACCACATCCCGCTAAAAACTAAAATTTTCATATTTTTTAAATTAAAAACTATTAAAGTAACTTTAAAAATAGAGATTTTATGAGAAAAAACCCCCTCAAATGGCCTGTGCACAAAAAAAAGACCTCATAGCACCAATTACACATACAAGGCCCTCCCGCCAATTTTAAGTATCTTTTTTGTTTTTTGATTGAGCAGCGATATCGTCGCTCGTTTTAATTTGAGCAACGATATCATTGCTCGTGTCTTCCACTTCCTCTTGTTTGTTTGTCTCCTCCCTTTTTTTTCTTGATCTCCCCCACTCCATTTCTCACCCAATCAGCCACTTATAACACACATCATCTAACACGAGCATAGTACACTCTTCAACCAACACTTCCCCTAGTATGCTCTGCAATACGTTTAATTGGGGGATACAACGAAGTGACAAACACGGCCCCCCTTGTTGTTTCTATTATCTTTTATGTTAGACTTGTCACATTAATCCCAAGGGGTTGGCCGAGGGGTCAGGACCACGGTTCCTCCCTCTTTTAGAGTTAGAGGTCTTGGTATCGACCCCCAGTTCCCCCTTCTTCAGGAATCGAAGGTTGAGTCCTCTAGCGTTACCACCTTGGGGCCACAACGTGAATCCCTATGTCCTCACTGCAAATGCTACCTTCCACTGGCCTCTTACTTATAATGAGGATCATCTCTTTATCCTCATTCCTACCATATATTTCAGATTTCTATGATATACTCTTTTGGCTTTCTTGTTGTCTCGCTTTTCTTTTCCTTTTAATTGGACTCTCAACCCAGTTTAATTGATCAAATGGGTATCTGTCTTTTTATCCCAAACTAAATATAGCCTCTCCCTAACAACCTTTACTCAACGTGCAATGTTGTAGCATGATCCTATTTGATTTAAAAATGAAAGAGCTGAAATGATGAGGGGGTTGTATGTTGGGTGAGAAAAGGAGTAAGGAGATGGAGAAAGAGGAAGAAGAAGAAGATACGAGTGAAGATATCATTGCACGTCCCATTGCTCAGTCAAAATTGGTAGGAGGGCTTTGTCCGTGCAACTGGAACTATGAGGTTCTTTTTCGTGCACGAGTCATTTAAGGGTTTTCTTTCCCGTAAAATCCTCTTAGAAATATGTTATACTTTAATTTGGAAGTGACTTTAAAATTTTGACTTCATGATTTCAATGTTTCCGATTGAAATAGACTATACTCATTTCAATGGCGGACCCAGGATTTTCTTTTGGATGGTGCGGTATATGGTCAAATGAAAATATTAAATAATAAAATTAAATTTCTTAAGATATTATCAAAGAGGTTTTTCGAATCACGCGGGTTCACCCGCCCGCGTCCCAACACTTGGGTCCCCGCCCCCCCCCCCCCCGGCCCCCTCGACTCATGTACACATCTAAGAAAGTGGCCCTGGTGTATAAAAGAAATTAATTCTTCTAATATTTTATTTATATTTTTTATGCAAATTTAATTTTATAGTGGGACCAACTCACATTGGAGTTAAATTTGCTTTGTCCTATAAAATAAAGGATATGTATTTGAACGATTCAAATTCTCAATAAGTAGTCCCCCCTAAGAACTTTACTCTCTTTTTTTTTTTACCACAATTTGTTGAGAAGAAAGAACAAGAAGGCATAGCTGGAAATAAATGAGAAGAAAGGGCATCCTAATTTTGGAATTCCTAAAAACTATTTCCCATTAATTTCTCGTGAAGGAACAAAGATACCAACAAATGAGACATTTGTTCATTCGTTCCTAGAGGGGCTTCATCTCCTTAGCATTTTCCTTTTCTTTTTAGATGCCAATTGCCTCTTCCAATACTCATTTTCCTTCATTACTGAAGGCTTTATTGTGGCCCAATTTCTAGAATGCTTACTAGTTCAATACCCAATGCACACCTGAATCAAATTAATGCAAACTAGTAAATAAAATCTACCAATCACACACCACAAGAAAACGGACACAATTTTTACATGGAAACCCTAATAGGGGAAAAAACCACGATCCGAAAATCAAGCACTATTGAATAATTACAAGATATATTTACAGCTCCCTTTCCCAATCAATCCGTCAACTTAAGGACTGTAGTTGTTCCTGCATAACTTCCTGTTGCCATGACATCCCGCCGTGCATCGCTCCTTGTACTTTATTCAGCAACACTTTGAGAACGAAGATGATCAAATCTTCTACAAACAAGTAGAAGTAACAAGCACTTTAGAACAACTCTTCAGCACAATCTCTCTGTGATGACTCTAGAGAAGAAAGAATCTCTCTATGGGTAAAATCAGAACAATGAGAAAATTAATTTTGGATGCATTAGGTTGAAAGAATGTGTGATTCAAATCTGAGCTCTTAAGAATGAAAGAGATCTATGGCTGGATTTTTCAAAATTAAATCAAATCTGATCTGGACTGCTGAAACCAGCCATGTAAATCACACAAAATGCACCATGAAATCATGATCAACGTGTAGATAATGAAAGGAAAGACAAGAGAACACATACCTGATGTTCTTGGGTTATAAAAACACCAATTTCTGAACTTTGAGATCAGATTTGTAGGCTACAACTTTCAGCACACCTTGCTGGAATTTCTGCAGCAGGTTTCCCTTCTAGTCTTCTCCTCTATTCCTCTTTATCCTAATCTGATTGGCTAGTGTTAGTGGGATCAAACTATGGATACCTAGATGGGTTTTCTGAAATATAACTTGTGGAAAAGAACCAGGACCTGATCTCCTTTCTTCAATGAATGAAGAAGAAGAGAGCAATGGGCGTGAGTTTCTTTCTCTCTTGGGCAGCCAATGGAGTTCCTATGTCTTTCACGCCTAGGGCAATTCTGATTGCATGTTGCACGCCTAGGGTAGTGTGGGGTTTATATATAGTTCACATTCCTTTATTAGTTATCTCTAATAGGAATGACCATCCCTTAAAATTAGCAACCAGCCACCATAGTAGTGCAACACCTTCTAATTAAAGATACTAAAATTTAGTAAACTTTAATCATAGGAATTCTTACCCAAAGAGGAATTCTACCTTTCAAGTAAAGATACCTAGCTAAAGTTGGAAACCTCACACAAGGGCTCCCCTTATGGCTGTCCCACAAGATAGATAAACACACACCATGGCCCACAAGTTAATTATTTAGCTAGAGTTAAATTCATGTATGCCATCAAAAGCCTATTTGAATTTAAACTCAAAAATATTTTTCCACAAAATAATTCAACCACATATCATCTAATTAAATTAGGAAACCATGCCAATATAGGAAAAAGACTAGAAGAGGGACCAAAAGGCATATTTGCCCTTGGCTCCCAAAATGACCAAAATGTCCATGCTAACCCCATAGCAACATTAAGATCATTTTAACCCTAACTCATTCCACTAAAGAGTTATGGTTGCACTCCAGGGACAAATATTAAATATGAAATAAGCTCGTTAGGTAATGACATTCGTCTTCGACCTACTAAGTGAAATGACCAAAATGTCCCTCTACATAACATCCATAATCAAGTCAGGTTATCCGATGTACTATCAACCTTCTTGATTATATCTCAACCTTAGAACTTCATATCCTTAACTTAATCATCATGCGGATATCATTCTCTTGGTCCAGGGAGCGACCCATAAGTTCAATATCCATATGGAACATCCATATACTAAGATCTTAGATTTTGATGATTAATCGGATAATTCTAAGGGGACGATCACTCCATCACAAGATGGCATAGATTCTTTATTGCATCTGTACGTCCTAACTAATCAAGCTCGAGTACCCAAAACACAGAGTTGTTGACCCATGAACAGGATCTCACCCATAGTGAATTAAAGTACAAGAACTCGACTTCGTCAGTTCATCCACATATGCTCAAGATTAAGAGCACTGGTCACTCAGTAGCATAAGGTGACTTGATCTCTCTCAGTGATAGTACTATTTTAGAGATCACACCTACAAGTGGTCATGTTCAATGCATGACACATGCACTAATGAGATAAATCCGGAAAAGCCTCCGTGACTTAAGGTAAGTCACCCTGAATGCAGGAGAGTATCTCACTATAACCTATACCAAGATGAAGTGCCCAACCCCATCTCTCAGTTATGAACCAGTTTATTGTTTCAAGTGTCCATGACTCAGACCTGTCTATGTGTAGCCACTACACACCCAAGTCATTTACTAGAAACAATGGATCTTACACAAACATACATGTATACATGCAGTAAGAGAAAAACAATAATTCTAATTAATAACCAGTAAATATCCAGTAACAGAGATGTGAATGCATTCAGTGGGCTTTAGGGCATACACAAAACCCAACATAGGTTTGAGAGAAACACCCGTTAAATATCCCAAAACCCGTGCCTTAGTGTTAGAGCATAAATAGGACTCAAACTGGAAATTCCATTTGAGAAAGGAAACAAACTTGCGCAGCCCATCCTGAAAAATCTCCGCCCTTCGATCAATCGGGTATGGGGTCCGATTAATCTGACATACAATTGTCTCCCGAAATATTTTTCTATCAGCCTGTTAACTAAGAGACCTTCTACATCCGATCGATCGGGTCTCGCGTCTTTTGAATTTCTTCTATTTTTCTTCTCTTCTTCACCTTAGATCTTCCTGTGACACAATTGCAGTTTATTCTAAAATAAATAGAAAATTACAACTAAATGAACCAAGAGTTTTATCCAATCCATGAATTAACTAACATATTGTTAGGCTCCGTCCCGAGTTAATCCCAATTAACTCTAATTAATGGAACTTAAGACTAATTAAGCCGGTTTAAATGACTTAATGGTGATTTATCACCAAATGAAGTTGACATAGCCTAATGTAGGCTTAATGAAATGTTAGACAAGATTAAGAACTAAATTGAATCGAAATGAAGCTTAAACAAGCAAATGAAGGACTTGTGTATAAATACGGATTTATACGTATTTTGTCGAAGTCGGAAACTCTTGATACCAACATGTGTATCTCGACGAGTACGCTAACTTTCATAAAAGGCTTGAAGTGATTCGGTGAACATTGGATCAAATAGACCTTGAAATGACTTGAAATGGAATTAAAGAGAATTAATGGGGGTTAAATGCAAAAATGACTTATATATAAACCAAACCCTAGGCAACATTCATCTCATCATTTTTCTCATCTTCTTCTTTCCTCCGGTTCTTCTTCTTTCTTTCATTCCTTCTTCTTCCTTTGAGTGTGAATTGAGGTGAGTGAAGAGAAGAGGAGTCCATCATCTTCATCATCTTCAACATATTATTAAAGGTTCTTGGAATCCAAGCTTCAAGGAGAGGATTCCAACTCAATCCAAGCTAAGAAAGGGGTTTATAGCAAGCAAAGCTTCATTTGAGGCAAGTTATGCATGTATTTATGCTTGTTATAGTGTTTTCATTGATTTTGATAGAAATACATGGTGATTTAGATAATATGGTAAATTATGGGTTTGAAAACCCTAATTAGATTATGTATGATTTGTTAGATTAATTGGAAGTGGATGGTGTGTGTGGAGGGGACAGGAGGTCCCATTATGCTTGCAGGTTGTGGAGGAATAAGGGAGAAGTGAGTGAGAAAGAAGAGAGAAGGAATCAGAATTTCGGAGTCAAATTCTGGACAGTTCGCTCGAGCGACCATTGTTCTGTTTCAGAGAAAACGCGTCCTGGACCGGTCGCTCGAGCGTACGTTAAAGTGCGGTCGAGCGACCATCATTCTGTAAAGTGTCCGCTCGAGCGAACTTTACTCGCTCGAGCGAACCTAACAGAAATACACATTAATAGTAAAGTGGAAATTTCAGTGAGTTTTGGAATTTTGCGAGAACTAAGATCGCTTATGTGGTCCTCAATGCTTCTCGTATAGTTAAGTGATATGTAAACCTCCATAAGTGTTAACTAGGGTTATTCGAATGCATAATCAATTAAGTAATGTCATCAAAAGTAATACTTGCATTGATAACCATAGTTACACTCATTGGTTGGTTAGAGGATTGGATAGAGGCTTACTTTAGAGTGAGAATGAGATTGATACGAAGGGTTGACGGGTTTGGCACTACCTAGCGGTTTCTTAAACTCATTATTGAATTGCACTGAATGAATTGATAAATGAAATGACTATTCCTACTGCAGTAGATGAGATTGGGGTGTTCCGGAGCCCGTGGTGACACCAGTGATCTCTGATCAAGACACTGGGAGATCCCACCTTATTTAGACCGAAAAGTCATTGACTGAAAAAGTCATACACTGAAAAGCCATTAATAAAGGTTGAACCTAATGAATAACTGAATATGCATATCTTCCTTTTAGAAGATTAATGGCTTGTTTGGCAAATCTTATCTTTACGAAATAGATCTGTATGATATAGATCTATTTCAAATGGAGCGGTTTGAAATTGATGTTTTACAAATAGACTGTTTGGTAAGACATAGATATTTTAAAAATAGACTGTTTGGTAAGACATATGTAAAAATAGATCTAATGGTCTAGACATTTTGCAAATCTGTGATCATCCAACGGTTGGAATTTTATCTCAAACACGTGTTCCACATTTTAATTACTATAGGCGGTTTGGATCTTCATTTTGGTTTGGATTTTGCATTTAGGGGCCATGATTTAAAAAAATATATATATATATAAATGTCTGTCATTTTTTGTAAATATCTCAAAATCTATGATGATCCAATGGCTAAAATTTGGACCCTTAGTCGGAAATGATCTTTTGAATATATCCAATGGTTTGGATCATGATTTATGATGCCTGAATTTAAAAAAAAAATAAAAATACTACACTGCTGTGTACAACTTCAAGACTCAACACTAAGGCATGGGACATCAATGGTCAAAAACGTTTTTGTAAATATCTCAAGATCCACTTTGAATTAGAGGCTCAATTTTGGGCCCATAGCCGTTTTTGGCCCTCCAAAGAGAACCAACGGATCGGATCTTGAATGTGGGGCCCACAATGTCCAGAATATTACATCAAATGGCTCACGTTTTTTTGCAAATATCTCGAGATTCGAGAAAGATCAACGGCTTAAATTTGGACACGTGGCCGTGTTGGGCCTTCTTCACATTTCTAACGGCTTGGATCATGATTGTGGGTCCCATAAATTAAAAAAAAAATGAAAAACCGGACTGTCCTAGGAGGACGTCCGTTTCACTGTAGCAAACCCAAGTTCAGTTGTCTTTCCGCTTCAGACATGAAGCACTGATTCAAATCAGGTGCTTTTGATGGCTTCTTTTTATAGACACCTTTCCTCTTAAAACCAATTGAAATGGGCACAGTAAATACCCCTACCAAACATTCTAAAAATGGATTCAATAAGTTTTAAGTATATAAGAGGCAAAATTAAGAGAATCCAAACGGTACCTAAATGAATTGATTGGAGTTGAAATCAATGCTAGTGTAGTTGTCATATTATTGTTATTGTTGTGTATGGTTATTATGAATTGTTTAGCACTGTTAGACAATAAGTTGCTAGGAATTATGAATATGTCATAAATGTATGTATACCTTTTTGAACCGTCTTGTTCACGGTATTACTGATGATATTACAGTCTCAGTTGCCCGTGCCGGTCCCTCAGCGACCGTCCCGCCAGCGGATGAGGCCCATTCGATACCTCCAGGAGGTCTAGCTGAATGGACGTGATCAAAGCGTGGTTCATGGGAATCTTTTGGAAACATTTTTAGAAAGAGTTTTGTACATTCATTTTGGTATTGTAATGTAATTAATAGAAATGATATTCCCTATATTGTATCTTAAATATGCAGTGGTTGATATAGGAAACTGAACGATGTAAAGTGAACGTTACAGGTCAAAGTAAAGTATGATTCATTTTGTTAGGTATTGTCAATGTATATTCTTTGTATATATTTCCGCAACTGTACATTGACAGGTACGTATGCAAGATCCCTTGTAGACTTCGTTGTAACTTCGGTTAAACGGGGTTTACGGGAGTAAGTATGATTGTATCGCGATCCGGGGGTTAACCCTAATGACTCTGATCTCGGGGCCGGGTCGTGACACATATAAAAATCCTAACAATTACTCTCACAATCTTATCTCTTATTAACAATATTACTTGTTTGCACATGCACAAAATAGATAGACCTCACTTTCACCCTAACTCATATTTGATAAGCAGTCACTTATTTCACATATCAGTCTACTGTTTTTCCACATTTTCTAGTGTCAGTTGCCAACATGTGATATGTTAATGAGCCTTTTGATCAACTACAAAGAGTTAGGCCATAAAAAAGAGAGTAAAATCTCAAATAATTATCATTAGGCGTGAATTAAACATAATGCTAATAAGCAAAACAATTTATTTTATCTGTTTATGTTTTTAATGCATGCCTTATTAATTTGTTAGCTTAAAATGTTGGATAAAACTGATTCTTAATAGGCTACTACGTACGCACACCCTTTTGTTTCTCAAAAGGTAAATGGACCTTTAAACTTGTACGTGATCTATATCGTCTGACCACTACTGCAAGTTAAAAAGACTGTTGTCCCTATCAGAGTTGCAATGTACTTATTCTTATAATCACAAGCTTGCATGTTAAGATCACTTTATATTGAATAAAGGACAATGGCAAGCAAATGATATTTAAATGTCATTGTGACACGACCCGAGCCCAAGATTATAATTAGTCCGAGCTAACTCCGAGTCGCGTCGCATACTTACTCCCGTGAATCTTAACGCATACAAATTCACAAGGGATACCAAATCATTTATGCGGAAATAACAAATATATACATTGCTTGATTAAAACACAAAATCATTTACACTATGAACAAACTAATCACTTGCATATTTACATACAATGCAAGGATTAAAAGTGTAAAGTTTCATTCTATGTACAATCAAGTGTTCTCTTTCAAAACTCTCATTTGTTCATTCTCATTTCCATTCCACTAATCCTCCTGGAGGAACCGGATTGGATGTCTCCGGTGGCGTTGTGGCCTCAGAAGGACCGGCATGGGCAGTTGTGCCTGTAATGCCATCAATAATAATATGAATTTGACAATTCAGCAATGTATAAATAATTTCATTACTAAACATGTTCATTACACATTCAATTTCTCTAACTCATGGTTAGAGAATACAATTCGCATTCACAATCAATAAGAGTCTCTTATTTGGCAAACTACAATAGCTCATTTCAATTCAATTCAATTTCATGTCCATCTCCCTCAAGGATAGGATTTCCTCTTCTTAAACAGGAAGTGTTCATTCATATTGTGGGACTTATCAGAGTCCGGGTCAGGGACAACTGATATCACCACGAAGTTTCGGAACGCCCCCAAATAATCTGCTGCAGCAGAATCAGCTCAAAAGAGCTTATAGAAATCACCATGTAGTGCCAAACTCAGCATTAACACTATAACAATTCCATTCCATTACAAGTAACGGATTCAATTTAATTTCGACTTACAATTCACCTTGGACACAAATCAGTATTCCATTATCTAATACCAACCATTAGGATGTAATCACCGGCTATTTAATGTACATGTTCTTTTTGATGACATTACAGTTTATGTGAATTGTACATTAAAATTGCTCTTACTCAACATCCATGGTGGTAAAACAATATTATGAGCCTTAAGATGCTCAATAAGTTTTATCTTTCACCTTCAGGAAGCCATTATGACCTTTTTGTAATTCCACACCATCCATCAATGCATTAATAGTTAGATTTAAAAGCTAATACCTTAGTTAACCTCTTGGTTAACATCTACTACACTTTAGATTAAAATCCAAAGACAGTATGTTATGGAAATATTACTAAATTCCTTTCTCGTTAATCGTACTATAATGAGTCTTTAAACTCATATTTATAGGCCATTTATAATCTTAAACCAAAATCTAACTGAAAAAGAGGACCAATTTTCACTACGGTCCGATCAATCGGCCCAAATTCTGTCATAGTTAAATGACAGTCCGATCGATCGGATTTACAGTCCGATCGATCGGACCTGCAACGAACCAGTTGCAGACTCCTGTAACCGATCTCTCCTTCTCCATTTCAGTCAATACCTGCATAAAATTGGGACCTCCTGTCCCCTCCTCATTTACCATTCATTCATAGACACCCTCTCCAAACACTAATCCATCCATACTAACAATCAAACCCTAACAAGATAACAAAAATCAAAATTTCAACCAAACTTAATAACACCCACATGCATGAGCATATACACATAACTAGTTGTTTATACTAGCCTTTCGCTTCAATTTTAAGACGAAAACCCTCTGCTTCCAAGCTCTAATTGATTCAAAAGCACCAATTTCCAAACCTCTTGCTAACCTAATACCATAAAACAATCCAAAACAAATTTTCTACATCAGTTATTGAATAAACAACAACCTCAACACCTCAATAGTTGGAACTCACTCAAAAAGAAAAGGTTTGATCTACTTACTTGTTCCCATTCCAAGAAAACCACAGCTAATTTCCAAATAAACCAAGCAACTTGAGGGAGAAGATAACAACACTAAATCTCTTTCCAAAACCCCCTTTTTGCAATTGAGAATGAAGGAACGAAGAACAATGGAAGTAGTGCTGTTTTCCTCTTTCTTTCTCACTCTTGCTGGAATGAAATCACAGGAATACAACACCTAAGACATGCAGATGGGTTTAGTGACACCTATCATATACATTTGGCATGTGAACCTTATAATCTCTATCTATTTACAATTTGAGTCAAACGGAGACCCATTTGACTCACTTTAAGTCCAATGAAAATGCGTGTATTATAAAAATCGTTGTACTGATTGAGATACACACGATGGTATCACATTTCATTATATTCGACGAAATACACATAAACTCGTATTTACGAAAAAGTCCTTAATTCCATCAATTTGGGTCTAAACATCAACTCTATTAAGTTAATCTCTTCCAAGTTGTTCATTATGCGTAATTCATTCACTCACGATTCATTTGATCCACTACAATCATTAATCACTATTAAGTTGATTAATCATGCTTAATATGTATTAATCTTGATTAACTAGGGTTGGGGTGTAACACATTATTATCTAAACATTCCTTTTAAAAAAGATAGAAGAAATACAAGTACTGTTGTGATTTCACCTAACATTTCCCCTCATCGTATGTGAGGTTTGGATGTATAAAGTGGAAAACACGGAAAAATCACATGATCTTTGATAACAGGTCACTTTCATCCCATCACAGGCAACAAGTAGTAAAACATAACCAGTCCTTTTATTCAACAGTCCACATTTAAGATGAGACTCATCAACCATTGTCGATCTTTGAAACTGTACATAAGGCTATGGTTATAGGCAAAGTAAAAAAATTGGAGTCACACACTGTGAGAGAACGACTCTTCATATCTAGATAGTGAGTTGGAAGGATCTACTTCACCCAACACCAGGATATAACAGGAGGAAGAAGAAGATGTCATTGTGCATTTGACCCCAATGAATTACATCTGTTGGGTATTCAAATCCGTCAGGTAGAAGTGCTACACACCTATGTACTTCAGAGATCACCTTATTGATCAACGTGGACTCAGAAATCTTTTTTATAAGAAAGATGACTAATCTAAATTAGTCAACAATTTGCCTGCGCCATCCACCAATGCATTGGATCCTGAGAATTAAAGGTCACATAGATACAAAAAATGTTAATTTTCAATCATCTTCCCTACCTAATCACAAGGGGTCGTTCGTTTCTAGCTATTTACCTATGTAAAGTATTCACATGCAATAAGGATCACATATCATTATGTTTGTTTGTACTTACTTATATATATTATATATAAATGAGGTGTGAAAATAGTCTATAAATAAGATCATTTACTCATAGTGTTAATGATATTTATCTTAAATCTTCATAGATTTTGAGTAATTTGTGAAAAAAAAATCATAATCTATAAATTTAATCTTCTACACTTCCATGGCACCCAATTTATGATTCAAGTGTTTGGTATTCTTGTATTGACAGTGAAATATTAAATGTTTAGTTTCACATATTAATTCTTCAAGTATTTTAAAAAAAGTAAGAAAATATCCAAAAAAAAAAAACCAAATAAATTTAAAATCGTTGGATGTACTCACCCACTAATGTGAAAATAATGATTTTTACAAATATTGTAATGTATCTCACACATGTAATATTTACTAAAGAGCCCATTTGGTAACAGGTGAGTAATTTGTAAATATGAGGATTTCACATTGCTGCTGAGTGGAGATTCATTACCTAGGATTTTGTATAGCCGAGACTTTATATTGAAATTGGTGTATATCAATGCGTTGATAAAAATTATTTTATGTGCGTAAATTAGTAGAATTGGGGATTTCAAAATTCCATGAGAGAGGTCAGACCTGAAAATTCATACACAAAGGATTTCATTGGTTTAAATTCTTGAAATTTATAATTGTTAGCAATGTCTAATCAAGCCTGTAAAGTGTCAATCTAACTTATTCGGTGTAAGGATGCAAACATGGATCCAGAACCATGCTAGATCTAGAACCGTGTCATTCTGGCAACTCTGGTTCTAACTCAAAACCTATTTTTTCGGTTTCATTTCGATGCCGGTAAGATGACCAAGTTTGTTCTCAACTTATTTCCTTTTTAATTTTTTTTGCTTAAAATAGTTATATTAATCAACAAAAAAAAACCTAAAAATGGATTTCATTCAACCCAATAGCAATGCATCAAGTCTACGTTCCACAATAGATAAATATCAACATCTTTAAAACTAATATGTACGTTGTTACATGAAGTTTTTGACTACCTTCCACAGTAGATAAATCTCAACATCTTCCAAACTAATATATATGCTGTTGTGGATAGCAACTCTCGCTCCCATATCCCTTGCCAAGGATTGATTCCTGACAGGGTGGTTTACACTTTCCTCTCTTGGACACTAGGCCAGCTCAGGAAAAAAAAGAAAAAAGAAGAAGTTTATGATGTTAGCCTATACAAAATCAATAACATTGTTTGGGTCTGGGTTTGTGTGAATTTGGAATTGAACCCATTCAACAATCAGAACTTAAATTGCGATCCAGATCTTAGACTAGTTTATGAATAGAAACTAAAACAAGGTTCAAACTTATTTTTAATGGGTTGGAACAAGAGATGTAAATGGGTCGATTACGGGTGGAATCGAAAAAACCATTTTTTAGAAGATGGAACCGGTTTCGAAACTGGAATCGGCTTAGAACCAGTTTCCCAATTTCAGAACTAGTTTCGTAACTAGAATCGGCTTAGAACTAGTTTCCTAGTTTTAGAACCGGTTTGGGTAAGATTAGTAAGATCCAGTTTCGGAACTGGTTCCAACTCCCATTTTCGTTTTATTTCTTAGAAATTGATGGAGAGAATTTCATACTTGTTGACTGTTGAATAGATGTGAAATCACTGAATATGGAGAAGAAGTCACTTACTTACAATGTCCTCTTTTGACCATCGATAATTGCCGAAGAAAAAAAGAGTTAAACTCCAATTGGCAACGTCACAAACAACAAGAAGAAGGGCATCTCAACCCTATGAAGCCGCTGAAGTCAAGGAACCATTACCGTTGCCACCAATGGATTGTAGTTAGAAGAAGATGACGCCTGGCTATTGCCACTACAACTAGCCATCATTGTTGGAGATAATCGAATGAGGAAGAAGATGAGGGAAAGGAGCATATCAAGAATGGGGTTAGGCATTTGGAGGGTTGGAAATGGAAAAGGCGGGATGTAGAGATACGAAGGAAGATGCATAGGCGGTAAAAGAAAACCCCGCGCGGTAAATGGAACACAATAGGTGGTAAAAGGAAAGGGTTTTGAATTGGAAAAAATACATAACTAGCACTGACATCTATTAGAGAGCAAATCCTTTTACAAACAAATCAGGCACGGTCAATCTACGGGCCAAAATGTTTCTGATTATGGAACCAGCCTTATTTTTCTATGGGTCCGAAATAAGTTTTGGAACCACTCATTTATCCATCGATATTAAAAAATAGTTTTAAATTTAATTTTTAACTAGTCAGAACCGAATACCCATTTACATCGTTAGGAGCATGGATGAAAAAATCGGCCGAGACCGGTTCATCTCGGCCGAGATGAACCGGTCTCGGCCTGGACCGGTCCGATATCTCGCGCAGATATCGGATCCGGCCCAGATTCTTCAAAATATCGGCCATCTCGGCCGATATCTCGGGCATTTTTTCATCTCGGCCGAGATATCGGCCGAGATGAATATAAAGCCCTTCCAACCCTAATTTTTTTTTTTATTCTTTCTCCCATCTTCATCTTCTTCTCCTCTCTTCTCAAAGCCCCATAGCAGCAGCCACCTTCTCTCTTCCATATTTCCAAATCTCACTTATATTTTTTGAAGAAAATATTATTTAAGGTAAGAGGAAATCAACTTAAACTCTTAAAGCATGTTATGTGTTTATTATTTTTTTTTATATAGATGAAACATAGATGTATGTCACTTACTCACTTGTGTAATTGTGTTGTTTTCTTCATTTAGAAGTTATATTTATATACTTTCATGCTTGATCTACTCATACACATGATTTTGAACTTTTTTTTTCAATTTTTTTTATTTTCGGATTTTTTAATATTTGAATTATAATATATCATTTTTTGGGTATTTCATCATAAATATGTTGTTTTAATGATTCATGATCATTGTATGGTGTGTAAATGATAGATCTACATACTTTTATGTTAGATCTATATATTTAGGATTTTGAAAATGATTTTATTAATTTTTGTTTTCCAAAAAATAATTTTTGTTACTTGTTAGGATATTTGTGAAACCAAAGCTTATTAATAGTGTGTAGATGATAGATCTACATCTACTCATAGTCATAAACATGATTTAGATTTTTATTTTAATTATTTTATTTTCGGATTTTTTAATATTTGAATTATAATATATCATTTTTTGGGGATTTCATCATAAATATGTTCTTTTAATGATTAATGATCATTGTATGATGTGTAAATGATTGATCTACATACTTTCATGTTAGAACTTAGATCTATATATTTAGGATTTTGAAAATGATTTTATTAATTTTTTTTTCAAAAATTAATTGTTATTACTTGTTAGGATATTTGTGAAACCAAAGGCTTATTAATAGTGTGTAGATGATAGATCTACATCTACTCATAGTCATAAACATGATTTAGATTTTTATTTTAATTATTTTATTTTCGGATTTTTTAATATTTGAATTATAATATATCATTTTTTGGGGATTTCATCATAAATATGTTCTTTTAATGATTAATGTTTATTGTATGGTGTGTAAATGATAGATCTACATACTTTTATGTTAGATCTATATATTTAGGATATTGAAAATGATTTTATTAAATCTTGAATTTTCCTAAAAATAATTGTTCTTAAGAGTATTAGTGTATTACTATTGCTGTATTGCATGGATTTCTTATTTTATAGGAACAAGATGGTGCGTTCAATAGATCCGGCATGGAACCATGGTGAACCAGCTGGAAGCAAAAGTAGAGTGAAATGTAATTATTGTGGAAGAGTGTTCAATGGCGGGATTACTCGATTGAAACAACATTTGGGGCATGTAACAGGACAGGTGATAAAATGTCATAAAGTGCCACCAAATGTAACTGCTGAAATGAGGGAGCTCCTAAATGCATCAACAAAAAAAAAAGAGTTACAACAAAAAAGAAGAACTGAGGAATTTGATGCATGTAGAGAAGAAGTATTCAGTTCCTCCGATAATGATGACGATGAAGACCTGGAAATGAGGAAGGCTAGGAGAGAAAGTATTAGGTCACTTCAAGAGGAGGAAGAGAGAAGAAAAATGCAATATGAAGCAGCCTCTAGAGGTAGCCAATATGAGCAGGGTGGGTCATCCGAACCTGGGGGAGCAAGTTTGCGTCGGGCATTTAGTCAAAAACAACCCCGTCGAGATCCAGACATTGAGGAGATTGAAAGAACTCCTACACGTGCACCTCAGCAAGTGGGGTCAACTGACCCATATTCTTATAGAAAACCAACATCAAAGCAGCCCGGCATTATAAAAGCATTAACGGGTAGGCTTGGTAAAGCAAGAGAACATCTAGTGAGAGCCGCTGGGAAGTTTTTTTTGGACGGAGGCATTCCTCCCAACAAGGCATCATCTCCTTATTTCACCACCATGTTAGATGCAGCTGCAGAACATGGTCCAGGTATAAAGGCACCTACCCCTTATGAGATTGGGCATGTATGTGTTGAGAAAGAGTATGAAGAGTTGCAGGCTTGGGTGCAAACTTTCAAATGGGCATGGAAGGAAAGAGGTTGTACACTAATGTGCGATGGGTGGACGACCATCACACACCGTCATCTCTTGAATTTTCTAGTCTACTCGTCTATGGGCACCGTGTTTATCAAATCAGTTGATGCAACTGATTACATTCAAGATGCAAAATATATTAATAAGTTATTGAATGAGGTGATTGAAGAAGTTGGGGCAGATTGTGTAGTTCAGGTTGTTACCGACAATGCTGCAAACATGAAGGCTGCAGGAACGATGCTTATGAAACAAAGGCCAAGGATTTTTTGGTCTCCATGTGCAGCACATTGTTTGGATTTAATGCTTGAAGATATTGCAAAAGGAAAAGTCATGAAGTTTGTGATTGGTAAGATAAAGAAGATCACCAATTTTTTTTATCAATCATATAGACTCATTTCCATGATGAAAATGCATACAGACAACCATGAATTACTACGGCCTGGCATCACTAGATTTGCCACCAACTTCATTGCTATCGAAAGTGTTTACAAGTATAGAGAAGGACTTCTCCGATTGATAAAATCAAATGAATTCATGAATTCAAAATGGGGAAAAAGGCCAAGTCCCATTACTGTTGAAGTATGTAAAACAATTGAGTCCAACAAGTTTTGGCCTCATGTGAAGGGTGTTTTAAATGTTTTTGAACCCTTAATAAAGGTTCTTCGATTGGTTGATGGCGATGATAAGCCAACAATGGGCTTCTTACATGAGGCCATGGAGAGATCAAAGCTGGCTATTCAAGGAGATTGTAAATATTACAAAAAGTTTTGGAAGATCATCGACGATCGATGGGGACGACAATTAAAACATGATTTACACATTGCCGGTAAGTGAAGAATATCCTTTAAGTCTTTAACACTTGAATTGTTGTATTCAACTCTCCATTCTCTCCTCAGTCCTCAATCCTTACTACATTAATTTATCAATGACTAAAATTCATTGGTTTTACTGTTAGAGGATACTTCTTTAATCCCCAATTTATAGATGGACACATATCTAATGAAATCCGTTTGGGACTAAAAAATGTAATTGAAAGATTGGCAGAGAGTACAGATGAAGCAATTTGGGCTACTAATCAGGTAGGAATGTAGGATAATTAAGGAAAAAAGTATATAACATTGTAA
This sequence comes from Cinnamomum chago, assembly GCA_038049695.1. Taxonomy (NCBI): domain Eukaryota; kingdom Viridiplantae; phylum Streptophyta; class Magnoliopsida; order Laurales; family Lauraceae; genus Cinnamomum; species Cinnamomum chago. The sequence goes on from CP142461.1 coordinate 35,163,025, forward strand.
TTTCTCTAATTTATTTTTCTACATTAATATCTTCAGATTGACATATACAATGTACGGGCTGGAAGCTTTGGAACGACGACTGCACGGAGAGCTGTGACACAGACCAATCCTGGTATTGATTGTAATGTCATCTCTATATTATTTAAGGACTTATTATTTTTTTATTGACTTTAATATCATTTCTATTTTTTTCAGCTGAATGGTGGTTGAATTATGGAGAGAGTGCTCCTGCACTAAGGACGATTGCTATTAAAGTCCTTAGTCAAACTACATCGTCTTCCAATTGTGAAAGAAACTGGAGCACATTCTCATTTATCCACACAAGACCAAGAAATAGATTGACAATGCAAAAGCTAAATAAATTGGTCTACATTCACTACAACCTCAAACTCCGGAGTAGAAATAGAAGGAGAAGACAGTTTGAGGATCACCGGGATTATTTCTGTCCAATTAATTTGGACTATATCTTTTCATAAGAGGATACTGTGTTAGGTCAATGGTTGGAGGAACAAGAAGAACCGGTGTTAGACCAAGACCCAGAGTTTGAGCAGTTGATAGAGGAATTGACTGGGGAAAGGCCTGAGCCAGTGAGGGCTGCAGAAAGGATAGAAGAAATAAACTTGACAATGCAGCAGGGGCGTGCACCTAATACAAGTGAGCCAAGGGGAAAGGAGGTGGATGAAGAGAGTGAGTCAAGTATTTCTACTTCTTCATCATCAGCAGGAATTCCACCTGACTCTCCCGGGGATGAGGGTCATTACAGAGATGATGAGCCTGTCACTTATGAGACAGTTGAGCATTTTCCTCATGCTACTGAGTTAGATCCTCGCCGTGGCTATGTCAGACATGTTGGACAGACTGGGGCAGGGGGTAGTAGTAGCGCCGGCGCCGCTACTCATGGTCATCATGGAAGTTATGTTGGCCAAGGTGCCATGTATGGACAACATGGGGATTATGTTGGCCAACAAGGTGCCATGTATGGACAGCATGAGGGTTATTCATATGACCCTAATTGGGTACCCCCTTCACCAACACCAATTATTTCTATTGAACAGATGTTAATTGAGCAAGGGAGGCTTCCCCCACCAATTTCTCGACGACCTATTTATGCCCCTCATAACTATTTCATGCCATATGATTACAACCAACCATCTCAATCCACAGACACAGGGGATCAAGATAGTTCATCATCTTATCAAGAACAATCTGAATATGGTTATGGATATGGTAGTGCTAGTGCTGCACAGCAGTATGGAGCATATCTTTTTAGCCAATACCGAAGAAATGATAATGATGATGATATCGAGCCAGGGCGACACTCCACTTGGTATTAGGCTGTCAATCTGTCATACACTCATAGTCTCATACTCATCAGTCTCTCTCTAGTCTCTACTAGTACTCTCCAGTCTCCACTAGTCTCTACTAGTACTCTCCAGTCTCTCTAGTCTTTATTTGATGATTAAGTTAGTATTAAATGATGATTGATATGTTATTTTTATCTTCTTATATTTGACACTAATGAATTGATCATGAGTAGAGCATCAATAATGTTTGCATTATATGAAATACTGGAAAAAAGACAGTGAACTGCGAGTCTGCGACACAGACAGGACTCATAACTTAAGGTGACCGAGATTTTGATTTATTGTTGTTACTAATGGAAACAAATATAGTTTTCCAGCATTTTCTAATATTCTGGATTTTTTGGATATTTTTGCAAATTTTTTTGGATTAAAAAAAAAATTCACACCGCGATGACCGAGACGGACCGATATCCGCGACCGATACCGATATCATATCGGTTTTTCGGCCCGGCCGATACCGCGACCGAGACCGAGATTTTAAACCATGGTTAGGAGAGAGTCATACCTCTAATTTGTGGGCTAATGTAGGCCATCAATAAAAGCTTGCCACGTGTCCTGCCAACTTTTATTTATTTATTTATTTAATTATAATAAAAAGCTGTGTAGTGTCAAGAAAGTTGGAGGAGAGAAGGTTTTGGGCAAGTGGAGGGAAGCAACCACAGAGAACCAAAAATCTCTCTTTCCACTCATTCTGCTAATTGAAAAGCAAGGGAGAAGCAAAGAAGAAGAAGCAAAAAGAGAAGAAAGAAAGAGAAGAAGGGAAAGAGCATCATCATCATCATCATGTCATCTTCCTCAGGCAGCAGCAGCGGCCTGACCTTCAAGCTCCACCCACTCGTCATCGTCAACATCTCCGACCACTATACCCGCGTCAAATCCCAATCCAACACCTCCCCCTCTCCCCTTACCACCAACAACAGCGGCGGCCCACCTCCCCCTCGCGTCTTCGGCTGCGTCATCGGCATCCAGAGGGGACGCACCGTCGAGATCTTCAACAGCTTCGAACTCCTCTTCGACCCCACCACCGACTCTCTCGACCGCGCATTCCTCCTCAAAAAGCTCGAGCTCTGTAATCCTTTCTTCTTTCTACATTCTAGGGTTTCTTTTTTTCTCTCTCTGTATCTCATGAGGTTTTGCCCTTTTTTTGTGCCCTAATTGAATGGATTTCATCGAATAGTTGAGATGCATGGAGTTGATTTCATTGTGGCTCTTTTTTTTTTTGGGTTAGGGTTAGGGTTTTGTTTGTTATGCTTTTTGATTTTTTTTTTATTTGAATGTGTGAATTAGATAAGAAGGTGTTCCCCGAGTTCTACATTCTCGGATGGTATTCCACTGGAAGCGATGCACAGGAGTCGGATATGCTGATCCATAGAGCTGTGAGTATCTGGGATTTCTATTGGAGAATTTGTATATTGTGTGTATTTGAGGAGTTTGAAGCAAACTGTATGTAAGAATTTTTTGTACTAGTATTGACCAACAGAGAATCTCTTGTGCTTTGTGTGATGCTCTACTGAAGGCCTCATTGAAGAATCTGGAACAAGGCCTCATTGAAGAATCTGGAACAAGTGTGCCCCATAAAACACTCTTGAGGGGGGGCATCTGCTACTTTGTCTTACTTGATTCGTTCCTGCAAGTAAAAATTCTGAGAAGGATATATTTCATTGATTCCCATGAACTCCTTCCAAAATCCAAAGACTAGAGTCCACAAAATCACCCCAAAGCACAAACAATTTAAACATTGATTGATACTAAGCTTCAAATGACCCACACGCACCGAATTGTCATACAAGAAAACCATCCTTAAGATAAATCTTAAACCTTTTAGTAAGACCCACAATGAAAGAGACCCCTTACCATAGCATCATTCTTCCATCATCCCTTCCTCCCCTCCCTTTGTGTGTGTGTGTGTGACATTCTTTGCTATTATTGCATTTTGAAGCTCTAGATTAAAGCCGTTCAAAATATGGCTTGAAAATGAAAGATTGACTTTCTAAACTTTAACAAAAAATTTAATGCAGTGGAGGTTGCACTTAAAGTGAAGTCTATGATCATCACATGGGTTGTCTCATTTAAAGAATCTGCAATATTTTTCATTTCCAATTTACGGTGAAATAGCTGGGATAGTGGTGTTTATACCAATGATGTGATCTTTGTTTTGATATGTACTTCTACATGGTTGGTATGGTCTTGCTTCCTACTCTTTGATTGGTTTCTAATGCTTCAGTTATGAAGGGGTTGGGATTATAACATTACATTGGCTTAAATTTTTGAGATTGTGTTTAGCTTCTTTTTTTATTGTTTTTTATTTATTTATTATGATAATGTGAGAACTTATGTAAGCAATGGAAAGGCCAAGGACCGATAGTGTTTGGTAGCTGATGCAAGCTTGGTATATATGGGCTTGCCAGAAAGAAATCAACTAGAAAGGAGGAGAATGTCATAGAATGAAACACATAACCGTGCTTGCAAATCTACTCTCTTTTCTTAAAAAAAAAAAAAAAAAACCAACAATATTCAGTTTTCTCCATCTTGCCTGGTAGTGCATCTTCTGCATAAACCCTCATGCCTGCTTTAGAATCTTGAAAGGAAACTCGAGTTGATGCTAAAGATTTTACTCTTTGTTGGACAAGGCATATTAAAATAGAAAGTATGTAGCTTTAGTTTAGAACAAATTGTTCATCTTTTGTGATGTTTCTGTATGAAAAATTATTCTCACTTAATCTATCTATCAATCTAGAATGTGTTTTACTAGCTTCCAGCAAAAATAATTGTATAGTTAGAATTAGCTTCATGAAATCTCTTTAAAGATTCAATAACTGTAGCAGCCCTATCCCAATCGTTATCTGAATGAATAGTTTAATAGTTTCAATTGACTGCTTATAATCAGGGAAAAAGCTTTAAAAAAAGAAGTGAACTAGAACATTAGGTAGGTTCTCTTATGGCAGATTCTTTCATGGCGTGGCTTCTTCAAGGAGGAGAGTCAATAGAATATCTTATGGCAGGGAATGTTTGATTGGAAAGCAAGGATGAGATAGTTCAGCGCATGCAGAATTATTTTTGCTCTCTTTACTCTTAAGGAGAAATTGATGCAGGCCAGACAATAGGTCAGCCAACTCATTGAGTCCAGTCTAAGCCCAACAGGAGTATCATTAAGTAGTTTGGTTTGTTTAGGATTATTATTAGTGTGTTTCCTATTTTAGGCATTATTTAGATATTAGAAAGTATTGCTGCTTAGGGATCAGGCCAACTCTATATAAAGATGGTAAGGCCACATTGTATTTAGAATGCTTATTCCAATTAATCAAGTTGATTGAGTTTATCATCAGTTATGGAGTGTTTTATTGTTCTGCTCGTGCACTAGTGGCTGGAATCCATCTTGGATTCGATCAATCCTTCGGGAAATTGATCTATTGATTTGATCGCAGATTCGGGCCTTGCCAGAGGCCATCATTTTTTGTAAGATAGTTTTTAAGTATTCTTACAGGATAATCCATAAAGTCAAACTAAATATTGTCGTCGATTTCCCACTTTATTAATTTTGATTTAATATTATCAACTAGGGAAACACTTGTGTGGGAGAATCAACATTTATAAAGTTAATTAAATTGTTTTGTAGACTCCAAATGAAGTCAATAAAATGTGCTGTAATAGCCATATAACCTATAGTTTGGTTGGACGTCCACATTTCTATTGTGAGACTAATCCTCAAAGTAAAACGATCATATACTTTTGATAGTTTCATCTTTTCTTCTTTGTATATTCTTAGACAATCTGATTTAATATTGTCACATGAGTCATGACAGCATCTATAATTCAATAAAACCTTGTTGTGTGACGAGGTTAAATGGATGCTCATGTCATATGGTAATTCTTGCAAGTGCTTTTTGACGAGCCTTTTCTTATATCTATTTGATGCACAACCGTACTGTTGAACTGTCAAAAGCTGTACTCAAGAGTAGTAATCTTGCAATTGCCTATCAAGATTGGATGTTGTCTTGTCCCAGCTGGATCTGACTGGAAGCCCACCTATGTCCTGTTCATAAAGTATGAGCATTTCCACATCGCACAACAGTATAGGAGATTTCGTTTTCCTTCATCTTCTTTATTCTTCTCATATATTTGTGATAATTTCTGATTTTCTTGAATGGGAGATTTCCAATTTTATGATTGTTTTCAATGTGCTGGCCATTGTATGTAGACAATGGTATGTTGTATTTGCAGAGTGTCTTATTTGTTGGACTTTTATGCTGACGAAAGCAATCCTTTCTTGGATAGTTGATGGATATCAATGAAAGTCCAGTATATGTTCTTCTGAATCCAGCGATCAACCACGCACAGAAGGACCTTCCAGTAACCATTTATGAAAGTGGTATGCATCAATCTGCATGTTGATTCTCTGTTGTCTATGTTTCATTATAATTGTCATATTGAATTACTTGTTTCTTCATCATCCCTCCGGAAAAAAAAAAAAAAAAAAACCTTGTTTATTCATTTGACCTGTTCCATAATTGTTTCTACCACTAAATCTATCGCGATATTTGTTACTATTGGGTGTTTGCTGGGCATATTGTCTGGTGAAGTAAGCTTAATTTATCACAAAAAGGGCTCAAAGTCAGAGATAGACAGTGGAAACATAGAAGATATTGCAGTATATGGTCTAGACTTAAGAGACTTTACCTAATTTGAAAGTAAGTCTGCCTCAAGTTGCTTCTCCATGGGAGACCAAAAACCAGTTCTCTGGTTTTGCTTCTTTATAAAATTACTTGATCCAAGCAATTGAAAGCTTTACTATTCAAAAAATAAAATAAAATAAAATGAAAAAAACAATTGAGAGCTGTGTTAAAGATATGTTTAGATGCTTGCCATTTTGGAGCACAGAAAATTCTTACGTGTTCTTTTTCGACTTCAGGTAATTGCACAAATAGTAGAATTTTTGTTAATCAGAGAGTTTATTCCATTCTCATAAACTGCTAGGCGCCAAACAGCCACTGAAGCTCTATTTGTACTTGCTAGCTCCAAGTACAATGCCATGTTGGGAGTTCATGGATCATTGAAGTGGTTGTGTGGTACCATCTGCTGTTATGAAATACTTCTAATTTATAATTCAAATGAACTGGTGGACAACTATTTGAATCTAATGTTTGGATCATGTTTTTTTACAACCTTCCTATCTGTGATTTAAATCCTACAGTTTTACTAAAATCTTGCTACTATGTTAATAGGCTAAGGTGATGATTTTGTGCAACCATTGCAATTGATTTTTATGATTTGCTTTGTGAACTTCTCACATTTGTATAAAGCAATGATGGAACAATTAATTAATCTTGGTTTGAAATGTAAATTAATGTTATGCAGATATTATGACAATTTGGGAATATAGGTTGATTGTATCATAACTTATATACTGTTTAGTTATTAGTGTCATATTTGGGAAATCAACAATTAAATAGAAGTTCTGTAATTCTATAACAAGTGCGATTTCAAACCTCTTTCGTTTTTTGATCAAGATCAATTTTCAGTACATTCTATTGCTGTTAAACTTTGTTCATACAAATTTTGGTTCCTTTCTCAAGCAGTTCAGTTTTTGATGGGCATGGGTGCTATTATCTAATCAATTTACTTCAATATTATCTTGTTTCCCTCCTTTTCTTTTAAAATGGTTGTGCTATGTGTTATTCTGGAGAGTTGAACTAACCAAATGACATTATTATTGTGGTGGATTGGATCTGTACAACTCAAGAGTTGCATGTCATAGATGGGATTCCCCAACTGATTTTTGTTAGGTCAAACTACACAATTGAGGTATGTCTAATCTGTTTTCTTGAAATTTTTTATTCATGTTGCTGTTTTCACTTAAAATGATTAATTTGGCTATTTATTCATTCAAAAGACTGTAGAGGCAGAACGTATCTCTGTTGATCACGTTGCTCATCTTAAACCATCTGATGGAGGCTCTGCTGCTACTCAATGTGCGGTTCTGATTTCTTTTTCCTCAGACTTCACTTTCCTTTCTGTATTTAAGTCAGGCTATTGAGGTACTAAATAATAGGAAGAGAAACTGACAAAATGGGTTCGTGCAGTGGCTGCGCATCTGACTGGTATACACAGTGCCATCAAAATGTTGAATAGCAGAATCAGAATTCTCCACCATTATCTTCTTGCGATGCAAAGAGGTACGCTTGTTCAAGCTTATGGCATTACATGTTAGTTTACATGGTATTGTAATTTGGCAATTATCTTTTTCTTCTATAATTGCAGTAAACTTCTTAGTTTTAAGTCTTCATATTGCTTTAAACCATTTTTTTTAGTGTCTTATGGATATTGCTTTCTGTTATGTCCTTTTGTTCTCCTAGTTTTGTTTCATTTTAAGCCATTTTGCTTCCTGTTATATCTTTACAACTAGTTCCACTTTTTTCAAGTTATGCTGCTGGAACTCATTTGCCTTAAGGTGCTACTGGCCGTCTCCAACTAGAGCTTAAACCTAGCTTAATCATGCATTGGGTTGGAGTCGCCCCCAAGGAGAACTGCATTTTTTTCTCCTTTCGAATCACCAAGCTTAATTAATTCAATGGGCTGTATACATCATTGAAGTGATTTAAGAATTAGATCAGGAAAAAAAATTGGCCACTTTATCTTGACATTTTGAATTCTAGTTGGTAGAAACCCCTGTATTCTTACTATTTCGGGAAAAAAAAAACATGTATTCTTTTTGAAAAAAAAAGAGAAAAGAGTAGACCCCTATCCATTTTTTGGAGCTGATGAGTAATTAAAGTGCGGGTGCTGGCTGGCTTCTGATATCAACTCGTTTGCTCAATTCACAGGTGATATTCCTTATGAGAACTCGTTGCTTAGGCAAGTTTCAAGTCTTCTACGGAGATTGCCAGCCATTGAATCAGTGAAATTTCAAGATGATTTCTTGATGGTGAGTCTTATTTTTGTCGCACTTATTTTGTGTATCAGCAACTTGTCTAGGAGAATTCAACAACGTGAACAGGGCAAGTTGAGCATTGCATTTATTGGTCCATGACCAATGTTACAGCCAGGACATGCTTTAAAGAAGTTGATGATACTTCTTCTCTGATAAAATTTGATTTCAGATGAATAAGTTGGTGTATTCCCAGTTGTGCTCTTCTGGTTGTGATCACTGTTCTTTCTGTCCTTGTAGGAATACAATGATACACTCCTTATCACTTACCTTGCCATGTTCACCAACTGCTCAAGGTATGTAACCTTTTGTCCCATTGCCTTATTTTGAGTTGGTAAATACTAAATACTAGAAAAGTCCTTGAAAGGGCAGCATAGAACACCAATCACTGGTCAATTTTCAATCTGAGCCCCTTTTTATACGATGGCAGCACAATGAATGAGCTGGTTGACAAGTTCAACACTGCATATGACAAGCAGAGCAGAAGAGGAGGTCGTACTGCTTTTATATAGCGGCACCGTATTGGGTTTCAACTGGGGGCTGGGATGTTTCTTCAAGCTGCATGTTCCCCATTTGGGGCATGGCACATAAATTTTTTGAGCTATGCCAATTAAGAGGGTCATTGAGTTTTCAAAAGCTAGTTTTTTTTTTTTTTTTTTTTCCCTTATTTTTTTTGACTCTCTAGTTTATTATATCTCCTCGGTGTGAGGATTTGACCCCGGAATCTTGCTTTGGTACTTGTATATGGCATTTTATTTCGTTTCTTATACACATTGTGTAATGTTATGGATCAAGAAATGTCTCCATATGATGACAGCCCTTGCGAGCCCTTGATTCTAGTTCTAGCTAGTCTTTGGTGGCAATATCTTCATCAGAAGTTGTGAGATAGACCAGCTTGGGATTGCATCTGGGCACTTCTGCTTGTATGTGGGAAGCTTGTGGAATGAGTGAAGGACCTTTCCAGTGGTAACTTTAGTTGCAATATTACCAGCTCGTAACACAATTTAGCTGCAAGCTTGCAAGGCCATGCTATGATCGAGAGGGGGATTTTCTCCGACGTGTCATCACCAAGGGAGCTCTGAGATTCAGGGGGTTCTCAGGTTTTTGATGGTGCCCTGCCTCATTAACTTCTGGATCCAAAATTTGCATAAGCAAGATGTGGGCTGCCCTCTGGTTGCAAGTTATAAGGTTCATGGACTCAGTCTGAACCTCTCCCCAGTGGATTGACAACTGGGTGTGGATCATACGCATTACTGGGGCATTGTTGTTGTCATCGAACGTTTAAAAATTATTAATAATAATATTAAAATCATCATCATCTTAGCCTTTTACCTTCGATCTATGTTGCTTAAGAGGTCAATCTTAATGGGTACATTAAGATGAAAAATATGAGGTGAGGAGTTCTTGTCTCTGGACGATTCAAAATATTTTTTTTTTTTGCCTTGTCTCCATTGTCAGTAGGAGATGGATTTCTAATCACAGGCAATAGGCAATAGGTATCCACCGGGTTTCGCTGAACGACCAGAAACCCTGCTGTGGTAGTCGTTTATAACAATAACAAGTCACCATTTCATATTTAGGAACTTCACTATTTCTTAACTGGATCTGCATGTCCATATCTAATTCGTTTTTTTGGTAGGTCACAATGAAGATTTTACCCATAATATCTAATAAACCAATTTTATTACTTTATTTACATAAAAAAATTCATTTGTGATTTTTTTATTATTATGTTATTAGAATATGAATTTAGTAAAAAAAGAAAAAAGGGCTGAAAAGAACCAACATATCAGCAAATACAGAAAGGAAACTGTGTCCAAAAAGTCAAAATAAAAAAAAAAAAAAAAGGGGAAAAATTACTAATCACCTTCATCATCATCATCATCCAGAACCCATGATGAGATAAAGAGGGTAAATAGTTGGGTAGTAACTTTTTAATGGGGATAGAGGGACTTGAACTAAATGATTTCTAAAGTCGTCGGATTTTCTTCTTACTATAAATTTCATTGTTGTCGGTAATGACATGTAGAATGGACTCTTATCTTGAATATCCCTTTGATGATTTCAATGCATATTTCAGAGAGGTCATATGTTGAAAAGCTATAATTCAGAGAGGCCCCTGGTTTCTGTATGTATCATACAATTGTTGGGACATTTCTGTGCTTCCATCATTTTTATGTTAACTGTTCTCTTAAATCACATCTATAAAATGTCAAAAGTTAGATCTATAAGATGTCAAAAGTTAGAATGTTTGGAAACATTCTGAGAAAAGAATATGCGTGTGGCTGAGATACAAGCTTTTGATTGGGTTGGATACACAGAAGCGGAGAGAGTCCATATCCCTTGTTTCATAGAAACAATGAGATACAGTTTGATCCAATCTAGATCCCTTGTTTCGAAACAAGGGATCTAGACTCGGAAAATTGTCTCTTTGGATAATTGTAATCCTGCTTTTGTAAAAGCTCGCTGTAGTTTAATAAAATCTCAACTTAAAAAAAAAAACCCACCATTTCACATTCTGTAAAAATAAAATTGGAAAACAGTTTGAACCGTCTTAATTGAATATGATTAAAGGAGTGTTCTCAGTACACGTCATAAGGTGGTTACATAATGATCATACACTTAGTTTAATTTCTTTAAAGTTCATATTTCAATTATTAATGACTAAAACTGAATCTTATGAGATCAGTTATACGCATGCTTTCTCACGAGTACAAATAAACTCTGATAATATATAATTATTATGCATGTGAATCATTTACATATGCAAATGGTGTCAAATGTCGAATTTTTGAAACATGTACACACACATATGCTTCCATGTAGTGGCTCAAATCACTGGATTTACAAAATTAAGAGCATTTTCCACGGACAGGAAAGGGAAAAAAATGAACAACATTTCAAATTTCTTGCAAACCTCACGTTCAATAATATGCTGTGAGGTTCCAGGCCTCTTGCAGACTCCTTTTCAATCGTTTGATGCAGGCAGTGTTCATGAGGAAAATATCATGTCTATATTTTCTTTTGCAAAGTGTGTGCACGTCGGTTGGGTGGTTGTGCAGTGGGCCCAGACTCCCACTTTTCCGCAGACACTACACAAGCATGCACAAGGGTTGAAACTTTAAAAGTCCCCTATATCAAGGGTCAGAATGAATTGATTATACAATTTCTCCACCCTTAATCCACATGTAGGCCCTAACCACCACTTTCCCTCATGATTTGGCATGCATTTGTCTATGCCCTACAAAAGAAGTCCTAAAACAGAACTTTAAAAATATTATTTCATCAAAATATACTTTAACCAGCCTATCAAACCCCTCAAATCATGAGAAAGTGAAAAATAATCAGGAGCCTATGTCAACGGAACAAGTGGCGTGCAAGTGGCATCCTGCAAATCAGGGGCACTGAAATGAGACTAACAAAGTTAGCATTGACTTGCATGCCAAACTGAGCTAGAATCTAGAGATGCTAAACTTTTGTTTTTTTTTTTTTAATTGGAATGGATGCTGAACAAAATTTGTGGGATTACCGGAGCAAATCTCAGCAAAGTAAGCAAATCATATTATGGGGAGAGGTAAATGCAGCAGCCACCAGGTTTGCATATTTTCCATCTGTTACAATCCTCAACAGGAAGTGTTGAAAAAAGGTTAAAAAAAAAAGGTAAAGCCAGTTGCAGAGCAATTTTTCAATCCATTCTCTGGAGTAATAAGTTACAACAATATATGGTTTCTTTTTCCACAAAATAGCATCTCTTACAACAATATATAGTTTCTTTTTCCACAAAACAATCTCTTTAGACAATGCTCTTCTTTTTGTAACATGGTAGAAAGGAAGATGATAAAATCAGCACATGTGAAGCAAAGATAAATAAGAATATTTTGGATTAATCTGTATAGGAAGCATTAGGGAAAATGAAAAGTAAAGGACTACATATACAACAAGGAAATTTCTACTCGCCCATCCCATCAAAGCTGATGTCCTAAAGGAGCCTGCTCAATATCTGATGATAGAGTGAGCCATTAGAGATGCTAGGAGCAGATTCTGACATGGGCACCTCCTTCACATCATCCACTATTCGTCGTTGCCCAAAATGTGAATGAACAGGCAAGATGGGCAGCTTCCCTTGATCAGGTCCAAACCCAGCCATCCCCAGGTTGGCCAGGCCAGGCTGATTGTTCCCAAAAGAGAACCTGGCATTGGATTGCAGAGACTGTGTACCTGGAATGCCAGATGTATTGAGAGGTGAAGGCCCATTGAATCTTGCCAAGCTATCACGAGCTTTGGATGGCTCTGATCTAGGAATAAAAGCTTGGACTGCTGCTGGAGATGTCACACCTGAGGGCCCATTGCTGATATGGCTGGTGCTTCTCGCAGCTGGAACATCGTGATTGTGTTTTCCTTCATAAGTGGTGATTACAGATTTCAGATCATGAGACGCTCGCTCCACATGCTTCCGAACTGTGCAACCTGGATTAGTGCACTTGTAGTAGCTCCTGCATCAGGCAACCCAACAAACCTCTCTCTCAGTAACCGTCCTCATTTCCTTCCTTCTCTCTCTCTCTCTCTCAATCAATCAATCAATCAATCCACTGATCAATCAATCAATCAAACAGCAACAAGTCAGTTGCAGTATCAGAATGTTTCATCATCATACCCTTGCACCATTGATCTGCATCAGCTTAATGTGTTCTACTCATATGGATTCCTTTACTGTGTGCTTGGTCACACAGTGAATTGCTGACAGAATTGACAATTGCATAGCTTTAGAATGCGTCATCACTTAGGATGGATGAACCCTTGATAACAGTTGGTCTGAATATTCATTATTCAGGCAGAAACAATGCCTCATGCAGGATAAAGCTTCTCCAACATCAGGACCAAATAGGTACCACTGTTGTAGCAAATGATTTGGGCAGGAAAAAAGCAGAATAACGGTAAGCCTACCTTATTTGCCCCTAATGCATATAAAAGGGAGTCTTTTGTGTGTGCTTGCACACACTGTGAATTGCTGACAGAATTGCCAAATGCATAGCTTTAGAATGCGTTAGCACTTAGGATGGATGCACCCTTGATAACAGTTGGTCTGAATATTCAGGCAGAAACAATGCCTCATGCAGGATAAAGCTTCTCCAACATCTGGACCAAATAGGTTACACTGTTGTGGCAAATGATTTGGGCAGGAAAAAAGCAGGATAACGGTAAGCCTACCTTATTTGCCCCTAATGCATATAAAAGGGAGTCTTTTGTGTGTGCTTGCTCACACTGTGAATTGCTGACAGAATTGCCAAATGCATAGCTTTAGAATGCGTTAGCACTTAGGATGGATGCACCCTTGATAACAGTTGGTCTGAATATTCAGGCAGAAACAATGCCTCATGCAGGATAAAGCTTCTCCAACATCTGGACCAAATAGGTACCACTGTTGTGGCAAATGATTTGGGCAGGAAAAAAGCAGGATAACGGTAAGCCTACCTTATTTGCCCCTAATGCATATAAAAGGGAGTCTTTTGTGTGTGCTTGCTCACACTGTGAATTGCTGACAGAATTGCCAAATGCATAGCTTTAGAATGCGTTAGCACTTAGGATGGATGCACCATTGATAACAGTTGGTCTGAATATTCAGGCAGAAACAAAGCCTTATGCAGGATACAGCTTCTCCAACATCAGGACCAAATATGTGCCACTGTTGTGGCAAATGATTTGGGCAGGAAAAAAGAAAGATAACAGTAAGCCTGCCTTATTTGCCCCTAATGCATATAAAAGCTCAAACCACGCCACACACAGAGTTAAAAAAACAACAACAAAAAACAGCTTTATTCTTAAGAACCTTTAGAAAGATGCTAATTTCATGAAGCCTATCAGCCAAACTCAGTCCGACGTAATGAAATGAGGTACCTTGGGTTTGGATTTCCTTTGACAACCTTCTGCCCATACTTGCGCCAGCGGTACCCATCATCAAGGATGTCCACCTCACTGGTTGTTTGAACAACAACTCTTGGTTCACGGATTGCTCTTGTTGCCCCAGTCATTTCCATCAAAGAAGCATCAACCTTCCTGCAGCTTTGCAAATACATCTGTTGAGTATGATGTCTTAACAAAAACTATATCATCATTGACTCAAGGTCAAGGGCAAAAACATTATCCTTGGTGACTTGGTCATTGAGTGTGAACAAAGGGTACCATGGTTCAGGGATACAGATTACTTGTGTGCCAGGAACAGGCTCCACCGTGGACCAAGCATGGCCCAAAATATAAAGAATGACCCAAAATAAATCTTCCAGATGAGACAAATCTTAACCTTCCCTGAGAATTGATAGTTAACAATGATTAACAGCAAAGGTCCACACTCAACAGAACTTGGGCCAAATATTATTGGCAATGGTCCAGAAATATGAGCTTTAAAAACTGAGGCATGGTCTATCCATGAGGGAGCTCGTCTCATCAAGAATCTGTATCATCAAACTGTGGGCATCACAACAATCTTCACCATCATTAGGCCTGTCAAATCTATATGGGGTCATCTTATAGCATCAAGCTGTGGCCCTTGCATGTGAAATCAAGGCATATGAATATATGTATGGGGTTGATGAGGATCATATAAATTCTTCCGAAATAAGCAGCAAAGTAATTAAGAAACCTTTACCTTCTCTTCGACTCGGATTCATCACCTTCATCGTCATGACCCAATGATACACTGCCATGTGTCCCCTGATCATCCTTATCCTCACTATTAGACATTGTGGATGACACATCTATGGCATCCACCATCTCAAAGTGGGGACCATCTTGCACCAACACATTAGTAGAAGGATCATAGAATTCGGTGGCTGCAGATGCCGTCTCCATATCATCATGCCTCCAGTTGGATCCTGCAGTACCAACTCCATGCTGAGAGCTGGCCCAAGCTGGTTCTCCATCAAACCCGACGTGTGCACTAGATTGTTCAGCACCATCCATCTCACCAGGTGGGTAAGAAGACCCAATGACCGATCGACGATTCGGCGGAGGCTTGAGATGGTTGTGAGCACCTTTGTAAATGATTTCTGTAATATGACCCTCATGAGAACGCTCAACTTTCTTCTTCACCTGACAATTTGGATAAGTACACTTGTAATAGCTTCTAGGATATTCGCTACCTTTAACCTGTTTCTGCCCATACTTCCTCCAATTATATCCATCCTCGGATAAAGCACCAGCAGCAGCCGTGGACGGGAGTTCTCTCTGATCTCCTTCCCCTTCCTCTCGATCATCCGATGGTTGAGAAGGCTTAGCATCAGATGTGATATTGCCCCTGTTATCATTTACAGTCAAGCCTGCTGGAGAAATAAATTCTCGCTGGTTCTGAGTGTGCACTTCTACAGTTTCTTGTTTATGAGTTGGAACATAGGGCTCTGATTGGACTGAGACCTCAATTCTAGGAAAGGACTGGTGATGATTTGTCACGGAAGCTACCTGTAGAGGGTGGTGATGATCAAAACAAGTATTGATGATCGTTAAGAATTTGCGTTGAGAAAGCTGAGATATAAAAAAATCCCAATGTCTAGGGGTATTAACAGTATGGGTCAGGCCAGGCAAAAGCTTTACCTGACCCAGACCATTTACCGATCAGGCCCAACATTCAGGCACTGATCCAGCCCATGGGTATGAAACTCAGGCCTAGGGCAAAGCCCATTTACAGAATATATATACAACATGCAGGGGCAGAGCCGAGTGAGGATGCCACCCCTCAACTTTGAGTCTCACCCACGCTTTGTGTAAGCTGCGTGAAACTCCAGAGTGGGGCCTACCAATCGAAAATCTGAAATTTTTAGTTTAGTAAAATATGGTTGCACCATGAGATTGAGTGACATTCTTAATCATGTGCTCAAATTTATGGTGGGACACTGGGACCAATTTCTATTGGAAGTAAACTTTGGAAAAAGCCCATGAGGAGGAGGGAGGGTGTGTTGGGGTGGGTTTGGTTGTTATGTAGGCCCTACTGTTGAGTTTCACAACCCTCACAGGAAGCTTGAGTGAGACATTAATGGATCTAGACTCCTAACCGTGCATTAATCATATCATTTAAAGAAAGAGCTGAGAGAGAACTTTTTTTTGTTGCATGAGGGTTAGAAAGAGGATTTGAAACTTGAAAGAGGGTTTATAGAGATTTGTTTGAAATAAGGTTTGAGAGAGGGTTTGTTGGGATTTGAGAAGAAGAAGAGGAGGGGGGTTTGTTGAGACTTGTGAAGAGGAAGAAGAGGGTTTGTTGAGATTTGAGGAGGAGAAGGAGAAAATGGGTTGGGATGGGACTTGGCTGAGTTCGGCTCACCTGACCCGGTGAAGGCCCTGTCCATGTCGAGTAGGCCAATCGACTTGGATTCGGCCAATTTTTTAACCCTAATCATGGCCCACCAAACAATCACAAGTAACAAATCAACAAATTACATTAATTAATTAGGGATGGATTGACTTATATGTGATCAATCCAACATGATCTTTGATTGGAGTTGTAGCCAATTCTCAGTGCTACAAAAAGGAGAAAAGGATTATTTTGAGCAGTTTGGATTCATCAAGTAGGCCCTAGAATTTACATGTTTCAATTACGCTCACAATGTTTTGAAAAGCCATCTCATAAAAACATAGAGGTATTTTCAATTTAAAACTTTTCTTAGAACATCGTTGAAAATTTTGAAAAGAATTAGTTTTCTAAATGATTAATAATGAATCAATATTATCGGTCAACCTCTCTCCCCCCAACACCCCTAAAAAATAAAACCCAAGCTCCGCCGCGGACACCCCTCCCCCCGTCAACCCTCCTCCCCTCCCCTCCCCTCCCCTCCTCCTTTGTTTGAGGACATCCACAAGAATGTAACCATGAACCTGCTAAATCTGTGGCATACTATGGACATTCTTTTTTATGACTCTCTGTGTTGTTTGTCTTGGGTTTTGGTTTTAGTTTAATGCTTTTATACATGTTTTTGTTTTCCCTATGTTGGGTAGGGTGTATGGTTTTTGATTTGTACTCCTTTTCCTTTCTTCAATATATTTATCAGTTACCGATCAAAATAAAACTGTGGGCATTCTTTGTGACAATAGAGGATCTATGAAAGCGGCATTCTTGGGATCTATAGGGGAGTATGATTCCAGTGAAGTTGTATCTCTAACTATGACGGGCGTTTTGAAGTTATCTATGGCTTCATTTTTTATAGTGCTTCTAACATGCAATTGAACAAAAAGAATAATTGGAGATTTTCTTTCATTTAAGCTGAGATCCATGTCCCATACGCCAATATGATGACTTCAATTTCTCATAAAGGAAGACAGGTAAATAGTAGGCCAATTCTATTGGCCTTACAAGGGGTAGTTATAATTTGGTTTCTTTATAAAAAAAGGAAAATGAATATGTATTCTTTTCGATCGATCGATCGATCGATCGAGAGAGAGAGAGAGAGAGAGAGAGAGACTTTTGACACCATGACAAGTATCTGTTGATGACAGCTTAATCCTTTTCAAATGAGATACAAGGCATGTTGGTGGGAATTGGGTTCCGCAGACCCGACTAGATAAAAGGAGCTCATGACAAGGCATCTACAAAAAATCATCTCTAGTATCTTTCATTTTGGATGATGATATTAATCATTAAATGGGAAAATAAGTATTACAAATTGGTACAAAGCAGCACTCAATGACAACAAATGAAAAAAAATAAAAGGAAAAAGGAAAACCAGCGACAATCACCAATATTACCCATTTGATGCTAACCTAACCTAAATTGATGGATGAATTATAAACTGGTTGAATAGGTCTCAATCATTGCCATGGATCCAATGACTACCAATGTCCCATATTTCTCTGGTTTTTGGTGGATGCCCCACAAAATTCCCTTTTATCTGATCACATCAGTGAATCCGTTTTGAGTCATTAAGGGCATCTTGGGTTTTGTAAAAGGACAAAGGACAAAAAAAAATGATTATGTTAATGCAGCTCCTTAAACTGAAATTTGATTGAATATTTCAATGCAACTTGGAATAATGCCATCATGCAATCCAAGTCAATTATCCTAGAACATGGCCAGATTCCGGTATTTTGAGCAAACCAATCTTAAGACAAAATTTCCCCATCCCCCATTGCCACAACATCCATGTACAGGAAGTAAATAAATGCAAGAAAAATGAACAGCCAGTACATTACTTTGTTTGCAACACTTGGAAAGTATGAGGAACTCATCTCCACATGATGCTTGAACAAAAAAGATTCTGAATCAGAATCTCTAAACAGAAGGTCCTTGTCTTTATCAGGAGATGCAGAGATTTGCATTGAGCTCCTGTTATTACATTGTGCAATGGGAAATTTTCCTGTTGTTGGGGATAGCTGAGCCTGCAAATACAGATGTCGCAATGAAATTTAAAAGAGAGCACACAGCAGAAAAGCTTCATTACGGAAATAATGCTAAGCGACTAAATGATTTAGTCAATATCATGGATATAAATAATAAGTGGAAACTAATACATAGACAATTATTTAAACCATTCATTGAAAAAAAATGATAATTGCATCAAACACGTGGAAGTTCTCGGCTTTTATTAACCCAAACTTTTGGATATATACAAGAGAAGATAATAATTCAAAATTCAAATAAATAAACTAACTCTATCATCTCTTTAACCAACTCCCCCAATATATCTAACAACTAATGTATTCCTATTATCTCTAACACCCTCCAACAATTGCATGGCCCTTTCATAGAAAGGATCATAGGATTTTAAGATACAGACCCTTGATCTCTCTTGATATCTGCATGATCATTATCTTTTACTGTTATCACCATTTGTCATGTAGTCATCACAGTAGCAACCCTCTACTAAGTTTGTCAGTATCGGTGGCCCACTAGATCAGATTTGTCATGATTCTTACAAAAGCGTTCATCGTGCAGGCTTGATGAAAATGACGAGATCATGAAGGCCAGATATATGTGTGGCTAAGGGAGGATGACTTCGATTTTATTGAAGAAAGAAAAAGTGATGGTGAGATCATCATGGAAATGTAAGTGGCAGGACCAAGGCCGGCCTGATTGCACGATCACCACTGCGCCATGGCTTTTATATCATGTTGAAACTCTAGAGGCTAGAGTTCATACAATTCATCATAGCTTTTTTTAACCCAAACTTTTGAATATATATGAGAAGATAATAATTCAAAAATCAAATAAATAAACTAACCCTAATATCCCTCTACCCAACTCTCCCAAATATCTCTTAGAACTAATGTATTCCCTGTTATCTCTAACAAAACCCATATGCTAGATGCAGAAGAAATATAGATAGTGATGCCATAAAACATTCCTATAAAAAAAGCTGTCTGGGACTTTTTTCTCCCATTGTTTTCCTTATACTGCACATAAGGCTGACAACAAATTATATTTTGTGAAAAACAAACACCAATGCTTAAACCACTCTGTCTCACCGGAGATAAAAACAAAAACAGGACAGGAATTAAGGTTTGGTGTCCTTGACATTACTCTCCAGATCTAGAAACAGACTTGTGAAACGAAGAAAGAAATGTCTTGTTTTGTGACTTCAATTATAGCATCATACACAGATGCAAATATGTCGTACAGGAATGAGGAAATGCAGATGTTTGCAAGGGTACTGGTTCCATGCTAACCACGCTATAGATATGCTTTAGAAACTTGAATCAAAACAACATTCCAGTAATTTGACTATTCAGAATAACAGGCCTAATCAAAGGAGCAAATATCAGAATCTGAGTTAAAAAAAAAAAATCCTCAGATGTCTGTTTAGTGTCCTATGCGGTCCAGCACTAGTTCTCTCAAGTCTCAACCCCAAATTTCCGTATGGCACAAAACCCCTAGTTGCTTGAAGTGGGACAAAGAAGAAGTTACCACAAAAGAGCATAAAATGATGTGGTATGAAGAACAGGTGGGATTGACAACATAAGGCTTAATGTTAACGAGAAGTCGAGAACAACAGATTTCCAAATGTTAGATATACTTGCTTCTCAAATGGTTGAACCAAAGTTCACTAAAGTCCAAGACTGAGAATCTAGGTTGAGAAGATAGACAAGAAGAACAACAACAATGAAATTTTTTTTAGAGCTCCACAAGAGAATAAGAATTTCCTTAAATTAAATACAAACATTTTGTGACAGCTTATCAGAAAATTAGAGGTCTAGATCTTCCGTTAAAAGAGCATATAAGTTATTAAAACAGGGCCACACGTCCCTATCTTGGAAATTTATTCATTAATTACTGAAAAGAAAACATATTTAGGCGGGAACACTCTTGAGTTTGCACATGAAGCCTACACTCATTAACATGCAATCATCAACCCATTGTGAGTGTCGTTTGCATCTAATCTTGTTAAATTCTCATGACAATGATGCCAAGGCATGGGGACTGTTTTAGTTGAAAATTGATGATCTTATTCAGCTAGGAATATTGCTTTATGGTTCAGATCAACATCATAGTTGATAGATAGTCCCTACAATGTTCATATTTTAAAAGAGATTTGAAGGAGCATACTAAATCAATACTAGGAGTGTGAACTATGGACTGTTCACTTATGTTTTAAGGGCATGATACATGTGACTTGGAGGTTCTAAGTTCCAACATGTAATAGTGCTAAAATCTGCCACATTTTTTCTTCCATTTTTGGGGCTTGAAAGTTGAAATACATGCATCTATGGGCCGTTCAAACATGTCTAATGACCAGTTATGGGGGCAAGGATTAAATATAAGAAAATTTGTAGAAAATCTAGAATATTGGAAAATGAAAGAAAATGTGTTTTTTTTTTTTTGCAAAAGTAACTAAGATAAGAGGGCTAGCGGTCCCCTCATTGTATCAGGTCCTCTATCGCTGTATAAATAGAAAATAATAGTAATGATAATTTTTTTCACATGTATTCATGTTGCTTAGTTATGCTAACTTAGAAACTAACGAAAGGCTCATAAAAAATATATATATATAAAAAAAAAACCAATGTCATGAAGTCATGTGTTATAGTGCCTAAAGAAAAGAATACCTCTACCAAATGAGGTGTCTAATAGGATATACCTAGAGAAGAACTCTTTGTATCGATTGTAATTCAGTGAGATCATGTGTTTTTGGGTGTTCTTTTAAACATAAAAGGGCAGAAGAGTTGTGTACAAATGTTATTTGAAGAGAAGAAGAAAAGAAATAAGTCTTATTATGCATTAATTTTTTTTTAAAGTAAAAATCTGTCTCACTCAGTAGCAGCCACGTAGCAGACTGCTACGGTTGTGAGTTGCACTAAATTCTATTTAGCGTAGCGGTCTTCATCACTACACCCAATATAGCAGCCGCTACACTATTTTGATCTATGGCAGCCAGTGGCCAAAACGCTACGTAGCGGCGATACGGTGTGAATTTTTTAAGTGGTCAAAAGAATTCAAATATTTTGTACCAGACAATCATGTGTTTTTTTAGTGATTTAGAACCATATAAGGAAAGAGACAACTTTAGGAAGGGCTATTGAAGAGAAAAAACATGAAAAATAATATTTTAATTTAAAACAAATTGGCTCTACTAGGTTTTACACCGTAGTGCCTGTATTTTCAAAATAGAGTAGCGGCTCCAACCGCTACAGCTGATAATGCGGCTGCTACACACTGTTTTGAATGATGGTGATGGGTACCAAGGACGACTATTTCTGCTTTCTTTTACCTTTGTTCTAAAATCAATGTTGACCATAACTTGTGGTTGCTAAAGGAATCTGATTTACATGTGAAAGGGGCTGCTTTTACACATGTACTTGAGATGAATAGGATAATTTATGTGCTGGGTTTTTCCACTGGTTAATATGGTGAAGTGCATTAAAGCAAAGAAACCTTGGGTTTGTAAAGAATCCAGGCTCCATCGCATATTTACTCTATGATAATGTAAGAGCACTAACCAATAAATAAAGAAAAAAAAAAAAGAATCTTGGCTTAATGTTCTCTTACCAAATCATCCAACATATGGACAATTAATTACCAGAAATGTTCACAAGTTTTTTTTTTTAAAAAAAAATTCGGTTTTAGAAGATTACATCAAAAGGTGTTCCAAGGTATCAAATGAACATTAACATTTTTCATATGAAAATGCTTTTTTCTTTTTGATTTATTCTTAGGCTTTGTTCTATCTGTTATCCGCTATTGATGTAAATGTACACACTAGCAAGAAAGTGATGCACTGTTTTATCCAATATTGAAGAATAGAAGCTTAAAGATACTTCCAAGATTCAAGTACGAAATCATACCAGAGAATTTGAAATGAAAACAGGTGATTCCAACAATGACGTCGGGCTTAGACCCGGAGGAATTGTCAGATAAGGCGAGCGGACTTCTGGTGATGAGGAAGGTATAATGTTAGAGGATCTAATTCTTGCCGTATTCAGTCTAGGAGCGTTAAACCCTGCTCTTGCTGCCATCCTCTCTGCAAGACCCCCACGCGAATTCGATTTCTGACCAGAAAACACACCCCCTAATTCCCACAAACATTCACCAGAAGCCCTGCCGCCTACTTCATCATCGTCAGATTTCGACTCCATCTTCTGCTTTGAAGGTCCATCAACTTCATTCTCACCTGGAAGATCCTGCAATGATCTTGAACTGACATCTTCACCTAAAAGCGACAATAAGGTGGTCCTGGGACTGAAATTTGGAGGCAGCGCACAATCCGAAATCCCAGCCATGATAATTTATTAAACTTCTTGTCAAATTCAGCTCAAGAACAATTCTTCTCGAATCTGCCCCCGAAAAAACCACATCCAATGGCTAATGACAGAAAAAAAAAAAAAAAAAAAAGGATCAAAGTAAATTCAGATAAAATCTTCAGACCCAGAAAATGAAGAAGAAAACCACATGGAATGAGAAAACGCACACAAACAAACCCCAGCTTCAGATATAGCCAAGTAAAGGCCTTATTATGAAAACCCAACAAGCAAAATGAAGAATAAAATATTACTTCACTGAAGTTTCTGAGAAAAAACACATCACACTATAAAAATTGTGAAGGGGACACAGACTTCTGGAAGATGTCAAAGAAAATCGTTTCATTAAAATTCCATTATTCAGCTCAACAGCCACTTTCTTTAATGATATATATTTTTCTCATCGGTAACAGTAGACACTGGATAAGTCTAAGATACTGATGATCACCATAAAAAAATCTCCTTATTCAGATCAAAAGACACTTTTAAATTAATCCGAAGAGAAATGAGAAGACCCGGTCAAACTATACTTCTCACATGCTCTAGACAAATCCCATAGAATCCAAAGAACTATAGCTAAAATAACAAGTCTATCAAGAATTCCATGAGAGAGAATCCAAAGAAATATATTTAAAAGGACCGAAGTCTATCCAGTCTTCCATAGACTTCCATGAAAGAGAATCCAAAGCACTATAGTTAAACTAAAAGAACCCAAGTCTATTAAACTTCAGATAGAGAACACCCAATGAATAAAATGAGGTGGAGATCAGTCTAAACCTCATATTTGTATTTGTAGATTAGTATATATATAAAAAAAAACCCTCAATCAAATAAAAAGCACCCAAACGCATTAATGCTCAATGATTCAAATGGATGCATATATGGTCAATACAAACCTCATGTTGCAAACAAACATAAAATCCAGCCTTCAAACCATAAGAAAGTTGAATACAAGAGCTGGTAACACAGTTGGAAGGTCCTCATTGTCACAAAACAGTCATGTTAATCTTTATGTAGAGAAAAAGCCCACAAACCTCAAAACTCATTTCAGGAGAGGGAAAAAAAAAAACCCCCAAAAACATATCTGGACCCAATCATTCGAATGACAAAACAAAATCCTCAAGAATAGGAAAAAAAGAAACGGTGTCTATTTAAGAAAAAGAATGAAAAACAAAGGACAAATGAACCCAACATGATAACCCCCAACACCCAAAATTTCATGAAAATCCACCCAAAAGATCATAGAAAACCCAGAAGTCAGAACCCATATCAGATAAACAAAAATAGCAAAAACCCATATCAAATCCAGTTCAATCATTCAAAATGGAACCCAGAAAATCAATCGCCAATGATAAGTTTCCAAGTAAATGACCCCAAAAGCTTAAGAACATGAACCCCACCTGACCAATCCATTCCTCCCTCACTCCTCAAAAGAGCTGGTTGCATTTATAACAAAATCCCACTTTCTGTCAATATCTTCTCTGCAATTGGACAGAAGAAATTTCAGAGATTGGGAAACAGAGCTACCTGTTTGACCCAGAGAGGAAATGGGGTGGATTCTATGAAGGGCTTGGAAACTGCCAGTCTCTCCATCTCCTGTTTCTAGCTTTCCCTCTGGCTTGGGCCATCCTCTTGTCGGCATGCCACGTGGCATGTCATAGCCCGCTGATTGACAGTTAATCCCACAATCACGCCAGTCTGTAACGCGGTTTTGATGCTGAAAGATTTACAGGAATTTGATGCCGTCCGTCCGACCGTCCGTCCGTCCATGAGTCCCCGGAATGATGGTGTTGATTTGATTTCTTTTTGTGGAAAGATCTTGTCCGTCTGATTTGATTAATATTAATATGGGATCGGTGGGTGGTGGGGCCCACTTGTGGGGTTAGAAATCCGAGAAAGTTGTAAATCTTCGTGGGGTTTAGTGCGTGTTGGAGACATATGGTTTTAAAAGTTAAAGTGAGTGGTGATGATGCTGGTTTTGTTCCTTTTACGAGGAATTTTTATACGGTGGAAGAGGTGAAATGAGAGAATCCTGGCATTCGGCTTGTTTGGGCGTTTGTAAATGGAGTGTAGGTAAATTGATTTACGCGTACATGATGATTCCAGAGTCTGTGTAGGGGTGCTTATGGGCTGGGTAGCCTGAGCTCAATTCGAGCTCACCAGCCTATATAAGGAATGCATGTAATTTAATTTCATTTAATTAGCCTAAATAATTGCTCGAATGCCCACAAAATTGATAAAAGCTTGTTTCGGCCCGGCCCGATAGATTAAATGGGCGGGCTAGGGCTTGACTCTTACAACCCGTGTCGAGCTTGGCCCGGGTATGGCCAATATTTCTAAAGTCGGGCGCGGTGTGTGGGAAGAATGAGTACTTAAATAAGGACCATTAAATTATGTATATGGGGAGCACTAGGGTTACGCAGTTGATTGGGTACTCTGACTTCTCATCTTATGGCCCACGGTTTTTATTCTCTTTTTTGACGTTATCATAAGCCTCACGGTTTTGATTCCTAGATTCCTTTTTTGACTTTATCCTAAGCCTCAACCCCTTGGCGGGGTAACAAGAAAAAAGAAAGGAAATTATCAAAATGGGCCCTAGCTTTTAGGCTTATTTCAGAAAAGGACACAAGAATTTCAACTTTTCATATAATGGTCTAAGTTCTCCAAAAGGTTTTCAATTAATGATAGCCATCCAAATTTCAGCCAAGAGAGATTCTAATTGAGCGCCGCCCCCCCCCCCCCCCCCCCCCCCCTCTCCACCCATTTTTCTTTGGACTCTTTCTGTAACACCCCGAATCTCAGAGCTCATCAGGACTCAGGGTCTTACTATAAGAAAATTAAGATCACCACATAAATCAAATTATGGCTCAGAATTGAGCAATACTTTAAATTTATTTAAAAGGATTGTTAATAAGAGATAAATAATATCAAGTCTGCAGACAAATCAAATCTATCATCATAAGGGATTCAAAGTTCAATATTAATGAATAAACAATAAGTCATTAATCCTAAACATCAATATCCAGATCATTTGTGACGCTCTCTCATCAGCCACGTAAATTGAAGTCCAATGGCCTATTCTCATCGTTGTCAAGCTCCCCCAAACAATGCGTACCTGAAGTGGGGGCAAACCACTTATCAGAAAACCGGTGAATAATATTTCCAGATACACATGTCATTATAAATATAATTCATTAACAAAAGTACAGAAGAATTCACGAGGTGATAGCGGATTACATATATAGTTTTCTTATTATTCAAGAGGTTTCATATTCGGTCCTTAATTTCGGTAAGTTCAGTAATCCCAATTATGAGTTCTTATAATGGAACTCTACCATCAGAGTTTTCAGTATTTCAGTCGATTCCCAGGAGGAAGTCCTTTCTATAATTCATTTAAAAAAATCCCTCGTAAGGAATTTAGTTCAAAAATCAATATTTCAGTCCCTGTCCAACCTTATTCCTCCTGTCCCACTTGGGTCCACTAATTAATTCAATATTCAGAATAAAGGATCCTTACTGATATTTCAAATATCAGGCCACTGTCCCAAATAATGCTCATATCGAAATGCTCTCATTAAAAATTCATTGATTCTTTTATACCCATTATGCATTCGGTAATGCTATCATAGAATTATATACATTGATTATATTAATATAAAATTAGTTCTACATAATCGGGTTTATGTACGCCTCACTTAAATTCAACATTTGTTACCCAATTATGTGGTACTACTCTTATAACCTTAAATCCCATGTTTTCATTACATGTCCAATCATATATAAGAATTACTACCAAATCTAAAATTTCCCCACAACATGCTTCAGACTACCAAAAGGTATACTTAAGATATATAACTCTGAATTAAATAAATTCAGTCAGGCCCACTTTAAGATACAGGCCCATAATAGAATCCACATGGATAATTAGTTGGTTTATAACTTCCAGATTTATACATGGTTCAGATTGACTTTACTGTACATGAAACCATTATAAAAGAACCTCTGGAAGGTTTTGGAAAGTATCCTACACATGTCAAAAAGATCTTCACAGTAACTTATACTAAAGGAGCACAGTTCATCATTTTCATGAAAATGGGTCTCACGCCCAATACTTTGATTGACCAGAGATTGCGGGTCCCTAGAGGTCCAAACGACGCGGGTCCGGGACCATCTTGGTCGCCCATGATGAACCCACCAAATAACTGGTCATGATCTCTGATCAGGTAAATCTGTGGGCCCCACATGGCTCTACCACCGTCTGCAACTCTTCCTCCTCCCTGTCTACTCATTCTTCCAAAATCTGTTTCAAAAGATGGAGTCTACAACCACATAATTCTTCTCATTCTATCATCTCATATCTCATAAGGTGGGTTTCAGCAATTTTAAATAGTAAGCAATTCTGTTCCAGCTGCCATTGATAGTCTTCATAACCAAAACAGGGAAGGTTCAGATGGTGGGCCCTCCATGGTTCAACCTGTTTGGGACCAAGCCCACCTAAGTCGCCCATCAGGGACTAACCAGATGACTGGCTCTGATCATTGATCAGGTGGGCCAGTGCGTCCCACAACTCAATTCACCAGAAACCCATAAATCCACAAAATGACGATGCAGAAATTCTATGGATTCAGATGGAATCCATTCTAGATGGTCCACCCCCACCTAGGTCGCTCAGGGGTCTGCTATCAGATCCTGGATCAGATGTGTGATCGAGTGGGCCACCTGGTCCCACTATCCAATCCACAGATGAAACCTAAAATCTCCAAAATGACGCTGCATGAACGACTTTGATTCAGATGAGGCTTGATGGGACCTAGATTCAAAAGGGGTCCATCTACACTCTAATCGCCCAAGGTTTGGCTTCCAGATCCCTGGTTCAGATCTTTGATCAAGTGGGCCCCAAGACCCTAGTATGCAAATCGACAGATCCTGTATCTGTCGATTTGGTTGAAAACCATGCCTCTGTGTTGGATTTCAACTGATCTCTTCCTCCATGATTGGGATATATAAAAAAAAATCCAAATATCACATCTAAGCAAATAAAATAATCATAATCTATTATTACTTTATATGGACATCACAGATCTTGGTCAAACACCTGGATCCTCATATAGAGAAAGAAATTTCACGATCTGTCAGTAACCAGATCTTCGTTCCTTAATCCCCTTTTTCATGATTAACGGAAACACAGAATAATCCAAAAAAATCCATAGTTTTCTGTGTATTTGAAAATATCACTCACCTTCTAGTGTAGCAGATCGTGGCATGGTTGATGTGGGATCTCGACTACTGCATCCACCAGGTCCTCTGGCTTCTTTCTCCCTGAGATCCTTCTCTGCTGCTTCCAAGGAAAGTCCCTCTGTACTTTTTACTCTCTTCTCTTCTTTAACCCAAAATGGAACAATAAAAAAGAAATGCAGAAGATAACCAGTTAAATTATTTTCGGGGATAAGGTTCGATCTCTACTGCTCCTTGGGTATCAGAACGGAAACCTTTTCTCAAGGAGATGTCGTTCTAACGACCTAACCATAACAAAATGGGCTTTAATGAGTTGGAAACAGGTTAAGAGAAACCAATTAATACAACCCAACCCAATCTAGTATCATATGGGTCAGACAATTCTGGGCCCAATCTGGACCAGATACCTAATACCTTATGGGCCAGACGGATCTGGGCCTAATCTGACCCAGGTTATTACACTTTCTCTCTACACCCACCATTGAATTTGAGATTTTCAAAACTTTCTTTGCAGTACACATCCCATCATACCTAAACTAATGTCACCTTAAACCCCACCCCCACCCTAGCCACCACCTCCCCCTCCGACAACACCCCCGAAGGGGAGGGAGAGAGGGGGGGAGGGAGAGCGAAAGGGAGAGAGAGAGACATGGAGATGGGAAGAGAGCAAGAGAGAGACACGGAGAGGGAGCGAGAGAGACAAAGAAAGGGAGAGGGAGGGAGACAAGGAGAGGGGCGATGGAGATGGAAAATAAGGTGGAGAAGGGGAGGAGGCAGAGGGCGTAGCGGTGGTGCTACTGGGCGATGGAGATGAGATGGATAATGAGGTGGAGCAGGGCAGTAGTGAGAATGGGTAGTTTGAGGATTTACCACAAGGGTTCATTCATAATATTTCTTTTTAAATAGTGAGCTTGCAAAGAAAAATGGGGATTGCTTTTAGAAGCTCTCTTTAGCCAATTCGATTAAGTTTTGAGTAGATTTTCAAAACAGCGAAAATATCCTTTGGGCTTTCAAACTCTAAAACTTATATTGTCTCCCAAGTTCTTTTTATTCTTCCTTCTCCCCTTCCTCGATCTTCACTCCCCGACAAACCTCATCCTTGGCGATCTCTAACAACTTTTGCAACCCCCAACAAGCTCTAGCAACTCGCGACAACCCATGGTAAGTCACTCATTCTTCTCTTTCCCTCCCTTTCATCATCTCCTCTCCATGTTTCTTATTCACTCCACCATTCCTTATTTTTCCTCCCCAAGTGTTCAACCACATGAATGAGAGCCATCACTAGGCCTCACCAGACACCACTGGCGACCTTAGATGCCGCGGGCAGTGCATCATATGTGTGTGTTAATGCTAACATGGAATTTGGGATTAGGGCTCTTAAATTTGGAGATTTAGGATTAGTTGATTCTCGTCATCTCAAATTTGGGTTTTAGGGTTGATTGTGTGTTTTCAATCAACAAAATACCACAAGTGCACGACGTCTATGAGTAGACGGTGGCAAGTACGGGTCAAACCCATAGAGAGCGAATCAA
Source organism: Cinnamomum chago (assembly GCA_038049695.1). Lineage (NCBI taxonomy): Eukaryota > Viridiplantae > Streptophyta > Magnoliopsida > Laurales > Lauraceae > Cinnamomum > Cinnamomum chago. The sequence continues at coordinate 35,192,790 of CP142461.1, forward strand.
TAATAAAAAAATCTAAAGGTATTATTAACAATGCATAAAACTAAAGCAACTAGAATATGAGTTGTTGATGATAATAAAGAGATAATCAATAATAATAAAATCAGGGCATCTAGAATCCATTAAGCATTACAAAACATCATTCTTTCATGTAAACACATGTTGATCATTTTTTCTACTTCAGATCTGGACCAATCAAGGTATTCAAATCGGGGTAATTTATCTTTGAAATTTATTTTTCTCAAAATAGATGGTTATTTTATAAACAATTATCATAACACCCATGACCTCCTTCCCTTTTCCTTCCCTTTATAAAAGTGTTAAAACTACCTAATAATCACCTATCAAATCTAAGCATACACTATAAAAAAGAAAATATAATCCCAAGCATAATTTATCAAAAGTAAGCGTATATGATAAAAGGCTTGTTTTAACATTGAGAACTACAAAAATGAAGGCACTTGCTGATATGAAGACAAACCTATTCTAACATTCAAGCACATAAAACAGTTAGATCAAGAAGCATTCACATGAATAGAAGGAAGTTATGACATACTTAACTTCATCTAAAGCCTCAATCACTACGTTAACTGACCATTGCACGTAAGAAAAAGAAGATCTTCATTAAGAACATTCTTAAGTACAACTTCAGCTCTTCGTAAACCTAGATTTTTACTTGGATAAGGCCCAAAGCAACCTAAAAAAAATAGAAAAAGTGAAGAACTAAATGAACTTAGATCTAGGAGTGTGTGTGTGTGTGTGTGTTGGGTGGGGTGGGTTGAGAAGAAGAGGGAAGGGGAGAGCAAGGCAGGTGGATGTCCTAGGCTAGGGAGCATGGTGATGGTTACCCCCCCTAGGGGAGAGAGAGCATGGACACGAGTCCCTATTTATAGCTTTTGTGGTTTGAGTTTCTCTCTCTCTCTCTCTCTCTCTCTTTCTCTCTCTCTCTCTCTCTTCTAACTTGGCTTGCAATCCTAGCAATGGTAATTAGAATTGAGTTGATCCTCTTTCTTTATTTTGAACACAACTATGAGCAGCGGGTCCCATGAAAAATCTCTTTGTTGCACAGTAGATAAGAATGTGTAATGTGGATTGAGCAGAGGAGGAGAAAGAAGGGGAGATAGAGAGGGGATGCAGTGGATGTCCAGATGTCCACATCCTTGGTTCTTCTTGAGTTAAAGATTTTTATCTCCTTTCTTTCTTTGACTTGATCTTCTAATCCTTCTTGGTTTCTATCTCCTTGCTGACTTATCACAAATCTCACTTGGATAACACTTCTTTGATTCAAATTCCATCTGGATTCTTCTAGAATATTCTTGATTTGAAACTCTAATCTTGATAAGAGAGAAATCTTGGAAACTTGGAGAGAGAGGGAGAAATTCTTGCAACAGTGGGACCCACCTTGGGTGTGCATAGGGAAGCACGCACAAGTGTGTGGTTTCCTTTATTTGTTTTCTCATTTTCTTTTATTTCTTTCTTCAATTTATCTTGTTCATGTGGGCCCCCATTGATTGTGACAATCCCTACAAAATAAAAGAAACAAATTGCTAACAATGAAATAATAAAAGATGCAATGCATGGGATGCATAGGTCCGATGTGAGGCCCCACCCCTTGTGGGCCCTCAAATTGAATTTGAATACTATATTATAGCCTATAATATACTAATTAATAGGGATTAGTAAGGGTAGATAGATATTTTTCTAAGTTTTAGTCTAATTAGTCATTTTGTGTATTTTATAAGTTTTATATGGTGTCTTTTATAATTGTTAGAGTTAATTAGTTAGCTAGAGGCCCTATCTAGTAATTAGGATTAATAGGAGGGTTTTCCACTTGAGAAGCTTCTAGAAACCCTACCCAAAGACCTAAATACCCATGGCCTTATCCCCATTCCTATTCAAACTAAAAGGTCCCTTTGGTCATTAGCCACCCAACATAACCTATATAACTAAACCCCCATCCGATATGTATGCTACTTCCCCTCTCTCATTTCCCTCTCTTTTCTCTCTTCTTCCCTCATTTCCCTCCAATTCTCCCATCTCCCTCCTTTTCTTTCTCTAGAAACCTATATCTAGAACTCCAAGAAGAAGAAGACGACTATCTACAACAATCTCAGCTACAACTTATTTTAAGGATCTCTCCCTCTATCTTGTTAATCTCTTCTCTCTCTTCTAATCAAGGTATGAACCTCTTCTAGTTCAATTTCTCTAGAAATCCCTCTTTCTCTCTCTAGATTTCCTTTCTTATAGCTATTCTCTTATGGATGTGGGTATAGGTGTTAAAGATCTTCTTAGATCAGAGTTTTTGGGCTGGTTTGAGTGTTTGCAAGCCATAGGAGCTGGGATTTTGTATTTGGAGCTTTGGATCTCTCTTTTCTCTCTCTATTTTATTGTTATTAGATTGAGGCAGGTGCAATATACATACTTAGCATAGAATATATGTTTTCCTTTATTTTGATTCTACAATTTCAATTCAATTGATGTATGTATGCTAAATCTACCTTTGAGCTTGGTTTTGATGGATTTTGGCCATTGATGGATGAGTTCTCTCATTTGGCAAATCAATTGCCTGGCTTGATGATGGATGATGGGTCATAGAAGTGCTTTTGTCGTTTATTATGTTTCTGTGATGAATGGTGTGGATTGGGCTTTGATTGGAAATTGGATTGAAGAGGAAGGATTCCAGAAATTTTGGATTTGTAGTAGGCCAATGTACTCGGTCGACCGACCTGCAATGCGGTCGACTGAATACACTGAAACCTGAGAAAAAACAGGTCTCAGCAGTTTTACTACAGGACTTATAGTCCAGTGTGCGCGATCAACCGAGCCTTGTTCCAGGTAGACCGAGCACATAGGGTTTCAGGAAAATAATTGAGAAGATGGATTTTTCCCTCAGACCCAGAAACCGGTGTGCGCGGTCGACTGGGCCCAATTCCGGGTCGACTGAGCACATAGGATTTTTAGGAAAAGATGGCTAAGAGCTGGGACTTTATTCCTTCAGGTCCTCAGTGTGTGCAGTTGACCACCCAGGCCAGGAGGTCGACCGAGCATACAGGTAATTATGAATTCAGGTCTTGCCTGCAAGATGACTATCTACTGATCCCAGTGTGTGGGGTTGACCGCCCAGGCCAAGGGGTCGACCGGGCACACTGTGTACAGTGACTCTTCCTAGATTTCAGTTTTTGAGGTTTATGATCGTTTGTGGGGCCCATTGACCATCCAAATAGACTTTCATTGATGTGCCAAGCCTGAGTCAAAGGTATGGCTCATCCTTGACGAGGACCACCAAGTAGGGTCTAGGTTGTGGATTCGATGATGATTAGATCATTAAACGTCGTCGAAGATGTCCGTAATCTTTGGAGCACCAAACATAATATCCATTGGCATCTGAGACTTCATTTAGAGACCAAATTACTTGAGATGGACTTGGACCTGAATGTGGACCAATACTTAGGTTGGAGTATTGATATTTCCCATTGATTCTCTTACTTGGAGGTTTATTTCACTTAGTATTACTGTCACTCTTATGTCCTTACTATTGTTTATAAAAGTTAATTAAAGGGAAAATGGATGACCTGAACCTAGGAGTACTTAGAGGTGACCTAGTGATGTGATTGGGTGAACATTGACCCGTATCTATGGCTAGGCGGGCCCTTTTATGGCCTCGGTATGGATGTGTAATACCCTAGGATGGAGAGGTTGATTATCATGGACTTATAACTCATTATGGATGATAATGGATTGTTTATTAGTGGAAATGGACTTGTGACCTCATTTGGACTGTTTAAAACCAGGCCAGGTATTTGGTGGGCCTTGGTATGGATCTAATGATTGAACTTGGACTTGGACTGTGTTCCATGGATTAAACTGGTACTTGGACTTCTTAGGGACTTTTTTAGGACCTTATTTAAGCAAGGCAAAGCCTAGATAAACACAAACCTATATTGTTTCCTTGAGTCAGCATTAACATTCACTCAGTTGTTCTAAGCTCAGCCTTTTGACTGATCATTACTGGTTGGAGTTATATGAGTGTTAAGTAGGCTAACATGATGAGGTATGTTTTAGACGGACAGTGTGATATCGGGTTCGGTCTTCTGAGTGATGAGTGTGGCGAGACATGAGTGTTATTTGTGGGGCTCATCATTCCCCAGCACTGGTGAGTTTTCCCCACCGCGACTGTGTTCAGTATGGGAGGGCTGTGGTATAATATCCTTCGGTATCCAGCTTGTGTGAATGTGCCACTTTGATGTCTGTTAGAATAGACTATTTAATTATCCTAATTCTGATTATTATCATGCTCAACTACCTAGATTATGTACCATTGTTATTCTCTTTAAGTATATGATATTTTCTACTCCTTTGATGCATACATCCTATGTTACTTGTATATTGTGACTTGCCAGATCTTTGGATCCGACACATTCTTGGTGCTTAGGTTTTGACCTATACTACGAGGACGATGTGATCATCGAGGTGCCTGTAGCTGGTGATTACAATTGGGGACCAGCTGACCAGGAGGTCAAGCTGGAGGATGGAGTGCCAGCACCAGGGGTTTGACAGTTCACATTTATTTTGGTATTTGAGCATTTTATGTTGTGAGCAGGAAGGTAGTCAGATATGTAATAAAACATTTGGTTTTCATACTTCACACATTAGGCTGGACTTCAGCTCAACTACAATTGCGTCAGTATATGATACCTTACATTTGCTTTCGCTACATTTTATATGCTTCCACAATTTAACCATTGTTATTATATTGTTAAAAAAGTTTTCAGTTGGACCTCACTGCGGACCTACGATCTTGGAAGTTCTCGAATTTTTCCGGAAGTAGCGCGCCAACTTCGAGAACTTTGACGATTTTCTCTTCTCGGTATCCAGAATTGCGGTGTTACATTGTACCTATTGCAAGATGAACTAATGCAATGCATGCAATGGGGCCACATTGCTTTAGATTCAAGTGGTGGAACCCAGGGGTGATGAAAAACGCTGATCTCATAAATTTATGCAAAATTGATGGTCGAGCTCCGAGTGCAGAGCTTCAATTGTAGTTTAGTAACCCGATGAGTATGAGGTCGATCCCTAGGGAGCGATTTGAAATTCAAATCCTTTTCAACTTGAAATTGTACCTAAAAAAGTAATAATAAAATAAAAAGGTTAAAAAAATAAAACTAGGACTCTCTATTTCTATAACTTTCTTAATTGTTCAAGATATTTCAAAGTAATTCAAATTGAGAAAACCCTAAATTACTTAGACTTCCTATCTTAACAACTTCTAACCTAAGATTTCCAATTTTTGAAGACTTTCAATCCAGTTAGAGTTCTTCTTTTGGCACAATTATAATTATTTCAAACTCTAAAAATCTCCTAAAAATTAGTGAGAATAAAAATAAATACTCCTAAATATTAGTTCCCTAATTAACTAATACTACTTATGTTAGTTTCCTAATCTAACCTATATTTTAATTAATTTTACCAAATTATTAATTAATTATCCTAACTTCCTAATTTAATCATAAAACCTATTTTCATGCAAGAACGAATGAATTTATGCAACCCTATATGAAACTGAAGCAATCCTAGAAAAATCTAAGTCTATGATGGATGCAGAAAATTTTCTAAGTCTGAAAACACCTTGTTCTAAGCCCAACTTTTCACACCTGAACGACTGACCTATGCAACCCTATATGTCACTCGTTCGAGATCCTTTTTCATCTCGTGTTGCAGTGACTCTTTTGCCCGAACCATTAGTAGCAGTGCAAACACTATCATTTCTGTTATCTTTGCGGATGAAGAAAGAATGTAATCTTTTAGAAAGAGAGAAGTGCTTGGAATTCTTGGATTGATGGGGTTTCTTGCAATATTCTTGGTACTGTCAGGGTTGATAGCAACGCAGGTATTACATTTTTTTTCTTGGTAGAATGTGGAAGTTAGAGTCGACGTCGACCCTCAACACTAAAAATGAAGGTTTACGTCGTCCCTCAACACTGAAAATGAGACCAGGAAGGCTGATTTGGTGTGAGTTTGGCTAAAGTGACATTTTTGGTATAGTGGTCACACAAAGTGTTTTTTCTAATAAAATCCTCAAAAAGTATTGAAGTTGGTCGTATTCTGTTTAGATTAATAAACACGATACTTTGTTCATGGCAACGTAGTCACATATCAGTGACCAATTTAGATTTTGGATTTTTGAATATTTATTAATGGTCTATTCAACTTCAAGTTCTTCAAGGATATTATAATATAATTTTTCTTTTCCAACAAATTTAACAGGTAAGATAAATTCATCTCATGCTTGAAATTTAGATTGAGTTCCAAAATGCCCATGTGGTAATGGAAGAAACTTGTCATTTGTCAAAGAAGTCGGACTATCTAGAATCAAGATTGAAGCCCATATGTACGAAGGTGGTGTTAGAGATAAGTGGTCCACATGACCGCATGTCTAATAGTTGAAGGGCCCCACTTCTAATGGGTTGGTGAAGCCTGATCTAGACTTTATTCTATTACATGGGTTTATCTGTAATTTATCGGTTTAATATGGACCATCTGTTATAAGACCGGATCCGACGGTTGTGGGTGTCCAAAGGTTTAGGGCTTCATTTGTTTATATTGGGTGGTGAGAGCATTGTACTCATGGTGAGATTGAGAGAAAGCAAGAAAGACAATGATTGATTGTACTCTTGTGGGTATCTCCAATAATAGTGAACCGGCGTGAATCTCTCGTGGACGTAGGCAATCTTACCGAACCACGTAAATCTGTGTCTCGTGGATTGATTGTATGATTAATTGATTGTCTCGTAGATCGCATGCGTGTTCCTACCCCCTAACAACTGGTATCAGAGCCTAAGGTTTCCAGTGCTTGGTGTTGAATGCAATCAAGGCAGAGATTGAATTGGGTCTTGGATAGAGGATCGACACTTGATCCTCGTGAGACGACGATCGAAGATTAGAGGTAGAATCAGGTGGGCCAGACTTGAGGAAGACGCGCAGAAATTTCTTTGTTGCAGAGAATGGTAATTGAAACAGAAAGAAGTCGCACATCAAAATCATAACTGTTGAAGATCAATAGATCAGATCCATCGAAGGTGGGCCACTGACAGAATCTGACCGAAGAAGGATCGCTACTCGAGTTATAGAATCAGTTGAACAAGGTTCGGATCTTTGTTGAGAAGCAGATCAGTTTGAGCTTGTTACAACAACATAGAGTATCCAAGTTTTGTGATCATCGCTGCCCACTCGCCGCTCGTCCCCATCCCCGGAACTGGAATAGGAGAGAACCGCAGTCGTCGCCTTCCCATCATCGCCGAGGAAGATCGGAGCCGTGCGCACCGTTGTCAGAGAAGTTACAACTGCCGCTTCTCGTCGGCAGTGATTCATCGTAGTCTGAGAAGACAGCCGCAAGAAGGAGGCACAACGCTTGTTGCAGACGTTAGGTGGAAGAAGGAGACCTTTCCTAGTTGGGTCCATTCCAAGTCAAGTCCGACCCGTTTGCTTCTGAAGCCCAGCAGCAGTTGCAGGGTCTCCCAGGTCTCTGGTTAATTCCAGGTCAGGTCCAACCCACCCGCTCTAGAAGCCCAGCAGTAGAAGCAGCCAGACGCTGACGTCATCTATATGGGCAAGTCAGTTTGACCGTGTTAAACGTCCAGAATTGATTCTTGATTTCTAGAGCCATTTGAACTCAGAATTGCACTCCTTTTTTTTGTTGGATTTGTACCAATGAGATCTACAAGGTAGATGAAACGGATTGACAATTTGACAGATAGAGATTCATCAAGTAGATAGAGCTTGGTTTGAGTGGGAGCAATGATGGACGACACGAAGCTTACGATTGAGAAGTTTAATGGCACAAACTTTACGTTCTGGAAGATGCAGATTGAAGATCTCCTCTAGCAGAAGAGTTTTTACTTACCGCTTGAGGGAAAAGCCAAGAAACCTATAGCAATTTCAGATACAAAATGGAAGGTACTTGACAGGAAAACCTTATGTGCGATTCGACTCTCTATCAAAGTCTGTTACATTCAATATATTAAAGAAGAAAACCACTAAAATGTTATGGATGCCTTATCACGAGTGTTTGAAAAGCCTTCTGCTTCAAATAAAGTTTTATGAATAAGAAATTTGTTTAACATCAAGATGGTTGAAGGTGGGGTTGTTGCTGAATACCTGAACAAGTTTAACGCGGTCATGAGTTAGTTATCCTCGATTGCCGTAGAATTCGATGATGAAATTTGGGTTGTTGGTTTTATCTTCTTTACCAGATAGCTGGAATGGTATGGTTGCATCACCGAGTATTTCTTCAGGATCAACCACACTGAAGATGTTAGGAGTGCTATCCTCGATGAGGAAATTTCCAAAAGACCTTTAGGTGAATCATCAGGAAGTGCATTAAATGTGGGAAATAGAGGAATGTCATTTGAGAGAGAGCAAAGTCGTGGAAGATCAAAATCAAGGAGCTAGTCACGATCTTCAAAAGGCAGAATTGAGTGCTAGAATTGTGGCAAGAAATGATATTTGAAAAAGGACTTAAGAGCTCCACCAAAGAAATACAAATAAAAGAAGCGTAATAAGGACAATGAAGCTTCCACAAATGTCATAGGTGATACTGTTCAAGATACTTTAATTCTTGCTTTTGATTATAAATCTGAATCTCGGGTTATAGATTCTGGTGCGTCCTTTCATGCTACTACACAAAAAATATCTCAAAAATTATGTACAAGGCGATTTTGGAAAAGTTTATCTCGGTGATGATGAACCTTGTGATATAATTGGTAGGGGAGATGTTCAGGTTAAATTGCCAAATCGTGGTATATAGCAATTGAAATATGTCAGACATATACCCAGCCTAAAGAGAAACCTCTTATCGGTTGGTCAACTTGCAAGCGCTGGTCACGTAACTGTCTTTGCAGATGATTTCTGAAAAGTTACAAAAGGGAGTATGGTTGTTGTTCGCGGTAAAAAAGAAGGAACTCTTTACTTGACTATAGGGCTGTCAATCCGGCCCTTTGACGAGGGGGCCTGACCCGCAAAAACCCTCAAAGCGAGGGCTTCTTTTTTTGTCCTAAAGCCCGAGGGTAGGGTAGGGCCCAATTTTGAAAAGCTCGCAATATTGAGGGCCGAGCTAGAGCTTGACTTTCTAGCCTGAGGGGGCCCGACCCGGCCCGCTGTTTATTAAGTATTAATATAAAATATAAAATATAAAATATATGATATATTTATAATATATCTAGGCAACTTGGGCCTCTTGAAAATTTTGTAAGACCCAGGCCCAACCAAGCCTTTCCTTTTCTCTATTTACAGCAATAAGAAATTATCTAAATGCCCAGCCCATAGTCCCATAAACAATCACTTATTTGGGGCATTTTAGACTTTTATTAAAAAGTCATAATTACCCCACTTGGGGTAAATTGCAACGGTTATATTGAGGGGTAATGTGGTCTTTTGATCCTAAAAGATCCTAAAATGTCTCTCTATATGATCTCTTTCATCGTTGGGTAAACCTCACAGAACGAAAGTTCAAAGCGGCCTCTTCTCATTTTTGATCTCTCCCTCTGATCTTGAAGTTCATTTTCGATCTCTCCTTCTCTGATCTTGAAGTTGCTATTAATCTTGCTATCAAAAGTCACTACGCTCAGCATTTTGTTATTCTTCTAGCTCTCACTCACAGTCTGAAGTCACAACAGTAACACTCACTCAAAAAGTCACTGTGCTCATCATTTTGTTCTTTCTTCTACCATTCCAAAGGCTGATTTGAATATGGATTTAAGATTTGAGGTGAGTTTTATGATCTGGGTTGTGTTCAAAATCTGTTCTTTCATTATGGATTGAGTTTTTATAATCTGGGTCGTGTTCAAGATATGTTGTTTTATCATGGATTGAGTTTTTATCATCTGGGTCTTGTTCAAAATCTGTTCTTTCATGATGGATTGAGTTTTTATCATCTGGGTTATGTTCAAAATCTGTTCTTTCATGATGGATTGAGTTTTCATGATCTGGGTCGTGTTCAAGATCTGTTATTTTTTTTTATCATGGATTGCATTTTTATCATCTGGGTCGAGTTCAAAATCTATTTTTTTTCTTTTCATTGATTCAATTCTTATGATTCAAAATCTATTCATTTTGGTGGATTTTAGAGAAAAGGCATGTTTTTCGTTTCAAAAACTATTATTTTTGTTGGATTGAGTTTCATATGATCTGGGTAGTTTCAAAACCTGTTTTTTGTGATGCTTTTGGGCATGCATGGAATGTCTTTCTTGGATGTTAAAATTAGAGTATAATTTTTATATGTATTCTTTAAAAGATTGGTTGTGAGAAAGAAATGATGTCTCGAGGAAGAAAGAAAGGCATATCTTCTTTCCTGTTGTTTTGCTTTAGATTCATAGATTGTTTAATTTTGTTTTCCTGGAGGTCTTTGGTTTGTCTTCCTGATGTTGAGAAAAGAAAAAGCCTTTTTTTCTCTCCTCTTTTCCTTCACAATACATGTAGTCATATATCTACAAAACCCCTTTAGATGCAATTTTTTTTAAAATGGTCTGTTAGTACCGATTCACAACTTTTGTTAATTGAAATAGTTCATATTAATTTCCTCTCTACCGCATGAATATACAAATATTAATTTATTTGTTTAGCCCCTTATAGATGTCTCTATTTTTATTTTCTTTTGTAAATATTTAGGCAACAAAATTAAGATAACAAGCGCCACGAATCAGGCATTGCCTTCCAACTTAGTATTCTTACATCTCTTTTTTACTTTAATATTATTTATAAATTTCATACAGAGTTTTTATTTTAATCTTAGATTAATTTATCAACTATGTTTGCTCATAATGTTGCCAATGATAGCTCTCATGAGCCCATCCCCATTGAGGTGGATGTGAGTACCCATGGGCCCTTTCAACTTCCCTCCTCTTCCTCACCCACTCTTATTCCTTTTTCATCTAATACAATTTCTATTCATGCTCCAACTAACACAAACTCGGGTTCTACGGAAAAAAAAAAACTCAAGAAGATCAAGTATTTGGGATCATTTTAAACAATTGGAAGTTCTTAAAAAATAAAAAAGATGGAACTGAAAAATAATGTCGTGTTGCTGAGTGTATGTATTGTAAGAAACAACTAAATAATGATAAAAGAAATGGAATTACCCACATAAATAACTTGATACTTTAACGAATCATATACCAAGAGACCTAGACATAATAGAAACCAATAATCATTGCATGCGGCTTTTGCCAAAGTCAATGATGCTTCAGTTATCCATAAATTTGACCAAAAACAATGTAGAGATGCATTTGCAAGAATGGTAATTTTACATGAGTATCCATTTAATATTGTGACACATGAAGGTTTTATTGAATACTGTAAAATTCTACAACCTCAATTTAAAATGGTGTCACGTAACACCGTTAAGTCTTATTGTACGTATAGAAATTTACAAATAAGAGAAACTTAAGATTTCTCAATTAATTGATGGCATATATGTAGACAGCTTATTTTGGCACCCTACGAGGGGTGATTCAGTCCACCCTATTTAATGATGTCCTGATTAGGTCTCGAGTCAAAGATTACCTATCATTTCTAGATCTCTAATCACCCTATTTAATGATGTCCTGATTAGGTCTCGAGTCAAAGATTACCTACCATTTCTAGATCTCTAATCGCCCTAGGAGTCAGCTCGTTGCAACCTACTCGTTGAGAGCTTTCCGCTCACCCTGAAAATTGATTCATCGTGACCTACTCGCCGAGAGCTTTCCGCTGATGTGTAGAATGTGGAAATCTGACGAGTAGATCAAAATCTATGAAGCCTGGGCTCCAACGATGATAACATGATCCAATCCAAAACCGAGCCAAACCCAAACCTGAACCTAGACCCAGCCTAAGTACCAAAATCCACCTGAACCCAGACCCACCAGGCCTGGCCCAATGAACTCCATCCCAGGCTGAACCTGACCCTATCGAACCCATTAAACCGGGCCCAAACCCATCTAATCTGAACCCAATCCAGCCTGAACCCAACCCAGACCCGGCCTGGCCGACCTGGCCCATCAGCTGCATGGGAAAGGAGACTCTCCCCTTCCCCCTGATATCTCTCTCTCCCTCTCAATCTCTAACCCCCGGTCCCTATCTCCATCCCTCTGACGCCAGAATTCTCCCTCATCTCGATCGCTCCTTCTTTTTCTCTCTTCTCCCAGACGACGATCTCACGTCTCCGAGAACTCCTTGCACCCATCATCCTCCATCTCACGCACTCATCGCCATCCCCTGCAACCCATCATTCCCTCTCCGTCCCATCAGCCCCATCTCTCCCGTCTAGCCCTGCACCTGCCACCCTATACCCTCTTCACCTCCCTGACAGACGGCCACAGCAGCACCGCCAAGCGCGTGCAGCAGCCCCCGGACGTCCGCAGAGCCTTCATCTTCCTCCTCCGCCTCACGCGACGCCTTCCTCTGCGCCAGGTACATCTCTTCCCCTGCCCACACCTTCTTCTTCCCCTTCCTTTTCTTTTTCTTTCTCTCTCTTCTTCCTCTTCCCTCATAGCACTCTGCACAACACCTGCACCTCTCCTCTTCTTCTTTCTTTTCTTCTTTCCCTTCTCTCACTACACTCCACCACACGCACGTCCACACCTTCTCCCCCCGTTTTCTTTCTCTCTCTTCTTCCTCTTCCACCTGCACGCCCCCCACCGAGCCATCTCTTTTTCCATCTTCCCTTCCTCTTCTTCTTCCTCCACCGCACCACCCATCACACCGCTTCACTGCTGCACTCCACCCTCATAGCCCCTGTGCACCCACTTCTTTTTCCGCTTCCTCTTCCTTTCTTTTCCACCTCTCACTCCCCACTGCACCGTCGCACACCCACTGAGCACTCCTCCCTCACTATTGCACCCATCTGACTAGCCCATCCATCTGAACCGAACCCATGCATGCCTTTTTTCTTTTCTTGCATTGAATTTAGCTTCATATTTATTCATTGATTCTTTTTATGATGTTTCATGCATCTTAATATGCCCATGCATTTAAATTGAATTCTTATTTTGCTATTTGTTTCAATTTATTCTCAATTTACCCATGCACCTATGTTAATCTTTTTATTTATTCATTTCATCATCTTTTATACATCAAACATGCCATGCATCTAGGTAGTGTTTTATATCATTAATTATTTCAATTTATCCGGAGTTCATGCATCCCAATATGCCATGCGTTAATTAGATTGGTATTTTAGGCCATTACTTGTTTGAATTGTCTTTATCTGTACATCTCAACATGCCCATGCATCATATAACTTAGTTGCATTTTTATTTCTTATTTTTTTAGATGCAATTTAGGATTGCATAATTCAAACAACTCCCCCCCTCCCCCCAGAAAAGGAAACAAAAGAATAAAAAATAGAATTCTAAGTATTAGATTAATTAAAACAATTAGGTTAGGTTTAATAATTAATTTCCCCTCCTCCTCCCCTCTCATTAGGATTAGGAAATTTATTTAGAAAAATCTAAATTTATTTAGGTAGATTAATAAATAAAAATTAGCAATTTATTCTCTCTTCTCCTCACCTTTCATTAGGTTTAGGAAAATCAATTTAGGAAATTTTAGATACCAAAACCAAAAAAAAAAAAAAAACAAACAAAAAAAAATAAATCCAAAAGACCAAACACAGAATAAAAAAAAAAAAAAAAAAAAAACAAAAAGACTAAAAACATGGTAAAAGATATTAAAAACCCAAAATATTAATAAAATCGGAGTTAGAAATTAAATAATGGTTTAGGCTGATCAGGTCAGACCCCAGACCCAAATCTAGGTCTCCGCTTAGCCAGGTTAGACTACTTTTAGTTTCTTTCATTTTAATAGGTTAGGTCCTACCTCTCTCCGGGCCCCACTAAGGGATTGGGAGAGTGGATGGGCAGTTGGAACCTTACGATAGGTAAGTGATCCATTAGAGAAATGAATTAGTTAGATTAAATCCAAGTATGAAACACCCCCTAGATTGGCCCTTCTAGCCCCAATTATTAAAACCTAAAAAAAACTATAAAACCAAGAAACCAACCCCAAAAATATTTTCTTCTCTTTTCCTCCACCTTCGGTGCCAAATATTCATTTGAAATAAAAAATTAAAGGGAATAGAGGTTGATCCTGAGAACTTGAACTCACGGGAATGATGAGACGAGACGAGTTATTTCACACACACCAATATCATTTTATTTACCTTCGGCCCATCATCGGCCGCCCTCAATCAATCGTGGTGCATCATATCGGCCATTTTTATTTACTTCCGGCCCATCATCAGCTATGCACTCTTATCACTTGCGTATCGCACGCAAACTTACAATATTCACAACTCGAAGTTTCGTCTACATCGCTCTTTCAATACGAAGAATCAACCTTTAAACCCTAGGTCGTCAAAGGACGTTGAAGGGGGCTACCCGAGAACGGGGCCGACCCTCTTCTGAATATTTGGCACCTTCCCCCTATTTTTCTTAATTTATTTCCATTTTATTTCATTGACCCCCTAGAATACTTGGATTTAACTCTAATTAGTTTACATGGCCCTGAATGTTGATTTCCCTTCCTTTTCATTATGACCCTACTTTGAGACTCATAATTTGACCCAAATTGAAAGACCCAAATTAAGTGACGAGACAACCGTCGTGTGTCGCCGGCGGCACATAAGACGAGAAAAAGGACCCATCACATTTTCTCCCGCTTTCTTTCGGCCATTGTTGAAGGACGGTGTTACGACCATATCCGTAACTGGCAATCATGATCCGTTGATTTTGAGGGTAGTCTGAATCCTCATTTTCGATGTAAACTTTTTAATATCTCATACAATTGAATGACAATTTTCTTCTCCGGGGGGGGATCAAAATTCACATCCGGCAATTTCATCAAAGATTAGTCTCACATCTGATATGTGGATCTAAAATCAGACAATAGGTTACATGTCTATTACTGTACATTTTATTGATTCTGATTGGAAGTTAGATAAACATATAATTAACTTTGTTAATGTTGACCCGCCCACACTGGGGTA
This sequence comes from Cinnamomum chago, assembly GCA_038049695.1. Classification (NCBI taxonomy): domain Eukaryota; kingdom Viridiplantae; phylum Streptophyta; class Magnoliopsida; order Laurales; family Lauraceae; genus Cinnamomum; species Cinnamomum chago. The sequence goes on from CP142461.1 coordinate 35,207,809, forward strand.
GTCTTAGCTGAAACTATTAAAACTAATTTAATAAAATAGAAAATTAATGATAGAATATTTTGCTTAACTTTAGATAATTGCACCACAAATGATGCCATGGTAAGGACACTTAAAAAACTTTTTACAAAAAAAAGAAGAAAAAGGATGGCATCCCACTAAATGGTAGCTTGTTTCACATGCATTGTACTGCACATATTCTCAACCTCATTGTGCAAGATGGGTTGAAAGAAATAACCTCTACAGTTCAAAATATTAGAGATACATTGAAATTCATTAAAAATTCAACAACTCGTATATATAAGTTTGGTGAAATGGTTAGTGAATTAGGGCTAAGTAGCACTAGGGGGTTACCTATTGATGTTTTAACTAGATGGAACTCCACCTACTCAATGTTGGAGTGTGCATTAATATTTAGAGAAGTTTTCAATTCACTAGGGTTAGAAGACTCAAACTACAAGAACATTCCTTCAGAGGAAGAGTGGGAAATAACTAGTATAATATGTGAATTTTTGAAGTGTTTTTATGAAGTTATTTTAAAATTTTCAGGAAATAAGTACCGATCCATTCATTTATTTTTACCAGAAGTGATTAAAATACATAGTTTATTGGTAAAAAGCTAGATAGTGAAGATATCTTTTGTAGAAATATGGCTAGAAAAATGAAGGAAAAATTTGATAAATATTGGGAGCAGTATAATAAGGTATTTGAAATGGCCATACTTCTTGATCCTACACGCAAGTTGTTATATTTAGAGTATGCTTTAAGAAAGTTGTATGGATCAAGAGAAGATATAAGTATTCGTCGAGCTGATATTCTTAGACTCTTTAGAAATCTTTATAAAGAGTATTGTGTGATATATGATACACTAACAACAACATTGTCAAATGTGGATAAAGTTGATTTAGCAAAATAACCTACTAAGTTTGAGGATGAATGGTTCGTATTTGAGGAACAAATGACCCAGGCCGCAATTGTAGAAGAAAAATATGAATTAGATCGTTATTTGGAGGAGCCAAGGGATAAATCTATAAGTTTCAATATACTGGATGAGTGGAAAGTCAATTCGGCAAAATATCCAGTTATGTCAAGAATGGCTTGTGACATTTTAGTAATTCCAATTTCTACAGTTACTTTTGAATCGACATTTAGTACTGGAGGAAGAGTACTTGACCAGTATAGAGTCGTTTAAAATATGATACTGTAGAAGTCTTAATTTGTGCACAAGATTGGATACGTTCGCAACAACACAATGATGATAATGCATTAAATGAATTTTTAGATATTCAAAAAGTAGATTAAATAATTAAATAAAGAGTTATTGGTATTTTTTTTATATGTATTATCATTTATAGAACTATTGTTACATGTTTTTTTTTTGTTTTACATCATTAGAAAAAATTATTTTATCCCACCACCAACCTTCCAATATAAAAAAGTTTTTAACTCCGCCATGCTGCCTTTTGGGTTGTATTGCTGGTTCCCAGCTCGAACAAAGGAGGAGGGTTAGATTGGAAGTCGGTGGTGATGTAAGAAAAAATTATTTTCTTTAAAAAAAAATTATCTCTTTTTGGCCTTGGCCCGGCCCTAACCCTTGAGGGTAGGGCAAGGGCTTAAAAATTACAAGCCCGTTATGAATGTCAAGGGCTTTTGCTCGGTTAGGCCCTGCCCGCACATGTGAGGGTAGGATAAGGGCTTACCTTGGCCCGGTACGTCCTTGCCATTTGACAGCCCTACTTGACTAACAACTCTACAAGTTCCATTATAGTTGCACATAAATGCATTGACTTAAACACATGGCACTATAGACTTGGATACATGAGTGAGAAAGGGATAAAGATTCTTCATTCTAAAGGTAAGCTGAAAGGACTCAAGTCGTTGGACTTAGATTTATGTGAAAACTGTATTTTCGAAAAGCAGAAGAAAGTTATATTCTCTAAAATAGGTTGGGCACGCTGATGTCAGAAAGGTTGGAATTAATACATACAGATGTGTGGGGACAAACTCAGGTACCTTCTCTTGGTGGATCTTCTTGCTTTATTACATTCATTGATAATGCTACTAGAAAACTATGGGTATATCCTATGAAACACAAGTCTGACGTGTTTCATGTTTTCAAGAAGTGGAAAACTTTGGTTAAAAATGAAACATGTTTGAAAGTGAAATGCCTAAGATCTGATAATGGGGGAGAGTAATGCAGTAAAGAATTTGAAGAGTATTACGCCAAAAATGGCATTAGGTGAGAGAAGACCATTCTCAATATACCACAGCAAAATGGTGTGACAGAGCACATGAGTAGGACAATTATTAAACGTGCCAGAAGTATGAGGCTACATGTTGGATTGCCCAAGCAGTTTTGGGTGGAATCAGTGAAGACTGTTGAATACTTGATCAATCGGGGGCCTTCAGTACCTTTGAATAGTGGACTACCAGAGGAAGCTTGGAGGAAACTTGGACTAGAAAAGTGGTAAACCTTTCACACTTAAAAGTATTTGGTTGTATCTCTCATGTTAATGTTGATGTTAAAAAAAGAACAAACTAGATTTTAAATCTAGAAAATGCACTTTCATTGGATATAGTTCTGATGAGTTTGGTTACCGCTTCTGTGATGAGGAAAATAGAAAAAATCATTAGAAGCAGAAATGTTATATTTAATGAAAAAGTGATGCACAAAAACAAAGACAAGGTGCAGGATGACAGCAATGAATATTTAGAACTGGATGACACTTCTAAAAATGATATACTTGAAGTACATGGAAACAAAAGCACGCAAGTGGGCCCTCAAACACCTGCCCCGATATGAAGGCCATCTAGGGCTCCTAAGCCTACACAGTGTTATTCACCTTCTTTGTATTACTTGTTGTTAACTGATGCTGGTGAGCCAGAATGTTATGAAAAAGCATTGCAGGTTGAAACTCAGGCTAGGTGAGAATGAGTCATGGAAGATGAGATGCAATCTTTATTATCAAATTAGACATGAGACTTAGTTTAGTTGCCCGAAGGAAAGAAAGCATTGCACAACAAATGGGTGTATAAATTGAAGGAAGAACATGACGGTAGCAAGCGATACAAAGCCAGATTAGTTGCAAGAGGCTTCTAGCAGAAGGCAGGTATTGATTAGTTTGAGTTATTCTCCCGTGGTTAAATTGAATACAATCATAAGTGTTTGGAACATTACAGCGGTAGAAGATTTACATCTTGAGTAGTCAAATGTGAAAACTACGTTTCTCCATGGTGACTTAGAAAAAGACATCTACATGCATTAGCCACAAGGATATGTTGTACTAAGAAAGGAACAAAATGGTGTGTAAGTTCAAAAAGAGTTTATACGGGTTGAAGCAAGCCCCAAGACAATGGTATATTAAATTTAACAGGTTTATGTGCAACACATGTTACAAACGATGACATGCATACCATTGTTGTTATTTCAAAAGTTTTGATAACTGTTACATTAATCTACTCTTGTACGTAGATGATATGCTCGTTGCAGGTTCAAATATGCATGAAATAAAAAAATTGAATAAACAATTGTCACAGGAATTTGAAATGAAGGATTTGAGTGTTGCAAAATCAGATTCTCAGCATGAAAATTAGTGGAGACAGGAAAAGTCGCACATTGAAGGTGTCCCAGGCAGAATATGTTGAAAAAGTGTTAAACAGGTTCAACATGTAGGGTGCTAAGCCAGTTAGCACTCCATTGGCCAGCCACTTCAAACTCTTAAAAGAGTTGTCTCAAAAAAAAAATAAGAGAAGGAGAACATGTCCAAGGTCCCATATTCTTCAGCTGTTGGTTGCTTGATGTATACTATGGTTTGCACTAGGCCAAACATTGCTCATGTAGTGGGAGTTGTAAGCAGATTTATGAGTAACCCCGGAAAAGCCCATTGGGAAGCGGTTAAGTGGATTCTCAAATATCTGAAAGGCACCACAAATGCAACATTGTGTTTTGGAGGATCAGAAATCAGATTGCATGACTATGTTGATTGGGACTTGGCAGAAGATCTTGATAAAAACAGAAACACTACCAGATATGTCTTCACATTGGGTAGTACAACAATTAGTTGAAAGTCTCAACTGTAGGACGTTGTTGCACTTTCAACCACTGAAGTAGAGTATGTTGCCACTACAAAAGCTAGTAAGGAAATGATTTGGTTACATGAGTTAATGGAAGAGTTGGGTAAGAAGTAAGAATTTAGCAGGCTTTACAGTGACAGTAAAAATGCCATTCATCTTGCAAATAATTCAGCCTTTCATCTAAAAACCAAATACATTCACATTAGATATCACTTCATACGGTGGCTTCTAGAAGAAAAAGTGTTGAAACCGGAGAAGATTTTATCAAGTGAAAATCCTGCAGATATGTTCACAAAGAAGGTGACTATAGAGAAGTTAAAGTTATGCTCGGCTTCAGTTGGTCTTCAAGCATGAAGATTAGGTATTAAGATTCTTAGTCGCGTTCTGTTATTGTCAAAGCCATTCAGTATGATCAATCTTCAAGTGGGAGATTGATGGGTTGGTGAAGCCTAATCTAGACTTTATTATATTACAGAGGTTTATTTGTAATTTGTCGGTTTAATCTGGACCATCTGTTATAAGGCCGGATCCAACTGTTGTGGGTGTCCAGAGGTGTAAGGCTTCATGCATTTATACTGGGTGGTGAGAGCATTGTACTCATGGTGAGATTGAGAGAAAGCAAGAGAGATAGTGAGTGATTGTACTCTTATGGGTCTCTCCAATAATAGTGAATTGGCGTGAATCTCCCATGGACATAGGCAATCTTACCAAGCCACATAAATCTATGTCTCATGGATTGATTGTGTAATTGATTGATTGTCTTGTAGATCGTGTGCATGTTTCTACCTAGAACAACTCCAAGTCAACTCATAAGGTTTCCCGTTTAGTCTTGATTTTATTAAATCTTTCTTCGATTCAATTTGGGAAAGTCCAATCAATCAAGATTCTTGGTTGACTAATCATTAAGGAAACTAAGGAAACTTATTGCTAATTTATTTCTTTGATGGGAAGAAATCTCTTTCGGGTTATTTTATAAAAAGAATTTTCCAGTTCTCTCCCTTAACTCACGTTATTTTGCAAAGTACCTATTAACTCCCACGCATTTTGGAGTGAGTGATAAGGGAGATATGAGAAAACCCACAAGCTATTGATCTCTCAGCGAGAGAAGGCTTTAACTCATGTTATAGAAATGGACCTCATTATATTACCTTAATGTATTTGGTTGAAATGGATAATGCTAATTATTAGACACCTTTTTCATTGATCTAGTTTCATTAATGATGATTCCATTTTCTTGATTGATTTTGTGCAGATTTAGTGAATTGTTGAAAAGCAAGATTAATTTAATTTAGACCAACAAATAGGAATCTTAGATTTATCCTATTGCTTTTCCTCAGTTTATGACTTGATTAAATGGAATCATTAATGTTGTGGTACATGGAAGACATTATGTCGCATTATTGATGTTTGTCCACCACGATCCACATTAATGGTTTCATTTAGTTATTGTATATAAGATTTAGTATAAACAAGAGTGACTGGGCTACTTTTCTTTCAAATGAGTGGCCACTCGTCGGGATTTTAAAATAGAGTCATTTTATATAACAAAGTTTTTAAAAATAAAAAGAAAAGGTGGATTGCATATTTGTGGTTATCATGGCGAAGTGGGAGATCACATATGTGTGGTCATTCGGACCAAGTGGGAGATTGTTTGATGTAATTGGTCTCATGACCACATGTCTAATAGTCGAAGGGCCCCACTATAAGTCAACTCATAAGCTTTCCCCTTTAGTCTTGATTTAATTAAATCTTTCTTGGATTCAGTTTGGGAAAGCCCAATTAATCAAGATTCCTGGTTGATTAATCATTGAGGAAACTAAGTAAACTTATTGCTAATTGATTTCTTTGATGAGAAGAAATCTCTTGGGTTATTTTATAAAAACGGTTTTTCGGTCTTCTCTCTTAACTCAGTTATTTTTGCAAAGTATCAATTAACTCTCACTACATCTTAGAGTGAGTGACAACAGAGATAGGAGAAAACCCAAAGGCTGTTGATCTCTCAGCCGAAGAAGGCTTTAGATCAATCTATACCGCTCATCGTCAAGATCATGGCTCAAGGTACGCTTTTAATCTTTTAGATTATCCATTGTTAATGCATAGATCAAGATCCATATGTTTGATTTGTATCGTAAACCGTATTAGATTTTAACAATAATAATATACTCATTAACTCTCACGCATCTTGGAGTGAGTGACAAGGGAGATAGAAGAAAACCTAAAGGCTGTTGATCTCTCAGCAGGAGAAAGCTTTAGATAAATCCATACCGCTCATCTTCAAGGTCATGGCTCAAGGTATGCTTTTAATCTTTTAGATTATCCACTGTTAATGCATAGATCAAGATCCATATGTTTGATTTGTATCGCAAACCATATTAGATTTTAACAAGCAGAACACATGAAAACATCTTTGAATGCTGTCAACAAAAAAATGATAGCAGATTTAGAGTTGTCATGCAAAAGTTAATTATATGTTATATCATATTTGTTGAAAATTATTGTTAACTCCGTGTGCAGAACATATAATATGTTTTTTTTTTTTAACCCAGCGAAGAGGCAGCTGGGACTTGAGACTCATGACACAACTCATACATTTGAGGTGATGGAAACTCACACGTGAGTGGGGAAATAGACACGCACATGCAAGGAGACATAGACACCACTAACATATGTGAGGTAATGAAAACTCACACATGCAAGGAGACATAAACACAATTCACACATGCAAGGTGATGATCCTTGCCATAGTGGTAAGGAGCCATTCTTGAACATAGAAGATGTTGATGTTGGCTTTTATGAATCCAAAGTTTCACTCATTTTCCATTTTAAAAATGAATTCTGTTGTTTCATTCATGTTCTAGTGGGTTTAATTAGGCCTGTCAATGGGCCGGGCCGGGCCTCGGCATGGGTTATCCAATCCCGTCCCAAATATTGGACAGGCCTGCTGGGGATTGTCCAATCCCGGCCCTAAATTGAGCGGGCCTATGTCAAATCCCATCCCGTACGGGCTCGGGTTGGGCCGGGTCCGAGCCTGGGCTTTAGTTTTTTTTTTGCTAAAGGGTAAATTATATTGAAAAGAAGGGGGGAAAGGGAGGAAAAAGAATACAAAGCCTCAGAAGAGACCACCAAAAAAAACAAGGGCCGAAGCAGAAGAGGAAAACAAAAAACTCCTAAGAGAAAAGAAAGAGAAAAGAAAGCTCCAGCAACTCAGCTTGAGAGATCTCAGAACTGAGGAGCTGGCTCAAAAAGGAGAGGCCTACGGAGATACGGAGAGAAGCAGAACACTCCTGCCTACCAGCTAGACAACTCAAAACCTGCGATCTGAGGAAACTCTCAAAGAAGCAGCCATAGCAGTCAGGTGAGGGCTGACAAATGGAGAATTCATATGCTTGAGAGAGAAGGAGATAGCTTCGGATAGGTTGGCCTGGATGAAGTGGAAGGAGGGTCTGCGCTCTTCAAAGATTGCTTCATTCCGAACTTTCCATAGGAAATATAAGACATTGATGAATATAGCTGCCGTAAGCTTGATTCCATTTGCATCTGAAGAAGAAGAGAAGGACTTCCACAGAGTGGAAGGAGAGAAATTGGTTGGAGGGGGAACCTCTGCTGCTTGGAGCAACCAGAACCAAATTGTTTTAGCTACTTCACATTTGAAAAAGAGGTGACTGACTGAATCTTCTTCTGCTCTACAGAGGGTGCATCTAGAGGCAAGGGAAATTCCTATCCGCTTGAGCCAAGTTTCTGAAGGAAGTCTGTTGTGCATCAGACGCCACCCGAAGCAGTTTACTCTAGGAGGTGAAAGAGAATTCCAAACCAACTTGGGCCATGGAAGACGAGGACCTCTTTGTCTGATTTTCTGCCAAGCAGAACTTTGAGTTAGCTTCCCATCTGAAGAGTCTTTCCAACTAAGAGTATCACTTGAACCTGGATTTAAAATTTGATCCTTGAGAAGATGAAGAAGGTGCTGCTGGATGGGAGGAGATAGATGCTCTGGGGGAACCCAAGTCCCTGCTTGAAACAGAGAAGAGAGACGCTGATCTTTTGGAAATAGGTGGCCTGGGAAGCTCGAAGAGATAGGAACTCTGTCTGACCAGGAATCGTGCCAGGCGTTGATGCTCTGACCGTTGCCTAGGGTCCAGGAGCTTCCTTGATGAATAATGAAGGCTGATCTTCGAATTTTTTTCCAGATACTAGAGCCATAAACCGAATTATCTGAGCTCCATATGGGGCGGTATTTGAAGTAGCAATTCCTAAACCATTTAGGCCAGAGGTAATTAGAGGTAGATGCTTGCCATCCAAGCTTAAGAAAAGCTGCTATGTTCACCTCTGCTATTTTTCTTATACCCAATCCACCTTCTGCCTTAGGGAGGGTGACTGTAGACCAGCTGATGTAGTTTGCCTTTTGTTTGGTAGCATTCCCAGACCAGAGGAACTGCCTCATCAGTCGCTCTATCTCATTGCTAACTGAGGCAGGAAGAGGAATAATTGCTGCCAAGTGGATTGGAAGACTTGAGATAACGAACTTGATGAGAGTAAGTCTGCCTGCAAAAGACAGCACTTTGGCTTTCCAAGCTGAGAGTTTAGCCTGAACTTTAACTAGCAGAGGAAGGAAATGACTTCTTTTTGGGGTGCCAAAACATATTGGAGTGCCCAGGTACTTGAGGCTGGATGAGGCTGCTTGAATTCCGAGTGTGGAACTGATATTGCTCTTCCTTCTTGTACTGCATTTGCCAATGAAAAGGTGACTCTTCTGCAAATTAAAGAATTGGCCTGATGCCTGCTGGTAAGACTCCAGGAGGTCTTGGAGGATAGAAACACTAGTTGCTGCCCCTTTCATAAAGATAAGGATGTCGTCCGCATATAGCAGATGACAGGGAGTGTTGGGAACCTTGGAGAGAGGAAAGACAAGACCTTGGAGCTGAAGATTGCTGAGATGAAGGCTCAAAATTTCCTCTGCTAGGATGAAAAGGTATGGAGACAGGGGGTCTCCTTGTCTGATTCCACAGGAGGAGTTGAAAAATCCTTGGGGCCTGCTGTTGATGAGCACTGAGCACTTAGAAGTGCAGACGCACTCTTTTATCAAGGCTATCCATTCCTCAGAGAAATGAAAGAACTTGAGAGCAGAGAAGAGGAAGGTCCAATTCAGCCTGTCGAATGCTTTGGAGATATCTAATTTTAGACAAAAGGAGCCCTTTACAAACTTAGAGTTCAGTTTTTGGAAAAGCTCAAAGGCCAATCCTGTATGATGCTGGATGGTTCTACCCTTTATGAAAGCGGCTTGGTGAGGAGAGATCAGATTGGGAATTATAGTAGAGAGCCTGGTGGAGAGAATTTTTGTTAGAATTTTGTAAGTGAAGTTCAATAGGCTGATGGGTCTGAAGTCTGATAGGGTGTCCGGGGATTTCTTCTTTGGAATTAAGGCTAGGAAAAATGAGTTGGAGGCTCTAAGCAATCTTTTGGTGAGGAAAAAATGTTGCACTGCTGCAATTACTGTGCTCCCTATGATGCTCCAAGAGGCTGTGAAAAAGGCCCCATTAAATCCATCTGGGCCGGGGGAACTGTGCTTGTTAAGGGAGAAAACAGCCTGTTTAATCTCTTCCTGGGATGGAGAGGAGGTGAGGAAGGCATTGTCTGAGACAGAGACCTTTGGGTTTTGGATTTGGAACAGAGAAGGGTTGGAAAGACTTACCTGCGCCTTAAAGAGGTTGGAGAAGTAGTCCACTGCATGTGCTTGAATGGTAGGTTGATCCTCAGTGACTGTGCCATCTATGGATAGATGATGGATTGATTTAGATGCACTCCTAACCTTTGCTGAGAGATGGAAGAATTTGGTGTTATGGTCTCCCTCCTCCAACCACTGAATTCTGGATCTTTGTTTCCAATGAGTTTCTTGGGCTGAGAGTGCCTCATGAAGATCTGTTTTGGCTGAAAGAAGGGCTTCCCTGGAGAGATCTGTAGGGTCTGAATCATATTGGATTTGACAGAGAAGGACTTGTTCTTCTGCTGAATTGATGTTCTGGGTAAGGGTTCCAAAGGTAGATTTACTCCAAAGCCTAAGGGAGTGCTTTAGAGTTTTTAGTTTGTGGGCCAAGGTGAATTGAGGGTCTCCGGATGTAGGTAAATCCCAGCTGGCTTTGACTGTATCTAGGAAGGAAGGGTGCTGCAGCCATTTGTTTTCAAATTTGAAAGGGGGGGGGGGGGGGGAGGGAAGGGGGAGGGTGGTGAAGCAGGAGGATCGGACTGTGATCTGAGGCAATTCTAGGCAGATGGTGGATTGTTGGGTCTCTGTAATGGTGGAGCCAGGAGGAATTGACCAGGGCTCTATCAAGCCTTGCAGCCACATAGGAAGAACCTTGTCTATTATTAGACCAGGTGAACCTGTTTCCTACAAAGTTGGTGTCTTTGAGGCCTGCTTGGAGCACAGCAGTTTGAAAAGCTTTCATGGAGGAGGGAGTTGGTAAGAGATGATGTCTCATTCCAAAATGGATCCAAATATCCTTCCTCCCGCCCAAACTCACCTACCTTTCCCGTCCACCCTGCAATCTCTCCCGTCCAACCACCTACCTTTCCCGTCCAACAACCAAATCCCTCAACCCTCCTCGGTCACTACAGCTCAGGCCCAGCTTCAGCCCCCTCCGCCCACCTCCGTTCAGTCACTGCATCAGCCAGCCTCCCACCTTTTTGAAAACCAGACATTGCAACCTCCAATCCTTCCCACTCCCAGTTCCCTTTTTCCCTTATCCCTCCCGAACTCTTCCACAGGTCAACCTCCGCCCCCATTCCATCCCCCCCCCCCCCATCCAACCCTCAGTCAGTCAGCTTCTTCAGCAGCTTCCCTCTCTCCCAGCTCCCAGCTCCCCCTTTCCCCTCCCTCTTCACCCCTCGAACTTCCCCCCCCTCCCCCCCCCCTCCCCTCTCAGGTCTCCCCCCTGCCGCTCTCAGCCTCCAACCCAGTAGTTCCCTGTCCTAACGTGCATGCAGTCATCCCGGACCCTATCCTCATAGCCCCCCTAAACCCCCCTCCTCCACCTTTCCAGCAATCTTTTGCTAACCTCTTCTCAGCGCCTTCGGTGCCTTTTATCAGTCCTCCCATCTCCCTTCCTCCTCCTCAGTGGATCAATGGTAAGCCATCTGTTTCTATACCTCAATCGATGCTTGTTTCCAGTAAAGAATCTTTTACTTTTGCAGTCATTGGAAGATTCGCAGGTAAACGCCCATCCCTGGAATGGATGGAAGCCAAGGCCAAGCAATGGACTCTATCCAGGCCCTGTATGGTCTCCCTCACCAACAGAGGCCATTTCATCTTTCGTTTTAACTCCCCAGCAGACAAAGCATTCATTCTCAGCTCCTCCCCCCTTTCCTTTGACAGAAGGAAACTCTTCTTCCTTTCCTGGATTCCTGGTCAGGATGAATCCTCATGGCCCTCCATTGCTCCCGTATGGATTCGCATGTCTGGGATTCCCTACCACTGTTGGAGCCAAAATATTATCCTCTCCCTTGCAAATGCAGTAGGACAACCAATCAAACTGGACTCCATCACTTCGGCTCAGCGTATCCTCTCTTACGCCAGAGTTCTAGTGAATGTAGATCTCTCCAAGCCTAAGCCTTCCTCCATCCTGGTTAACTTCCTAGGGGAAGGTGATCAGGAAATCTCAGTGGCATACGAGCATTGCCCCTGTTCCCTCTGCCTCTCCACTCGCCACAGTCAGTCCTCTTGTCCTCTTTCAATGGACTCCTCTGTCCTAACTTCTCCACCCCCCCTCACAGCCCCCTCCTCCTCCCAGCAGAAACCTCCCCAGTTAACACCCATAGTCAGATCCCCTTTCCAGGAAGACACTCAGGCAAATCCTTCAGTCCGGGAGCCCTTAGAGAACCTCCTCAGTTCCTCCTCTCTCCCTCCTCCCTCTCTGTCAACCACATCCTCTACCCCTGTAACCTCAGCTCCCAATCCCTCTCCTTCAGCCTCTCCTCCTCCTAATTCAGAGCTACCTCCCTTAGATTCTCCCCATCCCTCTGCCCAAACCTGTCTCAAGCCTTCCAAAGCTCTGACCCAGAAAACCATATCCCCTTCCCTCCTTAATAATCTCCCCTATGACGTAGTTTCAACCATCCTTCAGAAAACTGCTACTCCTTCCATTGACCTCTCCAATCCTTTCTCCATCCTAGAAAACCACTCCTTCCTAGACCCAGTTGACAACCCCTCAATTTATGGCCGCAACCTCCTCGCCCACTCAGAAGGCTTCTCCTCTCCTGAGTTGCCTCCTGGATTTGAGACCCCCACAGAGACAACAGACCTGCCTTTCCCAGCTACCTTAAGCCCCTCCAGCTCTGTATTAAAGGACCAAGCCACAACTAGTCCTCTAACTACCCCCCTGAGCCCCCTTCTGGAAATAACTGCCCTTCCAACTACCAACAACAGAGGAAAAGTTAGGAAAGGTAAAAACCAATCCCTTCCAGCTCCTAATCCTGGACCGTCCACAAGGAGGACAAGAGGCAAGCACCCCCCCCCCCAAACCTCTTCCCCATGTTAAAAGTCTTATATTGGAATTGTAGGGGTATAGCCAATCACCCCACTCAACGTGCACTGGCCAACATGATTCGTAAACACATCCCAGATCTAATCTTCATTTCAGAACCCATGACTCTCTTCTCCCAAGCCATCTCTCAAAGCTGGAGCAGTCTTGGCTTTGATACCTTACACTCCAATGGCCCTTCAGCCACCACCCAAATTGCTAACCTTTGGTGCCTTTCAAGATCGTCTCAGCTCCTCTCTATCTCTGTTAAGGATTCCTCCCCTCAACACCTTTCCATGTCCCTCCTTAATCCCACAACAGGTCTATCCACCATAATTACAGGAGTCTATGGGTCCTCCAACCCTTCCATTAGAAGGGATCTTTGGGCAGTCCTTACAGACTCCTCCACATCCACCCAGCCCTGGAGTTTCATTGGGGACTTTAATGCTTCCCTCAGTAATGCTGATAAGCTTAGCCTGGGCTTTAGTTATTTCATCAATGGAGAAATCTTTATTCTTTTTAATGGGTGAAGCTCTGTTAATAAAGATGATAATGATGACTGGACAAGGGGTAGACCAAATTTCAGCTCAATCAAATTTCAAAAGGTCTAGATACTAGACTAATGATATTAAGTCTTCAAAATGAAGGGTGATAAATCCATAAAAAAATCTCAATTTAATAGTGGAGGGGAGATGGATTTTATAGGCCTGAATTTGGATGCTTTTAGTGGGTTTGACTTCTGAGCATTGATCCTCATGAGTCATGACCCATGACAATTTGGCCCCTTTACAAGAATGAACAGTGAATGAGTAGCTAAATTGGTAAGGTTTAGGCCTAAAGAGCATATAGTTCATGGTTTGACAAAATGTTTCTATTGGGGCTCAAGGGGAGTCTTGGTTTGAGCCTGAACACTTATTTTTTGAGCTATTCTTACACATGTTGAGCTTTGGCTGAATTTAGGCTAAATTAAATGGTTTTGCCACCCTGAGTCTGAATCTCAGCTTTACATGGTAAATAGGCCATTCAAGAATTCAATAAGCAAAGCTTTGGTGTAATGTCCTTTCCTTACCAAGTGTTTTTACTTGTAAAAGTGCCTTTTGTTGTAGGAAAACATTATAATCATTCATAATATTCAAGTGCCATGTTAACTTCGAGGTCCTCAAATACATGCCCAAATTCAAGTCTTAGGTCTAGTTTTGACATATTTCAGGCCAAATTGAGCATTCTCAAAGAAACAGCCTATCATCAAGGTTATAAATCTACCCAACATATAAGCATGGGTTTTGCTGGGGCCTTGCTATTTCTTGAATGCATTGAGAAGAGCTAGTCACAACAACCCAGGAAGAGAATTTTTTGAGCTTACTCTACTGAGAGATAAAAATTCGTAAAATAACCTTGTGGCCGGGTCGGGCCGGGCCTAGACGGGCTGGGCATGCTTTGCCCATTCCCAGTTCCATTTTAGCTGGGCTTTCAAATAATTATCCAAGCTCAAATTTTTTTAAAAGCCCTTTGTTTTCGGGCTTGGGACGGGACAGACCAGGTCGGGTACCCATTTCAACAGGCTAAATTGACAGGCTTAGGTTTGATGTTGGTCATAATAGATGAGAAATGAATTCCAAGTCATTACCCCATACACACCTGATGAATTACTTAGATTTTTACACATGCTTGATTAAAATGATTGTGGAGGGGGAAACCTAATTCGGAGACTTGTCAGTCCATATTAAGAGAGAGGCAAGACATTTCTGGAAAGAAAAGAAGAATAGAAAGTAGATTGATTTGTGCCAAATTTTTGGTCCTTGAAGCCTACGTCAAATGCAACCTATCAGGTAGTGGAAAAGGTAAAATTTAATGGTCCTTTTTCTTTACTCAATTAAACTTCTTTTTGGATGAGTATTCTCTTCTTAAGGCCAAAGCGCAGAAGAATTTAGTATACTGTTAGAGATCATAACGAAATTTCTAGCATCCTTCCATTCCCATTTATATCACAATACAAGATAAGTTGAGTGTTGTGTCCTACTGTTACTGTTGCTTACCTTCAAATTCACTAGACAGTTCCTACAGATAGAAGGAGATCCCATGAACACCATCAACCACTTGTTTGGCAAGTTTAATGAGTGAAAGGCATAATTCTGTACACCAAAGTATTATATGGATCCACTAGAGCTCACTTTTAACAATCTAACACTTCACTCCGCATAAGTACACACCACAATTCGATTCGGCCAACATATTTATGATAATAATAGTTAATTGTGGTTTGAATGCCAAAACAAGATCCTGTAGAAGTGCCCCAACATATTACATATTACACATCAAAAGTGAGGTCCTGACCCACCGTTAAACATAAGAACAATGCTACATGGCCCCATTTTTGGTAAACATAAAAAGCTTTCTCCCACGCTTTTCGTGAAGTTTTCAGCATCGATGTCATTCAGGTCTATCCCTTCAATTTCTCTACAATAGTACTTCTCATTTTGATCAAATGGAGAAAAAAAGAAAAGGTTTTTTGAGATTTCTGGGTGTATGATTTCCTTTCACTTCCAAAGTGTCATTTTTTTTCTCCTTAGAATTGGGTTGTGGTAAAAAATACCCTTTTAGAGAAACAGAAACAATAAGAATTGGAAAACCCCATTTCAACAGTCTGCGCAAGATTTGGTTTTTGATGTTATGCTTTTTGAAAGAGGTGTTGGTTTGCAGTATGTAGCTTGTGTTTGGTTGTATTAAATTAAGGTTGCTACCCTTATCTACTAGATTTCTATTTTTTCCAATTTAAAATCTGGGTTATGTACATAATTACTTTTTCTTATAATATTTAATATGGCACAGTTGGATGTTCACTGTATCCTCATAACTTGTGATTTTCCAATTTTGGGTAAGTTTTTCTAATGTATACTAGTTTAAGACAAGTATAACTCAAGCCCCTTTCTGAACCTATGAGGATTAATTGAATTGGACTTTTTTTTTTTTTTTTAACTAAATCACTATTTCTAGGGAATTAATTATAGTTGATTTCAGCTATAGTTGATTTAGCTTTTTATAAATATGAAGCATAAGTAATGATTAGTTCTAGTGAGCCATGTGCATAATTCAAACTCTTCTTTCACTTCTCTCTCTAGAGTGAGTAAACATTAGTTTCTCAGTTTGGGATGGTCTCATTTTGAGGTTGACCATTTGGTTGGGAACCTTGCTTCTTACCTAATTGCCCGAGAATCCCAAAGTATGCTCTCTGCTTGACTTTGTGGGCTACCTCTCTCCATGTGAGAGGCAGGTGTTCTCTCCTTGCCTGTGTGAGAACTCTTATGGGTCCCAGTCCCCTTGGCTGTGGTGCCCAGAATAAAACCAATAGGTCATGGTTGGCAACCAAATCCTTGAGGCAAAGATTTTCGTTTTCCACAAAGTTATAGAAAACCCACATTAGGCAATTGTAAATCTTTGATGATTTAGATCTATGGGTTCTGGATGCAACCTCCCCCCATAGGATTTGAAAATTCTTACTTTTACAAAGTTGCACGCTTAAACCAACTTTTATGAGCTATAGCATCGATAACACTGATTTCCAAGTGAAATCCTTAATTATACAAATCCTCAACAAAAAATCCCTATTAGAGGCGTAGTGAGGGAACCTTAGATTTATGGATTCCTCACTTGTTACCAAGCATATTGTCACAAGCTGTTTGGCATGGGTTGGTCTAAGTTTGTACCTAACCTGACTCAATTGACAAATGCTCTAATCCCACACTTGATTCGACTTGTGATAGGCTTAAGGTTTGTAAACCAAACCTACCTTGTGATGAGCATGAATTGCCATTGTAACAGTTGAGATTTCTTATTTCAAAATATAAATTAAATTTCTTAAAAAGAATTTGAACTTCCAACCTATGTGATACGGTCACTAATACCATCTCTACTATTGTGACGCCCCGAAGTCCCACATCGACTATAGAGAGGAAAGTGAATGAGGTTATATGTAGAGCTTACACCCTTATCTTGCATGAGGCCTTTTGATGAGTTAAGGCTCATAAGAAGCAAAACCGTAAGGCCCGTGGGCCAAAGTGGACAATATCATGCATGCGTGAAGAATGATGCGTTACAAATAGTATCAGAGCCGACGCTCGACTAGTTCGAGTGTGGGTCCCCTACCATGGTCTGGTGCAAGTGGGTGGGTCTCCATATGGGCGGGCCAAGAGGGCTGGTAGGCTACAGGGACTGGAAGGCTACGAGTCCCACATCGACTATAGAGAGGAAATTGAATGGGGTTATATGTAGAGCTTACACCCTTATCTTGCATGAGGCCTTTTGATGGGTTGAGGCCCATCAGAAGTAAAACCGTGAGGCCCATGGGCTAAAGCGGACAATATCATGCATGCGTGAAGGGTGGGGCGTTACAACTGTTGTCTCCTATGCTAGAGATATTTTATGTATAAGATCTTACTAATTATCTATTAATTAAGGATTTTTACCAAAAAATAATAAAGAAACCTACTAATTAATAACTAGTAGCAAGGATTTAAAATTATACTAAATAATGATAATTGAACGTTAGAAAAGAAATTTTGACCAAATTGCCCATAGGTCATAGGAACCCTCCATATCATGGTTTAAAATCTCGGTCTCGGTCACGGTATCGGCCGGGCCAAAAAACCGATATGATATCGGTATCGGTCGCGGATATCGGTCCGTCGCGGTCATCGCGGTGTGAATTTTTTTTTAATCCAAAAAAATTCGCAAAAATATCCAAAAAATCCAGAATATTAGAAAATGTTGGAAAACTATATTTGTTTCCATTAGTAACAATAATAAATCAAAATCTCGGTCACCTTAAGTTATGAGTCCTATCTGTGTTACAGACTCGTAGTTCACTGTCTTTTTTCCAGTATTTCATATAATGCAAACATTATTTATGACTATGAGTAGATGTAGATATATCATCTACATACTATTAATAAGCCTTTGGTATCACAAATATCCTAACAAGTAACAACAATTATTTTTTGGAAAACAAAAATTAATAATATCATTTTCAAAATCCTAAATATATAGATCTAACATAAAAGTATGTAGATCTATCATTTACACACCATACAATGATCATGAATCATTAAAACAACATATTTATGATGAAATCCCCAAAAAATGATATATTATAATTCAAATATTAAAAAATCCGAAAATAAAAAAAATTGAAAAAAAATTTCAAAATCATGTGTATGAGTAGATCTAGCATGAAAGTATATAGATCTAACTTCTAAATGAAGAAAACAACACAATTACACAAGTGAGTAAGTGACAAACCTCTATGCTTCATCTCTAAAAAAAAAAAAAAAAAAAAAAAAAAAAAAAAAAAAAAAAAAACCGAGATAAAAACCATCTCGGCCGATATATCGGCCGAGATATTCAAAAAACCGAGATAATGGTCATCTCGGCCGAGATGGGCCGAGATGACTGTGAAACTGGGCCGAGACCGATATCTCAGTGAGATATCGGCCCGGTCTCGGCCGATTTTTTAAACCATGCTCCATATCCCTTTCTTAGATTCAAAATGACAAAAAGCTCAAACACCATATGGGGGCATACAATAGTTCTCGGGTGGCGAGCTAGCTAGATTGGGGGTGGCGGTACAGACCGTAACAATGGATACCTCGTAGGAAGGTGGCCGGCTTCGCCCCCCAAACAGCTCTTTGCGCAGACCGAAAGAAAGCTACACTGGTCCTTGCTTGTTACTTGTGGATCTCTATTCTTTTTTTCAAGAGAAACGCCACTCAAGTTATAAGGGGAAGACCACTTATACATACAAAGAAAAATACTTTGGGATTGAAGAACACTAGAGAGTCAGGTGCCCATCCTATTGATTGTCTCATTATTCTTGGAAATCCCCTAGTTGGTTTGAATATAATTGGCAACTAGCCCAATAACCCATGCTCAGTACGGTATCTCCCTGCCTTGCAAAATAAATAATCACATATTAAAAGAGATTACCTCTTTCTATAGGGCAAGTTGGATTAAATAGAAATAGAGAAATTGGAGGAAAAAGGGAATAGTTACATAGGAACAACTTAAACACGAGTGGATTGATGGAAAAATGAGAGGGTAGTTGCATGAGTAGTTACATAACCGTCGGTCAAAATTATAACCGAAGGTCAAAATTGAAGCCAAAACCTCTGAGCTTAATATAGTATAATTGCATTTATATAAAAAGGGTTTAGAATATTTCACACCCAAATCCTACCAAAGGTCCAATGATTTAATGGCTTAGGGAAAATATTAGAAACTTATAAAAAAATATAGAAGTTAGGTTAGTCTCCAGTCTAGACCCTTCTAGGACCTTACTTCACGGTGGTTGCACTAGGCCATGACCTTTTTTTTTATTAGAAACTTAGAAGAATTTAAAATAATGAAATATTTTGCTATGAATCATATTGAGATGTTCAAAATTGAAATAAAATTAATTAATCACTAATATGTACCTATTATACTATATTAAAGAGGAGGGTTTTGGCTTTAATTTTGATCGTCGGTTGGGATTTTAACTGTAAGTTACTCTTTTCTCAAATCTTCTCTCCCTACTTATGTAATTACCTACTTACTTTATTTGATTATCAAATCCACTTATAACCACCACTCCCCCACTCCCCACTTCTCCTTTTCTGCAAAAACACCATTTTAATCCAAACTCTATCATTTCCTTTCTACT
The DNA here is from genome assembly GCA_038049695.1 of Cinnamomum chago. Taxonomy (NCBI): domain Eukaryota; kingdom Viridiplantae; phylum Streptophyta; class Magnoliopsida; order Laurales; family Lauraceae; genus Cinnamomum; species Cinnamomum chago. The sequence continues at coordinate 35,227,084 of CP142461.1, forward strand.
ATAATTCCCTCCTCTTTCCTTCACTAGCTCTTGGATTAAATACGTACTCTCATAACATTTTTATTCTTTTATTCTCTTTCTAAAATCTATGAATTTCTTAATGCATGAATATTCAAATTGAAATTATACTATATTAAAAAGGAGGGTTTTGTCTTTAATTTTGGCCGTTGGTTGGGATTTTAACTGTAAGTTAACTCTTTTCTCAAATCTTCTCTCCCTACTTATGTAACTGCCTATTTACTTTATTTGATTATCAAACCCACTTATAACCACCACTCCCCACTAGTTCTCTTTTTCTGCAAAAACTTCATTTTAATCCAAACTCTATCATTCCCTTTCTACTATAATTCTCTCATCTTTCATTCACTAGCTCTTGGATTAAATAAATATGTACTCTCAAAACATTTTTTTCTTTCATTTTCTTTCTAAAATCTTTGAATTTCTTAATGCATGAATATTCAAATTGAAATGTTTGGCCATATTCGTGATGAGCATGGGTTATTATGCGAATATATATTTAAACATAAGATGAATAGCATACGACACAATATTCTCAAGGCCTCGGATTGAAAGAACAGACAAAATTCCGAAAAGCCCATACACTGAAACGCCTAAATTTAATAACAAAAATTCTTCAAACCACAAGTCTTTTAGTCAATAACTTTTAGAGCCCAGAAATTTAACACACCAAATTCTTAAGAATCCCATCGGTTTTAATTTTGTTGCAACATGCCCAACTTTATTATTAAAACTATACAAGACCCTCATCTTCATATCTCCACATAACTTTAATATTAAAACTATCCAAGACCCTTAAATGCCCACTCTAATTTGCTCTTATTAGTGGTGGACATGGATTTATAGATTATAACCCGAGCCGAGTTCAAATCTTAATGACCTTGGTGAAACAAAACTCTTGCGTAGTCCATTGGGCCCCGTTTGGCATTGTGCCAACAGGGTGTTCTCTAGTTTCCATGGGATTAAACCATTCAGAACATGTTTCGGAACCAATATCATTATTCACCACATACGTTTTCGCTGGACCAATTTCAAAAAATCGTGACCTGTGGGATAAAAAAGTTGAGAACGATTAAATTTCTTTTTTTTTTTCAGAACAGACTCGTTGGCACATATCCATCTCTAAAAAGTTTCTTCATCCCTCTTTATTGAAACCATCATGCAACAAATGCTCAAAGTTTATGCTTCTCCTCTCCCTCACTCAGCAAATCTCCCCTCAATTCCTCTATCTTTTCCTTACCAAATGATATCCGTCCTTCCCTCAGCAAATCTCTCTTCAATTTCTCTCTCTTTTCCTTACCAAATGATATCCCTCCCTCCCTCTTCGTTTCTATAAAAAGAAAAGAGGAAACTACCAAAAAAAGGACCCTAGTTAGCCCTTAACCGAAAAACAGGCTACTAGTTAGGATTGCATGGAAGTGGTTCCCTGTGACCACTTTCGTTTCTTTATTAAAGATTTAAACGTGTGACGACATCGTCGCTTAATATCCAATACAAATCGCCTGAAACCTTATTTTCCTCATTTTTCCCTTCTTCCTCCCATTGTTTCCCCTCTTTCTCTGGGTGTTTCCTTTCCTCCTTCCTCAAAAGATCCTTACCTTGATAAATTAGCCACACAAAAATAATCATACAACAAAGATAATGACATGAATAAACTATTTATTAAAACCCTAATGAACTTTTCTCGAAAAGTAAACATGAAACTTTGGCTTTATGGCAGATAACGCATGAAAGAAGGTCCAACTGTGCTATGCCTACCTCGTTAATGAAGATCAACAACCTCCACAAGGAATGTTCAATGTGGGGGGAGATTTCTACTCGGTTCATTTCGGTACAGAAAACCAGCAATCATAAATGATGAAAGTCGGAGAAGATGCATATTTGATGAATTAGCGATGACGTTGTCGCTTCATATAGAGAGTTAACGACGACGTTGTCGCTAATTCGTCAAATCTGCATCTTTTCTGACCTTCATCATCCTCGATTGCTAGTTTTTTGTACCAAAATGAACCAGAACTCTATATTACTGTTTTTTTATACATAGATATAGGAGTGTGGGTTACAAATATGGAAGAGTAAGGGAGATGCTCAAGATGCAGCTAAGAAAGAGTTCATCGACTGCTTGAAACTGTTGGAAGAAGAGCACGAAGACAAGCTATTTTACGGTGGCAAGAACTTGGGGTATGTGGATGTGGTGCTTATTCCATTCGCCTGCTGGTTCTACACGTATGAGACTGATGGCAATTTCAGCAAAGATAACGAGTGCCCTTAAACTAATTGCTTGGGTGAAGAGATGCATGGAGAAGGAGAGTGTCTCCAAGGTCCTTCCAGACCCTCACAAGGTCTATGACTTTGTTGGTATTTTGAAGAAGAAGTATGCAGTAGAGTTCTGGTAAATGGGATTTATGGGGGAAAACGATGGGAGGAAGAAGGCATCAATGGTGGAAATGGGATTTCAGGTGGTTTGTGTGGGTTTGCATGCAATGACGTCGTCACACGTTTAAATCTTTAATAATAAAAAAAAAACAGAAGTAGTCACTGGGAACACTTCCGTGCCATATTAACTAGTGACCTGTTTTCGGTTAAGAGCCATATATGGTCCTTTTTATAGTAGTTTCCTCAAAAGAAAAAGAATAAAATACAACGAAAAATAAAAAAAAATAGTTTATACTTACAATAATTAAAAAAAAAAGATCCAAGAAAATTCTAGAAGATCTAACTAAAATAAAAATAATACTCAAAACCTAAATCTAACAAAATGACCAAAGTGTTTCTTCATTGTCAGGAACAATCACAATAAAGACCAAAGGTCACTAAAACGTGTTCTACGCATTTGGAGGCCCCGATCCGATTATTCTTCTCTCTTTGTAGCTCTTAAGTCTTAACTATCCATAAAAATAAATTATCAAATAATTGAACTAAAATCCTTAGTCTCAAAATTTAGTAAAATGTCCAATAACAACACTTACGCAGTTGTAGCACTTACAACCAAAATCATGAACAACATGTCAAATCACAAATGAAAGGCATGAACCCATCGAAATCATGAACAATATGTCAAATCACAAATGAAAAGCATGAAAACATTGCAGATACAAGAAGGAAGTTTGATGCACCACAAAAAAAGAAGACATTAAGTCCATTTATTCAATATATTAAAGATAGGGAACCGGATCCTCTGTTTGGTCCAAACAGGGGCCTCCACATACGGGGGCGGAAGGGGGCGGATGAAAGAAAAAGTTAATCTCTCTTTCCTCCGCCCCCGCACGTGGAGGCCCCTGTTTGGTCCAAACAGGAATCCCCTGTTTGGACCAAACAGGGGATCCTCTTCCGATAGATAGAGGGAGGTAAACCATACAAATATCAGGTTTAGAATAAATTAAGGATATGGTCAAACAAATGGTTTGCTTTTTTAATTTTGGTTTGCCACTGTATATGTTGTCTGGAGATTAGTTGGAACATTTTTTTTTTTTTAGTTGATGATGTTGAGTAGGATTGCATATAGAGATCTAGCACTTCATATTGATTAGCTGGAACTTATTTATACTTTACCCTAAGAAAACCAACATATATGTTGATAACCTATATAAGTTAAAAGGAATGAATCCTTTTCTAACAACTTTAATACCTCATGCTTCTTGTTCATTTGGAGACATCGATGAGCATCTTCCCATCTAGGTTTTGGAGAGTATTGCATGCATGAAGAATGTTGGATGATTAGCCCACAATGGCAATGAAAGAGAAAAGTACTCGGGGATACTATGATGGCTTACGATGACTAAAGTAGTTGGACACATTCATTCTGTAGAAATCGGTCCATGTTCAGAGAAAGACCAACAATGATATGACTCAATATTGTAGTTGTAGATGAAGGAATAGGATGACACAAAGTTATTCAGATTAGAAGCTACTACTTGGGGTAGGAGATCTCACCTTTCATCGCATCGAGGAGAGGCTTTGATCATAAACTTGCCATATTCTTCTATTGAAAGAGAATGGGGGAGGACTTGGAAAGGGAGATGGAGAGGAGAAACAGGGTGAGGAGTTAAGAAAGATAAGAAGGAGAGAGAATTGAAACATTGAGAGAGATGGAGAGGAGAAATGCGATTCAGATTGTGGGAAGTTAAGAGATGTTTCATATCTTAAAACTTTAATTTTAAGAGGCATTTCTTTCAAAGGGATTAGGCCTTATTTGGCATATATACTTTTTTTCTCACAGACATTTCAAAATAGAGCCATTAAAAAAAGAGGTATAAAAAAAAAAGAGGCTATAACAAAAAAAAAACGTGTTTGGTAATGAACGGGTCTACTTCAAATAGACAGTTTGGTCTATCTTCTATCAAGCATGAGAACTTATGTCAAAATAGACCGTTTTAGAGGGATTTCTCTTTTAAGAGGAGTATCTTCTGTCATTATGTAAAACATGAACTTATGCACATTTTCATAAAAAATATGCCCTCTACACACATACCATAACATCATAATCACTTATCATTTGAAAACTATAACCATTTCTATCAAAATATGACTTGTAACTTATAAACAATTTAAAAATTACAATATCAAACACAATTATATATTATCTCCATCTTTCCATCATCACACACCATCACTCCATGTTGCATGACATAAGATAAACCATAACATAAGATGATAAAAATAAAAATAAAAAAACCAAGAACCTTGACATAAGATGATAAAAATCAAGCACGAGAAGAAGCAATTCGCCAAATGGCATCTGCCATTGAATTCCTCTTGGCATCCATCTCTGTCCTATCTGTAATATCAAATTTATAAGTGTTTTCTCCATGTGATTCCTCAACGTCAGTGTCACGCTCTACTTGGGCATCATCCTCTGAAAATTGTGAAAATAATTGATCATCTATATCATCTTTCCTAATGAAATTATGCATCGCCATTGTAGCAACTACGATGCTTTATTGTACGGGAAATGGGTAAGGAGTCATCCACTTGAGGATAGGAAATCGAGCTTTCAATACTCCAAAGCTTTGCTCGATCACATTCCTTAAAGATGAATGCAATCTATTAAAATGCTCCTCTCTAGTACGAGGAATGACAACACCTTGAAAATCTGGAAGCTAGTATCGGATATTTCGAAATGGAGAAAGAAAGCCCCGCATGTTTGTGTAACCAGCATCAATCAAGTAGTATTTACCTAAAGACCATTCAAGACAAATGTTAAAGAACGAGCCTCTCTCTGTTCGTCTCTCTGTTTGTGGTTTCGAGTTGCAGAAAGAACGAGAACTGATGAGGGCTTTATTCAAAGGACTTTCGTTGCTAATAAAATTCTGTCGGGGGAATTTTTGTCATAAAAAATGGGTTCCGCCTCTTTTTATTCAAGAGGCATTACCTCTGATTCATACATGCCCATTTTTGGGGCATTTCCATTCTAGAGGCTTTGCCTCTTTTGCTCTAGAGTGTGCAAAGGCTATAAATAATGCCAAACACCTCTAAATTTCAAAACCTCTGTCTGTTTTAGAGAAATAAATGTTTAGAGTAAAAAAATAGACATGCCAAATAAGGGCTAAGTGAGGTTGAGTTGAGGAGATGAAAGTGAAAAGGCTTGTCAAAATCAAATTCAAGATAGTCAAAATTAATTAGCTACAATTGGCTGATTCTGGAAATTGAAATCACCTCACTTCATATATATATGAATATGATTTATGTATATATAAATTTCTTTACCAAAAAAGGATATGTTTAACATAATCTCTTTTGAGGCTCCCACTCACAAGAAATTCGTGAGGCTCCTCAATGGAGCCTACAAACAAAAAAATCAAACCGTTCTAAATGAATGGCTCTAGCAATTTATTGTATGGATCCTTGGAGATTTTCATCCAAACAGTAGATAGGCTCATTCTCATGTGTTTTAATTCCGATCAAAATGATGGTGGGCCTATCTTCTACTAGAATGAAAATTTTCCAAGACCCACACATCAAAAAGCCATTTACTCTAAACAATTTCAATTTTAAAGGGTTTTGCTCTTATGGTCTCTCATATTATTTGAAATGCCCTTTGCATCTTTAAAAATTAAAAATCTTCCAAAATAATATTTTGCGCTTATGGTACCAAGACCACAATTCCCAAACCTTTGTAATGTCGTAAAATTTTGCAATATCATATAGAACTTTGTCATGTCGTATACGTACTTCGTGAAATTTTACCAAAGCCCTAATGGCAATAACTTGGAAGAGATTATACTAACAACGCATCACTCGTGTAACATTTACACATTTAGAAACTATTTAATCATCCTTTCTTTAATGATAAATGTAATTTATTTGGAATACACTTCTTTTTTCTTTGCCTAATCCATTGACAATTGGTTATCATTATAGACACTACATTGTCAACCTTATTTCACTCAATTAATGTGTACAATGCTCACCCTTGAAATGGAAAAAGTCTTTTATGACAATGGCCGAGTCTTGGCTTTCGAAGGTAGGGCAAAGGTCTAGCCAATGTGGCCGTCTAAGGCTTTCACCCAACCTAAGTTGTGAGGGTTGGGTAAGGATAGATATCAGCTTGGCCGCAGCTCTCTGACAACCCCAATGCTAATGTCTGAGTCCTGCTCAAATTGAGCTCAAATTTGATATGAGTCTCAATGGCAATCTTAGAGATGTAAATGAGTAAGCTAGGGCAGAACTATGTCCATGTTCGCAGTCAGTTTTTATATAATGGATCCATCTCCGTATCTATGTTAGATCCAATAAGATAATTTTAGATCAAACACCAGCTATGAAAATCTAGTTCAGAGTTGAAATCGTGATAAGTGAGATCATATGAGTGCACTCCATCAATAATTTTCAAATTCGACCCTTTAGTAGAGTTCATGAAATGCAATATAATTGGAACCGTGTGCTACTAAAAGGTAACATGATCTCGGCTAAGTGGCTCCCAAACGATGTCATTCTCTACTACATTTGGTATCATCATTTAAGACTTCAATCCTCGATTAGATTAGATGCATTAGGATTCGAATCTAGATCCAAGGACTTCCAAATCCTATATACATAACACCAATTCTAGATTCAAATCTCTCCTCATCCAAGACAAAAATAGTCTCATGTTATGTCGTATCTTACTCTTCTATTCTTGTGTATAAAATCGTATCTGTATGAGCAATTATAGCACTCTCAACATGCTTTCCTTGAGGTACGGAGACTACGAAACAAATATTTGTACAATTAGATGTCTATTGACGTTTCTTCCACCGGCATGCACTACTTCCAAGTGAGGTCAAGTCAAAGTAGCAAATAATCTTTATTTATAAAAAAATATTATGATGTTATAGCAAATTGGATTTCTTTAAAAAAAAAGAACTCCCTGTATTCAAGAAAAACAAGTGAGGGTACATATACAACAACGGACCCGGATTTTCATCTTGGTGGGGCGGACGATGGTCAATCTCCGCTTATTACATGGTTTAAAGACATTATTTTTTATTTTTATTTTTATGGAAAATTAAATATAATGAACTCAGATCCCACTACCAATAAACATATTACTTCCCCACATATTGTGTAAAGGTATGGTAAGAGAGCGAACATTTATGCTATACTATTGTGTAGAGACTGAACTGCATGGGCTCGAAGTGGAAGAAGGAGAACAATTGAACAAAGGGTTCCAAGATTTTTTGTTCGGGAGATCTCCAAGACTGAGAGCGACAAGTTTTTCGAGACCTGAGGTGGGGCAATTACTTTATAGGAATGGGGCATGAGCTCTATGACCCATACAACTTTTAACATCTTTTGGAGTCTGTATAAGGTGAGGCTGCCACTGTCCAAATACTTCACATTGGCAACAGAGGGCCTTTATTCCACAACATTTCGGAATAACATAACATTACGTAATATTATAGAATAATTAGATCCATAAATTTCACAAAAAAGAACATTCTATGATATTACAAAATAACATGAACGTGCCATCATAACTTGGAAATGGACAAATTTGTCAAGAAAAGGTCACTCAAAGCCCTCTGTTTCCATTATGAAGTGTATGGGTCCGCTATCATTTTTCCTTACTTTAGAGTATTTTTTTTTGGGAAATTTTAAAATAGGGCTCAAGTTTTGCCCAGTCTTTAAATAATGAAAAGAAAATTTATTTTTCAAACTATGGATTATGTTTTTCAGTTTCATTTTAAATTAGGACATCCGGTGAGCTTTGAGGTTTTTCTACGAACTTTTTCTCTTTTTTTTCCTAAATATCAAAATTCTTGGACCCCTCTACCCAACACCTTCCTCAATAAATTTATTAATTTCTAAGAAAAATTAGAGATCTTCTTATGTAACAACAATAAAGTGAGAAGCTTTCTAGCAAAATAAATTGCTTATAAAATGAGAATCTTTAATCAAAGATTTACTTATCATACATAAGAATAGTTGCAAGGATGGAGATATGGAAACAAAATGCAAGGAATGGACCCTTTCATTATTAATGCTTGGGAAGGGATCTATCTTGCACGTACGATTTCGATTGATAAAGTAGACCCCACGAATCATGCCAGGCCCTCTCCAAAGAGAGAAGCCAAAGCCTTCCATCTTGGATTTAGAGATTGCCACCACATTCTGGATACCACCTTCTTCTTATTGGCTCTTTGATATATATCGTTTTCATTTGCTCAATTGGTAACGCCTACGTACGTCTTCTTGAGCCTTCCCCATCTGAAATCCATATCATTTTGCTTTGAAACTTAGGTGATTTAGCAACCGAAAGACCTGCTCCCTAAATAGTGGTAGACCTGGAATTTTTATATGAGGGGTGTAGATCTTAATAGGTAGTTTGGTTTGAAGACAAATAGGAGATTATCATATGGATTTTAGAGGCAGACTCACGATCTTTATTGATTTGTGGAATTCGGAACTCTTTGGCTCTCTTGCTATTCTTGCACATACCAAAGAGTCTGAATCACCTATCGTAGTTGTTATATCTTCACCATGAGTGGACCGATAAGAGTCACCTAAATTTTTGAATAAGGTGGCGGGCTGTTATTGATCCGCCCATAATAATAATAAAACTACTACAATGGGGGATTCAGACTCCAAACACAAAAATTTTGCAGTAAAAGTCTCGCTGTGATCCTCTCCCAGGCCGCATAACAAGCATGCTTAACCCCCCACCGTCCACCACAATAAATGGTGCGAACATGACACTCACGTTGAGTGGACTATGTATCTCCATTCAAAACTATCGCTTTCTTTATTATATAAATTAAAAATGGACAGTTGACAACTGACATTCTATTGTCCAAAATTAAATCTGTGGTGACTCATCAACAAAAAAATAATTGATCGTACTACGTATATGGTCACTACGGTCCACACCATAGAAATCAAGGGCCTTTGCTTTTTCACCGAGTGGCTGATGAAAAACAATTCGATCCGACCGTCCATAATCCTCAAAATGAATATTCCATTAACAAAAATAAACTTTCTCCCATTTGGCACTTGTTTAGTAAATGTCAAATAAAATCTTAATTTTTCAGACAACGGGTCATATCGAAAGAATATTCTTTCAATAAAAATTAATATCATTTCTCTACTAAACATCAAAAAGCCTTCTAATTTCAATATAAAAAGTAAAAAAAGGTTCCGTACCAAACAACTAAAAATAAAATACTATAATAACCGACTTATATTTTATTCTATTTTAATTTGAGGCTTTACTCCATAAAATTACCAAATGAGCCCTAAGGCAACTAATAAAATTAAAGGGCAACTGCAATGTTTATTGGTCGATCCCTAATGTGGGATCCACTGGCCATCCATCATGAAGATCTTACAATCATGATGAATGTTTGTTCGCCTTTTAAATATATAGTATTCATACCATTAGTGGTTACAAAATATGAATCTTAAAAAATAAGTATTAAATAAACTTTCGTTTTAGAAAAATAGAATCCTATGGCATGAATCATATACAATCAAATTTTATGATTTTAATGGAAATAAATAGGTCCAAAGTCACCGAATCAGTCGTATTTGAGTGGCATTGGCACATTATATTTATATCACACTCGTGCCCAGGAATTGATACTTATGGCGTGAAATTGGATAGGTTGGCTATTGGCCATAGGCCAAATCTAGTCAAAGAAAAACAATAAAATAAAAAAGAAATCAGAAGGTCAAAGCCACAAGATGCTCCCATCCCATCTTTTGAATCTGGTTGTCATTTTATTTATATTTATAGCAGTTCATATTCATCCATGGTGGGGCCAGTCCTATCCTATCCAGTGGTGAGGAATCAGTATCCATACAAGTGGGCCCAAGTGGGCCCCACGTGGTGAAAGCTATCAATTTCTTTCGCCAGTCACGTTTCTGAATTTGTGATGAAAGCGAGACATGAAGGCGATGAAAAGTGACTCTGAAAAATCTTATTAGAGCGAAAGAAAAGAAAAACTCTACTAAAAGAGGCAAGAAATCGAAACCCTAGATTCTCTTCAGCTCGTCTTTCTCTTTATATCTCTTTGTGCAATCGGACGAATCATTAGCTCTAAAACCCCGATCGCAGAGACCTGTTTGGATGTCCTTTTATTGCCGTTTCTAATAAGGTACGGATTCTCGCGAACTGGGGGGAAAAAGGGGAAAAAGATCGAAAACCCATAGAACTGAAGAAACCAGCTAAAAAAAAAAAGACTCGATTCGGTGAATTTGCTGCAGTTTCTGTGATTTTATATGAAAAAGGCGCGATCTTGAAACGCATGCGTGGAAATTAGACCTCGAATTGGTTAAAACTGTAGTTGTGCGAAGTTTTGATTTTGATTCTTGTTTTTGAGGTGGGAATCTGGGGATTTGTTGGTGGTTTTTTTTGGAGCTGAATTGAGGAGGTGATTGTTTGAGTTGAGGTTTTGGGGTGTTTGTTTTTGGAGCTGAACTGAGTTGGAGATTGTAGGGTTTCTGAGGAAAGGGTAGAGTTTGGAGCCGGGGATTAGGCTTCTGCTGATGTTTTGAGGGAGCAGAAATCAATAATATATTTATATATTTGTTATCTTGAAAAGTTAGGGCTTTTGGAAATGAATTTGAATAGAAGATTGTTGGGTGGGGGATTTTAGGGTTTTGGAAATAAAGTGGACTTTTGTGGTTGCTTAGAGGTAGGGTAAATGGTTGTGTTCCAAAACAAGTGTTGAAATGAGTGGGTTGTTGTGAGGTGGGTGAAGGTTTCTTTTGGTGTGTAGTATCAGAAGTAGTAATAGGTCCGATTTCCTCTTTCTATTTGGATTGTTTCTTTGGAAGAAAACATGCATCCCCGGCGCCGCAGTACCGGAGATGGATTTAGATCGAATTCAGTAGGAAATGGTTTAGCATCTGGTCGGATTTCTCCTGATAGTTCAATCCGGGGACACAGAATGTACAATTCTGAGTTTCGGAATTTCAATCGAGGCTTTGGTCGGCCTTCGATGAAATCTTACCCGCCACCTCCACCGCCCCCTCCCCCTCCCCCTCGCAGAGGCGACATTTTCATGGAAGCTGGGAAGCTTGCAGCAGAGTACTTGGTTTCTCAAGGCTTGCTCCCTCCCAATTCACTTCCAGGAAAATGGCAGAATGGTAATCTGAAGGGCAGTCAGGTGGGGAATGTTCAAGAATCCAGAGTGCAAGCTAGAGAATACGTGGCTCCTGAAGGCAGGAAGTCTGTCTTCCCCCGGGTTGGGAATGTTCCTGATGGGGGGTCTGCTCGTAGAAGATTTTCTGATGAATTCAGTGCCATGGGGCTCAGAAACCATATGAGAGGGAGGAAAAGAATGGGGTCTTTTCATGGATTTGGTTTGGATTGGGGTAGAGAAAATGGAAGAAAGGGGCCTTGGTCGGAGAAAACTAGGGTTTTTCCTGATGTGGAGGGTGGGGATGATGTGCTTGACATGCCGTATCAGGGAGAAAAGAATGGTGGTTCTGGTGTGCTTGGCAGGACCTCAAAGATCATCACCAATGAACTGCCTTCAAAAAGTGAAGTTGTGGGTGAATCGGGAACCAAGCTAGAAGCTACTGAACTCCCTGATGATGCCAGTTCAAAAGCAAGTTCTTCTTGTACCATTAAGGATCTTCCTTCTGAGAAAGAAGCAGACTTAACCAAGGGGCTCGATGATGCTAATGTCCTGAAATTGGAAACCAAAGAATATAATAATGGGACATTTGGTGACAAAATGGAAGAAAATGCACTAGAGGACTTAGGAAATAAGCATTGTTTGATGGAGGATGAACCAATAAGCAAGCATGGTGGTGATTTACTACGACTTTGCAGGTTTACTAAAGTGCCGACGAAGCCCCGCTCTTCATTGACATCTAGGGTGTCGAGGGTTGATCAAGGTCCGATTACTGAAGAGAGAAGTGCCTATGATATTACTCCTGCTAGTGGATCGCAGGTTCCTATTGAAGGAGACTCTGGTGAGACCTCCACTCACAGTTCAAAACGCTTCACATTCGATGTTTCTATAGTTCCTTCTTCCCGGTCTTTGGATGAAGCTGTGGATATGGATGCCACATTTGCTGCAGAGAGGGAAAGATGCACTAGGTCACAATCTCTCTCAGATGAGTCTTCTTTTTCGCATGCAGAGGAATCAAGTGATGGTCCACCAGGGTTTGAGAAAAGCGAATCTATGGTTCTCTCGCTTGAAGTTGATAGTTTTGCATCAAGTGATGGGCCACCAGGGTTTGATAGAAGTGAATCTATGGTTCTGTCAAACAAAGATGTTAGTTTTGTACATCATTTTGCCACGTGGGAGGAAAAAAAGCAACCTAGGGAATCACCTTCATCTGGTGTTTCACAAGAGGATGACGACCACCTCCTGCAAAACTCGAGAGCGAAACAGTCATGCTTAGAAGTTGAGAAGCTTTCACCTGATGAAAAAATGGTTGAGTCAGTTGATGAAAAGATGTTGATGGAAGATGGTTTAGTTCCAAAATTTGGAGCTGAATCCAATGCTGAAGCTAGGGAAGAGAAGCAGCTTTCTCCATGTTCGTTTAAAAACTTTGACCTTAACCTTATGGATGCTTCTGAGATTGCTGAGCGTGCAGACGGGCTTATTGAGGATCAAGTTTCTACTGCCCATTCAGCTCTGGAAGTTGAAAAGGAGGCACCTAAGGATATTGATTTGTCGATAAATAATAATCTCAGTGATTTTGATGACTACCATGGACTTATGAGTGATGGTAAAGAAGCTATGGTAGTTGATGCCGCAAATGGTTCTCTTATGGAAGACAAGGCCTTTGATACTCCAGTGCAGAAGTGAGTTCCTTATTACCTACTTTTTTAAGTAATAAATCCACTCTTGCTTATTAAAAAAAAAAAAAAATCAAATTTAGATGTGCTCTTCTTGATATAATTTTACATACATGCCCATGTGTGAGTTGGATTTCATATCACAAGGAAACCATGGCAGCATGATGATTGCAGTAATGGCAGATAATTATTGTCTTCTAAGCCTTGAATTTTTATGATACAGGACTGAAACAATGTTTTCGATTTCGAGCCTGGAAAACTTTCTGAATCACCCAGATAATACTCATCTTCCTGATGCCCAGGATGGGTATGGTAATGATATTTCCCAGTTCCTTGGGACCGATATATCAAATTGTTCTGAAGTACCTGCTGACATTAATGAGCTGCAGACTCAAATGTCTCTTCATGGTCAAGAGGTATCACTATTCACTAGTGCTCAAATGCCTGGTTATTTGCATTCAGTTTTATGATTAGTTTCTCAATGCGGTCATGCAGTTTAGTATGTATTTCTGTTGTAGTTTGTCTGAGTGAATTAGCAGCTTTTTTTTTTTTTTTTTTTTTGAAGTACTATTGTACTTTCATGTGATCATTGCTTTACTTTGGTTCAACTTGTTTCAGGGGATGATCGCTGATGATGATCCTATCTATCTGGCACTGGGAGAAATACCATTAAGTATGTCAAGAATTTAGTTGGATGTTACTTTTCTTTCTTTCTTTCTTTATTTATTTATGTATTTTTTAAGTCTATAAGTTCTGCTGAATTCTCTGGACAGTGGAGTTAGCTAAGAGTGTCCATTTTGTTGCTTTGAATTTTAAATGAGCTATAGTGACACCTTTTGGGCATGGAATTAGTTCTACTTCCAGGGAATTAAGAGTCTCACATCGATCAAAATTTTGTAACTGAGGAGATACATGAACCCCAAAAGTGAGATTGTGAGTGCATATATAATAGCCAGACACATGTCTGCAGTGTCTGAAACTGTAGACAAGCACATGGCCAAATATGCATGATTATTCTGCTTAGCATCACTCACTAGGCTACTTCACATCCCTCATTATGCTAATGAGTTACTGGGTAATGGGGATGTGATTTGACAGATTGTAATGGACAAGGGAGACTTTGTTACTGACTTATGCCTACTCATGCACTGTGTTAGTCATTAGGCTACTTCACATCCCTCATTAGGCTAATGAGTTACTGCATCTTGGGGATGTGATTTGGCAGATTGTAATGGACTAGGGAGCCTTTGTTACTGACTTACGCCTACTCATGCACCATGTTAGTCAACTGGGATCTAGTTTGGAACTGAGTGCTCATCAGTAAAGATTTTTTTTTCTACCAAAATAAAAAGAATTATATATTTTTTTCACTTCCAGAAATTGCAATCACTGTCATCATTCTGAATTCTGAATATTATGACCGTTTTTCCAATCTGATGGATCCTTGATATCCATTTTGCATGCTTCATTACTTAGAAAGAATTATCTTAAAGTCTTTGAGAAGTATGCTTCATTGCATATTACTTTGAACTAGAACCATTTTTTTATTTTTAATTCCTTATGGCTATCTAATTTGCTTGCAGGTTTTCTGGGTCTGGGAGTCTGGGACCAGCCGGCTCAGGACTATGGGAGGCCTTTCTGAACCATTTCGGTGCTTTGCGGCATCATCTTATTGTTAAGTGATATTTTTCCTACCTATTTCTTATATCTGGCCTAAGAAGTATAGTTGTATGTGGTATGCTAGTTTCAGTTGTCAAAGGTCATGTTGTTGCAACTTTTCAATATCTGATTTCCATCTGTACACTATTTTTTTTTTCTAATGGATGAAGGTTCCTATCATTCTAAATCTGCTGTTCTCAACATCAAGAAAATAAAAACCTGCTGTTTTGCAGTTTAGATTTCAGTAATCTCTTGAGCCATTATTCTCTGGTTTGCCCTTTATATTTTAGAAAATACTCATGTGTCTGCTTCAAAGTGTTATTTGTTGACTGAGTGCTAGCATTAAACTTCACTAGAACGAGAAATTTTATTGGTAGCAATCAACGAAGGTGCAATTTGTTTTCAGGGAGCTGATTTTAAGATACTTGTGCGCTCTTGTTTTGTCTTGGGCATTAGTGAATGACTTGGTACCTGGATCGGTTCTCCTCGAGTTGAAAAAACTTGGCCTTGAGTTGTGTAGTCCATTTGGATCAACATTCATGAGCACATTCTCACAATCGGGTAGATGTAATCCTCTGAATTCTTCCATTTGCATGTGGGTAAAGATTTGATCTCCTACTCTACTAGGCTGTGTGGCTGAGTTGTGGGCATTACTGGTTGGATCTTCTTGTAAGCAACCATCAAGCATTTGGGTTGAAAAATAAAATCGATCAGAAAAATATGCATTAGATCTCCATTATTCATCCCTAATGACAAGAATAAATTATCTCCATAAACTGGGATCTGGGTTGGATCTTAACTGTTGGATTTTTCTATAGGTCCATCTGATATGAATCTGAATTGGAGACATCTGATGTGAGTCTTGTGCAGCTGAAACTTCCTTTCACAACCGTTATTTGTGATGCACCCAGAAGGACCCTCTTAAGAACAGAACCAGAAAAAAATACAAATCAACCTGGGTTGATTATAGCATGTGCTGGTTCTTGTAACTTTTATTTCCTAAACTATGAATGAACTGCTTGAAACCGATTAAAAAAATCAAACAAAACCAGTTTCTAATTTACTTGCCAAACAGTCGGCAGCCAGTCATTGGATAGGATCTTTAGGGCCCGTTTGTCACTTTACTAATACAATCAAAGTCAAGTAAAGCCTCCATTTTCCAGACAAGATGTCACATCAAATGCACTTTATTCAAAACTCTCCCCATCTTTTTCATACAAGAAGTCAAGAAACAACTACCTTTATCCGCTAAAATACAAATAAACTCCACTTTTCCATACAAAAAGTTCAAAAGATTCCATAACAAACAACTAAAAACAAAATACCATCATAACCCACTTATATTTTATTCTTTCTTCAAAATCAACTTTACTTGACTTAACTATATTAGTAGAGTTACCAAACTGGGGATGGTGTTAAGTGGGATGGACCTGATGGAACTTCACACAAGATTGTTGAATCCAGCGACTGTCCAGGACAGAATCTTGAAGGCTTGGGATTTGACAGTACAGAAACCTTCAAAGACAGCTTCAATCAAGCACAGCGGAACCTGTGGAGTGCTAATCTGCTGTGCACCACAGAGGGGTTTTGAACAGTTAAACCTCACGTGAAAATTGATTGATCTCTAAGAAAACCAGAATTTCTAGAATTCAATTCAGGTCTGAGACTCTGAGTCGTGTTGGCTGAATCTGAAGACTGGTATGTCCATATCCATGATCAGCAAATAGAATACAGTGGCTAAAATAACTCAAAACTTCAATGGAATAACAGAATAATAAGATTGCTACAACTGGTTGTCCATTATTCTTTATAAAACTCTATCATATTCCAATCTTAATCACTGCAACTACAACTGGTTGTCCATTAATCTTTATAAAACTATACCATATTCCAATCTTAATCACTGCAACTTCCTACATAAAACCAGCTAGACCTCTTAAAACTTACAATCTGATATGCTACTCACTACCACTATAATCACTAAAGAAGCTAATAAAACTAGATGTCTTTAGACACTTAAATTAAATAGGCATGGAATGTGTGGGCCCCACGTGGGAACTTGCGGGGAAGCTACTTGGTTGGGTGGGGCTCCATAAGTCTGGTTGCTTGCATCTGGGGCTGGCTGGGCCTTCCATGAACCTGCTCAGTCTGGTGTGAAACTGCCGGGCTTGGCTGAGTCTGGCGCCGGCTCGGCTGGGCCAGGCAGGCCTGCATGGCTTTATCAGGGACTGAATGGGCCTATCGTGCCAAGATTGGGCCTGGTTCTCAATTCTTTTGTGACAGGCTCTTCTGATGTTCATTCTTGTGAGCTTGGAGTGCCCTTAGCATTGTCCTCAGTAGATGTTTGTCTACTTGTTTTTCCATTATCGCAGCTTTCTGGGCTCTTCTTTATACATCTCTGCTTTACGTGGCTCTACCATGACATATTCTGCCATAGAACTGCCTTCTGTGTATCCTTTGGTGTTCATACTTATCACTTGTTACTGTATTGTGGTCCTTCATTATTCATTTTTTCTTCTTTGACCATGCTGTGACACTCGTAATTTTGTGATGATGTTTGCCTTACTTTGGTCCTCTGACTGTTGTATGAGTGCTAAGAGGCATTTCTGGTTTTGACCGTATTTCTTTCAGTGCTTCCGTGACTTTCATTGATTTCAGAGGATTCAATTGTCTTTTAATTTGAGTTCATTAAGTATTGACTTGCACATTTGTTGCATCTTTATTTACAAATCCAGTCTTTTAAGAAGAATGTGTGACATTCTTTGGAAACTTATCACACCCTTCGTATTTAATAGTTGTGCTTTATGTGGGAAAGAAAATGAGTCGATTTCGCATCTGTTTCTTCATTGCAAATTCTCATATGGGATTTGAAGTTCCTTTTTAACAGAATGTTGTGTTTCTTAGTGTGTGCGCCACGTTCTTTAGTTGAAGCGTTTTCTTCTTGGAGGATAGGCTTTTTCTTGGGTTGTGGTTGGATTCTTTGAAAAATTGTTCCCTATGCTATTATTTGTTATGTCTAAAAAGAAAGTAGTAGTCGGATTTTCAGTGATCTAGTAGCCTCTTCTTGAGACATTTTAAGTTTGGTGAAAGTGAGGATTGCTAGATGGGCGATAACTAAGAAAAAGTTTAGAAGTTCAACCTTGATCTACGTCTCTTAGTAATTGGGAGGCTTGCATGGCTTGTGGGTCCTTTAAGGTGAGAAAGCATGAGTGGTGGTGTACTGGTGTCCACCTATGGGTGTCTTGAAGTTTAACGTGGATGGAGCCTCTAGAGGGAAGGTAGGGCTATTGGTGTAGTACTTAGCAATCACAACAGTCTTATTTTACTCTCTTTCTCCTCTTTCATTGGTGTTAAAGATTTGAATGAAGCTGAGATTTTAGCCATCCTTGAAGCACCAAGGTTATTCAGTGTTTTGTTTCGGTAGCCTTTTATCATGGAAAGTGATTCTCTTAATTCTATCTCTTGGGTGTCTAATGTAGCTAAAGGCCCATGGATGTTCTATGTTTACCTTAATGAAATCAAGTTCTCATCTTCGGTATTGGATTTGGAGTTTAGTCATATTCTTCGTTCGGCAAGTGAAGACATGAATATTTTGGCCTAGAGAGGGGCTTCACAGGAGTTTCTCTTTATGATTTTTTTCACTTGTAATCTATTGTTTTGGTTTTATGATAGGAGATTATTAGCTCATTTACCCCCCAACCTCTTTACTTGATTTTTCTTTTATGGCTTTAGTTTGTTTTCCTATTCTTTTTTCAATATAATTCTTTTTATTGTTCAAAAAAAAAAAAAAAAGAAAAAAGAAAAAAGAAAAGAAAAGAAAAAAAAACCCTATGCCATCTCATACCTTTCAATATTGATGTTAAGTAAAAATCTCTTCATCATTTGGATGGAGGCATCATTCACCTATGCAACTATCTGGGGATGTTAGCGAGTCTCAATAAGTGGATGTAGCTATTAAATTCCTTAAACTTGTATGTAGCCATTGTAGAGTGATCATCTGATTGTCATAAGGAAGGAGTGTAAGAGGCTCTTATTATGGCTGTCATTTTTTTGAGAGCTTTCTAGGCTTTCACTGATGTTTAAAGGATTTGTTTGCCTTGATTAAACATTGGCTTGCACATGATTTTGTATCGTTCTCCTATAAAGCTTGAGTCTTTTGAGAAGAATGTGATATTTCTTTGGAATTTGATGTAGAACCCTAGGGTTAGTGTTTGTGTGAAAAGTGCTGAAGCACGATAACGATAAAGGTCTCTGTAGAGACTACACATTCTCAAAGTTGCTAGACAGTAGTCCCAAAACCAATTGGTGATAGGAAACTGCACAAACAATTATGTAACACTCCCTCTCGGGCGGGACACTGCTCGGACTAGAAGCACACGCCCACACAAGACTACAATGCGGCATGGGGCCTTCTTGTCCCGTGCACTTGCACCCGCTGGTATGCACCAAGTAACCTAGAAATAAGCTACTTAATATGCACACAACTTAAACTCAACTTAAACTCTCAAACGCACAAGATCACTATGTAGTATAATGAATTGTAAGTACGAGGTGGATCCCACGAAGACTTGTGATAAAACAATGTCGAAAATAACTATGAATTCAGAATATTAAATGGATGAAAATTTGGTTGAATGCTGATTGGTTGAATGAAATTACTAAAAACAGCAAGTTAAAACTATTAAAATAAATCAAAAGCACAATGAAAAGCAACCTAACACACAAAAATACTACTAGGATTGAACACAATGAGAATGAATGAACTAGGGTCTCTCTACTCCCCTAACCCTATCCTATGCATGTCCCTTATTATTCCTTAATCAAAACTAGAATTATTGGTGACATTTATCAATCTAAACCATGGCATATGTATCTAGATTATGATTCCCCTAAACCTAATTCACGAGTGGCATACTACATGAATTCTTTAATAAGTTGCAAAAACTAAGCATGGCATATGCCCTAGTCAATACACGCATGATGCATAAAAATAATGGGAATGATAAATGCATGAGTCTAGGCATGGCATATACCTAGATTGTTCACGGTTTCTAGACCCTAGATGCTTAACATCAGGATCAATAAAAAAACAAGTTAGCTAATCTTAAATTCAATTGAACATGGCATGGTTGGCATGGCATATACATAACTCATCAAATCAAAAGCATGGTTTAAAAACTCATCCAATAAAACTGAATTCTTAATTAAGGAATGCCGAAAGGAACTACATAAAATTGGGCTAGGGTTTCAATTACACCCTAGCCCTAAAAGTTTAGGTACTCATGTTTGTAATGAAAAATAACATAGAAAAGAAAGTCATAAGAAAAATTCTAGAAGTTTGATGAAGAAGAAGGGACGGCCAGCAGCTCCCTTTTCTTCTCCTTTGCTCCAAAAGGCTTCTAGAACTGATGTTGTACGGCTGCTAGGGTTTTGGTAGTGGTGGTGGTTGAACATCCCCTATTGGTTCCCCCTTTTATGCTTTTTGCAAAGCCTTCTTTAAGTAAGTAGATCCCTCCTTTTTAAGCTCTTGTTTCCTTATTTGTGTAGACTTCTTGCTTGCTTTTCAAGTAAGTTTCTTAGTTAGGAAACAACTAGAAATTAGAGGAGACTCTCTTACCTTTTAGACTCTTGAAGTTCTCTCCTTGTTGCTTGAAATCTCTATGCTTGGGTGCCACTTGGACTTGAGAAAGAATTTCCAAATTCTAAAATTCCAATTATTGCAAGAGACGTGGGACCCCTTTGGGCGTGCAACACATGAGAATATCTCATTCATACTTGGGATTTTCTCCTTTTCCTTCTTGTTTGCTTCACTATCCTTTTAGGCTCAACCTTAATTTCAAATTTCAAATCCCCAAAAGAATAGGGAGGTCCCACCTGGCCGTACGTCCATTGGGATTCACGCCTGAATCTCTTAATTAATTCTTTTGCTGAAATTCTTCTCTTTTGGCTCCTTTAGACCTTTCCATGAAAAATAAAAAAAAAAAGCAATGTAAAAACAAATAAAACAACAATGAACTAGCACAAGATAAATCAAATATTAGGGCTTAAATTGTAAACATTCAAGCACTTATCACCCACACAAACACACAATGCGGCATGGGGCATTTTTTTACTCTGCGTGGTTTCAACCCCGAGACGTGTTGTTTCTGATACCATCTCAAAGTTGCTAGCCAGTAATCCCAAAACCAATTGGTGATAGGAAACTGCACAAACAACTACTTAACACACATGAGGGCGCATCTCGAAAGGGGACAGAGTCCACCTTAAATCAATACTGATTTTTCTCTAAAGTTTGGCCACTTGATCGATCCACTTATATTGTGTCAATACTAATTACTACTGTTGGAATCATGGTTCTTATTTATAGTGACAATTATATGTCTCATGAGTCTTGAGATTTTTTGCTTATATGAGTTTTTCCAATAATTCCATGTTGGGATAAGTTACTAGTTCCAATTTGATACAAATCCCTTTTTTTTTTTTTTTTTTTTTTTTTTGGGGAACTAGTGGAAATGTGTTTGATAAAATCAGACTCCTACGATTCAGATTTTATCATATTCATCAGATACACCAAACAAGTGTACCTGGGATAATTGTGGGTGTTTAAGAGATCACAGATCTTTTTTGCCAAAACTGAAATGCCAGTGTTGCTGATCACTGAAATAGAACAATAACAATACATATAGGCATGGTTCATTTTCTACAGATTTTGCTTTACTTCAGATTGAAGAATCTTTCCATCAAGTAAAGTGAATGTATGAATCTGCCCCCAATGTGCATATAAATAAGAAAAAGAAACCTTAGGGCTAACATTCCTACTCAAACTAGGAAAGTAATTAATAATCTAACTTATAAAATAAAAATAAGAAATCCTAATGAAATTGGAAAGCTAATCCTAATTACAACTCATTAATAAAATAGGAAAACTAATGACAAATCAAATGGGCAATTATTTTAAATTTTATTGGGTCCCACATGTGAGTTATGGGCCTGTCTTCCATCAGAATCATGTTACCCCATGTCATCTTTGTATTTTCTATTCATTAATGTTACTGAAGTACTAAACATCTCTTTATTGTTTGGTTCACTTACCGTTACACCCATGTAACTCTGTGGGGATGTGGATGAGTCTCAGTTAGCAGATGTAGCTTGCCAGCTACTTGTTGTGAGCGTTTGGTTTGTTCCTCCGCAATTCATTTTGTTGAATTCTCAATCCTTGCATCACATTTCGATGTGGAATGGGTCGCCAATGACTTGATGGACCGTTTGGATTGACACAAATTATACAACAAGACCTGGTCTTCTTCTTAGTATGTATGCGAATGTGGGTTACGATTGCTCAGTAACTCCCACTTGCCAGCTACTTCTTGTGGCTTTTCAGCGAGTTAACCAAGAGTCGATGGAGGCGATGCAAGCATTGATTGCCCAATTGGCAGTGACTCTAAATCAAGCTCGGAAAAAAAAAACAAAGATTATGGTAGACTTGGTCACAATCCAAGAGGCAACTGTAATCATATACAAACTCATGGGGAGGATTCTAGCGAAGAAGAGGCAGAAAATCCCATTCTTAGCTAGAGAATTCACTTACATGGGACTACCAGCTTAAGTCCACCATTGCTCAATGACCGTCTGCATATCGAAGAGGATTTCCTCTGTTTGATTTTATGAATGTTTCTTTGATTGCATGGATATTCCCGAACAGAAGAAGGTTAAACTTGTGGCTTACATGCTTAAAGGAGGAGCATCAGCCCAGCGGGAAATTTCAGCTTTCACGGATGTGACAAAGAAAACAACCTGTATGGACCTGCCGAGGATGGAGTAGTTCTTACAAGCACGGTTTTACTAGCAGATTCTAATCAAGTACTGTTTAATAGTACCATAATTTACTGGCAAGGAAATCAAATGGTGACTGGGTATGTGCAGGAGTTTAATTGTTCATCTTCACAAAACAATTTAGCAGAAACTTAAGCACGAGAGGTTGCTAGATTTGCTAATGGATTGCAACGAGCCATCTAAGATGTCAAGTCGTTGTCCATTTGGAGTCTTATGATGCTATCTGGTTGGTAGAAAGAGTGGAGAAGCAATTAGAGTGTCTGAGCATGAGAAATCAGACCGTGGGAAGGTCTACTACTTTTGAAATGTCTCAAGTTGCAGAGCAAAATTGAGAAAAGGGTCCAGTTTGAGAAAACATCTGCCACCACAAACCGAGATTTGTGAAATGAACAAAACAAACGAAGTGGTGGATCAGGCTTGAAGAGTGCTTTACTGATGCAATCGACCTTGGCATTGATCCGATCAATGCCCCAAACATCTGATGATTAATTTGACAACAACTACTGAGTAGCCTGATGGTGAGTCCAATTATGAAGATGATGGCGAAGGTAATTTTTAGGAAGAAGTCGAGGACTGGACGTATGAAGATGAAGGGTAGTCCCTAGTTGTGCAGAAGTTGATGTATTGTATACTCCAAAATAGGAGGTAGATCCTCAACGATGTAACATCTTTTGAAAATGATGTATACTGAATCAGAGAGTCTGTGACTTTTATCACAGATGGGGCAATATTGAGAACATCATGTCTAAGACTATGATGGACAAACTGCAGCTGCAGGCATAAAAGCACCCTTCTCCATACCCAATCGGGTGAGTGAGGAAAGTAGGACAAACCAAGGTAACTAAAAGATGCACAATTCCTTCTTTGCAATGAAATTTGCAAAGATGGAGTTATTTGTGATGTAGTGTTCATGGATGCATGTAATATGTTGCTTGGCAGACCGTGGCAGTTCACTGCTCTACAGTGAGGTAGAGACCATGTCTTTGTATTTTATAAAGATGGCATTGAATTTCTCCTTGCCTCTATAAGAGGTGAGAATCGTTTCAAAGCTTCCCAAGAGGAGGGGCAGTCTTTCCTTGTGAAGGAGTCTTAAGGAAACATGGATTATATATGCTTTGGTAGTATAGGGTGATGGTGTGATACCTACAAGATTCCAGTTATGTTTAAGACCTTTGATGTGGGAATTGAAGAAGATTATGCTGCAGGATCTCCCAGATGGGTTGCCCCTTACGAGGGATATCCAACACCATATTGACCTCATTACGAGGGATATCCAACACCATATTGACCTCATTATGGGTGCTAGTTTGCCCGATTTGCCGCATCACAGGAGGAGCCCAAGGGAGCTTGAAATATTATAGGGTCAAGTTGATGAATTGATTCGTTAAGCCATGATTAGGGTGAGCATGAACCTTTGTTCGGTCCCAGCTCTGTTAACTTCCAAGAAAGATGGGAATTGAATAATGCGTGTAGACAGTTGGGCGGTTAAAAAAAAACACTATTACGTGGGTTTCTTATATAGCGGTGATGACTTGCTGGACATGTTGGAGGGTTCAATGGTGTTTTCATAATAGACTTGTGGGCGGGCTAAGAGGGCTGGCGGGCTATAGGGACGTGCAGCCTTAAGGGGAGTGACTGAGATTATATGTAGAGCTTGCACCCTTACTTTGCATGAGGCCTTTTGGTGGGTTGAGGCCTACCAGAAAAAAATTTTTGTAAGGCCCGCGGGCCAAAGAGGACAATATCATGCATGTGTGTGGGGTGGGGCTGATATCGTTTGTAACGCCCCACTCCATACACATGCATGATATTGTCCACTTTGGCCCAAGGGCCTTGATTTTTTTTTTTTCCTCTGGTAGGCCTCAACCCACCAAAAGGCCTCATGCAAGGTAAAGGTGCAAGCTCTACATATAATCCTGATGACTCCCCTTACGGTTGCACATCCCTGTAGCCCTCTAGCTCTCTTGGCTCGCCCACATGGAAACCCGCCCACTTGCACAAGACCACGATAGGGACCCACACTTGAACTAGTCGAGAGTCGGCTCTGATATCATTTGTAACGCCCCACCCTACACGCATGCATGATATTGTCCGCTTTGTCTCACGGGCCTCACAGTTTTGCTTCTGGGCCCCCATTGGCGTACCCAAAATGCGTTATACTAGATAAAGGCCGGTCATCTATATTAGCCAGTCTTTGGACACTCACATGAGCAATGTGGGACTCTACATTCCCCCACCTTCAGAGGAGAGCTATCCTCGGCTTTGATACTAACTGTTACAACCCCGCCCAACTTATCATGAAATTGCTCGTTTTGGCCCACGTGTGCGAGTGAGGACTTCCCAGGAGGTCACCCATCCTAGTACTACTCCCGCCCGATTACGCTTAACTCCAGAGCTCTTACAATTTTCGGGGCCACACTGTTTTGAAAGGCCTCATGTTGAGTTAATACGGGATTTGACTTATAAGCCCAGGTCAGGACTTGGATATTTCCGATGTGGGCTAGTGGAGACTCACCGGTTGAAGCCCGTGGTTGATACGCTACGCCCCGTGGTTAAGGGTGCCACCCGGACCAAGTTCTCACATTCTCTCCCACCGGAATTAGTGCCGTCCTCGTAGCTTTTCTAGTATAATATTGTCCGCTTTGGGCCCCGTAGGCGTACCCGCACAGCTTTGTTTCTGGGCTCCCATTGGTGTACCCAAAACGCGTTATACTAGAAAAAGGCCCGGTCTTCTATATTAGGCAGTCTTTGGACACTCACATGAGCGATGTGGGACAAATGTTGGACCGTGCGGAACCGACACATTTTTTGCCCACTTAGCCTCAACGTTCATCTCACACAGAACCAAATCCCTTGATTTGCTTACGCGTTTTGCATAATCGGAGAGCCATATCCCCGGCTTTGATGGATAAATTTGATCTCCAAGACTCTTATATGTATGGATGCTGAGATCCATAAAAAACAATAAGAAAGAAAAACATATTCAAGAGAGATTTGGAGAGGAGCCTCTGCCGGCGATCACCAGCCTCACGACATCCGTCTCCGATCGTGCGCACTCAAGATCCTTCACATCAGATAAGAATCAAACCGGGTGATGACTGAAAACCTCTGCCGGCGATCACCAGCCTCATGACATTTGTCTCCGATCGTGCGCACTCAAGATCCTTCACATCAGATAAGAATCAAACCGGGTGATGACTGAAAACCTGCTATTAAAAACCAAGGATGGTCTACATGAATGGCGAGTGAAGCTGGTTGGCCTCTCAAACGCTCCAAGCACATTTATGAGGCTGATGAACAAAGTGCTAAAAGCATTGGTTGGTTTGTTCATTGTTGTATATTTCAATGATATATTGATATACAACCGTAGTGAGGACAATCGTGTTGGTAATCTACAGGAGGTTTTAACTGCTCTTACACGGAAGAAGTTGTATAGTGTAGTTTAATGACTGATTACCTTGTGGTTTTGGGCTATGTTGTGATGCCACGGGTATTTGAATGAATGAAGAGTAAGTGATGGCCATTCAGTAGGGGCAGACCAACGTATTTCTTTTTTTAGGGGGTGGTCGCCCCCGCCAGACTTGGGTCCTCTTCCAAAACACACATGAAAATCTCCTTTTCCCGAAACCCACATGAAAATCATGGCTCCACCCCTAAAACCCACATGAAAATCCTAGGTTTGCACCATAGTTGTCAATTCCGTTTCGGACTCCATTTCAGTCCGGCCTGCAACATGAAATCTTTCGGCATTTTGGAATTTTGGCAAAACTTTTCAGAGTACTTTTTGGAAAAATATAAAAAATAAAAATATATAATTATATGTAAAAAGTAGAAAGTAACATATTATTTTTTTGAAAAACCTAGATATCCACCATTTCTTAATATGATGACTTCCCAATAATGATTTAACCTAAAATTTGTAATAGGCCAAATTTTAACTTTTAAGCCTAACTACTTAATAGACCAAACTTAGACAAGCTTGGGCCAGCAAATGCTTAGTGCATTTTCAGCCTATGGATGGGCCCGCTCACACACTAGTGTTTATCTCTAATGCATTTCAATCACACACAATCCCGCTCCTTCCCGTACAAGACACAAAGATCACTGATAGCCTCTGAATACGTGCCTCTTCTGCTAAGATTGTCTGTTGTAGAGATCTTCCCTCCTGACATAAAGCCTCCACTATAGGAGTAGTCAAACCAAACCATACCAAAGTACAAGTGGGTCTGTCTCCTTGCAGCACCTCCGAAGCCTAATAAAGACATCAAAGAAAACACACCTGATGAACAAGTTTTCCAAATGCGAACTAAAATGCCAAGTACAAGGCAGCTGCTGATGAACGAAGGCATTTGAAAGTGCTCTGATGGTTTACTTGAAGGAATGGTTTTCATTTAGGACGTACAGTTTGCTAAAAAGTAAAAAGATTGGACTATTCCAATTACTTCAAAAGTTCAAAATATTAATGACAATGATTATATTGTTGATTTTATTGAATGCATGGTGACTTAAAAGACATTCAACATTTCGAGAGCTCGAATATCGAGCGCCAGATAGGAACCTGTCAACATTTAACCTGGGGACGGGTTTCCATCAAGTGGACAAGACTGATGTGGAATGGGTTTCAATTTCCATCGATTTGATGAACCACTTGGATTTACAAAAATCCTACAACAAAATCCGCCTTTCTCGTTTGAGCAAGTATGCGAACATGGGTTATGATGTGCTTTCTCACATAACTCCTATTTGCCATTACATCAGATGTGGTCAACTCAGGAGTGGAACTAGAAAATTCTTACGTGTTTTTTTTTTTTTTTTTTTTTTTTTGTTTCTTTTTTGGGTGGGGTGAGTAAATTTCAGGAGAAAATAAAAAAGTTTATTCTAAGAAAGAACAATGACAGAAATAAGATATTTCCAAAAAAATAATAAGAAATAAGTTAGTTAAAAATATGATATGCTGTGGTTTGACAAAACTAGAAACTTATCTAACAATAAGGGTCAATTTAGTTGAAGTATTCTTTAAAAAAAAATATATAGATATACTTTTTTTTAATTTAGTTAAAAATATGATATGTAGTAGTTTGAAAAAACTAGAAACTTATCTACTAAGGGTCGATTTAGTTAAAAATATTCCTTTTCTAAAAAAACTGATTTTTTTTTTTGGTCGGGTATTTCACATTCACTACTTGCTTACATTATGTAATTTATAAATTTTTCTGTGTGCTTATGCATAAATTATGATGAGTCATGAGTGCTTATGATAATTCACTCAAATTGCATGACCTTGTGATTCACCAAGTCGATTTGACTTAACTTACCATAAATGGTAACTATTCTTAATCTTACTGTGTCTTCTCTGCATTGACATAAACACTAAAACCTTAAAGAGCACATTCATAATCAAGATAAGAATTTAAAACCCTTCTAAAAAAAAAAAGTAAGATGCCGAAAACCTCTAAGTTTGGAGTGATCCTGGACTTTGGATGGTAGACTACTCTTCTTCTTATTTCTCTTTTATTCAAGAATGAATGTGATACTCTTGGGGTTTAATATTAAAAAAAAATACTCTCTGGGTTTTCTCTTTATATTTTTGCTTGGAAATACATGTTCCATTTTGAACTATTTTTGGTTTTCAAGCATCTCCATTTTGCAATTTCATTCTTTTGGGATGGCTTCTATTTTGGATAGGATTCTTATTTAACCTATACAAAGAAGGTTTTTTGAAAATGACGTTGGATTTTCTCTGCAAGTTTCCTTTCTCAAAAGTCAAAATTCGGTTGAGGATTGGAGGAGCCATGATATTGATAGTAAGACTCACCTAAAAAAATTCTGCCGAGCACTGGTTTCTTACCATCTTTCCGAGTCCAAAAAAGATCCTAAAAATCATGAAAAAATAGATAAAATGCTCCACCTGTGTAAATTTTGCTGAATCATTTTATTTTAATATATTTTTCATGATTTGATTGTGTTGGGTGATTATTTAAGTTGAATATGATTAGTCCTATGTAGAGGGTAAATTGGGTTTGATCACTCAAAGTAGCCCTACACAGGATAAATCGGGTTTTCGCTGGTTTTGGACAACTCTTTTATATAAAGAGGTTCATATGATAGGTAGAAGTTTGATCACCCAGGTCCACCTTACTTGCCCGAGTCACATGAGACTTCATGGTGTCCCATTTAATCAGGTCCCAGACCCATGTAACTTAACTCAGACAAGGCTGATCTGAGTCGACTTGGATTCGGCTGAGTTTTTAATCAGTGAGTAAGAGGGATTTCCAGGTTATAGACCCCTTGCCCCCACCTAGGTCTGCCCCTAGTTTAGTTGCTGTGTGTTTGAATAGTTAAAAGAGTATATATCCTACTGCTACAAGATTGTTTTCTTTCTTAAAACACTACTTGGAAGAAACTCCCATTCCTGGTGGATTCAACAATGTTGAAGTGATGTCCCCAACATAGTTACGACAGATGATGAAGTGCTGTTTTGGTCTCGCCATCTGCTACGCCACACTCACATACAGAATGCAATATATTGTAACCAATCTTCAGTATAACATTCTTCTAACAAAATTGATAATAGTTATCTTTGGTGTAATCAGATGTCTATGGATGATTTCTTTACCTTGTTTTTTGTGTTTCCTCCTGCTACGTTAGAGACTAGAACTCACGCACTCCCACTCACATGCTCATGCTAACCACCTGAACTACATACTGACTTCTCACTTCTATTCCAGTCTATCCTGGGCCAATTCCTTGGATAGGTTGCACTTTTTGAGATTTGTCCTTTACTACTTCCATCCATGCCTTTCTTGGCCTACTCGTTTTCAAGCTTATTCGAATAGTTGTGTTGCTATAGAGATCAAACTTTGTCATGCAAACCAGAAATTACTTTTAACTGAACAGTCTATTTTTCAACCGTTCCCCCCCCCCCCCCCCCCCCCTCTTCTGGAAGGAGAAGGTTGTTTTGGCTTAAGTTAGTAAAAACAAGTGCTTCTCTCTGTGGAGTTAAAAGGGGAATCATATGTGGGTTTCTCCGTTTGTGAATCAAAATGTAAGGGCTAGTTTGACTAGGTGACCAATTTGTTAACTAGCTTTTGTTAAAACTATAAATTTATTAAGTTCGCTCCATATTCAAGGTTTAGTTAAAATTGTAAATTTATTAAGTTTGCTCCATATTCAGGGTTTAGGCACTGTTAGTTACACCTGCTTGAAACCAGAACATAATTTGCAAAGATTAATTTGACTTGGAAGTATTATTGTTTTGAACAGTTCAGCTTGGAAATTATATGCTGTATCTTATGTTAAGAACATCATTTGCTCAAGCTGCGGATCTTATTGGTGCAATGCATTGGACCATTCAAAAAAAGAAAAATAGTAAAAAAGAAAAAGAGAAGAAAGTGTAATGTGTGGGAACTGCACTCATGCTCCCAACACATTACTTGAGCATAATTAGGGCAATTCTTCACGCGCTAAAGGAATCTAGTTTGTAGGGATTCCGCAAGATCCATCTTTTGCTGGACGCCTGTGAGCTGATTCAAGCCATTAGTGGGTCGATGGATTGGTCAATCCATCGTATTTTGTTGGATATCAAAGACTTGAGCTCCAAGTTTGTAGAGATTTCCTTTGCCCATATTCCTAGAAATGTAAATGTGTTTGCTCATGAGCTTGTGAATATGTCTTATGGGTCTAGCTCTCATGTGAGACTTGGGGAGGTTTTGCATCCAATTTAGGCTGTTATTTTTTACTTTTTTTTTTATTTGTTATTTTTTGGTTTTGTTCTCATCCTCCTTTCTTGTTCTGGCTGTTTTCCTCTTGTGTTTTTAATGAAATCTCATTTCTACCCCAATAAATAAATAAATAAATTACACATTACATGAATGCTCTAGATCATGGTCTGCAACATGTTATTATATAGATTGCATTACAAAGCTGCCCATATCTCTCTCTCTCTCTCTCTCTCTCTCTCTCTCTCTCTGTGTGTGTGTGTGTGTGTGTACACACTCTTATCATTCAACTTAGTTGCCCTCTAGTGTGATCTGTATGTATACATATCTTGTGTGCTCTTGGACGAATTTTCAACGTCCTTGGACAGCCTGTTGATAATTTAGGTCCTCACACAACGTCTCCTATTCATAGATCTGCACCTGCTCTTATCCTGGTTGATACCATATTATCAATCTTTTAGAGAAAGTAGCTCGGTAACTACGATTAAGTAGTTATTGTATTCACTTCGACTCAAGTAGTCTACCTCGGGATGTTGTTACCCATAGGCAGGGTCTTTTAGTAATTTTGAATTCCAATTCACTGTGTTCTGTAGAAAGAGTAAATCTAAATATTACAATGAACTTGGTTGACTTTGTTTGGCCATGTCTAGGGTTGTAAATGGGTTGGTTCCAGTGTGGGTCCATGGTGGACCCGGATCCGGACCCGGGACCGTTACTGAGGAGGTGGACCCAGAACCGGACTTGGACCCGGCTCGGAACCAGGAAACTGGCTCCAGAACCAGAACCGTATGTGGGGCGGGTCTGGGTCCGGTTCCGGGTATAGTCTGAAGAAATGCAGCTAAAGAGACACTAGGAACAAACCCATTTGTTAGCTTAACATCAAATCATGCTCGATAGCAGAAAAAGTAGAACCTCGACTGAAATCTCTATAAAAAAAAGACTTCTGATTTTGGGAACCTTGAATACAAAAACCTCTTCTGGGTTTGATTAGAATAGTAGAAAGAAGTTGAAAACCAACAAGAAACACCCTCTAGCTAAACCCATATGAGAAATGGATCTTGAAATGCTTTTGCTGAAATTTATGTTTAGAAAACCATCAAAACTAGTACTAAAGGCCTCGAGACTACAAAACCCACATCCTTCCTCTTTCATGAAAACAGGGCAAAACAAAATCCTATAAGAGGTAAAGATAAAAACCCCACTTCTCTGAAGACCTGCTACTCTTTCTAGAGCTTAGTATCCTAAAAGGAGAAAAATAAGAACACCCTTACTAGAACTTAAACCTTAGAAAATGAAACCAGAAGAGGGAGAGAAAAGAGTCTATTCAAACGAGATGGGTGGCAACAACCTTCTCTAGACTCTAGGAGACGAAGTGGTAAGTTTGGGAATAAACCCTAATGAATGGATAGTAGAGGATTGGAGGGGTTTTTGAAAAATATATAGTATTTATATTATCTTATGGGTCGGGTTCTGGGTCCACGGGTCTAACCAATGTGGAACCGGAACCAGACCCGTTTAGGTCCCGGGTCCAAAAAAGACCCAGAACTGGACCCTCTTACTTATTGGGACCTAAATAAGGACCCAGACCCTGTTTTTAACCGGTATGAACCTCCGGGTAATCGGAGAATCGGGGACCCATTTACATCCGTAGCCATGTCATTCTTTAAAGGATCATTTTAGCTTGATCTGCTACTTGGCTGAACTGAAAATATCTTTGCCTGTTGGTTGGGTGTGTATGCTGCATGTGTGGACAAACAGGCTAATTTGATGAGGTACAAGGTTTGGGCTCCTGCCAGCCAGAAGAAAAGTAGCAAAGAACGAAAAGAAAAGTCCTTTCTCGTGGAACCAGTTCTCATCTCAGAGGCCTGGATCAGTAATATGTGTTTTTTCTTGCTTTCTTTCTATTCTTTGTTTTTTTTTGGTGGTTGGGTGTTGTGTGTGTGTGGTTGTGGGAGGGTGGGGTGGTGGTTTCTTACCATTTAATTTTAAATTTATTGTTAATCTTTTTTTCTTTTTTTTTGTTAAACTGCACATTCACGGACCACATTTTGTTATCATGGATATTTTATTAATTACGATCAGGTAATGGCAATCATTACATGAAAATAATCAGCTTTTTGCTACTTGTGTTTCAATGTATTTCTATGAAGATGTAGCTGCTTCATGACATAAAAATAAGGTGTATTTTGAACTAAAGAGTACATTGGTGAAGTGAAAGTATACTTATTTCACCTTCCTATCGTTCTCTTCAGATCAAAGTAGTGGAACTATGGAAATATGCTATGTGAAAATAGTCTTCAAATGCCTCTACTTACTGTTTTTTTCTGAAAGTGGACTGCATTTCCATGGAAAGAGCCTGTGCTTGGCTACCTGAATTTTCATAGAAATGTCTTCTCCATTACATTAAAGTGATGTACATTCTCAATAAGAAAAGTACATGACTTTAAAGAGGTTATGTCACTTAATTTTTCCTATTTCTGTAGTTGGGAGCTGGGCATCGCAGAGGGAGTAGAGGGAGCCATGGATTGCAAATGTACCATATGAAAATAATCCAAGCATCCTTACTACTTGCAGGTTATTTTATTATATTTTATTTTTGTTAGTACTGTATAAATTCATGATTTAATAGAAAAAGTATAATTCTAGGCAAATTCAAATAGGGAAATGGGCACATGGATTGGCATGTGGTCCTTATAGGATCTTTGATTGGATTGTTTAGCAACATTCGGCGAGCTTAATTATTTATAGATGGCCAGATGCTAAAGCCCTCGTCTAATATAATAGGATCTTTAGCTTGTCTCATTCTTGATTAGGTATTGGAGTTCTCAAGCGGAGCCTCATGTGGTCATTGGTACTAGATAACTACCTCAACTGGCCATCTAAGAAGACGTCTTGAGGCCAGTGGCAGGACCATATTGGTTCTGATATACCCAAAAAAGTTCATTTGGTCTATAAATCTAGTAAAACTGTAACTATTACATATTTGAGGAGATTGGTTATGACTAGGGCTAACAAGTTGCTCTCCTACGGGATACCTGACCTGGCTTGGCATTCAAAAAGCCTGCGAAATGAGGATATATATATTTTTTTCATTAAAAAGCTTGGGGAGTTTTTTTTTTTTTTTTTGGATAACCCAAGGTTTCTCCCGCCCAATTCAGTCCAGGAGCCTTTGGTCCTGAGTCCGAGGAATACTCGACTCTGGACAGCGAATAACTAATCCCTAGGGGCACATGTAAACCCTCTAGTTCACATGCACTGGGTAAAACTATGGAAATTGGCCAATGAAGGTAAGTGTCGAACAGGGTAAAACTATTAAAAGTGGCCAACGAAGGTAAGTGTCGAACATGAGACCATTGATGTCGTCTGCTATTGCATAGCTATCAAGGCGGTAATTCAGTTGGTTTAAGCCTTGGGTTTGCTCCCTAAGAGCATTTCCAAGAGACATGTCAAATCCAAGGTGGACATGCCACTTGGGATTTTTGGCATGAATTTTCACTCCAACAACTATGCCAAAAATGAAATGGCATTTGGCATATGGGAGTGAGATGCCAAATTTGGCATGTGAAAAAGTGAAGTGCCAAATTATATTTTACATTATTTTATTTCAAATGGACTATTGTCAATGAGTTGAGTTTAATATATAAAAGAGGTAAAATAAAAAAAATAATAAAATATTACATTTGACATATGGGGAGGAGTATACTCCAACAAAGATGTCAAAATTGTAAATGGTCAATTTGCCACATAAGCCTTCATTTTAAAAAAGGCATCTCCAAATTTAATATCACTCTTGGAGATGCTCTAAGGTCTCCAGTTCGACTCCCACCCCTCGCGTTATACGGTTACTATGTGTGCAACCATGTATGTACCCCCTATGGAATACTCGATCTCCGGACCTAGGTCCGGCGAGGAATACCTTAGGTCATTAAAAAAAGAAGAAGCATATATTACATAATTACTAAAATATTTAATTTTTTTCTCTTTAAGAGTAATATAATGTGGGTATGAAATTATACTCCTATCATTTGAAATGGTAAACAATCCCGAAGTCTTAAAAAAACTCTTAAAAGGTTAAAGAGGAGGTCAGGAGCGTCTATTTATTCCTCTAGATTAAAGGTTGCTCGAATGCTCACAAAACTGATGGAATTGGTATTGAAACAACTGAGCATTGAGGTGAAAAAAGTGTCCTTTTTCTCTAACACAACTGGCATCCGCAGTCTTATTTGCTCCATTCTTCAAAGTGAAATGTTTTCTATCACAAAAGACTTGCACATTTGACTCCTTGAAATCCCATAGAATTCGGCCCAACACCATGTCACACCCACCTATGCTTAGCACATTCATGCAACTGATATCCTTGCATATGTGTTTCTTCCACCATGTTTACTATAATTAGCCACCACAACATTGAAAAGTTTGCTTAATCGCATGCGACATCCAATCTGTTTGGCGATGATTTTATCAAATGAAGTTATGAGTGTCGCCCATGCCCAAGTAAATGAGGATTGCAGATGGTTGTTGTTTGATACACCAATGTACCTGCATGGTTGGTGGTGATGAATGTCCAGATAGAGCATGGACTAAGATCTCAGCTGACTTTGGCTCCAACTCATACCTACATTGGCTCTTCTTTTTCCATGTCATCCAGTGCATCAAGTAAAAAAAATACATCTGATGCCTACAGCAATGTCCCTGGCCTGAAATGCTTGTGGCAGTTGTAAGCTTGTCAACAAATGTTAGTTGATGCAATGGGATGCAAGCTCATCTGTCCTTGATTGGGCTTGCTAGCATGGGCGGAGCCATGTTGAGGCCCGGGGGGGCCAGCCTTTGAAAAATGCCCCCCCCAACAAATGTTAGTTGATGCAATGGGATGCAAGCTCATCTGTCCTTGATTGGGCTTGCTAGCATGGGCGGAGCCATGTTGAGGCCCGGGGGGCCAGCCTTTGAAAAATGCCCCCCCCCCCCCCCCCCCCAGCCTTTGAAAAAATCATCTTTAATAATATAATCTCTAATGTCATGAGTTGTCTGACATTGCTATGCAGTAGTATAGTGAAATGACATAGTAAATGTTGTTGCAAAATCGTGATATTGTGGATTGACGGAATATTGATAATCTCCATGTTCCTTAGAGTATATATCTTGATAGCCTGAGACATACAAGATCTTGTGGTACATGTCCAGGTTGTAGTGAAGAAGTCTCATGCAAATCTACACTGTTTGATATGTTACAGAAAGAGAGAGAGCAGTGGTGCTTCCAATATTTATGAAATATAGGCAGTGTATTCAAAATCACATATTATTAGTGATCCTTCTTTGTTTGTTCTTTTCCTCTTTTTCTCCATTAATCTCTCATCTTCAGTGATTAAAATTTTGCACGCCGTCTTCTCTATATCCAGCATTTTCAAGGAACAAAATCATGGTTGAACTTATAACTATGTCAAAAAGGAAATTTTAAAATATGATAGTTATAATAATTGGTGAAAAAAAAATTTATTCAAGTTTGGGCCCCTCCCAAGATGACATCCTGGCTCCGCCCCTGCTTGCTAGTATGGTTGATTTGAACATTTGGACTCTCTGATGGATTTTAGTCTTTAACCATCTGATAAAGCATAGTCATGATGGAATCAGATAGATGATCATATTTGTGATTTATGCCCAAGATCAGTTTTCTAATCTTATTAAGAGCTCGTGACTGTTTGTTTGTTTGTTGGACATTTCCTTAAGCATTCCAAGTTTGGTGTGTCTTCCTCACATCCTGTGATCGTGTTTGGACTGCCAAATAGGTAGCTTGATAGGGCGCAA
Organism: Cinnamomum chago; assembly: GCA_038049695.1. Classification (NCBI taxonomy): domain Eukaryota; kingdom Viridiplantae; phylum Streptophyta; class Magnoliopsida; order Laurales; family Lauraceae; genus Cinnamomum; species Cinnamomum chago. The sequence continues at coordinate 35,263,351 of CP142461.1, forward strand.
ATTGGGCCCCAGTGATCATGGGACCGGGGGTGGAAAGAGGCATCTTTGATGGGGCTAGATACTAAGTTTGGGGTCAATTCCATGCCTTTAACCACTTCATCCATGGTCAACAAGCTTAACGACTTCAAGAATTTTTTTATTATTATCTATCCAATAGTCTAGTCCATTTGGATCGGTAAAAACTCGATGGATCCGACATAATTCAAGGGTTCACCTATGTATGGATGGCTCAGATGAATAATAAGGTGGCCCCCACTAGAGATGCATGTATGTGGAGATTTCTCATCTATTAGTATCCTAATATGATATGGAATTTAGGACTAGAAAGTGACTTTTCTTCTCTTTAGGCCAATGGCTTATTCCTGATTGTGAGTATAGGGTAAGAGCTTAGCAAGTGTGTAGTGTAGGTAGGACTGTTCATGGATGGATGGGGCCAGTTTGGGGAATATGCGGGCCTGACTCATCTTTAGAAATGTAGGCTTGTCTCAAGCCCAAGCTCGGCATGGGCCGTAAGTGCTTTGCCGGAGCCTGACCAGCTTGAAATATGTCAGGCTCAAGCCCGCCATTTAGTCAATTGGGCCTATAAGGTCTAGAATTTCTATAACTCCAGGCTTTCTATCGCTTACTTGGGCAAATCAAGCACTACTTGTCTGTGATGGATCAGGCTGGACTTTGAGCTTCTTATCACTTAATCGAAGTCCAAACCAAGTATTAATGGGCCCAATTTTAGATGCAGGATTGTCCTGAATACGAAAGCCTAAAAGAAAGTTCAAACCTGGCCCAAAGCAGGAATGGAGGTTGCTCAACTAGAGGGTTGGACGGTTCAGTCCAACCTGATCTATCTGGTTCAATCTGGCTCAATTGTGATGTAAAAGGTAATGAAAACTCTAAGCATATTTCTACATAATTAATGGCCAACTGGTTCAGCAGGCCTTTTTCACTGGGTTTGACTGGCCAATACCTTGATTTTTATCTAACTGAAAAGGTTAAGGTACTGACTCTTATTGAACCCAGTTCAACCGGCCAGTCCGAATTTTAGCACACTTACTTTTGAACTTTCCCATTCAGCAAACTAAAGAAGAGCCATCCATCAGTTGAAGTGATTTTTCGGCTAGACCTATATGAAGTCTGGCTGACACTAGAAGGTTCAAGAGAGAGCCATTAATGGGTTATTTTTTTATACTCCAGCCAAGGGGGCCGGGGCCGGGGCCCAAGAGAGAGCACACAGTAGCCCGCACATGAGGGAAGGAAGCCTGGATACGTAGGAAGATGGGGCAGCACGCAGGAACCCTGGATAATCAGGTGAGAATTGCCGCTTCTTACCACTTGGGTAACGAGCCATTTTCGCAATGAATGGGTTAAAGAGGGGAGATGAAAACAGAAGAGGTCTTCAGCTGGTCCAGGGATGTGAGAATTGGAGTCCATCTAACCTTCTTAACTATTGGATACAGGTACTGATTCATTGATTGGATCGAGCATAGGTGGCCCAAACCCTACCGAGCAGGTTGGTAATTACATAATAAACCACCTGGAACCTTCTATTATGAATTTAACTAGTAGAGCTTTGCAGGTCTGAATTGGACATGCCTAGACATGGCTTTTGAGCTCAAAAGACAAAGCTCCAAACCTAGCAACCATGCTAAAACGCCAGATGTGGTTTCATAGCAACTTCCTTTGTCCTAATCACTGGATTTCTACTTAGAATTGATATGCTGGGTTTCCAAGTTAAAAGTGAAATAATTGTGAGTGACACACTAACCACAACTACCAGCCATGTGAGCTTTTTACATAACAGATATTTAGATGGCCATGCATGTTTCTTTGGTATGTGACAGATTTTACAAAAGAAGAGTAGTTTATATACCATGATGTTTGATTGATTGTATTGAAGAAGATTCTTTCAGGATATAGGTTGTCAACTGGGCCAATAAAAAAAATGCAAAACCCCCAAAAAATGGTTCTATTTGAATAAAATACAATTCTTATTTTGTTTTTTTTTTAATTATCTAGAAGAAAATGTAAAGCAACAAGAGAGGAATTGCTGCAAGTTGCTGTCATGCCATCTAACCAGTGTGCCTCAAGAAATACAATTTTAGGGCCTCTATCTATTTTTTCTTCAGATATAGGGTCTTACATGGTGCATGATTTGCTAGGGTTATTCTCTGTCTCTATCTCCTGTAGATATGGGGTGCGACTTGGGCCTTGCCAAGTCCTATCTCTCATCACTTGGTAGAGAATCAAAACCCAATTTATGGTCCTTTTGTTTGCAAAGAATACATGATAATTCTTGGTCAAATGCTCCTTGAATGATTTTTAAAGAGGCGATGGAGTGAAGGATATAAAATAGCAGAGTAGATGAGACTTGACTTGCCTCGGATTTGAATTACTAAGGTCATGGTTGAGTATTCATTTATCATCTTCCCTTCATTCAAGCCATCTGAAAGGAGAGATTATTTGCTGGTCATATTTGGATATCAAAAAGTCTACTTGGACAAACTTTTTGGCCAGAATTTTGGCCAACCCATATGGTTTCCATTGAATATCACTATGATATTCAATGGAAACCATATGGGTTGGCCAAAATTCTGGCCAAAAAGTTTGTCCATGTAGCATTACTGTTTGGATATTCACCTTTAATTTTTTATTTTAACCATCTTTAGAAATAAAAAGTTTAAGAATTCCTATGAATTCAATAACATGAAAAAGGCCCTCAAGGCGTGGAAATTTTCAGGGTCACACTTGAGCTTGCGCCTTGATTTAAAGGCCCGAATTGAATGTGGGCTGGGCTCAAGTCTCGAGTATCTTACGTAGTGGTAGTATCATCTAGGCTTGGGCCAAAGCCCCGGTATCCACACGCCGTTTGGGCTGGGCTTGGGTGTCTCAAAAACCGGTCCAGCCCACTCGTGTTGGACCATACCTCTACCTGTGGCTGTATTCAATAATTTCCCAACAAGAATTAAATGTTGAAGCAAAAATATGGGTGCTTTCAAAATTGTCAATGTCTTAAAATCTCGGTCATTAAATGCTTTAAGAAAATCCCAGTAACCTGTCTATTTTTCCCCAAAGCTGATGGGTCCTATTCCTTGATTGGGCATCTCATCATATTATTTTGTGGTGCCTTCTCTCTATAAAAATAGGCAAGCTTCTGGAGGTACCGCACCTCCTCCAGAGGTTTAGAACCATGGGCTTGGTTCTTGTTCTTGCTTTCTCTCTTCTCACAGCTGTAACCTCTTTAAGGGATACTGAGGACAACTCCTGTACTGAAAGTTTTCAAGGTACATCTCAGACTCCAATATCTATATCTGTTATTAAAAGATCTAAAAGCCACTGGAAGATATATCTCTCTCTCTCTCTCTCTCTATATATATATATATATCTGTTATTAAAAGATCTAAAAGCCACTGGAAGATAACTCTCTCTCTCTCTCTCTCTCTCTCTCTCTCTCTCTCTCTCATTTTCTGATTTCCTTTTCATTATGTATGAAAACTAAACATGGTTTGATTTGATATTTAGTTTTTGGTTAGAATTTCATGTTTTGCTTCCTGATACATTGTTATGTGATATGTTTTGCGTTCTTTGAAGAAATTTCTTCTCTCTTTTTATCTATTTATGCATCACAAGATTAAGAATTTTGAGTGGATGTCCACTTAAGATGAGTTATGATTAGAATTAGGGTTCCTCTCTTATGAGGGAATATTGCCTATAAATAATAGGCTCTCTCTCCTTTATATTTGTGCACATATTGATAACAGCAAAGCTCTCTCTTCTCCCTCTAATCCACTTTCTCTTTGTCTCTCTTTTTTCTAACAAGTCTTTCTAATTAAAGATTTTTTGGTTGGTGTTATAAGACTTGGGTTAATTATCCGGTTGAACCGGACTTCCCTGGTTTGAACCTGGCCCTGTGGTTGAACCTCTTGAGATCTTATTATTAGTTTTTATCATTGCATCGAAGTGACAGTTGGGTCAGGTCAAGCTGACTCTTGAATTGGTTTGGACCACATAGGATGGCTATGGTCCAGTTTATAAAAGGTGTTTCTACTTCTTTATAGTGCCTGCAATTTACTCATTTTAAAATAGGACAAGTAAGATTTTGTAGAGGTCCTGGCCCTACTTGGACATAGGAGGTCTTGGAATTCAGCCATATGGAAAAATAGGGCCACTAAACATTGTTCGCAGTCCAATTTAAGGCCATTATATAGATGATTGAAATATTATGTGGACTTGTTATTCTGCAGATGGCTAGATTTTAGAACCCTAGCTATTCCAATTGATAGGGAGAATGGGCCTCATAAACTCTTACTACATATCTTATTTTAAAAGAGAGTTGATACCGTCTTGCTCCAAAGGAGGAAAGGCTCACAATTTACAAAAGATGCAACTTTACAGTAGTTTATGTTCTTCAAAGGGATTGACTGTATTTTACTTTTACAAACCCATTTCTCAACTTTAGGCCTGTTGGAGCATAACTGTTTCAACTATTAGTATTTGATATGTGAAGGTTAAGTTGAAGATTCATAGGTATGATGATAGATTTGATTTATTCTAGTCAATAACATAAAATAATAGTATATATCGGTTTGTATCAGCCTGTATCACCTGTAACTATGATGCAAATGTGATTATTGCTCCTTTGTATAGGTTTCTTGAAAACTCAATAGTGAATTTTTGAGTGGGGTTTGTCCGGATCCTTGAAACTATAAAAATTGTTCCAAGCTTCTTTGAGAATGAATATTTCAATACATAACCCAATGAATGATAGGGATTTGGGTTGCTTTTAATCCAGAAATTCGTTTCCTGTAAAAATAAATAAATTTCTCATTGATCATTGTAGTTTCTTTATTTTATATATATATATATATATATAGACACACTGAATCTATATAAGAATTAGTATTTTTTCCTTAAAATCATTTTGTCCTTTATGTGTGCAGTACATGTAATTGGATAACTCACATGATGACGTCAATATAGTTGTGAATCTTGTTTCGTTTTAGACGAAATTTCTAAGATTTTTCGTTTAGGCCATTAAACCGAAATGAAAACACCGTCAGAAGTCTCATTCAAATTTTTAGTCAATTTCAGCACATTTTGGTTTATTTTGAAAGTTTTTGCCAAAATTCTAAATCAGCCAAAATATTTCAGTTTGGTGGCCAAATCAAAATGGGGTCTTAAACAAAATTATCAACTATGGATGTCAATGATGATGTTGCATAGATTTTAGAAAGTGGGAGCAAATCTGTACTACACATGTGACATTTCTCCCACAAGAGTAGGTATAAGAGGTGGTGTAGGGTTTTCAGTCTCTACCATTCACAAAAGCATATTTTCTCAAATTAAAGGCTCCCGTTGGCACAAATTCCATGGCAGAATCACCATAAGAGAAATCCCTCTTACACACGTATGATCATAAATAAGGGCACCATTTGTTTGGATCTATTTCTAGAGAAATCCCATGTGGGGGAATTGCTACAACAATGGCAGTTGATGTCCCTTGAGTTTTGAATTCCTTGCTCATTACTTTTGGCCCACATATAAAGTTCTCAAGAATTCAAGTCTCCAAAATGCTGCATTTTAACTGAGTATTTTTTTTTAATCAGGTGGAAGAGAACACTTGGGGAACCCATAAACCCCAAACAAGAAACATTTAATGGGACAAGTTATAAGTTCTCATCATTCAAATAAGAATTCAGAGTTCTCGAGACTCATCAGCTGTCATTGTCGTCAGGAATTCTTGACATAGAAAATTTCCATCGGAAGTATCCCCAAACACATGGGTCCTGAGAGTGCGTGTATTCAGAATTACGGATTGTGGCCTCCCTAAATCACCCTGTTACCAATATCAAAAGTCATCTAAATTAATTATTATTGGACTTGTTGATATATCAGCTTTCAGCTGTCATTGCTGTTAGGAATTTCCGACATAGAAAATTTCCTTAAGAAGTATCCCCAAACAAATTGGTCCTAAGAGTGCGTGTGCTCGGAATGAAGGATTGTGACCTCCCCCACCCAGTCACCAATATCAAAAGTCGTCAGATTAATTGTTATCAAACTTTAGTTGTGAAGATCCACTCCACCAATAATCTACCATCATAGTCAGACTTCCAAACACCACATAATTGAACCTAGAGCATATACATAGTTCACCACTGTTAGCTATAAATAGAATTGATATATGAAGAATCCAATCATAAGAGTGTAAAAATGGTACCTCTCATAAAACTCAAGTCATAAAAGTTAAGCTTGAATCCAATAATAAGAGCTACCAAAAGAGTCTAATTGAGAATTGAGATCCTCAAGTACTTGTCTCCACATGCACAAATAAAAGAGTTAGAGAAAATCTCATGGAGTGACTCTCAAAGGCGAAAGCACTCAAATCTGATTATATCTTCATTTGTGAGCATGTATCGTTTCAAGAGTAGTTTTTATCTAAATTACAAGCAATTTTGAGGCTTCCGTATCTTCCCCCGCTTTCGCTAAAGAAGTTCTACTAATAAAAGTCAGCCCCGTTTAACTTTTCTTCTCAGAGGCCAAAACGATCTATTTCTAATAAAATGAGAAATACAGTTAAACGTTTACCAAATACTACGACATGTGAATAAGTTCTAAATCATAAAATAAGAGCTTGTTATAAGAGGTTTCAGATGACCCCTTAGTTGTTTTTTTTAATTAAGAAAATGCCTAAAATAGTTATTCTCATATTATTGCTCTTCCTTCATGAACAAACACATGAGTTATGGACTAATCCAAGTGTGATTCTCATTTTACAGAGCATTGGCAACAATCGAATGACTCGGCCATACACTTAACCATACACCATGTTCATGGTCCATGCTCGCCGCTTTCTTCATCGCCATTGCCAGCTTCTGTCATTTTTGAACGCGATCAAGCTCGAGTTCAAGTCCTAAACCATAGGCTAATCAACAACCAAACAACCATCTCATCCAAATCGACCGGTAAGCTCAGGGCAAAGTCGGTTGGCATTCCTCTAACTCCCGGCAATTCGGTCGGGATTGGGAACTATGTGATCAAGATTGGCATTGGTAGCCCACCAAAACCCTATATCATGGTCTTTGACACTGGAAGCTCATTCACTTGGATCCAGTGTGAACCTTGCATAGTACAATGCCATCCCCAAGTTGGAGCCCTATTCAACCCAAAGGCCTCAGTCACATATAAAACAGTCTCATGTAAAAGTCTTGATTGCTCAAGTTTACAAGCTGCCACTCTTAACCCCAGTAGTTGTTCAAGATCAAATTTACGTATATACACAGCGAGCTACGGAGATGGCTCGTATTCTATGGGGTATTTGAGCCGTGACACATTGACCGTGGGCTCGGCCCAAACCCTCCCCGGCTTCCTATATGGGTGCGGGCAGGACAACCAAGGGCTTTTCGGTCGAGCCGCAGGTCTAGTCGGGTTGGCCCGGAGCAAGTTCTCTTTATTAGCCCAGATGTCGGCCAAATACGGTTACGTATTTTCCTACTGTCTACCCACATCTACTTCCACTGGGATGTTGTCCATTGGACATACGGCGTACAATCCATCTCTCTATACATACACCCGTATGTATACGGATTCGCGGGAACCGGCACTCTACTTTGTACGCCTGGCTAGTATAACCGTAGATGGGAAGGCCTTGCCCATATCTAGGGCCACGTATGTGCGTACGCCTACGATCATCGACTCAGGGACCGTAATTACAAGGCTACCATTGGCCGTATATTCGGCTCTACAGACAGCATTTGTGAGGGCCATGTCGAGGCATACGCGGGCCCCACCGTATTCTATACTAGACACGTGTTTCAAGGGGAGTGTTGCGGGGCTTTCCGTGCCTGAGGTTCGGATGGAGTTCGAGGGAGGCTCGGGTATGAAGCTGGGGGCTCGGCATTTGCTATATGACGTCGCTAACGGCGTTACTTGTCTGGCGTTTGCCGCGAACAGAAGGGCTAGCAAAATTGCCATAATTGGAAACCATCAGCAACTGACGTTTGGGATCGTCTACGACGTTACCAATTCGAGGATTGGTTTTGCTGCCGGGAGATGCCGTTGATGAAAATGCCGTTTGTTGACGTGGCACAATCACTAGCCGTCCAATTTGTGGGCCCGCCATGGAAAGAATGCCCTGAATCAGCGATGGAGACTTGAAAATACGACAACAATAATTGATGGCTGGATCAATCTGATTCTAGGGACCATGAATTTGACGGTTGGGATGGATTTATGTGCCATGTTTATTTACTTTGTTGTACAATTGATGTATTTCTCCATGTATTGTTGTTTGTATGATTATATAATTGCATGTATAAATTATATGGAAGGGTTATTTGGTATTTGATCTAAAGCTAAAATAAGGTTATATTGTATATTGGTTTGTTTCTATGGCAGCATGATTTCATTGTGCAAGGAACCAATGCATAGTTTAGAAGGGGATGACTTCAATCTCTCTCACACATATGGACGGAGCATATGAAATTTACAAAACATTTCCACCAAAACCTTGTCATTAAGTCTCACAATGGTTGACAACGGCTTCTTACCTGAGTGGTAAGGAGCGACAATTCTCACTTGGTGATTTAGGGTTTTAACCCTGGGTACGTCGCCTCTGTGCTCCTTATTGTGTTTATTAATACATGTCATTATATTTAGACCCGGTTAAGCATGGTTGGAACCGGGTTGGGTCGACCTGCTGAGTGGTTCCACCTTTCGTTTCAGTTGTTAAGACATTTGTTCAAATCATTATAACAGATGTAACCCATTACCTAATGCTTTTTGGCCATGTCTGTAATGGTCCCAAATTGGGTAATGCTTTAGAACATGGGGTGGAGCCCACAACCAAAACTAGGCTGTCACCACATGTAATATTAAAAGGTTTTCGGTTGGGCTGCTTCCATCTGTAATAAAGATATATGATCTAATGGCACAGATATTAAATTAAAGGTCCACAATTTTTTTAAAAATAAAAAGTGCTTTTTTTGGTATTTTAATACTATTGTAATATTTTCTAGAAAAATAGATGATTAATATAGTGAAGAAGAACTGATCCTAAGCTGTCCCTCCAGGCTTTAGCTTTCATGCGGGCTGCCTCCCACATACACATGTTATCAAAGCCCTACTAACAACCTATAATGGGGATCAATTCCTGATTGTTTCTGTGGGAAATTAGACGCTTACCCATCTACATAAGTTTTTATACATTGATGAAGCACTCATTCAGTATTATATTATTAAAGTCTAAATGAAATTTGTGTGAGAGTTCATATTGAGAAGAGCATGGTAAAGTTCTTCTTATGGGAGACGTCTGCAACTGATAGGTGCCTTTAACTGAGGGGTTTCGATTCAGGCTAGAGTTATGTATGATTTCTCAGTTGTCACTTTTTTGAAGTTTTAATTCTGCAGAAGTTTTAAAATATTTCTTCTTTTTCTATATCTTCTTGCTTAGTGGATATTTGGTTTTTACAAGTGCTTAGTGGATATTTGGTTTTTACATGTTTTAGCTAATCATGTAGGGGTAATTCTCTAAAACGCCCCATTTTAAAAATACCCATTTCTTCACTCTTTTTTTATAATAATGGGTCTCACGTTGAGTCAATCTAATCTTTTCACACACACTGACTGCCCTATCATAAATAGTCACAATTCCAAATTTGACACTCATCCGACTTTTCTTCACCATTGGATTGAAATCATTAAAAAAAATAATTCATTCAAAATTATTAAGATTTTGAGCCATAGATCAAACGGTTAGGATGATTTCATGGAGTCTAAGTTTTGCATATAGGTAGGTTTCAAAATTATTAAAATTTTGAGCCATAGAACAAAGGGTTAGGATGATTTCATGGAGTCTAAGTTTTGTATATAGGTAGGTTTTAAATAAAATTTTTCATCCAATGGACTTTCATGATCATCATGCATTCCAGTGGGTTCAACTATAAGGGCTGTTTTTCCCCTAAAAACGCCCAGCCATTGTCTAGCGTTATGTAGTAAAAACGACAAAAATTAATGGAGATTTAACAAATAATCCTCTATACTTTATATAATTACAAATAACTATATAAATCTCTTATAATTATATATTTCAACTTCTAGAACTCTTGAAGATTACAAATCCACTCTTACTTACCTATCCCATTACATATAAAGAAAATTTTTTTTTTTTGAAGGGGAATACAACCATTTTACCCAATTACTTTTTCTTTTTTGATAAAAAAAGAGGATTATATTAGATGAAAACAAGCACATCACAAGGGCAAGGCAACAACAAAAAGGAAAAAGAAAAATTGCGTTACAATGGGTTTAGCCGCCGCCCCACCCCAAAAAAAAAAAAAAAGACCCCTTGAGAGTTCTTGGCAAGTTCATGAGCAAAACCATTAAGAGTTCTAGAGATATGTTAGAAAGCAATGACTTCAAATCTGACAATGGGTTTAGGGGCTTCAAATCTGACAATGGGTTTAGGATTTGAAGGCCCACCCCCCCCCCCCCCCCCGCAAAAAAAAAAAAAAAAAAGACCCTTGAGAGTTTTTGGCAAGTTCATGAGAAAAACCATTAAGAGTTCTTCAGATATGTTAGAAAGCAATGAAAAATCCTTGATATCCAGCAAAATAGACTGTATATACCAATCCATCACCCCATTAATAGCTCGAATCACCTCTACGGCATCCGAGAAAAGGTGGAACTTGTGGAATCCACACTGAAGAGCTTCTTTCAACGCGCGCATAAGACAACCCTTGCCTCAACCTATTTTGAAGAAGTGACCTTGGCTACATTGATTGATCATGCATGCACCCAACAACCATCAAACTAAATAGCAAAACCAAAGCTCGCTTTTCCATCCATGGCTCTAAAGGGGGAATCTGAGAACACATGTGCTGCCTCTAGAGTTCCTCATACTAAAATCTTGGTGATGTCATGAGTGCCCCATTCTTTGAGATACCCATCTAGTCAACAATCATATTCCTTGCATGTATTAATGTATTAAGATGCTTGATTACTATTCCCCTAAAGAAAGAATCGTTTTTACTTTTCCACAAGGCCCACCATAAAGCAAGTGGCCAGGATTTAACTTGAGGATGGATTGGTGGACTCATTGAATCACATAAGGTCGTAAAAGAAGCCCACCAATCCTTAATCGTAAGAGGACCAATGGAATGTGTTAAGATTCTTATGTCGGACCCAAACCAAGTTGCTCTCGCATGATCACATAGGAAGAGAGCATGCTCAATAGTTTCTTCTGAGTTATTACAGATTGGACAGAGGTCATCTTTGAAGATATTTTTGTTGTAAAGAAATTTGTGTACCTAAATTGCCATATTAAATCCTTTGCAACAAAAAAGAAAGACTCTTTGAGGAAGGGAAAGGCGCCAGAATGCCTTTCAATCAATGGTCAAGTTAGGAAGATCTCTATCTTCTTCACGGATAGTTTTATAGGCTAATCTTGATGAAAGATCACCACTTTTATAAAAGGGTCAAACTTTCTTGTCTTCTCTATTGGTATGGGCTGTGTAAATTTTAAGATGCTCTCCACATCAAGATGGTTATTAAAAATACTTCTTATAAGTCGTTCATTCCAATTTTTATTTGGTTTTTAGAGGCCTTTGACAACAAGGTCTTAGTTGACAATATTAGATATAGGCTTCCTAAGTCCCCTGTCTAATGGAATCCAATTACATTTCCAAATTGAGATTTGGTCTCCATTGCCTATAATCCATCCCACCTTTTGATTGATAAAATTAGTTGCTTTAACAAATCCTTTCCAAAATCAGGAATTGCTCTTTCTATAGTTTGCCTCCCACAAAGTTTTGCTCGGACAATATTTCTCTTTAAAATCTTTGAACTTAACCTATTTTCATTGGAGAGGCACCTCCAACACGTTTTAGCCAAAAAGGGCTAGATTGTTATATTTGGTATTTTTAATCCCTAGCCACCCTTCTTCAATAGGACTGCACATTTGCTTCTATTTAAGGGTGTGGATATTCTTTTTGTCAGTTGAGTCACCCCAAAAGAAGCTTCTCATAATTTTATCCACCGTATTAATAGTTCTAGAAGTTGTAGCACGGACATATTGTAAATCGGGATAGTAGAAGGAATTGATTTTACAAGGGTGCTCTTGCCAGCTTGTGAAAGCAATGAAGTTTGCCAAGACATAATTCTATTCCTGATTTCTGTAATAAGGGATTGAAATTTAGCATTTCGATTTCTACCCATTATAAGGGAGTTTCCTAAGTATCTCTCATTGTTTGTCATTAGTCTAACGCCTAGAATCTTTGTCAAATCTCTTTTTCTATAAATACAAGTCCCTTTACTAAAGTAGGAAGCAGATTTATCGAAGTTAACAAACTGTCCGAGGACACTGTTGTACTCATCAAGGACATCTTTTATGACTCTGACCTCATCTATTTTTTCCTTGCAAAAGAGAAGGCTATCATCTACAAAGAATAAGTGGGATATGCTAGGTGCAACTCTAGTTTGTCCCCATGTATAGTTCTTTCCTCTTCCTTCTTTAACAACATTCACGAGAGGACTTCATGGCTCAAAATAAATAGATAAGGATAGAGGGGGTCCCGTTGTCTTAATCCACTTTTTGGGTGGACTAATCTGAATGGGGATCAATTGAGTAAGATTGAAAATGAGACCGAAGAGATACACTCTAGAATAATTTTAACAAACTCTTCATGGAAGCCAAAAGACTCGAACTACTTCTATAAAATCTCATTCCATTCGATCATAGGCTTTTGCCATATCAAGCCTCTCTTTATACCTAGCTGTACCTTTAAATAAAGGGGAGCGCTACACAGCGTCCGAGCATCTTTTAGGAGAAAATGCCCCTTTTAGTTGGGCCCACCGAGTTGCATGATGATCATGGTAGTCCATTGGATGGAAAGAGTCATATGAGGCTTACCTATATACAAAATCTTGAGCCCATAAGATCATCCTAACCTTTTGATCCATAACCCTATAATTTAATGGTTTAGATGCATCATTTTATCATGATTTGGATCCAACGGTGAGGAAAAGCTGGATGAGCGTCAAACTTGGGCTTGTGTCATTGTGGGCATGACAAAGGAAAAAAAAAAAAAAAAAGGAGGAGCGGAAAAGGGACATTTTTAAAGTGGGGCTTTTTAGAATCTTCATTGAATAAATAACATCATGGATAAGAGAGTTCACCGCTTCAATGCAAGCATGTGAGCCCATGAAACTAATTATGGATCATAATAGACCCACCCTTATATAGAATTGCAAAAAAAAACCCATTCCACTTTTTTCTTCTTCTTTTTTATTATAAAAAACGGAGGCTCATTGCACTTAAATGATGGAATCATAATGGAGTGATACCTAACTTATCCTATGACAATTATAAGATGGGTTAGAAAAGACTAAAACTCGTCCTAAGGCACACCTTCCTCATCTGTAATTGACATGACTGATTTATAATATGTGATATCAAATACACCTATTCAAAGGAATGGTTTGGGTTGCATTTAGTATGGTCTCAATAAACCCGAATATGACTAGACTTGCATATACCCCCGTTGTACTAGGCTGGTGTTGGATACAAGTCAAGTTATATTCGGCCCGACTGGGGGACCGAATGTTGGCCAGGTTCCCCAGGGGGGTCGTTAGATCTCAGGACAGCCTGGGATCCAACAGCCCCCCTTGGGGACCGGGCTAGCACTCGGTCCCCAAAGTCGGGCCATTTAGACTTTTTGTTATATTTATTACAAGTTGGAATAAACCCAAATCCACCAGCCACAACATGTGATTGATTTATGATATGCGACGACAAACTTGCCTTGTGACGGTTGCAGCTTGCGTTCCAGACTTGTTCATTTTAATCTTTTATTTATTTATTTATTATTATTATTATATATATATTTGCTATCGGAGGATTTCGAACCCTTTGTACTTGACTAATACCTCCTTGTCCTCAGCAGCTCTAAAGTGGCAGCACTAGTGGACTCGACTATAAAACCTTATATTTATATATTATTAATTGATGAAGACTCAAACTAGAAGCCTCACCAGACAATCTTCACTGGGGTGAGGAACCAATGACGTTAAAAAAAGAAATCTTCACAATTATATGTTAGGAATAATTATGCAAATTGGTTATACATGGGACCAGGTGTGCCATGACCACTAAAACCCTAATGACCAAAATCAGTTGGAACAAAATACATAAATACAATAAGATTTTCTCCTATGAAAGTCCTCATAAGACTATCTACATGAAAACCAATTTCTCTCTTGAATTGAGTGTGGGTTTTGTAGAATGTTTCTTGTGCACGTCTACATGTGAAAAATGCTCCATAAATGCACACCTACCTCAAATTTGAGAAAACAATTGCCCAGCCAACTCCTGATAAGAGTGGGTCAAGGCCAGTCACCCGTTTAACCCAAACTATTGGTATCCCTTTGAATTGATAAAACCCCATATTTTATGGGAATTCTTTATTTTATATATATATATAGCCCCCAAAGAAGTTTTATTTTACATGGAGGCCTTTTTAAGGAAAATTTTCTGGCTGGGCCTATGCCTCTACACTTTGAGCAATGAAATAACAATGAAGCCTCCACTTCCCAAATCCCATTGATGAAAATGTGGGACCCACCAATCCAAATGAGGAACCATTATGAGCCAAACTATCTAGTGAGACAATCACAACAGCCCATTCACCCAATGATGTAACTACACTGCCTTTTTTCTTTTTTTCTTTTCTCTTTTTTTTTATTGGAAAAAATTAAGTAAAGTTTAAGGGCCTTTTTGGTCTTCACCCACCATAGGAGACTTTTCGGATAAAATCCCTAATAATTTATTAAACCAAATAAAATAAATGCCAACTCCAAAGGATTAAACATTTCCGACAATAATTTTGGATAGTGTCAGTGGCCACACCACTCATAATAATTAATACTGAAAAAAAGTCAAATCTAGGTAAAGAATGAGCATCCCATTAAATTACGTAGGTACAAAAATAAAATCAATCCTATCAAAGCCCTTAAATTAATAGCTTTGGTCACTTCAGAACCATCTTACAGGACATGGATTTGAGAGAAACCTAATTTGAGAGTGAGTGAGAGAGAGAGAGAGAGAGAGAGAGAGAGAGAGAGAGGGTTCACTTCCACACCATGTGTTGTCAGAGTCTATAAACCGAACAAATTGGGTGGATATGGTGGCATGGCCCACCTTACCCTGACATGACCACCAACAGAACCCAGTAAACGTGACCCAACAGAACTTGTTGGGCTGATGGCCCATGTCTCAATCAACCTACGTGGGCTTTCCATGAATCACATAATTTGGCACTCACAAAATAGTAGAATGATAGTGTCCTCATGCATTGGAACATGTACAATCAGAATATTTTGTCCTACAGGTTGAATCATGTGATGATTCATGACCATTGGCCCCACGATTGATGCCCTATTTTTTAGAAAGATTCCACGCTAGAACATCCTATCCGTACAATCCAAGATCTTTCTATAGGAAGAATTTTATTTGGAGCATGGCCCATCCACTTTGGACCCATCAGATGACTGCTCTTGATGGATGGCCCATGGACCCACTCACACCTATTCACATGCGTCAGGACCCTATGTTGGGAATCTTTTTAAAAATGACAATGAAGAGAGCGACAGCGCAAGATGAGGGTAGAGTTTTGCATAGAACTCATGGTAAACCGGATAAAAGAAATCTTCTCAATTTATACACGACAATAACAAGAATCTTCAAATTCAAGCTCAAATCTAAAATCTCTAACAAGTCTCTATTTAATCTTGTTTTCTAAGATAATAATCTAACACATGGTAAGAGGCTCCAGGTTCAAATACATGAAGGTGTAGCAAAAGGCCAAATGTGGGGCCCAGATGATGAATGGAAGTGGGTCCCATAAAAAAAAAGGTTGATACAGACAAGCCAATTGGAAAAGCAATGTTGTCTGTGATGTGCACTAAGGAAATTACGAGAGAGATTCGATTCTTATCCAATGGTCCTATCTGAACCGTAGGTGTAGGGTGCTAAGGTTAGGTAGAAAACGACCTGTTTGGGACTGGATGGGATGGCTCATGAGCCAAAACTGGGTCCATTGTGGGACTGGATGGGATGGCTCATGAGCCAAAACTGGGTCCATTAAATAGTTTCAACTATGATATCAATGCCCATAAATTTCTCATGTCTGCTCACTGATTGAAGAAATGAACATCAGCTCGTAGTTCAATTGGTGAGGTACATCTAGAGACACCTAAGGATCAACCTTGGTTGTATCATTTGGTCATGTTCTATGTGTCTAACTTGTCTATCATCTTTCTTTTGTTGTTTTTCTTTTCTTTTAATGAACATGCTTATTTATCTAAACAGAAACGAAAAAAAAAAAAAAAAAATGGCGGTGGGCTGTAGTGCTGATGGTGAGAGACTTGTTTGTGTGTGTGAGTACCTACGGTAAGAAAAGAAAAAAGAGAAAAGAAAAGAAGTTAATTGTATTCCCAACAGTTTACAAGGGACTTGACCCAGAAATTTGATATGGGATCTGATGGACCATCTGTCTGGATTTGATAAAAATATATGGACTCACTGGGTCAGGCCAAATGAGGAGAACTTAAGGTGCCAAATTAAGGGCCCATGTAACCAACTAGCTGAAGGAAACAACCCGTAAAAAGTGGATATGAACCCTTTTTTGGGTCCTATTATACAATTGGGTTTGCTTAGTGCTAGACCCATAATTTTTGTTTGAGGGGTGTGGATAGAAATGAGCAAATTGAGTTTTGGGAACAAACGCAGGATTCACATATGGTTCTTGCGGGCGGACTTCAGATTTTTATGTGAATTTTAAAATGCGAGTCAAAATTCTTATTATCAATTTACAAGCGGACCGAGGTCCAACGGGTCCAATCACCCCCACAAGGATTCACTTGGGTCCGCCCCGTAGATCTGTTTTTTCAATCAACAATTATGAGACCCTTTGGGTTTCACGTCCATCTCCAGGAAACATAGCCGATGTTCATGTCCACGGAACCATGGCCCGACCCATAGTCGATGTTCATGTCCACGAAACCATGGCCCGACCCATTTACGTCGTGGGTTTTTCATGGTTAAGGGCTATTTAATGAGTAAATCATGTTTGCATGATAAAGATTAAGATCCTTTCACATGCCGCTGATTGTGTGCTGCAATGGGCTTTGGCCTGCTTTCTTACGTAGCATGGTAATCTTGAAAAAGCCCACCTTGAATCAGATTATCCTTACTATCCATTAATTATCTTGCAAATATGAAAAAGAAGAAGAAGAAGAATACACCAATGATCTATCTACAAGTGGATATTTATTGGATGGTTAGGATTGTTCAGTTCGTTGTGTTATGCATGATTGATTAATTAGAGGTAACAGCCCAATGGGATAAGGCTCATAAAGACTTCATATGTAAGACCCAAAGATCATTTCAGTTCAACTGTGGAGATCATATTCCTGTTTAGGTGGTGTATCACCTCGAACAAGAATGGAGCCTATGGCAATTTGTGTCCCACATCACTGATTGTATATGTCATCGCCTTTGAGTCATGGTGGTGTTTTGAATGCTAAAAGATCTGGCTCGATTCTAAAACTCCACTAGAGGAGACTGAAAATGCACAAACTATTAAGTGAAAAGTCCTGAGAACGACTTCTTAGTCAAGTGGTAATGAGCGGCATTTCTCATCTGGCTGTCCAGGGTTTGAACCCCGGATATACCACCGCCTCTTCCTGCATATCCAACAACTGATTTTTGAGTAAATTTGAGTTTTCTCTTTTAATATATTTATTTACCTTTAGTAAAAAAAAAAAAAAAAAAAAAAGAGTTTGCAAATCATGGTGACAGTCCTATGCCGGATATATAATACTTCAATGCAGTCAATGTATTGTGTTGTGTAATATCTAATATTTCACTCTTTATATGTTAAATTTGTGTCCATGCCATATTCTATGGCATATCCCATTAGTCTCTTTCATATAAGGATACAAATGGGTTGGATCCAGAACAGAACCATGGTGGATTTGGACCTCAATTTTATTTATAGATCCAGTTTTAGATCTAACATGAAACCTACAAAACCAATGTGTTCTATCCGGATCCAACAACAACTTAAAAAAATGGAATCCGATTCTAGATCTGGACTTAAAATAAGATACCAGTGTTGTTTTGGTGGTGATAAGTAGACTAAAAATATTAATATAAGTAAGTTTTTAGACCCTTAAAGCTTATACATATACTTTTAATATCTAAATGTAATAATCTCGTATCCTTATCCTTCGGTTGAGATATACAAGGATCTGGTGATGGAGCCTATATGCATGGATCTGGATCGGATTCTCTCTGACCTAAAAATAGGTTTCACATCTACTTTATTTGAAATTGGAGACTTCATATACTTGGATTGGATGATCGGAGAACCATGTGCAACCCTAAATATGTGAGTCTCATATTCATATATAGGTCAAAATTAGGGTTTGCAATGGATAGGGCTTGCTTCTGTCCAAGTACACCACACCTCTCGTTGACCCAAAAGAGGCTTGCCTTGGCAAAAAGATGAGTTGGTTCATTTAATTAACCCTCTTTGCTAAATTAGACCCTACCAAAAAAGCTAGAGATATCATGAGTTTCCACAAGCACACAGATTTAGGACCTATTCCTCTTCCCATTTGATAGCATTCAGCACCTTAATTGCATCTAACCAAATGTGGATCTTGGAGAATCCTCTAATTTTAGCCATCTTGAGTACAAAGGTGACCAGTTTTTTGGCTTCCTTGGAAGAGGAGTCTCGGTCCTTTCGAAGACCAAAAGGAAGACCACTACATGAAAACACAACCATAAGCAGACCCACCCCCGCACCCCCCACCCCCAACCCCCATTTTGTTATTTCTAATTTATTTCTTACTGGAATTCCTAACAAGAATTTCCCGTATCGGTTTTTCTTTTATTAACATCTTCACATACATGAATTCTTGAAATTCTGATAAAGAAATTCTGAATAAGAAACAAGTCCTTAAGATGATATTGGAAGACATCTTTCATTCCTATGATAGACATAAACTTAGCTAGCTAGCCTTCTCTTAACCACGCCTACATTCTCTTGTAAGACTTTGATATCCATTACCAGTGACTCCTATCCTTAAATTAAATGGAAACGAGATGTCGAAGAGCACTTAACACATGCAGGTGTCTGGGGGCAAGACATTGAATCTGGATGTAATGTCTCAAAAAAGGCACAAGTGGGTTGTCCCTGTTGCATGTCCTTGTCCCATATCTCTGTGCACATGCAGTTTCAAATAAAAGTAGTAGAAGGTGTCGATGCACTGATAGAGCAAACGCCAAACGAAGAAGAAAAGGTATGGACAATCCTTAAAATAACTAAATATATGGCTTAAGCTGGGGTTGATTGAGTCCATTCTAGCCATTCAACTCACCGTCGACCTAAATCAACCCAACTAGTTGCAATATGACTCATCAAACCAACCCAACCTAGATCTGACCTGCTAATTATGGGTTTGAACCGACTTTTCTTTTTCCTTCTCGGTTGGTTTGAATCAGATAAATAAACGAGTTAGGAGTAGATTCAACCTATATATGTCATCCCCAATTATTGTTGATATCAAGAATCTAATTTTGAATTTTTTTTTCCTAGAATCTTGAACTATGCAGCCAACTCACTGGCTAAATTTTGCTTTTTCATGTAATCGGGATATAAACTGAGAAAGGGCGTTGATGTTATTAGGATGAGGTTGCTGATTGTAGCTCTTTTGTGGCGTCTTTTGTGAGTCTAGTTGTTTCTCTTCGTTCTTGCTTCTGGTTCCTTTAATGAAATTCTGTTAAAAAAAAAAAAAAGACTACATATGTCATCGAGTGTGGTTAACCACAGTTCCTCCCTCCCTCTTTCGGAGTTAGAGGTCTTGGTATTGACCCCGGTTTCCCTTCTTCAGGAATCGAAGATTGAGTCCAGCAGTGCTATTATCTTGGGGCCACAGGAGTATTTACTCGGCTTCTCTCTGGGCCCGGAAGGATTAGTCCAACTCAAAGGGCTGGGAACCCTCCGATAGCAAAATAAATAAATAAATAAAACCCGACTCGACTCATTGCCACACCTAATGCCAATTGATTTGGCTTTCACTAAAACATCATTATTATTCCTTATTTTATATATATATATATATATATAAAGCATTCATTACATAATCTATTTATATTTTTGACAGTAACATGATCACGACCACCATCTCAGCCACAGCCACAAAATTTTATATAATCTCTGGTTGAGTTCTTGTCGGTTCGCTTGTGGGCTTGGCTCTGTGATGATATTTTAGGCTGATGGCCATAAATAGCTAGGCTGGAATAGGCCTATATCTGTCTGAAGTCCCAAGTGATAAGCCAAACTCTACCAAAATAAAAGTGAAAAAGCCTATTTGACTCAACTAGGCCCAATAAGCCCAACATCTCATTAGTGAACCCAACGTTTCGTTGATTGGCTGGTCCTATACTGAGTTTAGGTCATGAGTGTGGTTTGGGCCTTAATATTAGCTTGTAAAAGCTGGGCCTCATCAGCTTTAGCCAGCAAATAGATCGAACCTGATTTCTGGTTACCTGAAAAGCCTGACCCAAAGTATTTGGTTGTATATAGGGGTACATATGGGATCGGCCATCTCGGGCTTGATCTAGTCCCAGTCCATTTGGGCCAAGTATGGATATAAAACCTGGGACCATATATTAGTTGTGCCTGGCTTGGATTAAGTTATAGAAATTACAAAGGCATGGCCTGGCTCACCAGAATGAGGGTTGCTTGTCATTTGCTAGAAAGCCCAACTAAAATATAAAAAGCCCGGCCTTAATGACTCGATGGGTGGTCTTGGGCCTGACACTTTCGGCCCATGTCAAGCTTGGATCAGGTACGGGCCTGCAATTCTAAAGTCAGCCAGACGTATGCCTCAGCACGGCCTGAACTGGCCATGAATTGGTGTGGACCATTTTTGGGCTCCAATCAAGTCCATACCCAAAAACCCGTCTACGTGTTGTGAAGCACCTTCACATGCGGGGAGAGCACTCGCACAAGGAAGGAGAGGTTGCTTGCACATGCGGGGAGAAAGAACTCACGTAAGGAAAGGATACCCACACACCCAGGGAGAGACCAAGGTAACTATCCAATAATAACCTTCTAAATTGAGCTGTTTTTGGAAGTTCTTATACTATGGTCCATTCTAGTTACAAAGAATTGATAAAAGGGTTACGTTTTACATGTTAGTGCGGTAACATTTGCTTGGAAAAAAAATTCAGAAATATATAATTTTTTACTAAAGTTCATAAGTGTTAATTCCATGTTGATGCAAAAAGGAATTTTGTCAAGAAGTTTAAGCAAAGTCCATGAATTTAAGGCTGAGCAAAAGGGATCTAGCTTTGTAATATTTTCTTTCGAAAATGTGCACTCTCTCCCTCCATTCTACATCCTTGCACTAAAGGCACGTTTGTGTGTATGTCTCCATAAAAATAGTTCCGCATAAAAAGAACATTTTTTCCGACCGCACTAAATGTAGATTTTACTCGGAATTACAGAAAACTTAGCTCATTTTTATGCTCCTTTTGGTAGAAAATCCACCGCACCAATCGTAAATTTTATTGGTGAAATGTTTTTCACCAATCTTCACTTTTCTAGTTCAAAATTGGTGAATCCAAAGTCTGCAGAAAACTTCCCATGTTCCGCAGAAAATCAAATCCGACACCCCTGTCCTCACAAAAAAGCAACAGCACTAGAAACTTACTTTAGCTTGGAAAACCATTTTCGCCTTCCACTCTTTTTATATGGAAAATCATGTATATGGACGTGCCCTTGTAAGCAGTAGACGTAGCGGAAGCATGGATTTGAATGAGTTAGCTGCTACACACGCGATAATGATTGCACTAGCTTGAATCAAGTACTAGATGTGGAGATCCGTAACTGTCTATGAGAGACCAGTTACGAATGATTCACTCTTCACAATCCAAGGGCAAAATGAGCACCCAAGACATAAAAGATATGATAGATGGTTTAGATCTAGTGACGATCCAAGGTCAAGGTCCCTGAACGTTGAAGATGTGATGGATGGTTTGAATCAATCTAGTGGAAGGAAGAGGGAAAAGGCTTTCCCAAAGGATCTCTCTTTCTTCTAATATAACTTGTTGTTGAGTGTTAGAGGGAGAATGGCAGGGAGACAAGGATAAGGAGTGAGAAAGAAGGAGAGGGACATGGAGAGGGAGAAACGAAGGAGAGGGACAGGGAGAGGGAGAAACGGAGGCGGCGGAGGGCAGTGGAGAGGGAGGGAGGGAGAGAGAGAGAGATGGGGAGAGAGGGCTGGGAAAGGGAGAGATAGAGAGACGGGGCAGGGAGGGGGGGGGGGGGCGGAGTTGAGATGCTCTGCACTCACTCTCTCTCATATCTATGTATAACCTTTTGGCTTATTGTGTGAGAAGCTCTTGATTCGAATTTGAATGAGAGATGATAATGATAGAGAGATGGAACAAATTTTCTCAATTTGAATTTGATTGGAGAGATGACAAGGATAGAGAGTTAGTTAAATTCAAAAAAATTCCTATCCCTATCACCGCCGAAACTCATTGTGAGAGGTGTCTCTTTGTGTTGGGGTCCACCCATCACAGATGCCAACAACCCTAAGGTCACATTTGCCAACCAGACTTTTTACATTCCACAAAATCATGAAAACCCACATTTGGTAGTTGTAACTCCCCGAAGATTTGGATCAATCCTTCTCATGTCCGACCTCTCTCCATAGTACTTGAAAACCCTCACTTTCGTGGATTTGCACAACGATGTCAATTTTTCTCAACTATGTGCATCAATATGCATTGAAATTGATGTGAGGTTCTTGTCTACAAAAATCCTTAGCAAGGAGTTCTTGTTCAAGGGGCAATGAGGAATCCTCCGATCTGCATATTCCTCATGTGTTATCTAAGGGCATGTTTTTGTAGAGGCAACTTCCATAGAAAGATGAAATTGCCACATCAACAAATTCTATGGTTTTTAAATTCCTCAAAAATGGTTTTCTGAAAGCTAACGTGGCTAAAAAACATTTCTGCGGAAAACTGCCGCACCAAACACATGAAAAAGAAGTTTTCCGCAGAAAACTACAACCTTTTCCGTGGAAATGAGCTACACAAACATGCCCTAAGGTATTCAAAGATTCCAAACACCTGGAATCCACCCTCGGAGATATCAAGGGAAAGAAGTATACGTGGACTATGTAAGCCTGAATCGCAAACGATTCCCCAGCCCAATGTGTAATAACAAGAGGGTTTTCGACCTGACCCAACTTTGGAACGTTTGTATTGGGGTTAACATTTAAATGAGTTGGATTCAGGCTAGCTTGGGTTTATGATTTACAACCTGGATTGGTAAGTGGGCTGGGTTTGGGTTAGATCCATGCTATCTATCCTGCATATATTTTTGACAAGTAAACCTCCGAACCAATTCAAACCTGACTTGATAGACCTGATCCCACCACCCATTGCTACCCTAACTGATACATAAAGTGGCACATATATAGGCCTGGCTGAAGGTTATCAAAGTCTGTATTGTCTAGTTGATGGGCTTATTGTATAGGCCCAGATGCACTCTATGGGCCTGAAACTAAGGCATGTCACAATTGAATTCACCAAAACCAAGCCTTTTTGGGTTATATATATCAGGACTGGGGATGTAAATGTGTATCCGATTCTTCGATTACCAGGAGGTTCCGACCCGTTAAAAACCGGGTTTTGGTCCTTATTTAGGCCCCAATAAGTAAATGGGTCCGGGTCGGGTTCCACCTTGGTCTAGACCCGTGGACCCAAGACCAGACATATTACCTCAATTTTTGAAAATATCTTCTAAAAATCATGTTTTTTTTTAATTTTTATTATCATTCTCTACCTAAACCCGGATCCGGATCTAGACCCGTTCCATATATGGTTCTGGTTCTAGTTCTGGAGCCAAGAAACTGGTTCTGAAGCGGTTTCGGGTCTGGGTCTGGATCTGGTTCCACCTTCTCCTTGGATGTTTAGTCTCCTTAAACAGCTGAGTTATGGCCCAGGACTATAATAGGTCAGAACTGACCCAGAAGTATAAACAGCCAACTCAATGGATTACCTGGTCAGTTTGGATGGGTTGGCGGGTTGGGTTAGCAATTTCCACAATTAGGAAAAGCAGCAATGTGTTGTGTCGCTCTGGGAAGAGTGAGGCTGGTTCAGGCCCAGCTCAATTGTATTTCAGGTCTCCTATATACAACTTTTCGGTCTTGGGGCCAAAAACCAAATTCAGGCCCAGAACCAACTTCTGTCAACTACTGATTAGGAAAGACTAGCCATATCGATTGGGTATTAAGGTAGGATTAAAGGCCATTATTAGGCAAATTTAGGCCCACATTAGCCCATCCCACAAAGTGCTAGATTCATCCAAATCCATGGTTATGGCCCGATAAGATAAATGAGCAAGATCTTGAAGTTAGGTCTGTAGGACCCAAATAAGGTCCATTCAAATTACAGACCCATTTGGATGAGAAGAAAATGATACGTGGAGAAATCTTATTAGGTAGAAAAATTAGAAGATTATTAAAAAATTAAATTATTACTTCTTAATAATAAAAAAGAATTTCAATGGAAAAGATAATGTTTTCTCCACCCCATGAAGGAGAAAACCATTTCTACAATTTATTTAGCAAGTTGAAGGAGAATTACTTCTCTTAAATGAATCCATAGATGAAAAGAGGTTTTCACTCTTAGAAAAGTTCTTCTCTTCACTTTTCTCCATATTGAGATTAGCCCCTTTAGATTCTTTGAGAATATTAATTAGTAGTAATCATCGTCTAACGAGACGTTGCCAAAGTTTCCATCATAATCTAGATATAAAATAACATGTTGAATTGAATGCTTTATATGATTAATTTAAACCGTGTATATCATTCTAATTGGAATAAAATTTGAGCAAATGCACGTATATATATTTGAGAGAAAAGAGGAAGTGTGTCATATAAGGGTTAGATCAAGCATATATGCCCCCTATTGAAGGTCAAATTAGGTGGGTGTCATCAAAGTCTGATTAGAAAAAACCACTTACATATGAAACTAATTAATTCGTCTGTTTGGAGATGTTGCATCAAATGTTGAGAGGATCTTTAACCACACACTCACTGCAAAGGAGTTTTGTGAATTTCACATTTAACATTTACATCCACTATCATTAATTGGACAACCAGCAACGAGCAATATTATAATGAAAATACCTAGTTCAGAAGGTACTCCACTTCATCCCCCATTTATATCATGGGCTGCCATGTCTCCCATGTCATCAATGTACCATGATAATGAGAATCTTATGACACATTGAAAGTGGGCAATATCACCTTCCAATGTAGGAAGTATATATACAATAACCATCCCATGCATCATCTAAGACTTGGATCATCCATATACACATTAAAAAAAAAAATGTACCCCGACAAAGAGGGCTGAGACTCCAGAGAGAGCCCGCATATATTCAGAAATGTAGCTCACTTAAATGGAAAGGAGGTCCACACAAGCGGAAAAGAAGCCGCATAAGGAGGAAGAGGTGACGTATCCGAAGTTTGAACCCCGAGCAGCTAGATAAAAACCGACCCTCCTTACCACTCGAGTAAGAAGCGGTTCTTATTTGGATAAAGGAGTTAAGCCCACGTAGCATAGGGCTTCTTATTCGGATCTTGGTACAGATTGGGACGATTTTCATTCACATTATAAGCCATCGACCTGGTTAGGACTGCAAAAAAAGTAACAATTAGGTGGACTTAAAGTTGAAACTTCGTGGGCCCCACATGATAGCTATTTTGACATGGGTCCAACCTGAAAGATCCAATCCACGATGAGATAGGTCCAACAAGATCCCCTTCTTTAGGTATATATGGGACCAAGCATGCGTCATATTACATCATGATGTCTTCAAAATTTGTTTGAGCCTCCGCAGTACTCATAAGCTGTGGAAGGGTGCATTTGCGTAAAAAGAAAATTCCACGATAAAGAGAAAAGTTGTTTTAATTTAATGTAGTAAATTATTTCGCTGTTTGGTACCATACTTTTTTCTTACACAAAAGGAAAAATATAAGTTATTTTACATGATAGAGTGGATTTCAATTTTCTATGTGAGAGATGGAAATGCAGGATTTTATTCTTCCGAAATAATAATCTCGCATGCTTCTTAAATTATTTAAGATGAAGTCTGCCTACATAGCTTAGTTGATTTTCCTTTGGAGGTAGAGGACCCATGTAGGAACCTTGGAATATGAAGGGTAATGCAGGCCTCGCCATCAAGCATTGTAGGCGGAAGTAGAAGTCTCATGAACTTGAATTGAAAATCATTACTGTTGGGCCATCACAGTTGTTAATGTAAGGTATTCGAAGAGTATTGGAGTAAACTTCTTGTGATTTGATTTAATGTTAGTTTCACTCCAATTAAAATCATATTTGAGCCATTATCAATACATGATGCAAGGATAACATTAAGGCAAAAAAAATTGACATTTAGCCGTGGGCGCCTCGGCCTTTAGTGGCAATTTTTTTCTGCCACTAAAGGTGATCACACCGCCCATATTAGCCTAGACGGTCAATTATAAGGATAATACGTGTAATTTTGCAGTGGAAAAAAAAAAAAAAAAACCAAGCTGCTATTTGTGACCTTTAGCGGCAAATTTTTTTTTGATGGCGCTAATTATAAAGGTCACTTTTTTTTTTTTTTTTTTTTGAAGTGGAGTGTGAGTGGGTAATATTGGGCACCTAAAAATACGTGAACTAGGGTAACTTTTACTTAATCACATTCTTCTCTATCATTACATTGGTTTATCTAATCAATTTAGGGTAGATTACTAGAGTTTGAAGATTTGAAGGTGTAAACACGATTTCTCAGTAACACGATGTTTTTAAATAATAGCAAAAAATGAGAATATTATGAGAAAATAGAATAAAAATAGGAAAAGTCAGAAAAAAAAAATTGAATACCTTTCTACACCATTATTTTATATTCATCATGTATTTATTTATCTATTATTTTTATATTTTTAGAAATTGAATACCTTTCTACACCATTTTCCAAAGAATAACTATACCAAACCCCACACAATTGAAAATGCCTTCACATTTTTGTGAGACAATAATTTTCTGAGAACAATTTATTTGACAACTCAAGGCATTTGAATAAATACTTTACCTTAGATTAAGAATCAATTTGATATGATATCCATTTCCATTTATATAGGGATGTAAATGTGTCCCCGATTCTCTGATTACCCAAAGGTTCCAACCCATTAAAAACCGGGTCTGGGTCTTTATTTAGGCACCGATAAGTAAATGGGTTCAGGTCCGATCCCACTTTGGTTCAGACCCGTGGACCCAAGGCCCGACATACTACCTTAATTTTCGAAAATCACTCCTAAAAACCATATTATATTTTTAATATAATTCCATACCTAGACCCGGATCCAAATCCGGAAATAGACCCGCCCCATATATGGTTCTGGTTTCGGTTTCGGTTCCGGAGCCGAAAAAATAGATTTCGAAACGGTTCTGGGTCCAGATCCGATTCCACCTTCTCCTTAACAGCTCCGTTTACAACCCTACATTTATATCCTACATTTATATCATTGATATGTCCAATGAAATACTTGCACTCAAAATTCTAGAATTTAGACTGTCCAATCTTTCTAATTGCCTACAAAACTGGTTACACTGCAAGTTATGGGCCGACATTGACAGAGCTCATACACAATCATGTGATCGAGTCAATTTGTTCTGTCGAAATCGTGGGACACACAGCCATAAAGTCTACCACATAAAATCTTATCTTAGATTTCCAGATTTCCAATTGTTGCCAGACATTAACCATTTATGCAGGAGCATAAATGAATCAATTAGAATTGAGTACTTAGAACTGATTAGGTTAATGTGGTACCAATTTATTAAAAGGTGGATGGAGTGGGGTCTGGTCGGACCACTTCACAAGCATTGTTGGACCTCAAACTCATTTTTTTTTCTAAGAAGAAAGCATTAACATTAGAAAACAAAATGAAAACCAACTACAAAGGATAGAGAGGAAAAAACACACATAGGGAAAATTTGATCTATCTGAATAGATGTGATATATTTCAGGGGCTGTATAGAAACAAGACATTTTAAGTGTTTTATTCAATTAACTATTAGATTAGGAGGCCAGATTATGGATCATGACTGTGGGTTGTACTTAGGTTTAGGGTTGCTTTTTTTTTTTGGCACACAGGCAAACATCCCACGTAGAAAGAAAGCTCACACAAGTGGGAAGAAAGCCCAACCCGCACAAAGCTCACACAAGTGCGAAGAGAGCTCAACCCGCACACAGGGAAAGAGGCGGCGTATCCCAGGATTCAAACCCTAAGTAGCCAGGCGAAAACTATGGCAAGTTTGGGCAAGCTTATTGGAGTTGTCAAGCTGAAGTAGATGTTACAAATTTTTGGGCTAGGGTGAGAAACTGAGCAAATGTGTAGCATTCCTTTCGAAAAACTGAACTAATCTCAAATTTCATGATTTTTATTTTTATTTTTCTTTACGAGGAAAACTGGACAACGTAATGGGCATGATATTAGAAAAACTCATGAGATTTGTTATCATTATTTGGAGGGGCAGAACCAGAAATTTTCCTTGGGGAGCCATTGTGTCAATATGAAAATTTTTGGTGTGTGTGGGTGTTTGTAAATATGTATATATATATATATATATATATAATTTTCTCTCAAGAGTGTTTTTATTTTATTTTGGGAGGGGGGCTGTTCTGCCCCTGATTATTAGGCAGAAATACAAATCCCTCTCAATAATTATCATTTAGTGAAGTTCTTTAAAAAAAAATTAAAATGTCATATATTAATATAACGTTTGGTGCAGACGAAGTTTGACTCTATTGATATCTAGTCATGCATGCATCCAAACACAACTTGTTAAATTTGTTGTGATTCAAGCCATCATCACCAACAGTATCAACAATTAATCTATTGGCTAAAAGACATACAAATCAAAGCCAAACATATATATAGTATCCAACTTAGTACCAGTATCATATCTTCCAAACAAATTTCCACCTAACAATTGAAGTAAGTAAATAACATGGTAGCTAATTGAAACACGCCAACCATAAATAAATCTAATGTGTAGATGTGTAGACTATGCATATAGGCTCCAAAAGTCCAAATGATAACATTTTGAAGGAAAACTGAAAAATATAAAAGATAGTTAATCATAAATTAGCAGCTTTATCAACCAATAATATATTAACTGACATCATTAGATGTCACCAGGCTAGTTAGGGATTAATTTTTGGTATGCCACTCTTCCTACATTTGGATAGTAAACCCCTTGGGGCCAGGGTATAAAAAATAAATAAATAAATCGATACTTGCAAAAGCAGCTATAAGCCGACAGAGGACGTTAAAAAAGGGTCACATACCAAATAATAAATGAGTTTAATGGGTCAGGCCGGACTCGCATGCGCGGATAGGGCCAGTGGTAAAAGGCTTAAAACATATTAAAGTGTTAAAATTTGTAACCAAGGAAATGCTTATAAAGCCCACTAAAGTTTTGAACACTACCAATGTGGGATCCTATGTACATGCATTAAAGTTAGGGCTGCACAAAAAATTTGGTATCACCGTAAAATCGAACAGAACCGACCGATCCCAAATACAATGGGTTATTTGGGTTTAGATCTGGTCTGCCCCGTGATACGTATGAACAGCTAGGAACCCAACCCAACCACTACCTGTTGTATCTGCTTTTGATCTGAGAGATTGAGACTTGACTCAAATTGAGCTGGGCCAAAACAGTCACATAAAGGCTGTAATGGTATGGTTCAAAGTTTAGTCTATTTGTTTGCTGTTTGACAGGAGCGATTTGTAGCAAAAAGCTTATAATGATTTGGACGGTCTGACAGTTAATGCATGTGTATGGTCCTTTCATTGCCACACAGACTGTGAAAAGGAATAGTGGAGTCCACTGCATGGGTAACAAATCCCAACTTTTGTTTGATTTTCTAAACCCAAGTACCCTGGATTTTCACACAACCCCACAAAAATGCCTATAATCTTGTCTTCTTATTGAACTCTCCCAACCATTTTTTAACCCCACACAAGTGAAAAGAGGAGCTCACAAATATACAAAAGTTTCATTCCTAGAGATGATCTCTGGGTGGCCAAGGATAACAGATTCACCTTTAAAATGAGTTCAATTGGCTCAAATGATTAATATTTTACCACAGCCCCTTTCAATGCTCTCTTTTGAGCTTTCATACAGAGGGTCGAGTATCTTTCATTAAAACAACTCAATGGAAATATACCTTGATTGGAGCTGATCCCATAGGACACTATTTCAGATACTATTCACTAATAGGTTTTATGATAAAAAGCTTATACAATGCATAATCATGCATAATAATTTAGCTTTAAAGACCTTGATCTGAGGGCTAAGTCACTGGATTGGCTTTATAATACATATTTTTTTTCTAATCCACATTTAATTAAGCCTTTTCATCACCATGCCTCTTTTGTTCATCATGTGTTTGGGTAGATCCCACCTAACTTAACTTGAGTAAATGAAATTTAATGAGATTTGATTGAAAGGTAGTTTTTCATTTGCCAATAAAAGCTTTTGGTTATTTGTTCCATGGAGGTTTTAGTAATGACATTAAATATGAGAGCCATTTAGTGGTTTTATTTACAGGGACCTTATGTAAAATCCTCTAATATAATTGTTACATCCCAGCAGTAGTCTTGTGTGCAGATGTTATTCAAACCCAAGTGCTGCTTTTCTACTTAGATGGCATGCATAAGTGGAACTGTGTCACTTTATTACTAAGTCCGGTC
Organism: Cinnamomum chago; assembly: GCA_038049695.1. NCBI lineage: Eukaryota > Viridiplantae > Streptophyta > Magnoliopsida > Laurales > Lauraceae > Cinnamomum > Cinnamomum chago. The sequence goes on from CP142461.1 coordinate 35,294,236, forward strand.
CTTGGCATGTTTGTTTACATGTGTCGTACGTAAAATATAGATGAAGTAAATATCATATCAATGGGAATAACTAGATACATTAAAATTGAGATAATAATGTTTGTATTTATTTTATATGAAGTAAAATAAAGAGAGAGACGGAAAGAGTTGTAAAATGGTTGCCATTTGGCTTTTGTTTACTTTATCACACAGTACCTCAGTTTTATCTGGTAAAAAAGAGTGAGCTTTTGGAATAAAAAAAAAAAAAAGTGTGGCTGGTGTTACCTTCTCACTTGATTATTCTTTCAAAAAGACAATGTAATGGGAGAAAAAGTGAATATTTGGTCCGGTTTAGATTCATATTTATTTTACCACTTTGCTAAATAAAATGTGAAGGTTTGGCTTAGAGAAACCTTGAGTTGAATGATTGAAACTAGAGATGTCAAACGGCTCGGCCCGGCCAGCCAGTCAATAGCCCATGGCACGGCATAGCACAGCCCATGCCATAGGCCGTGCTAGGCCGAGGAAACAGGCATGGCCGGCCCGTTTCGGCACGGCCTATTGCAGGTTAGCCCGCCCTAAAATGGCTCGTTTTTTAAGATTTTTTTATTTTAGGCCCTGCCCCTAGTGATAAAACGGTCATATAATGGGTATTTTCTATCATTTTCAATTTTATAAAGTCTATAAATATTCTAACCATCTTATTCTCATTTTTCACCAATTAATACAATTCTCTCATTCTCTATATACTATCTAACTCTCTCTCAAAGCATTCAACTATTTCACTCTCTAAGAAGTCTTTGGAGGGCCAAAGATCAAGTCATCAAGAGACAAGATTAAATGGGCCTTCAAATGATTCAGCAGAATACATTAGTGGACTACACATCTGATTTTTTACTTTTCCTTCATTGTAATTTGTAAATATACAAATTTTTTTTTTTTTATTTTCTAAAAAGATTGTACGGTTTTGAAGGTAATCCGTAATTTTATTTACAAAACATCAAGAAGTTAAGATTCAAATGGTTCTCTTCTCAGTGGAGTAAGTCGAGTTAAGATTCATCACATTTTCAATTACATGGTCAATTTTTGGTGGGAAGAGTAGAATTTTAAAATATTGACTTTACTGGGGCTAGTTCATTTTCAGTGGCTGGGATATTCAAGGTGGGACCCACTGTGAAATTCTACTCCCACTACTACTATGGAATATTGATTCCTCCGCGTTGAAGCCTCAGATGATCCGGACTCATTATTACAGGGAACTTCACTGCAGCTTTAGGACATGTTGCCTATGTGGAACCCACTGCCATGAATGCCAGAATGAGACATCCAAATCAACAATTTATTGTTTATTAGTATAATTTTTTTTTTTTTTTTTTTTTTTTTGCTATCAGAGGTTTCCCAACCCTTTGGGTTGGACTAATCCCTCCAGGCTCATTGGAAAGTCGGGTAAACTCCCTTGTAGCCCCAGTGCAGTTTCAAATCTACAACCTCTGGGTGCAAATCGTGGTCCTAAGCCAACTGAGTTACCCCTTGGGATTAGTATAAAATTCATGCAATGAACGAGTTATGTGCCATGTGAATTGAATAATAAATTGTAATAATAAAACCCAAATTAAGTCTAAATTATCAAAAATATTTGAATAATTAAATAATAAATCTATTGTATGATCATCATAATTAAATTCATGTTTTAAGATAATTAATTACAATGAAATTGATATATATATATATAAGCATCCACAATAAGTGAGTAAATATTTGTAAGTTAATTTATCATTCTTACAGCTTAAATTACTTGTATGTTTAGGCTAGTGTTTATATACCTTTAAACTTTTTAAAGTATATTTAATTAAATGTTCACTTCAGCCTACCTTTATGAGAAAATGTCTTTAGAATTACCAAACCTTCCTTAGTTACAACCAAATCAAATGTAAGAAGGCCCTGCCTAACTAACATAATCATTGTGGGATCATATAAATAGCATAATTATAGTCGGCTTTGGTAGATGATAGTGGACCCACATGATATTACTAGATCTAACTTCTTTATCAACCTTTAAGATCCACTGGCGGCGAAAATATAGAGTGGATGGGTTGGAAGCGATCGGTTGAATGTTACATAAAAGGGTGGATAGGTTGGAAATGATCCGTCGAATGTATATAGAGTGGGAACACATAATAGTTTGGGTAAGTGGGTTGCTTAAAATAGATCCCATTTGGGTAAAGGTAAGATGCACATAGTATTCATTTAGTGGGTATCTCACAATTAAGTTCAATTGTAAATAATATCTCCTACAATTGATTTTGCTTATGGAGAAGAAAGAATGGGCCTTTTTTTTTTTTTTTTTTTATCTATCAAGCACAACTTAACGGGACAGGTCCAATCTACATGGATACAAAAGGAGGAGTTATGTAACTGGGTCACTTGTGGTGGATCCCATTTAGATTGAGGAAAGATATGTGGAATATTTTTTTTGTAGGTCCTCTGGGTGCTCATGAACTGGACCAGCCCAAGCCCGATCTGGGCCCAGTTGAGTAGGGCTTGGGTAAATACTTTGAGCCCGTTTAGTATTTGGGCCAGGCTTGGATTATTTTGAAAGAAAGCCCAAAGCATGGCCGGGCCTGGACCAACTAATGAGTGCATGTTATAAATGTATTTTATCTAAACAATTGGTAGAAAGCCTGATTTGCCCCGGCCTAACCCAAATAACTAAATGGGTGGGCTTGGGCCTGAATTTTATGGTTTGTGTTGGGCATGGGCCTATGTTTTTAAAGTTGGGGCTGACCTACATATGACTCCGCTTGGACCGGCCCGGCCCGGCCCATGAACACCCCTAAGTAGGTCCTAGACATTTTAGTTTGGGATGGTGAATAACAACTCCTAATGTACTTTCAAAAGGACAAAGCTCCTGCTGCTAATGTGGCTTAAAGAGGTGGAAGAGTTGGTCCTTTTTTTATCCAAAAAGCAAAGCTGGAAGGTGTAAGAATTTCAATGTCCCCCTTTGTTTTTTTTTTTTTTTTTCCTTTCTTCCTATCCAGTAAATACTCAACTCAAGCGCCTTTTTGCCGCACTGTTCCTCTAGTCGCATATGAATTCAAGTGTCATAGAGGCATCCGAATTTTACCCCGGATTACTTAATATCATAAAAATAGTGTATGTCATAAAAACTAATAAATCTCATAATAGCATAAGACTGTCCCATGATCGCATGACTTTTATGCAGCATCTTAGAAAAAAAGATTTCGAATGATGGAACCTAAGAAATGATGGTCAAATGTGTATTTACTTTTTTTTTAATGTCATTTTTCATGTTATGTAAAGAACGAATTTGCTTGTCGGTTGTAAAAAGTGTAAGATAAACTGATAAGCAACAAGTAGTAGTGGAACCTCCGAGCCAATCATTTGAGTGAAAAGTTCTATTTTTCTTACTGATACAAATCACAAACTCCTTGTGCAGTTAGGGATTGAACCTCAATCATTTCATCAAGAGTAAAGTGGTGTCTATCAATCGATTATACATTATGAAATAGAGTTTTCTGTAATTAGAATAACAATATTTCTTTTCTGAAATATCACCAAAAATGAAAGTACCATTAGAAAATTATTAAAAAAATTAAAAGAATCCATGAATATTCTTTAATGCTTTTCATGCATTTTGTTATTTTCAATTGCATAGTATTAATTTATTTTTTATTGAGAACTTAGCTATTCAATCTCAAAGAAACCTAAAAATCTGAAAATACGCAAACATCCTCCAGTGACCCAAGAGATGATTTCCTAAATGAAAATTGTGACGATGGAGCTCTCGATACCACTACGACAACATTGGCAATATTTTGAAAATTCCCTTACATTATTACAATATTTATCTAAATGATTTTTTCTTGATAGTCTTGTGAGATTTTTTTAAAACACCGCTTCAAGTGAAATATGGCAAGCATATGGTGATGAAATCAAATATAATAAGAAATTATTATATTTAACTCTAATAAGAGTTGGCCCCACTATAAAATGATCGTTTTAAAACCTATGTATACAATACTAAAAATATATATTGAGCATGTACAAATGCTAATTTCTCAACAACTCAAAAGGAATTAGGCCCTCCTAATCTACAAGGAATGTTCCCAAATCTTGCTCCACTAAAACTCGGTTCTATCATAAGATTTCACATATATATGTTAATAACAAAATTAATATATAAAATTATCAATCTTATGGTAGGACCAATTAAATCCTTAAACTGTAGTATGCATAGCCATAATGTTTATGCCCAATATGTTAAAAAGTAAAGAGGAGCGTAGACTGTGTTGTCTTTCAATATGATAATGCTAGAGCTGGTTTATTTGGCTTAAATTATGGGTTTTTTTACCCCCCATGATGTTGGGAGTATGGAATTGTGGAAAATTATGTTGGAGAATTGAATCGACTTCTATCAATAGTCTGGAGTATAGAGCATGGACCCTATCAATTAGGTGGGATATATGGAGAGCTATAAATGACTTTGCCTTTACAGATGTAGCTATTAATCCTATTAAAACTTCGGATTTGGACAAAAAAATTGGTGGAAGTGGTTATGATTCCTTAAAAAAAAAATTATGGTAGGTATAGTAGAGATCTATGGATGCATGCTTTAGGGTGAAAGTTAAAAAGAATATGACCGTAGTTTGTGCTAATGCAGCTTTTAGGGCACCTGATGATAGGGCAAATTTTGGTTTGCTATACTATAGTTAAATGGATTTGTTATTCATGCAAGTGCTTTTCAAAGACCCAAAGTTTATTCTTTTAAAGAAGCTGAAGCGAGAGGGAGCCTCTCACTATAAAAAAATTACAACCTAACCATTCTTTTAAAGAAGGTGTATTGTCTAATGCTTTTAAGGTGGTGCAAACAACCAATATTGGGAAAGATGACTGGTCTATCAACCCTATTATCTTGAACAATACTTGAATTGTTGGATGTTTTGATTATATAATTTTCTCTCCTATTTTTAGGAGATTGAACAAGGCGGCCCATTATCATGCAAAAATTAGTAAGCCTTTGAATGATAACTTTGTTGGGGAGAGGGATGATCATTAGTGATTTGGCTTCCTATATTTAGGGTTTTAATTTGTTTTGGACTTGTTCTGTTTTTCCTTATCTTCTTTAATGAAATCTTCAGCTTGTTTGAGCAATTCCCTTGTAACGTAAATTAAAGTGGATGTTCAAATCAAGAGATATGAAAAGAAGAAGGGGGTCAAATCAAAATGTACCTAATTTCAAACTTCTTCTTCTTGATTTTTTTATCATTTTGTGATATGAGAAGGTACCTTGTTAATTTCTTTGGATAAAAAAGTGAGGTAAAAGACTGTTTTGGCATGAGAATTACTTTTTAACTTTTCTTTTTAAAATCAATAGGTGATTTTTGATATTTAATTTGATACTTTTTGATATAACCCATCTTCTTTTCTTGTCGCTTAGAGCATGTTTGGTAATAGGCGAGGAATCCATAAATCTGATGATTCTTCACTATCACTAGAGCAAGGATTCCTCACTAGAGATTTGTATAATTGAGGGTTTCATATTGATCATATTGGTGTGTATCAATAACTGAATAAAATAAGGTCGGGTGTGCAAATCCATTAAAGTGAGAATTTTCAAATCTTATCAGTGGTGGTCGGATCTTAAAATCCTAATAAATAAAGATTTCCATTTGTCCAAATCTTTGAAAATTTACAATTGCCATACATAAATTTACCATTATACGAGAAAAACCAAAAATCTTTTTTCTAAAAATTTAATTACCAAACATTACTTTAAAGTAATCTATCACTTTAATTTACTTTCCAAGTAAATTGCCCAAACGGCCAAGGTCTAAAGGAAAGAAAGAAGGAAAAAACTGCCCTTGTGTGGCAGCAAAGTCTTCTTCATTCATATATCCCACAGTGGACAAGGACAGTTCATTTTGAGGTGCTCCATAGTCCATAATTCCATATTCAACCTGTGGCCTCACTGGAATTCCACTCTCCCACACAAAGCAAGTACATGTGGCATTACGTGATCAAATCCCAGTGGGTCCCAGCTTAAGGGGACATACAAATGGCAATGTCACTGTCTGCTCTGCTGCTGTTTTGGCCGCCTCTCGTGGACGATATTGCAGACAAAAGCCGACAAATATATTACTATTTCTTACCCAATCCAATCAGATTAGATTTAATCATGTAATTTAATGCCACTACACATCAGTGCTTTGAAATGAGTAGATACAGTACAGTACAGGTTACCTTTTTTAAAGTACTTTTTCTTAAGAACTCTACAACTAAACTAAAAAAAAAAAAAGAAGAGAGAATTGGCATGTCATCAACTTAAGATTTCTTTTCATAATCTTTCTATCTCATTTTCTCATTTCATTTCTTAAAGACTACAGATTTCTCAACAGACCATAAAGGGGTAATCCCATTTTGAAATTGAACAATAGGGGGTTTAAGAAATTTGCATTATTTGACCATATTGAACTTTCAGATTTCCTAAATTAAGGGCTTCAACACATCCATTATTTACATTAGATATACATGCGTATCTATCCATGTGCTTCTGCTTCCCAAAGTTGTTAGCTAAAGGGACCACCTATGGCTTAGTGGAGTAGCATAATAAGGCATGATGAGTTTGCTCTCTACATCTTGTGTTTGAAACCACCCCAGATGTGCCCCTGTATATTTGTGTGGGTTTAGAACTCAGGCAAGTTTGGTATTAAATAAAGAGAAACTAAAATATAAGGGGGTTATAATGGTATTTTGTCTTTAGTAGAATTTTTGAAAATCTTTTTTTTACAGCTTTTTGTACAAAAGTGAGCATTTTTGTCATTTAGTATAAAAATAAAATTATTTTTTGACTTTTTCTTCAGATGGAGAGAATTTTTCAGATATGTACTTTTGATGTGACTCCTATTCTAAAAAAAAATAGATGTTTTACATTACTTTTACTGAAGTACTAACCCATATCATAAAAGAAGAAGAAAAAAAAAAAACAAAAAAGGTCGGCATTAGGTTTTATGTCCTGTGATCCATATTTTTTCCAATCAAATTAGTGTAACCATTATTTACCCTTTTTAGTGTGTGGTTTTGATTTTGGAAAGTTAGGCTCATCGAGTAGATGTAAAAATTTAAATCCACCATTGACACATGGTGAATGATCTGGATGTCCTTCATTTGCTCCCCATGAACATGTTGCTACCAAAGAGGGAAAGGGACACAAGATCTTTCAAACCACCCATTAAATAAAATACAGGAAGGAAGAGATGTTAAGGAGGCAAAAGAAAATCCCAACAACACTTCTTCATTAAACAATGTATTTCGTGAAGTAATTTATAGTCCATTGTAAACAATTACATTAGGCAAGGAAAGAATAGAGATTGTTTGTTTTTTGTCATGGTGCATTTCCTTGGTAATACAATTCTACCATCATTTTTATAAGCTTTTCAAATCTTCAAACCACTGATGCTATATGGGTTTTTGTGTTCAATATTTGTAGTAAGAGGTCACTTGCATGTAGGGACTGCAACGAGCCCAACTTAGCCAAAGGCCGAGAAGCTCAAACTGTAGAGAATCGCTCTGTACTTCACTCAATCACTCATGAGTCATGACGAATAAAAGTGTGTTTAGTATGTGTCATTTGGATATTTCCATATTCCACAGATATTGAGATTACAGCAATATGCTTGTTAAGTGCAAATCACTATTTTGAATTTTGATTTAATTGGAAGGAATTCCAAAATCTTTACCCGATGGCATAGAAAAGTTGAAAAAAAAAAACTTATTTTTTTTAAAAACAACTTGCGTACATCGCTATTTTCTACTTATTTATTGCCGTCTAAAGAAGCCCATATAGAGAGGACTCCAAATTTTATTACTCATCCTAGATGTAGCCCCCCGTGTTCACAATCTCAGAGAAGGCGGCACCACTTAATAATTTCTAAAGGTGGGTCACATGGTCACAATCGCAAACATGACTCCACATTATAAATCCTAGCTATAAAGTAGGACCACATTATAAATTCTACGAATGTACGTAGGCTCATGCTCTAATTTATAAAAGTGGGCACTACGTTGTAATTTTCAAATGTGGATCCGATGTCCACAATCACGAAAAAAAAAAAAAAAAGATGACCCCTACTTTATAATTCCAAAAGGTGGACTCACATTGTAATTAATCCTATGAATGTGGGGCCCATATTCTAATTTCTAAAGTTGGTCACCATGTTGTGATTTCTAAAGGTAGGTTTCGTATTTACAATCATAAAAGGTGACCCCACATTATAATTCCTATAAAAGTGGATCTACATATTAAATTATACGAATGTGGGTCCCATTTTCTCATTTTTAAAGGTGGGTACCACGTTTTAATTTCTAAAGATGGGTCACATGGTCACAAGCATAAAAGGTATACATGCACACATTGTAAGTCCTAATTAATAGTTTTTAAAGGTGTCATTATTTTATAGATTTTAATCCAACTGCCACTAGAATTAGGATCACCACCAGCCCCGCTGCTTCCTCCACCAGCTCCCCTGTTACCACCACCACCACCAGGTCCCCAGTTACCCCCACCACCACCAGGCCCCCAGTTACCTCCCCCAGCAGCTCAGTTACCCCCCCCCCCCCCCCCCCCCCCCCAAACCTTCTCTTCCCCTCCTAGATTCAACCTCCTTCCCCCTCCCCAATCCCAGTCTCTTCTCTCCCTTCCCAACAACCCCCTTATTCCCCTGTCTTCATCCCACCATTTCCCTCCCTTACCCAGCCAGGCTTCAGCTCCTCCCTCCCATCCTCCACTCCACTTAGCTGCCCCCCTGACTGTTCCTCAGGTTCACCACCCCTCCCCCCTTCCTAATCAGCCCTCAGCCCCCCCTCCTGTTCCCCCATCAGTCCTCCCTTCTTCAACATCACAGTCAGCCACTTACTACTCAGGCCATCCATCATTCGCCAACCTCTTCTCTAACCCTCCCCCATTCATCTTCAATCCAGTCATCCTTCCCCCACCCTCCTGGAAAAATGGCAAACCAGCCCTTCAAATCCCAATAGCCATGCTCTCCTCCAGCAAAGAGTCTTTCTCTTTTGCTGTCATTGGCAGATTTGCAGGAAACCGCCCATCCTTAGAATGGGTAGAAGAGCAAACCAAATACTAGGATCTCTCCAGGCCCTGTATGGTTTCCCTTATAACCAGAGGCCACTTCATCTTCAGGTTCAACTCTCAAGCAAACAAATCCCACATTCTTAGCCTCTCTCCTCTTCGTATGGATAGGAAAAAGATTTTTCTACAATCCTGGTCCCCTGGTCAAGCAGAAACCGAATGGCCCTCCCTAGCCCCAGTCTGGATCAGAATCAAGGGCTTACCTTACCACTACTGGAGTCAGAACATAATCCTCTCTTTGGCCAGCTCCATAGGCAAACCAATCCAGCTAAATTCCATTACCATGGCTCAAAGAATCCTTACCTTTGCTAGGATTCAAATCCTCCTAGACCTATCCAAACCGAAACCCTCTTCCATCCTAGTCGACCTCCAGGGAGAGCAAGAAGTAGAACTGGAAGTGGAATACGAATCCATTCCCTGTCCCTTCTGCCTCTCAGCTAGGCACCACAACCACTTTTGCCCCTCCAACCACAAACCATCTCCCATCCAATCTCTGTCTCCCTCCACCTCTGTTATCCCCTCTAACCAACTTACCACCATAAATGCATCTTCCTCCCACTCAGGTAATCCTCCCCTGCTCCCACTACCTGATCTCACTACAGCCACCTCTCCCACCCAAACCAATCCCATCAGCCACCACCACCAAGCCTGCATCCCTAGCAGCCATCAAGCCTCTCTTCTAAATCCTCTAACCTCATCTGGAAAAGGCAAAACTAAGGCAACCAACCCCTCCATCAATGACTTACCTTACGATGTTGTCTCGGAAATACTAATAAAGATCCCAGTCCCAGCAGTTGATACTTCCAACCCCTTCTCCATTTTAGAAAATTACTCTTTCAAAGACCTAGTCCTCAATCCCAGCTTGTATGGCAGGAACCTTCTTTCAATCCTAGAGGATACTTCCTCCTCTTCCAATCTTGAACATAGCTCTTCTGACCTTCCCCCAGGCTTCCACCATCCCATAGGTACCCCTGAATCCAAGGTTCTAAACCCAGCTGATCCCCTCCCAAATTTGCCAAAATCCCCCACTGAGCCCACCTTACCTTCCCAGCTAACCACCTCCACCCACATCCACACCTCTTCACACAACCTTCAACAGATACCAGCCCCTCTGCCAACTCCCTCTGCCACAGTTACTGCTCAGTCAGCTCCTCTCCCTAGCTCCCCCCTCATCCCCCTGGCAAAAGACAGTCTGGTAACCATACCAGCCTCAGCATTAGCTAACCACCTTAGTAAAGAGAGGAAACTCTCTGATGCTTCAAGCTCTGGTCCCATCACAAGAAGGTCTAGAAGAAGGAACTCCAAGTTTTCTCAATGATTAAAGCCTTCTTCTGGAACTGCAGGGGAATAGCCAACTCCCCCACAATTCGAGTGTTGGCAAACCTGGTTCATGTCCACTCCCCTGACATTATTTTCCTCTCAGAACCTATGACCCCATTTTCCTCCTTTCAATCCCTTCAGCTTAGTCAGCTTGGCTTTGATATCTTCTTCTCCAATACCTCCCAATCAGGTAACCCCAGCCTCTGGTGCTTCTTTAAATCCTCCCACGATCTCTCTATCTCTCTTTCGGACTCCTCTCCCCAGCACCTTACCTTGCTGTTAACTAACCCAGCATCTGGCCCATACTCACTCATTACAGGAGTTTATGGCTCCACCAACCACATCAAAAGGAGAGATCTGTGGAAAGTGCTGATTGATACATCTTCAACTAACCTCCCCTGGTGTGTCCTTGGAGACTTCAATGCAACCCTCTCTCATGATGAAAAGCTCAGCATCCGCCAAACCAGCTCCTCCTCCCTAATAGATTTCCACACCACTACCATGCAAGCAGGCCTGCAAGACATCAATTTCTCTGGCAACAAGTTTACCTGGTCAAACAATAGGAAAGGTCTCTCCTATGTTGCAGCTAGACTAGACAGAGTGTTAGTCAACCATCTTTGGCTGGCTACCTTCCCAGACCCTATAGTTCGTCACCTTGCCAGATTATCCTCAGACCACAGCCCAATTCTCCTGTGCCATCACAATCTCACCCCAACTCCAAATGCCCCTTCCAAGTTTGAAAACAAGTGGCTGCTTCACCCAACCTTCCAAGATGTAGTCAAAAACTGCTGGGAAGCATTTCCAGAACCACTTGGTAATCCTCAGTTCTCTCTAGCCCAAAAGCTCAAATCAATGAAACAGTCTCTCAAGCTATGGAGCAGAACTACCTTCGGCACCATCCATCAGAATATTCAAAAAGCAGAGGCCCAGGTCCAGCAATTCCAGCAGCTCCACGACTCAGGTCCTACAGAAGCCCTCAGAGAAGACCTTCTCAAGGCCAAATCAGCTCTCCATGAGCCCCTCAAAGCCCAAGAAATCCACTGGAAGCAGAGGTCCAGAATTTCTTGGCTGCAAGAGGGAGACTTAAATACGAATTTCTTCCACCAATCAGCAAAGGCCAGAAGCTCCAACAATCAAATTCGCCAGATCTCTATAGCAGGCACCACTGAGGAAGATACATCCTCCATCCAGTCAGCAGCAGTGGACTTCTTTTCTAATCTCTTCCAATCCAACCAAGCCCCCCCTTGCCCTCAGCTCTTTTAGATTGACAGCCCCAAGGTCTCAACCCAAGACAATTATTCCTTAACCTGCATGCCCTCTGCTGAGGAGATAAAAGCAGCAACCTTCTCCCTCAAACACAACAGCTCTCCTGGTCCGGATGGCTTTAATGGCAAGTTCTATACTACAACTTGGCACATCACTGGCCACTCAGTAATCCAGGCAGTCCAGCACTTCTTTCATTCCAAAAAACTCCTCAAAGCATCTAATGCCTATTTCCTTGCCCTCATTCCCAAAACCAGCTCCCCAAAAACATTTTCAGATTTCAGACCCATTAGCCTCCTCAACTTCTCCTACAAAATCATCTCCAAAATTCTAGCAACCAGGCTCTCTAAGATCTTACCAAACCTAATATCCCCCCACCAGATAGCTTTCATCAAAGGAAGAAATACTACCCACCACACAGCCTTGGCCTATGGACTCTTTCAGAAACTCAACTCCAAATTTAAGAAAGGTGCCTTTTGCTTAAAACTGGACATATCAAAAGCCTTTGATAAATTGGAATGGAATTTTCTCTTTGCAGCTCTTAAATTCTTCAATTTCTCAGAAGACTGGATCTCCATTATCAAAGAATGCGTCTGCACCCCCAAGGGCTCAGTTCTTATAAACCGGCTTCCCCAAGGTTTCTTTGGATCTTCATGTGGCCTAAGACAAGGGGACCCTCTATCCCCTTATCTCTTCATCATTGCTGAAGAGCTCCTGAGCCTCCACCTTCAAAATCTCCAATCCACCAAAACCATTCTCCCCCTCTCTAAAATCCCAGCTACCCCTTGTCACATTCTCTTTGATGATGATATCCTAATTCTCATACAGCTCCAGTGTTAAAGCCCTACAAGATCTCCTTGAGTTATACCAAGCAACCTCTGGTCAATTCTTCAACCTCCAAAAGAGTCTCCTCAAATTCGGAAAATGTGGTCGTAGAAGAAAACGCAAAATCAGCTCCACTCTCGGAATTCAGGAGTCCCAGGCTCAGCTTACTTACCTGGGTATCCCCATTGTGTTTGGCACCCCTAAAAGGATTCACTTCCTCCTTCTCTTAGACAGAGTCAATAAGAGACTTCAGTCGTGGAAAGCTAAATTTCTCTCCTTTGCAGGCCGCCTTATTCTCATCAGACACGTGCTTTCTAGCATGGCCATCCATCTGGCAGCCACCTTGCCTCTTCCATCCTCTACCTGCAACGCCCTGGAGAAAGTGATGAGACATTTTCTCTGGTCAGGGAACTCCAGCTCCTTCAAATTCAACTATGTCAGCTGGTCCACCGTTTCTCTCCCTAAGGAAGAAGGGGGTCTGGGCATCCGCAAGCTCTCTGACATCAACACAGCCTCTTTCATCAAGCTAGGTTGGCAGGCTTCAACTGGTAATTCTCTATGGTCGTCCTGGTTTAAATCAAGATACTTTAAGCAGCATCCCATATGGAGCCTAGCCAACACCATTCATGGCTCGTGCATCTGGAGAAAAATTAGGAATCTGGCCTCCCATATCCAGCAAGGTAGCTCTTGGATTTTTGGGAATGGCCAGGACATCAACATTTGGCATGATCCCTGGATAGAAGACCTCCCCCTCTCAACAAGATTCCCTTATTACCATTTCCCTCAGGATCAAAGGCTTTCTTCTCTGTATCAAGCTGATGGATGGTCCATCCCTGACCATTTGCCTCCTGAAATTCACAGCTACCTCTCAGATTCCATATTCTCCCTCTCCCCAGCTCAGCCAACTCAGGATTCTCTTAGATGGAGAGACTCCACAGATGGTCAACTCTCCATGAAGACAGCCTGGAACCTAATTCGTTCTAGAGCCACCACTCTAGTCTGGCCACCCTTCATCTGGAATGGGATCTGCCTTCCCAAAGTTTGCTGCTTCGGATGGCGCCTCATGCACAATAAGACCCCAACAGAGACCCGGCTGAAGAGAATGGGATTTTCTCTAACTTCCAGATGCAACATCTGCTACCAAGAAGAAGACTCCCCATCTCACCTTTTCTTCCAATGTTGCCAAGCAAAAGCCCTTTGGTCCTGGCTCTTCCAAACAGCTAACATCCCAGCTCCAACTTCCCTCTCAGCCTCTTCTTTATGGGCAGCACTCACAAGAGGAAATGATCTATCCGGCAAAAAGCACATGGCAACCATCATCATCAATGTCATCTACTACCTATGGAAGGCAAGAAACATAGCTACCTTTGAAGGCAAGAAGTTACCTCTATCCATAATCCAACAACATCTTCAGGAATTCCTCTCCTTCTCCCTTAGGAAGATCTCCAAGCCCTTTAGCAGTTCTCAGCTCAGATCCATCCTTCTCCCTTAGGAAGATCTCCAAGCCCTTTAGCAGTTCTCAGCTCAGATCCATCCTTCTCTTCCTCAACATCCTTGTAGGGTGACCCATTTTCCCAGCTTCTTCCCCGATCTCCATCATATGCGTCAGCGGCCTCTCTCATCAGGGATCCATCCGGGTCCCTCCGTCAGCAGCCTCCTCCGCCAGCAGCCTCCGTGGCGCCTAGCTTCCCTCGCTCCCCCCCGATCAGGGTCCTGCAGTTGGCCCTCGTCAGCTTCCTCCAAAGCTCTGTTTTCCAGCTGAAAGCCTCCTCCTTGAGGGCTCCTCCGGTTCAGCCAATCAGGATCTGCGCTTCTCTCCAGCCTTGCTGCTCTTCTTGCTCCTCTTCCTCGTCGTCAGCTCAGGCGATTCTTCTTCCTAATTTGGCAATTTTTCCCCCTTTGTCTCCATCGCCCTCCCTGGGTTTCTCTTCTTTTGTTTCTGCTTTTTTCCCTAAGCTGAGAGCTTCTTTTGGGGGCCCACTTCGGCCCATGTAAATCCTTTTCCCTTTTTCTAATATACTTACCCTTACAGCAAAAAAAAGGATGGATGTCAAAACCCTGGATCCAATGTCATCCTGGGGGTGGTGGGTGACATGGTTGGATAGATCAAAGGAGTCTAAGGAGTCTAAGCAGACAACATTGCATCTCCATGCAGTCCAGTTTGTAGGAGAGGAAAACCTGCCTAAGAAAAATTTCAAACCCACCCATTGCCATTGTTACTTGCATAAGTATGAAGTTACATTGTGGACTTCATTAGGAGAAGCGGAAAAGCTTATGAGTATTCTTAATGGTGCCCAAATGCTAATCCCCAACAAGAAAGTTGCAATTAAATTATAAAATGTGACTGAAGAATGCAGGACAAAATGAAGCATATATACAATTAGCATGATGAAAAAATATTCTTTGTCTAACTTAACTATAAGTTTAATTTTTCTGTTTGATAGATCATTGTAGGGAATTTATATTATGTAGAACATAGTGCAGACACATGCTGAAAGGGGATGACAAGCTGAGATTTTGACTTAGATCGATCCATGATCGCTACTATTATGATCAAGAATTTTTAAGTGCTGGCAGGATGGTGTAGAAGAAAATTTTAATTGCATTTGGTAAGTGTTGGGATTGTGGCTTAAAACGTCATTAGGTTCCTTGTTGGACTCTAAAAAGGGTGTGTTTGTTTGCATTAACTTAGAATTGAGCATTAAATAACCTTTTCTTTTATAGAAACAAAATTAAGATGTCATTTTATTTTGATTTTATTTCTCTAGAAAGAAAGGTTGTTTGATGTTTATTTTTGAAGATTTACTATTTATCTTCATTTTTAATTTCTAATGGTATAAATCTTTTTTATTCAATTCCTATGCGTTTTAAAGCAAACAAACATACGCTAAAGGTCCATTCATTTACATGAGCTGAATTCCTAGGAATTCATCGTAAAAGGGTTCTAAAGAGGGAATAGTAGAGATGTGAGAAAGATACAATAAGAAGTTGAAGATTCCTAGGAATTCATGGTAAAAGGGTTCTAAAGAGAGAATATTAGAGATTTGAGAAAGATATAATGAGAAGATGAAGATTCCGCCGGATACCTTGACTTTTCGAGGGTTTGATTTATTGAAAGTATTTATTGATGACTCTACCAACTCCTCGAGGTTTTGGTGGAAATGGTTAGTTAAGGAAATTTAATATGATTTATAGCTATCATCTTCCATCTCCCCTTAAATTATTTTCAATTAAAGTGGAGATTATTTGATGACCATTTGTGAATCTTTATCTTTATTTCTTCAATTTTAGTTACCTTTAGTAATGCATTTCCTAGAATAAATTCAATCCCACACAAACAAAGAAGTGTTCTAGATTTTGATGCCGATGATCAAACCCTTGTTTATGTAGGATTACAGACCTTAATCCTGTTAGAATGTGGAGAGTTTGCAGTCTAAATTAAGTGATCCAAAGGGAACCTTGCTTACTAATACAAGACGAAACCCAATTACCTTTGTTCACACCCTCAAATGAATCTATGAGGACTGCCAGTCAAGTATAATATGATCAATGACTTGAATATAAGAAGGAAAAAGTAAAAAGTGGACAGTGAAAGAGAGATTGGTCAAAGGTCCCTTTCATTGTATTATTTCTCAACGGAGAAGTAGAAAATTTCATTTGGTCTCTTGCCTACGAATAGGTTTCTAGTACATGCATGTTTTGTGCTTTAGACCATATCTCCATAAGGAAACCCTATTTTATAGTGAGGGCGTCTAGTGGATGACCCAATTGGTGATGGATGCCAACATCAAGATATACAATAACAACTAAGAATAATGATGATGGTCGGTCACAAGAACCTTGAGGAGAAATCGACGAAGCATTATAATAATGACCCAATTGCGACTTTATTCTAGTTGTTTATTTATTTTGTAACCTACTCAAGGGGCTGAGACCTGAGAAGCCAGCACTCAAATGGGACCCGTACATACATGGGGAAAGAAGAGGGTCCACAAAAGTGGAAAAGAAGCCTTTACAAGCAGGAAAAAAAAAAAAAACCCCATAAAAATGGAAAAAGGTGGGTGTCCCCAATGTTCGAATGCTGGGTAGGCAGCTAGGTGAGAACTGCCTTCTTTATTTTGATTTAGGGCTACTTGTTTGCCCAAAATACATAAGAATTTTATGCTTTGAGTGAGTAAAAATAAAAGGTGAATATCTAAATGTAAGCATCTTGACAGGGAGATAGAAATGAATACCTTTCCATCACCTATTAGTAATTCATCCCTTATATACCCCTTTCCTACCCCTGCTATTTAATAATCTCAATGACGGAGTTCAATTAACCACAAAATCGTTAACAAAATAAAGAGTGAAGGTGAATCTAAAAAATTGAGGTCAAATAACATCTTTTGATTTTATTTTCCTAAAAGAAAAAATATATTTTTTTGTTTCTTTTTAGAAATTCATTTTTAATATTTATTTTTAACCATCCTATTTATTCAATTCCTGCATATTCTAATTCAAACAAACAAATAACATTTCTTCTTATAATAAACTAGTAACATTTCAACTATTTTAAGGGTGAAATTTGATTGCATTTAGATGAAGAACAAGACAAAATAGTGTACCCTTCCGGCCATACCAAAATATCCACCACTGTCCAAATAGATGTTTCTCCTTTTTCTCCCCGAGACTTTCAAATTTTTTTTTTTTCATTTTACCAAATTGAACATTGGATTAAAAAAAGAAAAAAAAAAGATAAGACACCTAATGTTTCAGTAAAGATTCGGGATTTGGTAAGGCTTTACCGGTGATCATGAATAAACTTATTATGGCCTACCACGTTACCCCAGACTGCCTACTATCACTATTGATGATGTTCCGAACCGTGATTAATTCGCTCACAATTAGATTCGAGTGTGTAAATTCCTGTGCCTGATTCTTCAGTAAATGGTTTAAATGATTTCATCAACTTACACTCCTTGGATGTCTTGCATTTCTTGAAAAAGTCAATCGATTGATAGCAATTGACAAGATACTGATGAGATGCCCAAGGTGGATTTTAGTGACTAGAGAGTGATGAATTTACACTAGGTGTGATACCAATTATAATAATAATAATAATAATAATAATAATGGAAGGTGAGGTGAATCACCTCCATTGGAGAGCTAACTAGAAGGTTCTTGCAATGAACGCTTCTTTTGTCCAAGAACAATATGGTTTTTGGTTGTGAGATATATATATATATATATATATAGATATATAAAGGAGCCATACAGTTAGAACTAGAATTTTGAGATTGATGGGTTTAGGATTATATAATTGGATTTTCAAACAAACAGATTACCAAGTTAATTAGAATGTGAAAAAAATAAAATCCTAACTGTAGGAGCTTTACATGTAATTTAGAAGTGATAAGTAATGCAAGAGGTAAACAACCAACAAGTTACTTTCCAAGTTAGATAGATATATGGCATAATTTAGCATGGAGAGAAACTTAAATCAGAAGTGACAACTTGTTCTTCAATTTCAATTTTCTTGGGTCTTTGAAGGGCCCTTATTAAAATCCCAGAAATTCTTATATAGTTATATTTCTAAAATTGGTTAAGATTGAATACAAAGATGAATATCTAAAATCAATAATCTCTTTTTTAATGAAAAATGAATCAGAGGAAAATGGAAAATGAGTACTTGAAAACCAACCTAATATATAATTCAAGCACTAACAATGTTCATGCCCCATCTATCTCTCCATCCTATCATATTTTTTACCCCTTACGAGTCTTTTGACCATGAATTCCTATATACTCTATCCCGTACAAATAAATGAACACCAATACTAGTTAAAAACATATATTGTTCTTGATTCAAAGAAAAGAAAGGGAGAAATTCTCATGATGAGTGTTAACCCCTGGTGCATGCAGGTGGGGCCCACATTAAAGATTTTTTTCAAATTTTTTGGTTTTTTGTATTTTGGCAGCACTCTTAGTCTTGCCCCATTTAAAAGTGCATGATGGTAATTTTCGAGAAAAGAGGGACCCTTTTGAAATCTCATTTTTTCCAAAGAAAAAGAAAAGTAAAAATAAAATAAAATAAAAGGGTAGTTTTGAAATTTCAATGTAAAAAAGTGGGGAATCCTGAAATTCTACTCTTAGCAAAAGTTTGCATCTCTTATTCAACCATGCTGACATGACTGCCCGGAAGAAGACAAAGTAAAAGCTCTATCGTGTCCTTCACGAACACTTGAAAGCATTGACACGCGTCCTTGACCATTGCGACAGAACCGGGAACCTTACAAATTAGATGAGCAGTGGCTAACAGTGTCCAAACCACCCACATGTGTGGGCCATGTGATCAACGGCTGGGATCTGATCTAAGTATGCTTGGGGTGGGTAGTGGACAAAAACAGTACTGTGCTCCTTAACCATGCGTGGTGGAGGATAACAGAATTTCCACGTCATGGTGTGGGCTTTGTGCGCACATCGTGACCACAGAAAGACTAGCGCGCACACAATAAAATTTCTTTTTCTTGCATTCTCAGAACAGTCATGCTTGGGGACCGAATTTGGGGACCGGACTTTGGCCCTGTGGTCTTCATGGGGACCGGGCCAAAGTCCGGTCCCCAAATTAGGTCCAAGTGGCATTTCTCTTCTCAGAAATATAAAGGGATTTTGACTGCACAATTGGGGCTAGCCTTTTGTCTTGCAACTGTTAAAAGTTACTGGGATTTTGACAGTAGTATGCTTATGTAGAGATGTCAAATGGGCCGGGCCGTGATGGGCCGATGGTACCGGGCACGGGAGGGCTGATGGTACCGGGCACGGCAGGCCCGTTTGATATGACTTGCACGTAGGTAGGCTTGTCAATTTAGCCCATTGAAATGGGTACTTGGCCCGGTGGGCTTTAAGCAAATTTTGAGCCCAACGGGCTGAGCTTGGTCAATAATTTTAAAGCTTGGCCAAAATGGGACTAGGACTGGACAAAGGAAGCCCAACCCATTCAAGCCCGCTCCAAGCTAATTTTACTATTTCTTTTGATGTTTCAGTGAACATATATGAATTGTATTTTTTTTTTCTGTTAATTTCTATTGAGGCCCTTAAGATAGTATCTTTGCCATGATACCATTTTGGTCTTTTAGTCATTATATTATTTGTTAAGGTAAGAATGAAATCAGTAAAGTCCTAGCTCAACTTTCCCTTAGTTGTTACATTATTGGTTAAGGTAAGAATGAAATAGTAAAGTTCTCGGAACCTCAGTTCCAAAACCTGCAACCCCCACTCACCTTTCCAATTCCAAATAAAATGTAAATCCATAAGATTCTTCTTCTTTTTTTCACAATTAGCTCTAGTCATTTCCACTAAATCTCAAGCAACCCAAAGCTACTTAGGTATTTACACAAACATCAATTTTTTTCTGAGTTTCTAGCTTTAATTTTTTCAATGTACCAAGATGTAACCCAATTTCACAAATTATGCTCTTCCATGCTCCGGCAGCAAGCGGTCCGGCTCAGTAAAACTATGACATGTATTTGCCTCCTCTATACTAAAACCACTTGCTAATTAGATGACATTTTCTACACAAAACCTGAAGGGAACAAATTCGTAGTTCTTCAATGGTGAGCTCTGTCATGTTTCAAACCCAGAAGTCAAGTCAACAAATTTACAAAATCTTATATTCAAGATCGTGCTAAAGCCCAGGCCCGACCCAAGCCCAGCTCGAGCCCGCATGGGATGGGATTTGACATAGGCCCGCTCAATTTAGGGATGTGATTAGACAACCCCCGCCAGGCCCGTTCAATATTGGGGACGAGATTGGACAACCCATGCCAAGGCCCAGCCCGTCCCAATGACAGACCTACACGTGGGCCGACCCATCCATTAGGGTAGGCCCGCCAGGCATGGGCCCGCTAGGCCCGGCCCACCTGGCCCGCTCAAAAATGACTATTTTTTAAAAATTTATCAATTTTACGCTCCCCCAAACAACCATAAAACGATCATATAAGGGGTATTTTGTGTCTTTTTCAATTTTACAAAGTCTATATATACTCTAACCCTCCAATTCTTTTCAGTGGAGTAGGACGAGTTTTACCGCACCACTTAAATATCAATGTCATTTTCCATGAATGTGTTTTAATTTTTAATTTTAATACCAAAAGGGAGAAAATAATTAATCAAAAAAAAAAATTAAAAGAGGCACGCCAACCATGGCAGGCACAGCACCGCCCGTTTCACCTGGCGGGCTGTGCCGACCAGGCCCGTGGCCCGTTCAAGCCTAGATTTGGGCGGCCAGCACGACCGGTTTGGCATGCCTATACGTGTCTGGCGTCTCTAGGTTTTACATTTATTCTCCTAAAACTGTTTCAAGCCACATTTAGAGCGTTTGTTTGGAAATCATTTCCTCTTCCTCCGTTTCTAAATCAACCATGCTACATGGACATACTCTGGCCCGGTCCCCAGAGTATGTCCAAGTGGACTTACTCTTTCTAAATACATAACAAAATGTATGACCTCTGTTTTGGACAGTACTCAAAACATGCAGAATTGGAATAGACCCTTGAGTATGAAGCAGGTAGACAACCGATGCACGCTATTTTCAGCGTGATGCATTTCCCTACCCATCCTTTTCATTTCTTTTTAAATTCTAGGACCTAAAAGTATGATTTGAACCGTTGGATATCTTCAGAAATTTCGCACAAGGCTACTATTACAATTTCGTACCGTTGATTTTTTTCACGGAAGCCGAGAGATTTATGGTTAGATCTGCATTTTTTTAATTTTTTACCCCCTATATCAAAATCCAAACCGTTGATCCTCAATTAATTTGAGAAAAGATGTCAACCTTTAGATCTGAATTTTTTAAATTTGTGGGCCCTATATCAAAATTTGGACTGTTGATCCTCTTCATACGCCTAAGAATTGCAATGGGAACAAATTTCGGTCCTTGACTTCTTATGAATCTCAAAAAATTCATAAAGAAAATCAAACCGTAGGATTCTAAAATGTCTATTTCTAACTTGAAGTTAGTCTAAACAAACAATCTAGAAGTAAAATGTTTATTTTACACAGTCCATAGATCTGTTTGATACGAATAAGATTTTCTAAAAAGGGCCTAATAATTGTTCTTGTAATAAAAGATGCTATGAAAATTGCAATTTTACCCTTAAGATCTAAGAGATTTTACGATTATAGGATTCATCCATAGGACATCTCATATATTCATATTTTTCTTTAAATCTAGAAACTTTGTGTTTTTTTTTAACATCACAAATGCTTGCTGCAGAAACCCTAACTTGTAACTCTTAAAGTAATATTTTCTATTATCTAGTTTATCCATTAATTCACTGATCTTTAATTAAAGACATAGAAAAAGGAGTTTAATTTTATGTGGTATAAAAAAAACATTTTAAATGGATGAAAAATGTAAAATTATATAAGAAGATTTAGACACTTACACACCTTGTGAAATCTAATATCATAATGTGATATCGCAAATGCTTGTAGAACTGTTCGTAAATCAAATGCTGCTGCGAAAGTTATAATCTTACCCGTAAAATGTGCGACATCATCCGGTGTAGGAAATCTCACAAAAATCTGCTTTCCACTGCATTTTTAACCCTTGTTATGGGAAAAAATGAGTTTTACCGTCAACCCATCTTCTTTGTTTTGTCCTTCTCTTTTTTCTTCATTTTCACATTCTCCTATTAGATTTCATAAGTTGTGCAAGGATCTAATTCTTGTTATGTGATTTTACATTTTCTACCCACCCAAAGAAATGAAAGAAACTTTCCTGTTGTTCCACATACTTTGATCTATACCTTTTATTTGGGTTTGGTTTAAGGTTCAAGCCTTTGGTTTAAATGCTAGTATGGTATGAGTACTATCACATGTGAAAGAACTTGTTGGTTTCAGATGGGCCGGTGTCGGAACCGAATTCGCTGAGAACCTTGTGCGTTCCGGTGTAAGGTAAATCTATAAACTCGTTGCGGATGCTCTCAGATCTACTAGATGATTAGAAGTAAAGGTTTTTATCTCCCTTAAATAGAGTAATCCCTAAGAGTTGCAACTCTATCCAGATTCTACCTATTTTGAAATCTCACATTGATCAGCGTGAGAAATCTGCCAAACCGGGAGTCTAAATTAAACTTGGTCCAAATTCTACCACTAATAGTTTAATTCTTATCTGACTCAATAAGATCAAGGCTTATTGGGAGTTCACTCACGGTGCCAGGCTCGATCTGGCATGAGCCGAATGGTAGTTGTGCCACACAATTTTTTAACAATCTCCCACTTTATACGAATTATATGGTTGTCAAATATGCCAATGTACATCAAATGTATCTAAATCCCATGCACATCACATGCCTCACAAATTCTTCCGCATGCAACGGTTTAGTGAGAGTGTCAACCATCAATTCCTTAGAAGGCACATAAGAAATCTCAATTTCTTCCTTGTCAGCGTTCCCCCGAAAAAATGATATTTTATCTCAACATGCTTTGATCGGCTGTTAAATTTTGGCTCAGTCATCATTGAGATGGCAGATGTAGTATCTACATTTATTAGGACAGGCTAGTCCTCACTGATTAAATCAATACCACATAAAAAGTTTCTTAACCATACAGCCTCTTGAAATGCGGTATAACAGGCTATATACTCTACCTCGGCCATAGACATGGCCGCTGAGGTCTGTTTCTTGCTACCCCAAGAAACACTCATGAACGATTCTCACCGTACGAAATCCAGGGTGGGGCCCACCTATCACCAATCAAAAGTGTGCGTCAAATAGGGATCCGTTGATAGTCAACGGCCAAATGGCTTTTCATTTCTTGTTAATTGCCAATTTTTAAAGCTCTTTTGTATTCTACAGTATATGGGACTTTCCAAACTCTTCTTATCAGTCCCCTTTTTTTTTTTTTTATCCTTGTTTTATTCTTACATATTTTAATATAGGTGCTCTGATTTTTTCTAAATGGAAAGGTCTAGCAACTCCATGATTTGGTTGAGGGATGAGTGTTGGATTTGGATGCAAAAACTCTTACACGCGGCTGGAAATCTATGTGTATTTTGGAGATTGGGAAGCTCCGTGGAACTTTTCGCCTCTTGTCTCTTGAGAATTTGTCTTCGGAGTCTTTGTTGTCTTCTTTGTTCTTTTTGGATTGAGTTGATTTCTTTTCTTTACCAACAACAACAGTAGTAATAATAATAATAAAAGAAAAAGCTACTTTTATAAGTAGGAAACTAAAGTAGTTTGCTTATTATCTGCTTACACATGATTTGATTCCACCAGGATCGGTTCTCATAAGAACCATTGACATTTCCATTAAGTGGGCCCCATGAGGTGAGGAAAGGATGTCAGACTATAATCTGCTGGAACTACTATTTTTAGTATATGAGTAGAAATGTTAAGGTGGGGCAAATTTTCACCGACAAGTAGAACGCAAGAAAAATCAACCCCAACAGTTTATCCTGCCCCTGCTTTAAAAGTCTCAAGATTTAATAGTCTTCCTTATCAAATTCGATCCACCTGTGAGGTGGGCTAGTGAGTGTGGGCACTGATCAAAGGTTGGCCTATCAACATCCTTCGACCCGGACTGCACATGCAATATAGTCATTGTAGGTATAATTCGATCTTAAAAAAGAAGAGAGAAAGGTGTGTTTAGATGTTGCTATGAAAAGACACGGCCAACAATTACAAAGGTTTAACAAGGTGTTTACTTGTGGTCATTTACATATATTTACATATGTAAATGATTTTCATGCATAATGATTATTATCATGTTTGTTTGTGAGAGTTTATGCAGCACATGCATAGATAACATGAGTAAATGATGCATAAATATGGCCATTTTCACAGCAACATTTATGCACCTAGCACCCTGGTAGA
The DNA here is from genome assembly GCA_038049695.1 of Cinnamomum chago. Lineage (NCBI taxonomy): Eukaryota > Viridiplantae > Streptophyta > Magnoliopsida > Laurales > Lauraceae > Cinnamomum > Cinnamomum chago. The sequence goes on from CP142461.1 coordinate 35,318,647, forward strand.
ATGAATCATACGTTATTTACAAACGTGGTGAGTTCCCGGCCAAACAGAAGTTCCATCAGAAATGTGGGGGCGAGGGATCTGATCCCAACTCCCCCTTTTTCTTCTATTTCATTCCTTCCCCAGCTACCCGTTGAATAGCCTACTGTTGCAAGACACTCTCTCTCTCTCTCTCTCTCTCTCTCTCTCTCTCTCTCTCTCTCTCTCGCTTCTCTCTTTCTCCCCTTGTCTCTGTCGATCCCTCTCCCTTCCATGATCTCTCTTAATCTGTTTCTCATGTCCATTGTTGGGCATGACCCAACGTCGAATATGATACAATAGAATCATCAAAGAAATCAAACTTCAAAGATTAATGTACAATTGACATCATCAGACAAAATATGTCTCTTAATCTGGAGATGAATTTCAAGTCGATAATGATGATGATCTGAGAAAATCAACGTCGAAGATGATACAATAGATTCATCTATTTACCTTGTGCTTGATCGATCTGTTGGGTTCAACTTCAAGGTCTTGAGGTTTTTGGTACAGCCATCTTAATTTTGAACCTTGAAACATTACCTTATGGTTCATGAATCAATTAAATTCATTTGGACTTCCATTGTCAACCCTTGTACCACTGCCTTTACTGTTTTCTCAACTCTTTTTGCTCCAATCATTTTACTGAAATGAACTCATTTTTCTGAAGTTTAGACTTCAATAAGCTTCCTAATTTTAGAGCTTCTGATTTGTGGTTGAAAAGTTGAGATGCATGAAGGATTGAGTGGTCCTGGATTCATGAGGAAGAAAAGTGGGTCCAAAGTCCAAATACTTCAACCCAGCTTGTGTTGTGCCATTGACTATGCTAATATGGTCCTCCATGGCCACTGGCACAATGTTATCAGTCAGTCAAATCAGCACATAGGAGATTGTATCTCAAGTGTGTAAACTATTGACCATGCTAAAAAAAAAGCGAGATTTTGGAATGGACCATATGAGATTTTCCTATTTCATTAAACTGATGACCATGATAACAATGGAACAGGTGGGTTCTTGGTTGGTTCATTTGCCCTACCAAACACAAGTGTGTGTCTGTCAATTGGGCTTCTGTTGGAATCAGCCTTCTATTTTTGTGGGCTGTGTATATTTCTTTTTTAAATTTGTACAACTTTTATATGAATGGTTCACTACTGAATGATATTACTTCTTTTTTTTTTCAAGTTTTGAAAATCTATAATAACTTTCTCCTTGATGGTAGAATGTATCTAATTCCAATTATAAAATGAATAAAGTTTAAAGTATTTTATTCTATTACTTTTAATGTGATATAAGTAAATATTAATATAAGAGATTAAGTACATTTACACATGTAATCAAAATCAACATTGTAAAATGAAGTACATGTGTAAATTAAAGTTTAACGCATGTAAATCTCATTTGTCTATCTATGCATAAAAGGTGAATGACCCCTAGTAATGGGTTGAGTAAGACTATTCACGAGGATGTCAATGGACCTTGATTACCCAGATGGCCGGATGTAGAGATCAATCTGTGTGTAAATCTTATTTTGGCTCAATTGATAATTGGTTTGAGTCCGAGTCCATAATTCGGACCTGGTTAATATGTAACTCGGTCCAGGTCTGAGTCCAAACGGTCATGAACCACAAACTAGTATACTTGAATGTGTAGTATGATAATGTACATTATGTGAGATTGTTTATAGGCGAATATTCATGTGCATCCATCCCTCACCATAGGGTGAGGGATGCTTCCATAATTGAAAATTTTCATATGCAAAAAAAGGAAAAGTACTATTTTGCCATATGCATAAAAGGAATATGCATGTGCAAAAAGGAAAAGTTGTCAATCAGACTGGAATTTGGTTCCAGCAAAAAGAAATATCTGTTGACCCTACCCTTTGTAAATTATACTAGTTACACTGCAAGAATGTATATCTGATTGGAACCATGGTGCATCTAGATTTGGTTGTCAAAGGGAAGATTGCATCACTGGACCTGGTGTTCTCTTTGCACTGGACCCAGATTGATGTTGAAAGGAAGGTTTAGATCTAAACCCAAATGCCTGAGGCAGGACCTGGATCAAGGGCCAGATCCAGACCTAAGAAGAGGCCTTAATGATGCTCTACTACATTAGATGGAAGTACAGAAAAAAAAATGTAGGTCTTGAAAACAAAACTTGTGGTAAATAAATTTACACAAAAGTTAAGTTTCAATGGAATTTGGATCCATAATGGGTATCCCTAACTAGTTGAACTACAGTACTCAGACAAATAAACCTCATTTTTAGTGGAAATAGCATAGTACTACAAGCCTTTTTCATACATGCATCTTCAATATTATTCTCCATTGATGGTGCCTTTGTTCAGCTCCTAGTCTCCCACCGTACCTGTATGTGGCCTGTTATTGCTATATGGCACATCATCATCTGTCCCACTGCACTTGCAACCCGTCATACACATTATCAGCACCCGCACGGTGCTGGTCTGAGGTCGTCATAAGAACGTGTTTGAGGAGGGAGCAACTATTTCAAAAACCACAAAGCCTGGGGCAGTTCAACCATTGTTTGTCTCGGTCATCATGCCCGAGAAGAAGAACTGAGTCTTCTTCCTCTTCGCTTCTGTTGCGGAGAACCAACAAGGAGAAACTCACAAAGAACCATGCTTAGATCATGTTGATCCGTAGCCTTATCACAAGATCCAAACCGTCAAACACACAAAGACAATGCCAATTGAAAGAACTAGCTGGTCCAAAAAAGAAGAGGGATAATATAAGATTTGAAATTTCAAAATTCAAAATTTTATGCCTAAAATGGTTGAAACAGTAAATTAGTCATGAGAGTTGTATCCAAAGACCTCTTGCTGCAAACAGTCTAGCGGCTTGGAGCAGAGCCCTTAAAAAGAATTTGGATTGGAGGCTGGATAGATTCAATTTTAGAGATCTTTCGCTAATTATCTCTAAAAAAATTCCTATCCATTTAGGTCGGACTTTTTTTTACCGCGGAAGAAAAAACGGCATCATGTATAAAAAAAAACCCACACTTTTAGTGGGGTGCGTGGGTTCCACTCCCTCAAAACACACGATTTCACAAAGTCAAAGGCCGAAAGAAGATTGGGAGCAGACGTGTCGCACGAAGCGTACGGTTGTGCTGCTTTTCACGACTTGAATGGCCACGTAATGTGGGGCCCTCCGACGTCTTCATATTTTACAGGAAGACATCATCATACCTGCCGTTGATCGAGGGAGACACCACCCGAAAGCCACCGAGGGTAAACGTGTAATTACTTACCATTGTTAGGGTTAACAGTGTCAATTGAAAGTTCTGTTCAACTCCTCATTGTGGCCACACCCTCAAGAAGGGTCAGATTTATTGGATGATGATGGTTTAAATTTGGAGTCCGGATTTTTTAACCTCTAACTTTGAGAAATAGTGATTTGAATTGGTGGAACTCTACATACATTGGCGCCCACTTTTTTAAAATCGAAACCACTCAAATTAATTGGATAATTTTAAAAATCAGAACCACTCAAACTAAACAGACAATTGTCGCATGAGATATTCCTAACTTGCACTTCAATAGGAGGTGGTTCCATAGTAAAATGGATGATTTGAATAAAAACATGATTACTGAATGCTTCATTAATCACTATACAAGTCAATTTGATTTTGATTTTGATTTTGATTTTGATTTTTCTGTGGAACATATGCATACACCCAGGCACTCACACATGTATCTATTGATAGGGAGATGTCTCATACCACTAGGCTACCAGTGGAGTGGGAATGTCAAATTGATTAGATGACTCATAATTACTAATTAGTCATTTGGCATACAACCAATAAAGATACATGAACAGATGTTGTTCGGATATAATTTGGACACAAAATTCTAACATAAAAATAAAAATGACATTCAAAGCTCGGTCTGGTGCAGTTTACTGAACATCAAAACTTCAATATTTATTAGTCGGTACGTGACTCCATTGATCACTAAATCACTTTCCGTACTCTTGATAGATCTAGTCGGTTAATATGGGTGTGCGAACTGAACTCGCCAGGAATCTTATACGTTCCGGTGCGGGGTATACCTGCAAACTCGGTGCAAATGGTTTGAAATCTACTCGATATTAAAGCGAGGGTTCCCATCTCCCTTATATAGAGCAATCCTTAGGAGTCACGACTATTGCGGGCTCTACCCCTCCTGAAATCTTACATTTCTTGATCAGCATGATAATTCTGCTAATCGAGAGTCTAAATTTCATCCAAACTCTACCACCAAGAATTTAATCCTTATTTGACTCAATCAGATCAAGACTTGTTGGGAGTTCATCTGCGGCACACCGCCAGGCTCGATCTAGCGTGGGTTCAATCGCAATTGGGTTACACAATTTTCCGAACAACTCTATGTGGAGCACACTTGGGGCCTACATCTCTGACAAGTTTGGGACCCATTGATGATCCTAACCACTTCACCAAGGACCACGACTTTCAATGGCTTAAAAAACAGAAACAAATAGAGTGATCGATTGTGGGCTCAGTTGGTCAGAAAGGGTGCAAACCACATGGATCCATTGTGATTCGGGGGAGATCTCTGTTTTTGATCCATTTGAATATCAACAGTGGGCCCCACAGGTGTATGCCATTAGCCCTTGTACTCTTTGTTGGCCAACTATATACACACATGTGGGTGTGCACAAGCGTGAGTGCATGGCTGTGGACACGTGTGTGTGAGAAATTTTTTATTTTTTGGCAGAACACGTGTGTACGTTGAATGTAGTTGGTGAATAGTATTTTATATTGCCTTCTAAATAAAGGGATTTTTACGAGAGAAAAAAAAAGCCTCTCAGAATTGAGTAATACTAGAATTTCCCAAACTTTAGAGACAAAACCTCCCCTCCAACATTATATTTTATTTTACGTTGTACCCCTATTTCATGATACCATGAAATATAAGGTTATTCCATGATATTGCGCGCGAATGGTATTTTAGAAACCCTAGCCCCAATTTTCTTCCTTTCCTCCCTCCTAAACCAACGCCTTAGACCAGCGTGGATGGCATCCAATGACGGACCAAGAATTTTCATTTGGGTGGCGGGGCAATAGTTAAGTTCAGAAGTCCATTAATAAAATAGAAATCTTAAGGTATTATTTAAGAACTTTATGGAATCCAACCGTACCCGCATCAATACACTTAGGTATGCCATTGATGGCACCCAAGGCCACACTGATCGGCACGGGACAGGCATGGTGGATGGGCTGGTCAATATTAGTAAGGAATAAGTTATACAATAATTTGACCAAAAAAAAAAAAGAAACCCTTCTATTTTCACTTTTCATATGAGTTTGAAATTTAAAGTCATACAGACAAGTAATAGTAATATAATTTGAAACCTAAAATAATTTCTTACTGAACAATATGAACACTCGCGGCCTACAGGGAGAATAGGTATGTGGTAGATGCTGCATCTGATTTATAATCATGAAGCTAGAGTTGTTTGATATATAAGATTGAAAAAATATTCTATCAAATAGGGATTTATATAATAATCCGATGACCAAATACTATGGTAATGACGATGAATATGTTACACTCCGACCCAATTTTATTGTGACTAGCGTTAAGTAATTATGTTTTATTTAAATTAAATGAACTTAGATACTAATTAAATTATTTTAGCGTAAATTACTTTAGCTTTGGGTTAAACCATAAGTCTTGGGTAAGTAGTTTGAACCCAATCTAACCCATTTAGGTAAAGCCAGGGACTTTTTCGTAAATCCAGATTTTTCTATTTTCTATCATATGCATGTCATCTTGATATCATCGCGTACATCTCGATGAGCACACCATCTTTTGTATTGAACACTTTTCCATTTGACCTAAAATTTAGTGAAATATATAGCTCACCATTAGACTTTAAATGTAAATGCCTAAGGGCACGTTTGTGTACCACACTATTTCCGCGGAAAGAGGAAATTGCCACGTCAGCAAATTCCATAGAAATGAAAACCTCAGAAAAGGATTTCTATAGAATTTAGAAATTCATGTTTGGTGCAAAAAGAGTTTCCTCATTGAATTGGTGCAGATGTTGTTTGGTGCGGCTGTAGATTCCTTATAGAAAATCAAAATTTCTTATTTGGTGATATAATTTTTTGAAGAAAAATAACATAACATGTATATTATTTATTTAACATTAAATAAAAATTTATATAAAGAAATAAAAAATGAAAGAGTTATAGGGTTTTTGGGTTGAAATGGACAAGAGTGAGGAAAAGAGGGAGAAGTTTTTCGAGAAAAACCATTTCCCATACCCCCCATGGGAAACTCATTTCCACAATTATCAAGGAAAATGCCGACGAGGCAGGAAAGCATTTCCGCGGAATTGTTCCGCACCAAACACCAGAAAAATAGGTTTTCCGTGGAAAATCGTCAACTTTTCCGCGGAAAAGTGTTACACAAACATGCCCTATAGAAATGTGGAATTTCTTATAAACCTGGGAAAAGTCCATCACTTAACACAGCAATTCCCCATTTCAACCGTTCAATTTATATTGCTGGGAGAGAGAAGTTCTTTCTTTAGTTTCTTCTTCCATTTCTTCTTGTCTCTTCTCAAATTCTCAAAAAAGCATTTGCATGTGCAATTGGAAGAAAGAAGTGGACTCCTCTTCATCTCCTACATCTCTCCATATCATTAGATTGACACGAACTTCACTCTCAGATCTGCTCTTATTAGTATTGATAAGAACTCCTTTCTCTTTCTCAGACTTTTGGGTTGCAATTGAACCAAAGAAATCATCTATCTTACATGCATGTATCTTGATGATTCATTTGGCAAGATGTAGGGTTTTAAAATTTGGGGGTTTTCATTTGTTTGGACCCAAGAAGAAGATAGAGCGCGAGAAAGCTTCAAACAAGGCACGCATAAGTTTTAATCTTCTATGCATGTGTAGTTATTCAATTGATTCCATCTTTCAGATTCAAAATGCTTATGTTAATTATAGCCTCTTTAATCTAAATGAAACATAAATGCAAATGGGTTCTTCTTAGTTATATTCCGTTGGAGGGGTGAGTTTGAAATTAGACTGCATGTAAGCAAATGGGAGCTAGAAGGCTCAATTATTATAGGTTTCAGATTTGGAGAGCTCTGAATGGATGTGATAGTGTTAAAGCCCCAAAAAGTGGCTCAAAATAGAACCACTCTGAGTTCTGATCGCAACTTGGTGGTTGCCAGGCAGCATGCCGCCAGATGGAGGTCAAAATTCCAAAAAGGGTCATGGTAATCGGGTGGTAAGGAGAACCTTTGGCCGGGTCACTGGTTACATCCCAAAACGCATACTCTCTTTTGAGGGGATCTAGCTAATGTAGTTACCAACTAGATTGTACAAGTTTCAATTATTATTGGTTCCTTAAGTATAATTTAAATTCGGCTGCACAACTGCCTAGTTTACCTTTATATGCTCTCTTTCAATCTATTGTCATTAATTCTAAGTTTGATACAACATGTATAGATTGATTATGGTTTATACTTTGTTGAATCGTCGTATTCACCTGCTATTTTTGGTGTTACAAACACATATCCCACCCCTGGTCTTGAGGAGACTGTGGAGGGCCGGGAGAGGAGGCCAATGAGGTACCGGGAGCCTAAAGGAGTGGACAGACGAGGGTGCTGTCTAGTATGTTCGAAGAGGGTCATACCTTTCTTAGAAGTGTAGTTGAAAATCTCTTTTGTAGTTAGCAATGTTAATACTTTGGATTTTAGATCAAACTTTTGTAATACCATAAATATTACTTTTAGAAATTGTTTATAACTATACTTTTGTAATTAAGGAGGAAGGGTAAAGTTTTATGATCCCTGCTTCTTAATAGTTCATGAAATCATCATTTCTATAATGAACTTGAATGTTATGGACAGCTCATGGTATGATACTAATTTGTTATATTGTTTTAGATGCTTCCGCTTTGAAAATGTACAGGGACAGGTGTCAGTTGGGCATGTCTCATAAGTGGAAATTGGAATTTTATCCTTCGTGACTTGCACTTGACCCGAGATAGGTGCGAAGCTCACGGGAGTATGTGTGTCGCACCTCGAGGATTACCTTGGCCAAGTAATCTCGGGACCGGGATGTAACATAAGTATAGTATGGTATCAGAGCATTAAAAATCTTTCTAAATGGCTTAGAAACAAATAGGGACATGGTGAGAATACATTAGCATTTATTGTAATGTTGATCTATTGATCCTATAGTGATTTCTTTTATAGATAAATGGCATCGAGTTCGGGAAGTGGAAACAACGAATCCAACATCAACAATCAACCTTTTGTCATGGTGGAACACGATACTTCTCCAAGCATGGATGTTTGTATAATGATGCTAATGGAACAGATGGCCAAGACAAATGAAAATATAACCATGATAATGGCCAAGTAAGATCCAGGACAAGTACCACAAAACCCGGGGACTCAAATGGTTATTCAGTCTAATGACAAGGACCCAAACGCCTTGTACGAGAAGTTTCGAAAAAGAGGAGCCACTGAATTTCATGGAAGTGAAGATGCAATAAAAGCAGATGAATGACTTGACCATGTTGATGATGTTTTCGAAACAGTTGTATGTGATAACAAGCAACAGGTAGTAGTCACCGCCTAATACTTTGAGGGATTGCAAATGTTTGGTGTAAAAGTGTGAGGAACTCCTTCAAAGAAATGTCAAATGCTACAATTTGGGAGACGTTCAAGAAACAATTTCGTAGGAAGTTCATACTCGATCATGTGCGAAGGAAGAAGCAAAATGGATTCTTAACCTTGCAGCAGAATCAAATGACAATGGCAGTATATGTACACACTTTTCTCCAATTGTCCAAGTATGTTGAAGACTTGATAAACACAGAAGAAAAGAATGTGGATAGATTTATTGATGGCATGAACTCGACTTATGTGGAGCACGTAGTATCTTTTAAAAGGCCAAAGACGTTTGATGATGCTATTGACATGGCCTTCTCTACAAAAGACGTAGCCTTGAGGAAAAAGGCCAGTGATTTCAAGAGGAATCCATCTTACTTCGGGAAATGGCAACAACAAAAGAAACTGAAGGGTGTAGCTAGTGGAACAGGTACGGTTAAGCCCAGGTGTAACAATTGCAGGAAAGGAGAACATGCTATTGAAGCATGTTGGAGAGCTCTAGGAGCGTGCCACATCTGCAATTCCATGGAACATCTTGTAGCCACCTGCCCAAGAACAAGACTACCACAGCAGCAAAACAAGGCAACACTCCCTGCCCCACCTCCTTGTCTAGCATTGCTAGCACCACCAGTTAGACAACAACAACAACAACAACAAGGAAGACAAGGGCAGTAGAGACAGCAACGAAGGCAACGTCCATAATAGGCCGACATAGTTTATGCAGTGGATCTCGAACAAGTAGAAGCAATCGGCAATGTAGTTGAAGGTACGATCTTAATATGTACTAGAGATGCAAGAACCTTGTTTGATTCGGGGTCCACACATTCATTTGTGACACCTCAGTTTGCATATGAGTTTCCGCAACTACCTGAGTTGCTACCTTATATACTTATGGTAACTACTCCTATGGGTAAGAGAGTGGTCTACGAGAACTACTACCCTAAGTGTAGTGTTCAAATTGGTGAGTTACAAATACCAGCATATTTGATAGTCTTGCCAATGCATGACTTAGATGTTATCCTTGGGATGGATTGACTCGCTAGATATTGAGCGTGTGTGGATTGCTTCCACCAGACCATCACCTTCAAGGCAAAAGAGCCTAACTCAAATGTGATATTCGAATGTATTCGGATAAGAAAGTCCAACATTGGACTAGTTTCTACTTTAGATGCTTAGAAGCTAATAGGGGTCATTTGTTTACACCAATTTACCTATGTAAATGGAGAATATGCGTAATATTTACGCATAGTTATGTTTGTCTATAATTATTTGCACATCTTGTGTGTAAATCAGATGTGTAAATGGTGTGAAAATAGGCACATTTTCATACTAAGATTTGAATACCTGTTGAGGTAGGAAAATAAAGATTACCAAAATGCTAATAGAGGTAGAAAAGGACGTTACATGCGTCCAGCATGCAAAGAGCCCTATAGTAACTTCAACTCTCCTAAAAGAAGTGCTAAAATGGGCATCATAAGCAGTTGCATGAAAAGTTCAATTTCATTTAGTACTTGAAGAAGATGCACACAAGAAGATAAAAAGAAAAAGAAAAAGCATAATCTGGCACAAACAAATATCAAAAATACATGTGATATGACACTTGCAAACCCAGCTATAAGTATCAAATCTACAAACTGGTCTTTGTTAAAGTGAAATCGTACTTTTAAATGGAACTGCATCTAGATAAAACATTCATAATGACTTACATTGTGAGAGTAGAACATGAAACAGAACAAGAATCAGGACTCAGTCACAAACTTGATACCTAAAAGGACATCTAGGAAAGCATAGAAGATAAGATGGCTTAGTTACAAAGTTCAATGTTGAGTTTTTGATATGCTTGGAATTCATCCCTATTTATATGTTCTCATTTTAATTGGCTAAGTCACAATGTTTTCAATGGCTAGAGTCACTTAAAACATAAATAAATAAATAAAGAAGAAATAAATATTGATTGTTGTGAAAATAACTTTTTTGATGAAATAAAACATAAATAAAGTCTTTCAAAATAAACTAAAAAGAACAAGAGCATAACAGAGACAACAAGTTGCTACAACCAGTTATGAGACATGAATAACTTTTAGTTACTATGATATGTGCATACAAACTCACTCAGTCAAGGATCTTTCAATAATTTTTCTATTTTTCAAAGATCTTTCTTTCTTCATCATTGCTCATCATCCATCTTCTTTGTTGTGATAAGAACCAATGTCTCATTAAGTGTCCAATTCCCTTTCCTGTACTCTCTCACACTCTCTCCTTTTGCACCTCTCACTGCCATCAGTGCACAGCTTTGATCAGCCATTCCAATATCCAAATGCAATGTATTGACTACCAAAACTTATATGTGCAATCTATCTAAACTTAGATCTTTTTTTTAACAATTTTGTTACCTTTTAGAAATGGAAAATGAACAAGTTGAAGACCATGTTCAATCCATCCACGTCGAGGCACCAACCCGAACCAAGCGTTGTAGAAGAGAAAAGAAGAACATTTCATGGACAAATTACTCTAATGATTACTTGATGGATTTATTTATAGAACAAGTAAAGCTTAGGAGAAAAGATGATGGTGGGTATACCATTGAATGGTGGAAAGAGATAGAATGAAAAATGATGGAAAAGTTTGGAGATGACAATGATAAAAGTAAAATTAGAAATCGCCTTAGAACATTAAAAACCCGTTACAAATAGATCAAGACTTTGATATAAAATGGGTTTTTTTCTTCTCTTGTTCATATTATTATAGTAGAGTTTAATTCAATGATTAATAACTATCGTTTACAAGATCATCTAATTCATTTACACATGTCATTGAAACAAACATGGTCAAATGAATCACGTGTAATGATGTGAAAATGATGTTATTAGACAAACGTGGTAATAAGAAACGCATGTGTAAGCCTTACATACTTAAAATTTGAATATTCATCATTTACACATGTAAATTATATTTACATATCCCACGCGTAAAAGACAAACGACCCCTTAGAAAGCAGTTGTGAAGGCTGCTTTGCCTTTATCTTTCGAGAAAAAACCACCTAAGAAGCTAGAAGAGATTCCAGTAGTATGCAAATTCTCGGATGTATTTTCGGATGAAATTCCTGGATTGCCTCCATCTAGGGAGGTAGGCTTGACCTCGTACCAAAACGGATCCAATATCCAAAGCTCCTTATAGGATGACCCTTGCAGAACTTCAGAAATTGTTAGATAAATGGTTCATATGCCCTAGTGTGTCACCATGGAGAGCTCCAGTATTATTCGTGAGGAAAAAATATGGCACCCTTCGAATATGCATTGACTATCGGCAGATAAATAAAGTGACTATTAAAAATAAATATCCACTGCCACGTATAGATGAGTTGTTTGATCAGCTTCAGAGTGCAGCGTATTTCTCCAAGATTGACCTTAGGTCCGGATATCATCAATTGAGAGTTCGAGATCAAGATATACAGAAAATAGCCTCTCAGACAAGGTATGGACATTATGAATTTCTTGTGATGCATTTTTGCCTAACTAATGCACCTACTGTGTTTATAGCGTTGATGAATAGGGTGTTTGCTCCTTACTTAGATCAATTTATTTTAGTCTCTAGATGATATTTTCATTTACTGTAAGTCTATAGAAGTGCATTCATATCATTTGTGGGCATCACTTCAATCGCTAAGACCTTCACCAAAGAAGTAACAAGACTGCATGGTACTCCAGTCTCTATAGTGTCCGACAGAGATAGTAGATATGCATCCTCATTTTGGCAAGTTTTTCAGAAATCTATGGGCACACAACTCAGTTTCAACATCCTTATCATCATCAAACCGACAGACAATCTGAGCGAGCAATTCAAACCTTAAAAGATATGCTTCATGCAGTGTCCTTGATTTTGGTAGTGAATGGGACGAACATTTGATATTGTGCGAGTTTGCGTATAATAATAGTTACAATTAAGATATCAATATGGCCCCATTTGAAGCACTCTATCGGCGCAGTTGCAGGACACTGGAATGTTGGGAAGAGGTAGGCACTAGAAGTTTTCGTGGACCTACGTTCATTGCAGAAACGACAGAAAAACTTCAGAAGGTTAGAGAAAGACTAAAAATTGCTCAATTAAGGTAGAAAAGCTATGCAAATAATAGAAGAAGAAAATTGGAATTTCATATTTTTGACTGGGTATTCTTGAAGACCTCCCCCTCTATGAAGGGCACGATACGGTTTGGACAAAAAAGCAAACTCTCACCAAGATATGTGGGACCGTTTCAAATCAAAAGCTGGATCGAAGATGTAGCTTACAGGTTGAACCTTCTGCCAGAATTCTCAAGAGTACACGATGTTTTTCATGTATCTATGCTTCGCAAATATGTGAGAGATCCATCACATGTCATTCGTTACGACGATGTACAAATTAGATCCGATGCGACATACATTGAGTGCAACGTGACGTCTTATCCCCTAACATTTGCAAACGCCATATTTCCTTACAAGTATTTCAGGATTTCGGCCACATGAAATGTCTCAAATAACCTTGGCAAATTTAGGAATTCCTCCTTCTTTGCCTTTTGGTGAAATTTCTATATTCCCAAACACGAGGGAGCATCCAAGAATTCCACAATGTTTGGGAATTCAGAAATTTCACCATATACGAAAATTCAAAGATTTCCCAAAAAAGGAATTTCTTGAATTCTAGCAAAGAAACATGCCTAACAGTTTATGAAGGGTGGCTAAATAACAAAGAGGGTCACTTAAAATGACTAAGGGTTGACTAAGAAATGATCAAAGCTCCTCCACAAGGTTGTAAAGTGCTCTTCAAAAGCCAATAGCCAGTAAAGTGCTGTTAAAAAGTGCAACCAAACATGTCCTAAAATCTTCTTTTTTTCTTTGATAGAACATGTCCTAACATCTTAGGTTCAATATCTCAGTCAAAAATCTAGGTTCAATCGATCAAGTCACTTTTACCATTAGCACTATTCTTCACCACTTGTAAAGCATCTGAAAAAATAATAATGTTAGTCACTCCTACTCCTATCCAGCTTTACAGCATAGAGGATCACACTCCCTTCAGTATTCCTAATATAACCCTATGTGGTCCACCTATGATCTATCACATGCCCCATTCTTAATCTCTTATGCATACATGAGTTGGGTCCCACCCCAATTTCACACTCAACCCACTAATATCCAACATTTTATTGAAGGTCCTAAGTTTTGTGATGCATAGGAGTGCACCAGAAAATAGCCCTTTATTAGATCATCTTAACCCTTGATCTAATAATGTTTTAAAAATTTTAAAACCTTTAACTTGGATAAATTATTATTTTATATAGTCTATCTAACAGTGAGTAATGGTGAACTTTGCATGAATATGGGTATATTGTTTGGTCATTTAACATATAATGCTTAGATGGTTGGCCTAACATATGTTTTGTAAACAAATTAAACTAATGTGGAAGAATGTGCAATGCACGATTCAATTATCATGCAAACTAAATAATAAATTAAAAAGAAAAGAATTATTTTTAATTTTGATAGTTCGAATAGACATTATTTATTTTTGGATATACAATTGAACTCAGTCGTATAAATAGTCTGAAGGACACAGGAAGTGCAATAAAAACAAATAGTAAAATTAGAACTAAAACTATAATAATTATCTCACACATCATCAAATGGGATTGTTTTATATTATAGCATCCATTAACAATTTTGATAACGGTATGAGTTGTAATTATAATTGTAATAAATCTAAGAAATGCATAAACCTAATAATATTATCAATAAATGTATCTGTAGTTCAAGTTTCACCTCATAGGAGTTATGTCCACTATCATTGATCATGCAAAATACTTGAATTTTATGTAGTATTTATTGATCATGGTTCAAATTCTCGGCCGAGATCGGTTTGTATTGGCTAATACGTACCAGTCTCGGCCTATACCATTTCGAAATCGGTCTACGAATTGGTCGCAGTCTCATCTCGGCAAGAAATGTATAAATTGTCTGAATTTGTCTGCTAATATTTCAAAATATCGATCTTGGCCGATAGATATACTGTCTGATATTTTTAAAATACCAGCCGACAATGTTTAAAACCCCTTTTTATCATTTTCCCTCTTGTACTCATTTCTTCCTCCTTTCAAACATATTGGTTACAATCCTTCTTTTTTTCCAACACCTTTTTCGCTTCCAAGCCATCAAAAAATCTGATTTTTTTTTCAAATTATACAATTCTACCAAGGTGAATAATATATTTTTTTATAATTTTTTAAAGATTTATTTAGAAATAAGGATTGCATGCTCTTTTTTAGTTCATTTCAATCTCTTTTATTTACACATTTTGAGGCTACATCTACTATTTGGGGTTTTGAAAATGGGAGTCTTTGTTGAAATCTTATAAATATTTACAGAATAGTTACTCAAATTTATTTTAAGTACGTTAAAAATGCCTATGACTTCTTAGTTTGGCATAGATCTATTCACTAATAAAAATTAAACATCCCATCAAAAACACTAGTAAAGTCAAGTTAAGTTAAACATCCCATCAAAAACACTTTTTACAAAAATTCCCTCTATCTTTAAAAAAAAAAGTAAAAAAGCAACTACATTTATTCACTAAAAGACAAAAAATCTTCATTTCCCTATACAAAAAGTCAAAAATATTCCATTCCAAACAACTAAAAACAAAATACCATCATAACTCACTTATATTTTATTCATTCTTTTCATTTCACTTCACTCCACTTTATTTTAAAAGTAAATTACCAAACGGGCCCTAATGAGTAAAATCTTTAGTTTCTTAAATTTAATGCTAATAGATAACTAAGTCATTATTATGATTTCATTTCATAGAATTTGTGATATTTTAACTTATATATGTGTTGTGTGTGCGCGTGTGTGCGCGTGTGTGTAAATCTATTTAATTTGTTTAGTAAAATTTATAAGTTTTCAGATAAGAAAAGTGATATAGGATGTTATGACTTAAGATGACCGAAATTTTGATTTATAGTTACTAATGGGAAAAAATATTGTTTTACAGTATTTTACAATAATTTGAGTTTTTTGGAAAAATCTTCAAAGTTTTTTAGGGTAAAGATAATTCATGCCGTGACGATCGCGAGAGATTGCAAACCACGATTGATATGACAATACTGATATAGTATCGGTTTTGGGGGTTGGCCAATACCGCAATTGATATAACGATTTTAAGCCATGTTATTGATGTATTTTATATGCGATCGATAGAGAGTTGATTAGACTCTAATTGGGGTGATAGTTGACTAAAGTGTATTTGAGAATTAAACTATTTATTTTGAACAGTTTAGATTCAATAACTAGCAAGCCCCCATTGATGAGCTTCATGAGTTTTTCATGAGTACAAGCCTTAGAGGATCCAGTCATGATTAGGGATTATTTACACGGGTATTCCTGTAAACAAGAAGATACATGGTTCTCGTCCAAGACAAGGATTACCGATGTAAATGGGCCATGTTCAAGTCAAATTTAGATAGCCTTCACATGGGCTGCATTTGGGGTGAGGTGAATCTGGTTGAATATATGGCAACTAGTCATCTCAATCCGACCATATAGGGAAAAAATACAACCACGTGCTTGAAAGTCTTGCCCAACTAAGCCCGCCCTAAGTTATAGCGCTGATGATAAAAAAAAATATAGGCGTGTAAGTGCGAGTGCATAAGTTCAAGTCCCCATTGTAGCAAACTAATATATATATATATAAAAAAAAAAAAAATCAGAGTCACGCGCCTGTCCAATTAGCCTAAAAGGCACAGTTCAATGACTCAATCCCAAACCTTGGCCCAAGCGATCCATTCCGAGATCAAGTAATCAGGGTAAATGAAAATCCGCCACACCCAAAAGGATTTATAGAATTCTTTAAACACTACTATGGGTCATTGGTTTGCTAGATATCTACTGAATTCACCAAATATTTTCCTTCTAAAAGTCACATGATGCTCAAATACCTTAGAGCATTTTGAAAGCTCACATTTGGAGAGTTCTGTAATCTTGAAGCAACAACATAGAAAGTCGGATTTTTAGAAGTGATCTAATCAAACATGAAATTTCGAATGCTAAAATTCTCAACATTGAAAATTTCTATAAAAAATTCCTCCTAAAACCCCTTATTTCTATCAGTTTGTAAATTTTGTCAGGACTAGAAAATGAGTTAAATATAAAAGTAGTGAGGTCTCCATTATTTACACATCTCAATCCAGCTATAGGAAGAATTCATTACCCTTAATTATAGATAGTACAAGCTAGGACAGAGTGATTATATGCAGCTTATAGGTTGGCATACTGTTTAATGTATAACAATGAATTTAAACATTCTAAAAATGAAGAAGACGAATAATTTAAACAAGTCTTTTATTTTATTTTTTTTGGCTAACGAAAGGTTCTCAACCCTTTGGGTTGGACTATTCCCTCCGTGCCCAAAGAGAAGCCGAGTAAAAACTCATGTGGCCCCTAGATGGTAGCACAAGTGGACTCAACTTTCGGTTCTTAAAGAGGGGGGGATCGGGGGTCTATACCAAGACCTTTAGCTCCAGAAGAGAGAGGAACCGTGGTCTTGACCACTCAACTAACCCCGTTGGAGTTATTTAAACAAATCTTTCAATCAACCCAATCAAATGGAACCCGACTGGTCAAGAGGGTCTTTGTCAAACCTATGCAATAGGACATACGCCCCTTTTTTTTTTAGGTCGTACCCAACATTCGGGCAAACATTTGGATGCTCATAGGCCATCTCTATAATAATCCACAAAAAAGGTGGTTTTCAAAATTCTATTTCTTTTATATAAGATTCACTTCAGTCATAGTTGGCCACGCCCTTCAATTAATCACTTATGACACACATGATTTAACTCAAGTATTTCTTTTACTTTCATCACTAGTTATCAAGCAATCTATTGATGGCCCAACTCCAACTAGCAAGAAATTTGATCCAATGCAAATACATGGAAGAAAACAGCTTTAATGGGTATATTTTCAGAAGTTAGACCCACTGATAACTTGTTATATAAATTCGATCTAATTAAAGATGAGAAACGATTTTAGGCAAGGTTGGAAAATTCAGCAAGTCAATACTTGACTCTGCCATGTCATCTCGTTTTGATGAAAAACTGAGTCAAGTATAGGGTGAACCTTAGTCAAGTATAGAGTAAACTCAACCAAACCAAATATGAGTAAGTAGTGCTTGAGGTTTGGAGTTAGCAATTTAAAAAAGATGGATTGAAATATAATAAATTTATTCATTTAAATTTATTATTATCGATACATTTAAATACAGTATATCTAAATTTTATGTATTTGATCTATTTTTAAGTAACTTTTAAGGAAACATGACTCTTTCGAGTTGTCTAGTTGGCTCTCTTTGGATTAATATTTTAGAGCTGAAAGAGTCAAATTCGACTCATGAGTTTTTCCAACGGTGACTTCTGGTTGTTACATTTCTTATTGGGGCTGCTGTGCACAATCAAAGCCATTTACTACATACACTACTATTTTATTAAAAAAAAAAATAGACATCTGACCAAGTATAATTTATTTTAAAATTATCTCAAGTAATTAGTCAAACGTTGAATAACCCTCTCTAAGAGTGTGAAATCTGAGCCATTCATCTATAAGCCGCACGATCAAAGAATCCCCTTAAAAGAAGGGAGTCCTATATGCTTCCCTTGAGTATGATGTGTGGAACTCCACTGCAGAGCCTTTTTATTCATTCCTAATCCAAATTGTTGAAAATGAATGTCATCCTAAAAGTTGGTCCCCTTCTTAGATTGACAACATGATTGGTATAATTTTATACATTTCTAACATTTATCACATTTATAATTACGTGAACAATTTTATAATAAGACCAACTCCCATCACAATAAAACATTATGGCCCTGTATTTTTTAGTGGAGTTTCTGACAGAATTCACCATCTTCAGAAATTTCTAGACCGTTGTGACAGCCTATCTCCTGAAATTTCTAAATTTCATATTTCTTTATTAATATTTTTGGATTCAAATTATATAAAAGGTCTCTTTTAACCTTTGAGAATTCAAAATTTTCACTTTTCTTTCGAGAAACATCCAGAAATTCCACCTTATCTAATAATGCTGAGATGTCTGGAAAGAAACGGGTCGTGGACTCCACTCGCGAGGGAATGACATCCCTTTTCAAGAGTTGAGTTTATCAACAGCTAGCGGTCGAGTGCACTCATCAATACACTCAGGAAAAGCGTGTGCAACCCACACGGGATCCGGACTTGAAAAAGGAGGGGATGCATACGGAAGAGGGATGGCATTCTTGGAGATAGACAGAAGAGCAAGGTCTAAGATTCAATGGTTTTTTTACTTTTACTCAATAAAAAGATAATAGGGTAGGTAGGTACAAGATAGGACAGGTATTGTGGGAAAAATGGAAAAAATCCCTCCATCTATTCCCACCCCCCCTCCCCATTCTCTCTCTCTATCTATACTTTTTTCCCATTCCCCATTTATCTCATCCTTTTTTTTTTCCTCCCTCTTGAATTACTGTAATTGTACTGTGCAATACCTGCTTTTGGTGGAGAACCAGATGCCTTTGATGTGTGTGTGGGTGGTGCTGTTTTTTCTTATTTTATTTCCTTTTTAAACAGTAGATAGATGATGAATCTCTCTTTCTCTCTCTCTCCCTATGTCCTCTTGTTCCTGCCTTCCTTTTTCCTTCTCTTCATATTCTTCCTTCTTTTAACTCCTCATCTCATCTTTCCTGAGAGTCCCAGTAGGAACTAGAAACCCTTGAAGAAAAGCCATGAAAGCAGAAGGTTTGTTTGGGTGACTTCATACTGTGTTTTTTTTTTTTTTTTGTCCTCATTATTAGATTGATTTGGTTGAGGTCCTTAATGGGTCCTTTGTGGGGGTGTGTTTGGATCTTTGAGTATTTTGGTTGGTTTTTTCTTTCCCTTGTTTCTGATGGGGTTTTCAGGGGTTTTTTTTTTAGAAGGTTTTCTTGTGGTTTTGGACTAGATTTTGTGGGTTCTTGTTTCTGAAACTCTTCTTTTTTCCACTGGTAGAATCCATCTCGGTTTTTGTTTCCTTGTTTTGGGGTTTTTGATCTTCTTCTCTCTTGTTTGGAAGGTTTTTTTTTTTGGTGTTCTTTTTCTGTTTTGGGGGACTGTCATGTGTTTTTTCATCTAGTCTTTCCTATTCATCTCCATGGAATTGAACAGTTGTTCTCATTTACCACAGATATGTGGAGGAACAAAACTGACTTTCTGTGTAGAAATTTTCTATTATTCCATGATAACTTTCGGGATAGAAGATTTCTATTATTCCATGATGTTTTCCCTTTCTTTCTTGGAGGCTTTTGTGGGTTTCTAGCCTTTTATCTCAGATGTTTTCTTCCAAATCTACTGAGCGTCTCATCTTCCCTTAGTTTTCAGGTAGAACCCTTCAGTGGAAAGTTTTCATAGTAGAAGATTTGTATTATTTTATGATTCTCTATTCTTCTGGTTGGGTGTCTGGGTTCTCCTTCTACATGGCAGTCTCCAGATAGATGATGATGATCATGGGTTATACTCATCTTTGCTTAACTTCTTTGAAGTTCAACTAATCATCCATGTTTTTTGAGGTTATGTTGGTGATACCCATCAGAGAAATGCTTTCACAGTAGAAGTATTGTCATTTTATGAACCTTTTATTTTCTCCACTTTTGGGATTCCTTTTTCTAGTTGTAGTATTTTTATCATCTCTTGCTTGGAGAGTTTTGGATCCTTAATTATTTTAAAGGGCTTCTCTCATTCTTCTATCAACAGATCTGGTCATGGATTTTCTGTAGATTTCCTTGTGTTGATGGCCATTTAATTTGTGGGTTCTTGGCCCAGCTAATTTATGTCCTTGTCGGATTTCTATTTCATAGACATCTTTTGATCTTTTCCATCCTCTCCCTTCTTTTCTCCTCACATGATATTTCATGTCATGGGTTTTCCTCACAGCCTTTGTTTCTCATCTTTTCCAGGCCTTCAGATGGGTTTGGTCATGTTATTGAAAGGAGGGGTTATTATGATGAAATTCTTTCACTGTTTCTTTTACCACTTTATAGACTATAGAGGCTTCAGCTGGATTTTGTTTTGATCACATAAAATGACATTCCATAAGTTTTCTAGTGCTTGGATCTCCCTGGTTTCCTGTTGTTGATTTCATTCAAAAGAGGGTTTAATTTATTTTCATGGGGTTTTGGGGATTTTAAGTGCTTTCTAACTTAAATATGTAGTTATTGACTACATAAAATAATGTTCTAGAACTCTCTAGTGGCTGTCTATGCATGGAATTGTGTGGGTTAATCTCAACCATTGGTTTCCCTGTGATTATCTTCAGGCATCAAATCAAGGAGGGGCATGTAGCTAGCCGTATGAAAGAGAAAGAGGAGATGTTCATATCTGTCCCTTTGTTTTTTTGATAGCTGCAAGGAGAACGAGAGTAACCCACCTTCTCTTCCCTCGAGAGGGGTGATTGGAGATATTTTTCATCTTATCTTTTGAGGCTTTGGTTATGCTGGAAGCTAAGTACAAAAGGAGGCCTAGTTCCAGCAAAGCTCTTGGGACTATTGGAGGAGAAGAAAGAAACAGAAAAAAGGAGAAGCCTCTCTTCAGATGTTATCCATTGAAAACCCACCAGAGCCCTCATGTTTTAGCAAGAGATCAGGACTGAAAGATGATGGAAGGGCTGGGGAGGAGTTTGCCTTGCAAGGGGCTGCAGATCTGGTAGAGCCAGCATGCCTTGATGAGAATCAACTTCCACAATTTTCCATAAGGTGAATATTCTTTTATTCCATTTAATAGAATGAATGATGGTAATGGGAACTATCAATATTCTTTCTAGACCTTCTCTACCCAAGCATTCAAATAGCTTGCATCAGATCCAGAACTACATGGGTATTTTTTTTTTCTTCCTTTTTAAAAGATGTAAAACAAAGACCCTTTGCTGTTTTTGGTGTTTCATCGAAATTCATCTCTCCTTCCTTTTCGTTTCTTCCATTTTGTGGTGTCAATGTTGGATGATTGATTTTTAGTGATGTTTACAGGAGAGGGTTTCTCATGGTTCTAATTGATGTTTGCAAAAGAATTTTGCAGCTAATTTGTATGATTTCATGTCTCCTGTTGGAGTTTGTATAATTTTGTTTCTGGGTCGTTTCTTTGAATCATGTCTTCGGATCTTTGGAGTATTTTCAATAGACTACTTGCATTATCTGCTGTTGAGTCTTACTTTTTTTACAGTAGAAATTAGATGGGAGGGATGATTTGGTGTTGTTGCTAGGGCTGCTTGTATAACCAGTGCAATTGCTAATGAACAATGCTTGGTATTTGCAAGCTATCTGTTGTTAGAGTTGATATGATGTGTTATAGACCCCAAGGTTTAAGAAAATCTGGTAAATTGATGGTTTATATGTGTTTCAGAGATTATGTCTTTACAGCGCGGAGCAAGGATATAGGAGCAAGTTGGCCATTTTCCCAACCTCTCTTACAACTTTGCTTGAAGCATGGTGTCAAAGACCCATTGCCTCCTTTCGAACCTCCCAATTTGGTGCGAGGCCCGTGTCACCAAAAGGGTGTAGTAACATCAGAACATCTGAATGCCTGCGTAGGTAGCGAGAAGACTCTAGCGGAAACTGATTCAGTTGATAAGGAAGATGCAGTTTTGTTGGATTTGCAAGACAGTCATACTAAACACAAACATTCTCAATCATTGGATCAACCAGTTCTAGATCAAGGAGACAATAAATTGTGTAGATTATCAAAGTCTTTGGCTTCAAATGAAGCTGGTGGGAAAGGAGTTATCGCATCATCATTGACCAGTCATGTTAAAAACAATAGCAACTCCACCCTGGCCAATAGACTGACCTCTTCATTACAGGAAACCAATAGTCTCTCAGAAGCATCGAGTGAATTTGACGCTTTGGAACCTCCAAAAGCTCCCAACAAGACTGGAAGTTTCTGTGGACAGTCTGATAAGAAGTGCAGGTTGATTGTGAAATTAGGTGGTGTATCAGAATCAGGCCGGACTGAAGACATAGTTTCAAATTCCAGTGCTTTGTCTGAATCCATGGCATCAAAGGTTTGCCCTGTTTGCAAGACATTCACATCCACTTCAAACACCACTTTGAATGCTCATATCGATCAGTGCCTTGCTGTGGAGTCCACCTGCGAACGGGTCTTGACAGATTTAGCTAAACATAGAGTTAAACCAAGGAAGAAGCGATTGATGGTGGATATATATCTGACTGCACCAAATTGTACGCTAGAAGATCTTGATCGGAGGAATGGAACAAACTGGGCAAATGATTCAAAAGCGCAAATGCTAAATGGTGGGATCGGTGTGGAAAGCAAGAGGCAACGGATGAGCCAACTTGATGTTGTGGACGATGCAGATGAAGACCGTGCAGTCTACGTAGATTCAAAAGGCACAAAGCTTCGAATCTTGTCCAAATTCAATGACACAGTGGCACCTACATTAGGAGATGATTTCACCCAAAGGAATCACTCAAATGATACAAAGAAAGGCAAGATCTTTTTTGTTGGCAAGAAAAAGCATCTTGTCCCAAAGTGCTCTAAGCATATGAAAGTCAAGCCTCAAAGCAAGAACTTATGTGCTCTCAGGCGCTATAAAGATGAGGTCTCTCTCTCTCTCTCTCTCTCTCTCTCTCTCTCTCTCTCTCTCATTATATATATATATATAAAATTAAATCTGTCCTGTATGTATGTAGCTTACATGGTAATGATATGTATGTATATGTTTGTTTATATTGTATATGAAAAACTGAACTTAATATTTTGTAGAGTGGATTCTTCTCAAATGCACCGTCAGTTTTTCCTCCATTTCTTTTCATCATTTATGTATTAGAATTCTTATATTGCTTGCCTGCATTTGTTTCTCAGTTTGGTAATCAGCTTTTGTTATATTTTCTTTGGTATATAGGATAGAATTTCTCTAGGATTTTTATTTTGAGTTTTCTGTAAATTGTTTGTAATGAAAATTATATCTTTCCATCGAGAACAGCAAAATTTAGTCCTTCTTGCTGATTATAAGTGATGTTTTTCAAATAATCCTTAGTGTTTGTTCATGATTTTGGAAAATTCAGAAAATCTTTCAAGATTGATCATGGGTTTTGTATGCCTTTCTGGAATATGTATCTAACCTGCTTGGATGATACTGATTCTATCATCTCTTTGGAAATTTAAAGGCAGGTTTGTTTATAATTTTTATGATCTAACAATTTTAACTCGATGCTATTCCTTTTCTCATTTTCGGTTCTGAACTTTCTAAATTCCATTTGTTTCAATACTTCAACCTTGCAATTTTCATTTGAGTGAATTTATTATTGATTTTTGGTTGATGAATTGTTGGTAACCAGATCGAGGCATCAGATGAGGAATATCGTATGGGTATCCGTGAGAAGGAGAGATCTTTATCACAGTTACTGAAAGATCAAGACCCAATCAAAACTGGTGGATCAGGAACTTTAAGACAGTGGGTATGCTCCAAAAGATCTTGTCTTTCAAAAAAATTCAGTGATAGAGATGTCCATAGGTGTGGAGACAGCCTACAATTGACCAAGAGCAACCCTTCTGCTTTAGGCAGTTTTGCTAAGAGAAATAACATTCTTAAGTTCTCAAGGCTGTCAGAAGATCCTGCTGCTTCTTTGAGATCCAAGAGAATAGACATTCCATTGAACAGTACAGATGACAATGAAAGAACATTGCTGAGGCCACCAGAAAGTAACCTCGATGGCGCGATGGAAGGAGCTTCTAGTCCTGATGGTCGTATGGTGAAATTTGTTAAATATTCAGGAAGTTGTGCATCTTCTCCTAGGAGCAGGAGAGTAGAGATAAAAAATGGCACTGCTCAGCCAGCCACAAACCTCCCTGAGAATCATCCCTTCTCACCGAAGGTCAGAATATCATCTGCTTTGAGGAAGGATCTTTTGTTGGGCAAACCATCTTTCCCCTTGGGACCCAATAAAAACAGTGAGAAAAGAAAGAGTTCAATTTTTAAAAGGTCTCAGAAGGATAGGTGTGCAGTTGAAATCAGTGAAAAGAAAAGGAGATTGACCTCTGATGTGGGTGTGGGTTATGATCAGGTGCAGGATTCTGCAGAAATTTTGGGGCTTTGTTCTGTGAATGAGAACGATATTTACACAACCCATAGAGTAAATTGTTTTGAGAACATGGTGGAGTCTGAAATAGAAGCGATAACCAATGAAGAGTCTTATGGAAGAAACAAGATAATTGAATCTGAACAAGAAAGTGAAGAAGATGTAAGCACATCTGACCAAGAGGAGACTGTGATTTCAAAAGGGTTGCATTCAGCAGCTGAATATTGTAGTCTTGATATAGCGAGTGTATATTCAGAAGATGGTGGCAGTTTCCATCAATACTACAAATCTGAGGATGAAGAATCTGCTGCTGAAGAGGTCACAGAGAAAGCTGTCGGGAACAATATTGTGATTTCTGGCAAAACCCCAAGTTTTGATGGCAATTCACCTGCTCCACATGCTGATTTGCAATCACAATGCCTTGAAGGTGGTAATGTGGGATCTGCATGTCAACCCATATTGCAGGTACTGCCAGCTATTCCCGGACAATTTGATGATCAAAGCAAGAGTTGCATTGGTGAAGAGGGCAATAAGGTGCGGGCAATAACAGAAGTAGAGGCCGGTTCTTTAACTGAAACCGACCCAACAGTGATTCAAAAATTAGGAGCAAGTTTTCCTTGCCCTGGGGAAATGGATAATGAAGTTCATGAAAACTCATCAGTGACCTCAAGCGGGCCCCACTCCATTCAAAATAAACATCAGCAGGTTGATGGAGACCAGTCAGGATCCCCTAGTTCTGCAAACTCGGCTTTCTCTCCCCCGCCAATGAATTCATCCGATTTTAGATATATGGGGCAACAGTCATCATCAGTGGGTCCTTTTGGAATTCAAGATAAGGTGAGTTTGAGCTTTTCAGACAGCAATGGTGAAGCCACATTCCTAGATAATGCTGGTTTTGGTATGAACTCTGCATTGCCATCTACACCGAGTGCAAAGGGAGCTGAGAAGGAGGTGGTGGATCATGAGAATCTGAAAGTTGCTGCTTCTGTGAAGGGACCCATGAAAATTCCGGGTTATCAACCATGCTGTTGCTCCCTAAAGGAAAGTATTTCTCGGGGCGCTGCGCTATCTTATCAAGAGTTGCAGCTCCCAGGGAGAAAAGGTGTGATGACCACAATGATGGTGCCACCCAAGGGAAGGCAGGTGACGACTTCCAATCCAAATATCAGGCCAGAAATCTGCCCTTCTTTTAGTACATGCTCGAGTTTGGGTGTGGGTTCCAATTCAATGAAGGATTCTTCAAATGCTGCAATGAAACTACAAATTTGCAGGGATTTTGGTTTGAGTAATCCATCATCACAAACTCTACCCTCGCCCTCTTCTGCTAGTAGCCCCATCTTAAGGTTGATGGGAAAGAACTTGATGGTCATGAGCAAAGATGAAGATGAGTTAACAACTCTCCAAAAAATTCCTTTAGCTCCTCCAAGTGACCATCCAAATGCAAAGTATCCGACCCATCTTCTTGGCTTTTCTAATGGCAATGTCTCAAATCAAGATAGTTTTTCTTTCCATCGACAGTCTCCTGATGATTCCTTCCTCTTTGGCTTGGATCATCCATGCTATCTGCCAAAGAATTTTGGTGTTGGGTTTTCAGGCGGGGTAAGAACTGTTGGTGATTATAAAGTGGTGCACCAAAGGCCCTTACAGCCACCTGTTAATCATCAGGAACTATGTCCACCAGGTTTTGTGGGGTCAACCTTGCAGCCAGGATCAAAGGATGGACTTGATAGGCAGTCTCAACAGAAGACACTGAATAGAAAGCCGAATTCTCCTTTGTCATCATATAATGTAGAGAGACTAGCTGTTCATCGCCAACGTTTGAAACCCATTTCTGCTTCTGAAGATGCCAATTCCATGATGAGAGAGGTAATTGTCATTGATGACTCTCCAGAACTGGAGCCAAACTTAAGTTCATTTGATGCAAATTACAGTGTGGGATTGAGACGAAACCAGCCTTTGCCGGTGGATATTTCGCCTTCACCTATTTTGAGTTCTAATTCAAGAACGACGAAAGGTTTTTCTTGTTTTCCACTACAAAATACTCTCTCGGGGGAGCTGTCTGGGGGACCAAAACCCAATTTTCTGACATCATGCCCTGGAGCAAATGCAAGGTCTTCAAAGCAAGGAGGGAATGCGGTGGAAGGTCCTGGGATTCTTTCTCCAAGCCCTTCTATACTTGCGTCTCCTTCAACAGGTTATCTTAACCCAACACTCTACTACCCTTCAAGCTTGCAGTAGGGGGAACAGGTTATGTATGTGTATTATCAGGTCTAGCAGCCTTAATGGTGAGTGCTTCAATGTTGAAAACCGATATTTTGTGTTTTCTGCTGTTGAGTTAGAGATGGATCAGAACATGTGATATTCCAGTGCTGACTCATGGGGGGAGATATTCGGGAGCAAAGCAATGAGCACATGATGGAGCAGAACGGAGCACCATGCATCCCAAGAAGCATCATAAGGCCAAAATGTTTTTTTTTTTTTTCCTGATGGTCTAGAGTTCACATATTGTCTGTATAATTCACGCCGAGTCAAAATCTAAATCGGCTATAGACGGTTTTTTGAGGCTGCTATCTGTGAGAAAGCAGTGTAAGAGAATGTTTGTGCACACTCTTGAATAATCATGAATCTGACCAACCTTTCTGAATAATATTTTCATTTTCTAATAAATAATGATGATCAACTGCCAATTGATACAGAAA
Source organism: Cinnamomum chago (assembly GCA_038049695.1). NCBI lineage: Eukaryota > Viridiplantae > Streptophyta > Magnoliopsida > Laurales > Lauraceae > Cinnamomum > Cinnamomum chago. The sequence goes on from CP142461.1 coordinate 35,346,144, forward strand.
TTTGTCTCATGCTTGCAACTTTTCTTATTGAATTTACTGTTAACCCATAAAGACTTTCTTTTGTTTGAACAATTGCATTGGAACCTGTTGATAATACATTTTTTTTAATCTTTATTTTATTCTCAACTAGTTTGTTATTATGGAGATTAAGTTAAACCAAATGTCTAGGTAACATGGAATTCTTTTACTAATAAAGCAACATGGTACTCTTTTCATCTCCTCATTTCTGAAAAGACTATTTCATATCTATTTACCAAAATCCCTCATACATCCAGGTCTCAAGTGAATGCTTCTGCATAACATTCTGATTACTTGAGTCTATAATTTTGGCCTTGAACAGTTTAAACTCATGTGGTGGTGTTGGGGAGTACTAAGGGCACTTTTGGTTGTGTGCAACAGTTTTCCTCACATTTTATCTCCTGTAATTGTATTTTCTATGACAAATGGAAGCTAAATTCTCTATTTTTTAACATTTTAACTTCTATTGTTCAGTGCTGTAATATATTTTCCATGGTGAAGTGTGGTTCTTCTTCCTGTCTAAAGACTGCCAAAAAAATGGTTTTTGGCTTTTGAGGTCCAAATCTGCTACCCATAAAAATCACAAAATGTTTTCACCTCGAAACTGAGAACTGTGGTAGATTATAATACCACAATGGAAAATCCTCCTCTCAAAACACCATTTTTATTTTCCATAGAAAATGCTTTGTGCAAACATGCCCTCAGAGCCCGTTTGTTTGCTGGGTATTTTAAACTAAGGAATCAAGTGATAGCTTTCTATAAAATAACCATCAATTAGCGCCTTTTTGGTAGGGAAGTGGTTACTTAGTAAGATCACTCTAATAATCAATTAATCAAGTCCTAGCAAAGAGTCTCATCAACCCCTTTGGCTATTATTCTTCAACTCTAACTCTTTAATTAATGTTCCTTTGCTGGAACTTGTTTTCCAATGAATTTCTAGAAATTCAATTTGAAGAAGGAAAAAGGGCCCTTAGGCTTGCATGGAAACAACTGAAAATAGAATTATCTTTCATGAAATATATTGTTAAGAGTATATGTGGAAGGACAACCTACCCACCTAGGGAACGCTGGGTGGCTGTGTGGGTGTCTCCTGTTTCTCAATCTAAATATTTAGAGTACTTAGAATTTCTCTTGTATTTTTGTGTTTAACGAAGGCCCCATGTCGAAGACATTTTTAATGTTGATAGTGCGTAGGTTTGATTATGGAACGCCTAAGTGCACTTATATCAAATCATCTGAAAGGGAAAAGAAGTCAACAAAGTTTTAAAGCACTAAGTAGCTTTGCATTATCTTAATTGTAAGTTGATTTGTTCTATCATGATGATGACTAATGAGAATAAATGGGGGCCGAGAGACTAAAGAGATCCCATCTCTCTCTCTCTCTCTCTCTCTCTCTCTCTCTCTCTCTCCATTGGGGTTTTACACTGAAAAGAACCCACCACTCCATAAAGCCTGTAAACTAGCCGTTGTGATTCGTACATGTTTACTACTCCCCCAAGAGAGACGTTACGTCCCCACATATGAGAGAGAGAGAGAGAGAGAGAGAGAGAGAGAGAGAGAGAGAGAGCTAATATGAACATACGATGTTAAAGTCATGTTCTCATGTCAGTTCACTGTGAGAGAGAGAGAGAGCATGAAAAACACGCTTATAAACGTTTCATGTTGGGTTGAGAGAGGGAAAGAATGAGTGTGCACTAACACCGGAGACCGTATTCATAATTTAGAGTTCTATTCTTTGGTTTTTTTTTTTTTTCCTGTTTTCTTTTTTTCTTTTTTCTTTTTTTTTGGCCATATTGGTATGAGTTCCCGAGAGATATAAAGAAAATATGCCCACCTAAAGATTGATTCCTGGGTAAATCTATGAGAGGTGTGCTATCCACAGCGACAGCTCTTTGATTTAGCGGTAGCTCTTTGATTAACGGGGATTCTTTACATGCATATTGGAGTGTTTGACAAACATTTAATTATCCTTTTCTGTTTGTACAGCTTGTTCATAAATTAGAGCATTTGTCTCTTTAAAAATAAGTTAAGGGGAGCTACTATTTTTTATAGCCTTTTTAGTTAAAGCTTATAAAGGTGGCAATGCAAAATATACTAGAGTTTTAGGCAAAAATAACACACAAAATTTTCAAAATGACACAAATGGTGGGTTTTATATTATGTTTTTTAAAAAGTAGGCCCCAATTACCTCATAAAATAAAAGGTTTTTTATGATTTTATCAAACAAACTAATTGTATATTAGAACTTAAAATTAGTATTTTGTTTTAGACCTTAATTAAATTAACTCTTATTAATTATTTTAGAGTCTTCAAATGGTCCCAAACATTTGTCTTAAGTTTTAGGAACCTTTGTCTACAGCGCACAATAGGAGCAAGGAAATGACCCCCCTTGAAAGCGAGAGTAAGTAAGTTCAAGTCCTCTCTTAAAAATTAAGAGTAGAAGAAAATGCGGCTCTTCACCCTCTAATGCACTTTGATTCTCTATAACTTTTAAAAGACAAAAAAATCTCTCAGCTAAAAAAAGGGTGAACTTATATAGAGGTAGAAATGGCCAAATTGATTGGCATAAGCATAACCGTTGGATATCCATTTTAATTCTAAAGGAACAGGTAGGTATTCAAATGGTATTCCTGAGTAGGCATGAAAGGTATTGTTTTTTAGATGCCCTTTTCTCACTCCACTTTTCTTTTCATTTGTTGTTACATGAGAAATAGTTGTGTGGAATGTGCATTGCATGGAAAAAGCTAGACAACCCCATAACTCTATGGGCTTTGTGGAGCCCACTGTTTGGCCCAATAAATGTTCTCCACGTCGCAGTTTTGAGAGGAGGTGCATTTGCCGCTTGTCAATACCTGATTTCCTCCTCCCTTGGGACCCACATGAAGAAATTGCTATTGTGCTCCTTCAATCCTCCTTTCTGGGTCTGTTTGGATGTGGAGAAAACAGAAAGAGAAATTAAACTGAGAAATTAAAACTGTCTGCATTTGAACTATGAAGATGAATTGCAGCAGTTTTCTCAACACAAAACAGGCCTGTTAATTATGGGTTTGGGGTTGAGCCACTTAACTTTTTAAGGTTGAGTTTGGATTGACATTTTTTCAGCTTGATTAGTGAATGTCTTGGTGTGAATCAGCAATTGAGCCTATGTTAAAGACAGGGCTCGACTCGACCCGACCCGACCCGACTCATTGCACCAGCTAACTAGGCTTGCAGTTTACCAGGCCAAGTGAGAAGGTGGACTCAGTCAGAATGATTTGACTCGTGCAAGTCCCCGAGTTGGTGACTCAATGAGTTACCAAGCTGGTTCCTAATGTTTATTTCAATACCCGGATGGATCCAAGTGTGTTTTGTCTGGGCCGGTCCCATGGGCTATTTCTAATAGAAATTACATAAAACTACTCTTCTTATTTATTTGCATGAATGGATACATAGGAATTAAATGTATAGGATTTCATGCCACAAGCGGTTAAATATGAAGATCAAGGTGAATATGTAAAAATGACTATAAAAAACCTCCAACTTTAATGGAAACTGAAATAACGAAAGATGGATAATTGAATTCCTATGTGATATAATGCAAACAAACATGCATTATGCCATTAGAATAGATTAGTTTTCTTTATGTGCTTGTTGGTTTTGTTAATATCATGCGAATCATATTCAAACTCAATTAATGGGTAGGGTCCTTGGACATATAACCCAACCTACTGGATCGAAATTACTATTGTTCTGGAGTTGGGTTTAACCTGACCTAGCCTTAGACTAGAGCCTATGTTAGGGATATGTGAATGATTGATAAGGATTCTTCAAGCTGTGACTCTCACAATCATTTGGTGCAAGTAAAATTAGATATCCTGTTAATGTCTGGTTAGGCTTTTAAGCATTATATAGAGCCGGGTTGAGCCATATTTTTGACCATTGGGCCAGAAAATGGGCCTATGAAGTCCAATTTCTGAGCCCAAATTCAACAGTGTTCATTCAAGTCCAACCTGTAACTGCCCAAGCATAACTCCTAGGCCCTACAGTAGAGTATGGTGCAGTGCGATGGCAACAAGCTCGATCACTTGTACTTCATATATGAGGTTAGGGAGGATATTCTTTTAAGTGCCAGAGTCAAGTGAAGAAAAGTCCAAATTAGCAGAATTCAAAGAACAGTTAGTCATCAACTTGAGTTACTAGATGTCAGGGACCATTTATTAGAAACTCTAATCTATTTAATAAGAGTTACGACTAAGGTATAAAATAAAAGCACTAGTTTTTTAGTTCTAATCTACAATTTATATGTATGGTGAAAATATAAAATTAAGGAAATTTTCAAATAAGGCCTTAGGTTTTTGTCTTATTTCAAAAAATGACACAAGTTTCAAAACTTTTTCAATTAGTCCCTAAGTTTTCCAATAAAACTTCAATTAAGGTCATCTGGTCATATAAAGGTATTTTTTATGGCATTTTCTCTCAATTTTTTAAAAATACTTAGAGTACCTTCATTAATTTAAAATCATGTCATGGTTCTGACAGCCACTACATTTAGCCGATCTGTGGAAATGTTCGATTTTTCCAATCACTGTAAAGCCGCTAGTGAAAAAAATAAAGAAAATATGAAGGAAGTGAAGGAGGGTTTTATTTCATTGAAGGATAATCTGGGTAGTTGAAAAAAATTGAAGAAAAAAAGTTTTCGGAAAAAAGCTTTAAATGGATGAATGTCCTTAATTGAAAACTTCATGAAAAACATAGGGACTAATTTGAAAAGTTTTAAAACTTATGTCCTTTTTTGAAATAAGGCAAAAACATAAGGACTAATTTGAAGTTTTCCCTAGAATAAAACAAAACACTCTTAGTTCAAGGTAATAATTGGAGGCTGCCTTTAAGAATTGTGGAAAGTGAACCCCAACTTTATAAATTGAAATTTTATGAGGTTATATTCATTCAAAACACTTATAAATTAGGTATTCTTCACCTCCATCTGCTTTAGTTTAAAAAAAGACTTTAAAGAAAAAAGAAAACAGCCCCTTTAGCTTTTTTTTTAGAGGCAAAAGCTCTAATTTGTAAATAAGCTCTAAAATCATAAATACAAACTAGAGGCTTACCAAACATTCTATTATGGGAATATGCTCTAAATCGCAAAATAAGAGCTTATTTTTAGAGTTACTAAATGCCACCTAAGTCATGTTGTTAATTTTAAATGAAGAGCAATTAGAGCAAGTGGAGAGGAGAGTATTTTGACCCATAACTAGGGATGGCAATGGGGTGGGGCTGGCTTTGTTTTAGGTAGGCCCAAACCCTACCTGAATGACGTTTTTACTATCCCAAACCTGCCCGGTCACGTGATGGGTTTTACCGTTGTTATACCACACCCACCCCATGACAGTCACGAGTTGGGTCGAGTTTGTAAATGGCTGATTTAATTTTTTTGGGAAATATGAAAAACATAAATGTATTAAAGTAGACTTGAACCATGACATTTAGGAAAATGTTACTCCTTATTACCACTTACACAAATAATGTTTTAATTGAAAAAAGCCTTACCTATTAATATATATAAAGTACAGATATGATGGGAAGGTTTGACACACCAAAACGCAAACCCGCACCGAATCCGACTCAAGTTAATGTATAGAAAATCATATATATCCAACTTAATCCCTTCCAACACAACATCAAATCCACCTTTAATATGAGCAAGTCGGGGCAGGTTCCCATTTAAACCCGAATCATTGCCATCCCTACCCATAAGGCCATGCTTGTGTGGAGGACATTTTAATTTTTAAGAGAAAAACCAAAGTTCTTCACAAATAAGTGCTAATTCGATGTTTGGTATAAAACTTTTCTGTGAAAATGTTTCAGCACTTTGTTAGCCAAAAACCATAACTTGACTGGGTCATATTTTCAAATGAATATGACATGATCATATTCCAGGCATCTTCCCTGATCACAGGGGGTATTTACAAGCAAGAGACTTTTCTTTTTGACTCCACAAAGTTTGGGTATGGTTTTAATTTCCTTCAAGTCTGGATGATAAGGTACATCAAGCTTATATATAATATATTGTATCTCAAACCACAAATGGATTTATGGCTTGTACTCATAAAAGAAAATAGTCTAGATCTTTTAAGGCTTGGACTCATGAAAAATCCAAGAGGCTTCTTAATAAGGGGGCCACTTATGAAAAAACTAAAATACCAAAATAATTTTTCCCCATTTACATTGATCGTTTCAAATTTCACTCAAATCGAAATTTGGCCCGCGTTCAAATTGATCACTTACAAAAGATTGTAAACAAAATACTATGACAATCTTGTATATTTTATTAATCAATTTGATGATAGCCATCTTCTATTAGAATGAAATCTTGCAAGAACTTATAAAAGAGACCCATTATAAAGTTAGTTTAATGTAATAGACTTCAATCATAGAATCATGACAAAATCCTACCCAACCCAATATGTCCAAATCCATGACCCCCAACCCAGCCAATACAGCTCCAACCACCCCCACCCCAAAAGAGAATCCTTTAAATGGGGATTTTAAAAATCCGGCCTTGCATGCAATAGACCCAAACACGGTAGGTCTGAATTTTTTTAATTCAACTCCTTCATGTGTTTTGGTCTTTGGGGCACATTTTTATCTAGATATGAATCAATGGTGCCAGTATTCGGTTGTGTGGACCCAGATTAAGCTCTCATGCCTTACATTCTCCTACTTGTCTCATGAGCAACAACAACTATAAATTATTATTTTCTATTTTGGAAGCATAGTTCTAAATAAAATTTAGGTTCAAGTTTGGGTACATTGGATGCATATCTGCAAGAACCAAGTAACTAAGGGCATATTTGGCAAGTTTGATTTATTTGAAATAGAGCTATTTCAATTAAACCCTTTTTGAAATAGACTATTTGGTATGTATAATTCAATTAGAAGAAATAAACGTGTTAATGTTTACACTAATTATATATAGGGTAATATTCATGTGAGAACTAGTTCTCACATATTATAGGAGAACTTTTTTATGGGGCCACAATTGGGGATGGGACTAGGGGGGATGAAAAGATCTATGTGAAACCACACTAAGTGTCAAGTTTGACCCCAAAAAGCCATGCCCCTAACCCCTTCATCCGTGGCCCATGAGTTTAATAGCTTCATATTCAAAAAAATATTGAACCTTCGATCCAATGGTTCAGTCTATTTGGATGTGTGTCAATCCTAGGGATTAGTGACTATCAGGTGGTTCCCTATTGGTTGTTAGGTTTGGATGGGTTGCTAGTTAGGCCCGCAAAAAAGTTCTCATATAATAGGTGAAAACTAATTCTCACTTGAATATTTCTCATATATACAATTATTGAACACATAATTATCATATGCAATTATGGCATAAAATTATTCTTCAGTGCCATGTTTATTTTTGAAATGACCAAACAACATTAGATTGAAAATGATCTTAACCAATATTTGACCTATATAGGATCCATCATTATTAGTGCAATTGACAAAATTGTGGAATATGCCTGATTTGACCTGTAAATGATCCATCTTTGTAATCCAGCTCATTAGGTACCTACATGTATATGCATCGTCATAAATTTTGTACCAACTAGAATGTTATATGGGCACGTTTGTGTACATGTGATTTATTTCCGTGGAAATTGGAAATTGCCACATCAGTAAAATCCATGGGTTTCAAATTCTTTAGAAAAGTTGTTCTGCGGAAGTCAAAATTTTATGTTTGGTGCAAAAAGGTTTTCCTCGATGAATTAGTGCTAATGTTGTTTGGTGCAATTATAGATTTCTTTAGTGAAAACCATTTTTTAGTGAAAACTATTGGGTGGGTGGGTTGGTATGTGTGTGAGGTGGGTGGGGTGGGGAGGGGAAGAGGAAGAAAGAGAGTGGTTGGGTGGAGTGAGGGTGAGAGAGAGGAAATTGGGGAGTCGGTTTTCCGTGAAAATGGACTTCCCATACCCCCCATAGGAAGTCTATTTCCATGGTTAGGAAGGAAAAAGCTGACGTGGCGAAAAGGCATTTCCGCGGAAAACTGCCGCACCAAACACATGAAAAAGAAGTTTTCCGCAGAAAACTACAACCTTTTCCGCGGAAATGGACTACACAAACATGCCATATAGGTTGTGGACTGTTTCATGCATGAAACAATAGTATATATTTTAGTTCGTGAATCCAATTGTTGATCATTTTGTTAAATAATTATTTTCTTAAAATAAAGAAATTGTCCATTTGGATCAATCTGTGAGGCCCCACCCTTTGTGGGCCCTCTAATTGCTATTTTAAATACTAATTATTGCTATTTTAAATACTAATTATTGCTAATTAAATACTAATTATTGCTAATTGTTAGTTAATTGTGCTAATTAGGGGTTAATCAGGGTGATTAGTTAGATTTTCCTAAGTTATAGTTAGACTAGCTTAGTTGAGTTAGTGTATTAGTTAGTAGAGTGTTTTGGGAAATTTTATGCTAATTAGTGTAGATAGGTCCTTAGTATGGGTTTTAGTTAATTAGAGGGGGGCTTTTGTTAAAAGGTGCATTCTCTAGAACATTCCTACCCAAAGACCTTAATACCCCTAACCCTAACCCTAATCCAATGTTAACCTAAGGACTATTACAGCCATTAACCACCCTTCCCTAAGCTATAAAATCAGCTCTAATCCCAAGAAAACCCTAAGCTACTGTTCCTTCCCATTTCCTTCTTCCTCTCTCAATTCTTCCCTACGTTTTGAGCTGAGATTGCTACTGTGACTGTGCTGGGATTTTTCCCTAAGAGCTACAGCTGCTACTTCATCTTCCTTCTTCATTTCTCTCTTCTTCCTCTCTCATTTCCCCTCATTCTAAACGACTGTTACTGCTGGGACTTCTTCTTAGTAACTGCTGCCACTACTTCTCCTTCTTCTCCATTGAGCTACTGTTATGTTACTGTGCTGGAGAAATTCGAGCTGCTGTTACTGCTTTCATCTTCTTCTTCTTTGTTGGGCTGGGAATTTCTCTTCTCTTCTCTATCTCTACAATCCACATTTCACAAAGGCAAGTGCATCTACTATTAACTTAGAATGTATGTGTTTTTCCTTTGATTTCTGTGGTTTCATTTCATGTTTGTGATTAATTGAGTCTTAGAAATTCTACCTGAGCTTAGTGTGTGTTTGGATGGATTGGCCATTGATGAATGGGGGTTTCACTCCCCCCATTTGGAAGATCAATGGGTCTATATGGTGATGGATTGATGGGCATTGGAGTTATTTAATGTTTGGAGATGATTTGGTGAAGTTTGAGACTGATTGGAAGTGGTTTGGAAGCAAAACGAGCAAGAATGGAAAATCTGCAGAAACTGGGTTCCTTAGTTCCACGTGTTCCCGGTCGACCGGCCTGCAGGTCCCGGTCGACCAGCAACACTGCAACTGGGAGATAACTGCTCCCAGTTATTTCTGCAGGCCTGAGATTTCTAGTGTTCCTGGTCGACCGGCTTGCAGGTCCAGGTCGACCGAGAACACTGAAATTTGGGAAAAACAGCTCCCAGTTAGTGTGACTCTGCAGAACTGATTTTTAGTGTTCTGGGACGAGCTGGCCTTGTCCAGGTCGACCCGGAACACACAGTTTTGCAGAATTTAGCTGGAAGTGGGTTTTTCACCTGAAACTCAGACCCTCTATGCTACGGTCGATCTAATACTTAGGATTTGCATTAGAAGATGTTTAAAGCTAGGACATCAATCTTTCTAGGGATTTTGGTGTATGCGGTCAATCACCCAGGCCAAGGGGTTGACCGGACACGCTGGAAACCTTTAGAAACGAAACAAGTCTTCCAGGAGGCCTGATTCAGATTGTTTAGTGCACTCGGTTGATCCACCAGGCCAGGAGGTCAACTGAGCTCACCACACATCAGGTCCACCTGGGAAACTCTGATTTTCCAGTTTTCAACATTTAGGAGTTGTGATCAGTTGTGGGGCCCATTGACCATGCAAATGAACGTTTATCGATGTTTAAAGCCCGAGTCAACGGTGTGGCTCAACCTTGACTCGCAGGGACCACTGATTAGTGTTTAGGTTATTAATCTAAGATGATTCGACCTCTAAGAGTTGTCAATGATGCCCGTAACCTCATAAGCACCAAGCACAGTATTATATGGCATCAGTGACTTCGTTTAGAGATCAAATTACCGGAGATGGACCTGAACCTAACGTGGCCCATTACCTAGGATTGGACCGTTGCTTTTCCCTGTTGATTCTCTTATTGGAGTTCATACTTCACTTCTTTTATATGCTGTCATTCTTAGATCTTTAGAGTAGCTGTTAACTGTGAATTAATGGAAATTGGAGGACCTAAACCTAGGATATCTTAGAGGTGACCCGATAGAATGATTTGGAGATTACTGACCCGTGTCTGTGTCTAGGTGGGCCCTTATCGGGCCTAAGTGTGGGATGTGTACCTTTAGTTGGAAGAGGTAGTTTTTATTGGGTTTTTAGTCATAATGGAATAAAATGAACTGTGTATCAGTAGTAAATGGATTTGATGCCTCGTTTGGACGGTTTTAGACCAGGCCACGGATTTAATGGGCCTTGGTATGGATCCAACGAGTGGGCTTGGACCTTGAATGAAATCCATAGACTGAGTTGTTATGTTTGGACCTCTTAGAGTATGGATAGGACCTTGTTTACGCAAGGCAAATCCTAGACAGACACAGACCCTTAGAGTTATTCGTGAGTCAGCATGAACATTCACTCGGTTGACTTAAACTCAGCCTGTGAACTGATCATCCCCGGTAAGAGCTATTTGAGTGTTGAGAAGCTATCATGATGAGCTGTGTGTTTAAGACGGATGGTGTGATACCGTGTCCAGTCTTGAGTGATGAGATGATGAGTGATTTGCGGGATTAGTAATTCCCAGCACTGGTGAGATTTCTCCGCCGCAACTGTGTTCAGTATGGGAGGGTCGCGGCATAATATCCCGCGGTATTCCAGCTCGTGTGAATGTGTCATTTTGTAGTAGATTAGATGTTGTTCATATTATCCTGATTCCTTATGATTATACTGCTCAACTGCCTAGTTCTTATACCTTATTATTCCTTTAATTTATTTACTTGTCTCTATTCATTTGATATATATGTCATATGTTAGTAGTATGCTGTGACTTGCCAGATCTTTTAAATCTGACCCATCTTTGGTGCTTAGGCCTTGACCCAGAGATCCCCGAGGATGCACTAGCGCTAGTAGAGGCGCCGATCGCTGGAGAGTTCGCATGGGGCCCGACCGACACGGATGTCGAGCCGGAGGGCGGAGATGATCTACATGGGTTTTGAGAGTTCATCTTATTTTGGGGTTTTGAGAACAATTTTGTATGTGAGCCGGGTAGCCAACAAATATGTATAATTTTTTATTAACAATTGAACCTTTTTAATTAGACTGTAGTTCTGCTCACACTTTACTTATATATCGATACTTATTGCTTCCGCTTTATTCTTATGCTTCCGCAAATTTAACCATTGAGTATTATATCGTCCAAAAGTTTTAAATTGGACCTCACTGCGGGCCTACGATCTTGGAAGTTCTCGGATTTTCCGGGAAGTAGCGCTCCAACTTCGGGTATTCGAACGACTTTATCGGTATCCGGAATTGGCGCGTTACACAATCAATTCCCATGTATTCCAATTCCGTGTCAATAAACAGACCCATTTCCTTTGTATTCAAGTGGTATCGAACAGAAAGCTCATTCCATCAACGGATACCTATGTATTCTAATTTCATGCAAAGAAATACGCCCATTTGAATCAACTACTTCATATGTATTCCAACTTCTTGAGAAAATAACAAGCTCGTTGAATCAATTACTTTATATGTATTCCAAGTCCAACCAAACGAATAGGCTCAGCCCATTATAGCAATGAATTCTTATGGGCTCCAATTTCATTCAAACAAATAGGCTCATAATCCCATGCAAGCAAGCATGCCTACTTGGCATTAAATATATCAATTCCATGCCAGCAAATAGGCTCATTTGACAATAAATTCTATGCAAACAATTGGCTCCATTGAAACATAGGTTTCAATTCCATGCAAATGCAAATTGCAAACTGCATAGGTAAAAGGGGGAATTTTATTGCAAACTGCTCTACACAGTAAGACACTCAGAGAGGTGTAATGAATATACATCATTTGTAGAGATGTCAAATGGGCCAGGCCGGCACGGCAGTCAACGTGCCGTGGCCCGGCCCAGCCCAGTCAATAGTACGGCCTGGGAAGGCATGGGATAAAATGACCGTTTTACGCCCCCAACGGCTATAAGGGCTGTTTTGACCATTTTACCCCCTCCCAACAGCCATAAAACAATCATAGTAGTGGCAATTTTGGTCTTTTGGAATTTTCAAAAGTCTATAAACCCGCCCCGGGGGGGCGGGGGCGCTCCCATTCTCATTCCTCGCCAAAATCATCCAACTCTCTCTCTCTCTCTCTCTCTCTCTCTCTCTTAACACTCTTTAACTCTCTCAAGGTATTCAATTCTCTCACTCTCTCTAAGAAGTTTTTAGGGGGGCCAAAGATCAAATCATCAAGAGACAAGATTAAAGACATAAGAAAATTTAAGGTATTTATTTCATTTAAATTTGAGATTCCATATTTATATAGTCTAAACTTTATTACATTAGCTCTCATCTTCTCCCCCTTCTTATATTAATTATCACAAAAATCTCTATTGCTATTATTATATAACTTTTTCTTTCAAATTTAATTTTTGGAATATAGCTGGACGATCTTCTAGAAGAGTTCCCTAAGAACCTAGCTTCTTTTGTTAATTTAGGGGATGAAGATGATTATGTTGAATTGGAAGAACAAGAACTAAGAAAAAAAGTCCAAGTAGATGCTACTAGTGTCCGTAGAACATCAAAGAGACCCAGAACTTCTCTAGTTTGGAAAGCATATGAAATTATTAAGGTTAATGACAAACATGGAAAGGAGGTTGATAACGAAAAATATAAATATTATGGTAAGATTTATGCATGTTGACAAATTTGCTGGGAGTATGAGTCATTTGCTAAGGCATAATAAGAAAAAATGTGAACCCAAACATATTGGTGGACTCATGGGGAAAGCGGGTCAGGGACACAGACCAAAATTTCTACTACTAGTGGTAGTAGTTTGGGACTTTTTTCTTATAACGTTAAAACTGCTAGACAATCACTTAGTAAAATGATTGTCTTAGCTGAATTACCATTTATTTTTTGCTGAAAAATAATTTTTTGAAGAATTTGTCCCGAATAATTTGTGCCCACAATTTGAAAGGTTTCTAGAAATACTGATAGAAATGATGCTGTTAGGCTTTGGCAAAGTGAGAAGGAAACTATTAAAAATTACTTTACAGACAATCCTGGTAAAATAGCTATAACTACATATTTATGACAATCTAGAAGTAATGATAGCTTCTTTTTTCTTTTTCTTTTTCTTTTTTTTTTGTATTACAGCCCATAACATAGATGGAAGATGGGTTATTAATAAACAAACTATAACTTTCTGTAAACTTGAATGGTCACACACTGGTCATAGAATAGGGTCCCTTATTTTGGAAAAACTCCAAGAACATAATATTAATGATAAAGCTATAGTTGTGATAACTTTAGATAATGCAAAAATAATACAGTGCCTATTGGTCTAATGAAATTGCATGTGCCAGTTGCAAATTTGATAGAGGTATCTATTTTTCAAAATAGATATGTACGTCACATCTTAAACCTCATTGCTTAAGTTAGTTTAAAACATATTTCAATAGCAACAAAAAATATAAAAAGTATTGCTAAATTCATTTTCTCCTCCACACAAAGAAGACAATTTATATACCACAATATGTGTGAGGCATAATGTATAACCTACAAAAGTAAATTCAGATATTGAACATAGATGGAATTCTATGTGTGATTTGTTAAATAAGGCTATTTCAAGAAAAGAAGTTTTGAATGAATATTGTACTTTTAATGCACAAGAATACTTGATGACTGGGGCAAATTGGGAGTTGTGTGCCCAAATAAGAGATTTATTACAAGTTTTTTATAATGCAACATTATTTTTCTCTGGGGTGAACTATCCCACCACTAATGGAGCTCTAAAACTTCTTTTTGGGTTTAGTTTACAATTTAAGAAATATAGAGATCATGCTTTACTAAACGAGATTTGTAAAAAAAATGGAAGAAAGTTTTAATAAATATTGGAAAGATACTCCAATGATATTTTGTTTGGTTGCTGCATTAGATCTTAGGTTAAAATTAGCTTATGCATAATTTTTTCTTGAAGAAATAAGTAGTAATATGGAAAACACAGATTTAGATACCTTTTCAAATTTAAGGTCAAAATTAAAAATACTTTTTTAATTTTATTATAATCAAATGGGTACAACAGGGGCTAATATGGCCCCTCGTCAAGTCCAGCAATCAAGTGAAGTCTCTTCGGATCTCTTTTATAGAAATGCAAGATGCATTTACTTCTAAAATTTTAGTCTGGTGAAAAAATACTAAAGCAGATTTCTTGTGTTATCCGTCATGGCTCGTAATCTACCAAATATTCCAATGTCTTATGTGGCACCTAAACATGTTTTTAGTGTAGGTGGATGTGTGGTGGATGACAGGAAGACAAATTTAGCTAAAGAAACGGTAGTATTGTGTTTGCCTATGAGACTGGTATTTGGCTGACAACAGAAAGTAGGAGTTAGCAGAAATTGAAGATTATGATTCAGCCGAATACATTAGCAGACTACAAGTCTAACTTTTTTTCATATTCTTCATTGTAATTTGTAAATATAAGTTTTTTATTTTTTTAATTCTCCAAAAAGATTGTAAAGATTTTGAAGATAATCCTATTGGAAAACCTCGAAGTAAAAAAGATCCAAATGATTCTCTCATGTGTAGGTCGAGTTTGACTAAATTACTTAAATCTGTGTGCCACACTCTTCGGTCTTCTCAATGTGTATGTTTTAACTTTTTTAAAGTCGAAATGGCCCATTTGACATCTAAATGGTACTAAAACGAGATGAAACCGACAGTACGATAAGCACGGAAGCACGGTATGGTATGGTACGGTACGGCACAACATGACTCAAGCACGGCCTATGATGTGCCATGCTGCCTGGCCGTGCTGGCCAACCTTCCGGCGGCACAGCCCGTGGCATGTCCGGGCTGAGATGTTGTCATACCACCATGTCACGATTGACATCTCTAATCCTATGCAAATGTAAATCATTTACTAAGGTCTGAGTTGCAAAAGTTTCAACATAAGAAGGTTCACACTTAAATTTACACGTCAGTCATTACCAGGGCCGGCCCTGGGCAAGGGCTGTAAGTGCCCTTGCCCCGGGCCCATTTTTTGAGGGGGCCCAAAATCCCCAAAATCCCTTCTACTTTTTTTTTTTTTTTTTCCAATCATTTGGTGAGGGCAGGGTTCATCCAATGGATTCCATCGTCCTGGGCATCAATAGACTCATCATCAAATCATCTGAGAGTGCTTATTACATCACTTATTTGAGCATCCATCAGAGGGGCCCACCAATGAGATTTTATATTTAATGGCTGAAATTCTGGGAGAATCTGGTCTAGTGTTGGGATGATTTAGGGCTTTTTTTTTTTTTACAAATAGATCATCAAGCCTTCAGCTCTACACCCGTTCTTCTCATTTATCAGTGGGGCCACCAATGATTTTTAATTCTCCATATATGATGCTTAAATTCTGGTCTGAGCTTTCTTTCTTCTCTTTTTTTTCAAATAGTTATACTTGGGCATCATCAACCCATTGCCAATTTTTCACATCAGTGGGACCAATCAATGATATTATCATATATGATGGCTGAAGAGGCCTAACTTTTACTTTTGCCCTGGGCCCTGAAAAATTCAGGACCGGCCCTGGTCATTACGAAAATGAATCTAAACAAGCATGCACATGCACAAGTAACATGTACATGGTTCAAACTTCAAACAAGCAACCGCAGAGAACCCATAGCTTTGAATCTGTTATCATTACAAAAACTCCAAGTTGTTCATACAACTTATTCCAGAAGTGTCGTTCTTCGGAAAACTATTTAATCATTGTTTACATAACTCTTAAGAGGATCCCAAGTCCAAAAGGCCTAATGATTTTATACTTTGCTGAAATTACCAATACTACGTTGCATTGGTTAGCATCCCATTAGCCCGACCCTTACCCTTAGGGTAAGGGCCTAGCTTGTACAAGCCTGCCCTAAATGCAGCCTGCACGTGTGGGTACGGTAAGGGCCTACCCTAGTAAAAACCCATGCAGTTGGCATGACCAATTCCCTTCTGTGTAGTAGCCTTTCACAAAAGAAACACAGAGAGCATCTCACAAAAAAGAGAAGTTCTAACAACCCAATAACAAAAGAAGAAAACCACTTCTTCTACCTTGTGCATAAAGCAGCAGAACAAGAACAAATCAACAAAGTAGAAGAATGCAGAGAAAGATGGGAGTCATTTGCACTATGATGGTTGTGATGATGCTCAGTGGTGTTTTGGCCTGGGGAGAGCCTGATCCGAATGATACTATGATCACATGGCAAGAAGGGCGTTGGTGTGTGGCAAAGCCTACCTCAAGTGAGGTTGCACTCCATGATGCCATTCATTTTGTCGGTGGAAAGAAAGCCGTGGACTGCTCCCCCATCGCACATGGCGGTGCTTGCTACTTCCCGCGATCGCTCTACAATCATGCATCCTTTGTCATGAACAGGTATTACCAATTAAGCTGGAATGGTGGCTTTCAGTAATTCGAGTAATCGAGAGAGAGAGAGAGAGAGAGAGAATAATGAAGGATAAAAGGAGAGACAACTAACCTAGTGAGAATCCCATCACAGCTCAATACCAATCCAAGCAGATCCTATCATAATTGAATGCCTAACTCAATATATCCTATCACAATGTCACCATAATCGAAACTCATTCTCTAAATTATTTTAAACAAGCTCAGTATTTCTAGAATGCCTACCAGAACACTCATGTTATGTTTTACCGAAAAATAAAAAACACTCACCTCATGCTTTTTGAAAGACAACGGTATGACAAGCATAATATCAAGAAAATGAAGTTCATACTTTGTTTCTTTTCATTTCAGGCCAAGGGTCTTGCCACTGTGATCATGCTTAGACTTTGACAGTACTCTCTCTCTCTCTCTCTCTCTCTCTCTCTCTCTCTCTCTCTCTCTCTCTCTCTCTCTCCAGTTGTTTATCATATTCTAACTTTTTTCCTTAATTTTTCTTAAAGATTACAATATTCTAACTTGAAATATCAATTACTCTTCATTTCAGGTCATGAGACATTCTACTGACGGCAGTTTCTCACCAGCCTGGTGTTTAGATATTATCAATAATGAAAAGCACTGGCCCCAATTATATTATTAAATGGAAACATCTTTTAGTTGCTAATTATATATTAATCAAGTGCATTACATGCCTTCACCTAATGCTTTGTGGTTTTGTTGGCATCTTTCATTGTATTTAATGTCTTAGAAGCCTTTTCAGGAAGAAAGCACAATGATCCTAGGGCAATTAGGATGAATAAGGATTTCACAAGTAGAAACCAGCAGAAAACCCAAATGGAGTAAAACTACTGGGACAGTACAAAGTTAAAACTGCAAGAAAAATTTTCTACTAATCCAGAAGACCCATGAGAATAGAGTGAGATATTTCCATCAAATGTTAGATACTTCACTAATTTTTCTTCCATATGTTTTGGCAGACACACCAACATGAAATAAGCAGTAATTCCCAAGAGCTTACAGCAGAATGAAGAAATGCCACAGATACATAGCAAAAGACCAAATCTTGTAAGGACATACTGTACAAAAACCATATATAGGAAGAGAAGACACATCAAAACCAACGGCACATCAGTTTTTCCAGTGTTCTGCTCCCATTCAAAATAGTAGATATTTTATTCCTGTTTGCTTAGTTTCCAGGTTTTTTTTTTTTTTTTCGGTTGAAGTTTTAGTTCATTGCATATTTCTGGGTCCATGACCTCGCCATTTCTTCGTAACGGCTTCTCTGGTTCTTGTAAATGTGAGCAATCTCTGGGACAAGAGGGTCATCGGGGTTGGGATCAGTGAGGAGGGAGGAGATAGAAAGAAGGACCTTGGAGATGGTCAGAGCAGGGCTCCATTGCTCCTTGAGGATATCAAGGCAGATGCTGCCATTGGAATTTATGTTTGGGTGGTACACCTGTGAAATCAACAGAGAGCGGCAAGACATATTAATATTAGTCTCAAAGGAAAGTCACAAATATTTTAACAATTTCTGTAAGAATCAGCCATTAATAATCTGAATATTATAACAATTATTTGTAGCATATGCAAGGGAAATCCAACCCGGGTGACTCTTCTTTTAGGGCCATTAGGGGTTGCACACAAGTTGACCATGCAGTGCGCATTTGGTAGTCCCACCTTTCATGGGGAGTGTCCCACCAAGTGAACCTATATGACTAGAATATCCTATCAACTTGTCACCTATTTCTTTTAAGTTGATAGTGGTTGAAGGTTTTTGGATTGATCTTTAGATTGGTCAACTCAATAGCCCAATGTGTGCAAAAATAATAAGATATGCAGCGGCAATAAAATAGCAAAAGCACAAACCACAAGGACACCAGATACAACGTGGAAAACTGAGTGAAAAACCACGGATCCAAACAGGATCAATAATCAAGCACTATGAATCTCACAATTACAAGACATTCACAGATCCCTCCCCAGATAATCACTACCTAAGGACTGCAATTACCTCTTGTGTAGCTTCACGCCTCAACAACTTCACACCGTTAATTGCAACATATTCAAACCCGCATGACTCCTCAAATCTCCTGTGAAAGAAGATGATCTTCTACAAGAGATGTAGAAGAAACTGCTCCCTATATCAAATCTGTAGCACAACTCTTCAATGGATGCTTTAGAGAAGAATTCTCTCAATTATGGTCTCTAAATCAGAACAATGTGAGAGATGTGATTGTGGTATCTCTTTAGGGCAGCCATAGAGTCCTATAAATAGGCTTAGGGACGTTCTTAAGGTTGCCTAAGTTGATTAGGACTAAAACAGGCAGTTTGACACAAATTGGAAATAGTAGTGCTTCTAATCCTTCTAATCCTTCCTAACTTCTTTTTCTTCCTTTCAGCATACTTCTAATACCTCTTAAACTTCTTTTTCCTTCCATTTTCTAAATCTGCCTGACTCTCACTTCTAATTCTTCTTGAGTTCTATGTTCACTGTGAAGCCCCATCACAGTCCATCTCTAAGAACAAAAATTACAACTCAATAGACCTAGAGTCTTGTCCAACTCATGACTTAGCCAACACTCAAAAACCTAACAGTGGTCAACATTCATTTCTATAGGTTGGTTAAACATTGTGAAGAAGCCATTTGCATGATCCCATTTTCAAAATTAATGACCTCTATTAGGCATCAAAGAGAGCCATGAGATTGGTGTCATTCTATAATCTATAGAATTATTCAGCCTAAGAATGTGTGGTTCCCATAAGAAATAGCTACTTAAAATGGAATTGTAGAACAGTTACAAAGAAGTGATGGAAATTAGAAGTCAATAATAGGTCCTTCACTTGATTCTTTTTAGTCAGCTTACAGGAGTATTATTTGGACAAGGCTGCATCCTAATGTCACTAATTGTAGCTTTTACTCTTGTTTCGATGTCTATCAGTAGTGTAACTAGATGTGAAGTATGGGGTTTAGATTATTTTTAAAATTGGATCTGGTCTACCAGATATCAATTTTGATGATCTTCATGAGAGTGGAGAATGAAAGAGAGATGTTGTGAACATGTGATGATTTCAGTTCATGAGTGGTTGCTGACAGAGAGATGGGAACTTTGACAATTCACGAAGTCCTTCATTTTAGTGTTGGACAAAGAATTGGCTATGCTTTTAGAAGAGAACACGACAGATCTGATCTAGTCTGCCACTGGCACCAACAGACTCAAAAAGAGCAGGATGTGACAATGATGGGCTCTATAGATAGAATGATCACCAACAGGGCCGGTTTTGAATTTTTCAGGGCCCAGGGCAAGAGTAAAAGTTAGGCCTCTTCAACCATCATATATGATAATATCATTGGTGGGCCCCACTGATGTGAAAAATTGGCAATGGGTTGATGATGCCCAAGTATAACTATTTGAAAAAAAAGAGAAGAAAGAGAACTCATACCAGAATTTAAGCATCATATATGGGGAATAAAAAATCATTAGTGGGCCCCACTAACAGATGAGAAGAACGGGTGAAGGGCTGAAGGCTTGATGATCTGTTTGTAAAAAAAAAAAAGCCCCAAATCATCCCAACGCTAGACCAGATTCTCCCAGAATTTCAGCCATCAAATATAAAATATCATTGGTGGGCCCCACTGATGGATGCTCAAATAAGTAATGCAATAAGCACTCTCAGATGATTTGATGATGGGTCTATTGATGCCCAGGACGATGGAATCCATTGGATGTGCCATGCCCCCACCAAATGATTGAAAAGAAAATAAAAGGTAGAAGGGATTTTGGGCCCCCTCGAAAAATGGGCCCGGGGCAAGGGCACTTACAGCCCCTGCTCAGGGCCGGCCATGATCACCAACAAAGCATGATCGCAAGATATCATTCATTCATTTTCAGAGATTAAGGGCCAATTTTTTATTAATCTTACTAATCGCAAGATCCTTTCATGAAAGGACTGTGATTGGAGAGGGTGTTAGGTAGAGGAATCAATTACGATGGGTATAGGATTAGATTTTAATCAGTTAGTGATTAAGTTTAGAATTTGAATAGGTTTTTTATTGGATTTGGTTGCCTTTTGCTACTCTCTTTGACAATATAAATCGATGTAATCATTTTAGCTTAATAAGATCGGTTTATTTTTTTTGTGAAAATCTCTCAATTTGATCACAAAATTGAAGGTGGAAAATCTGATCAATCAAGTCAGTGCACAACTGCAAACACAATCATCTGTCCAATTCTAAAGAAGCAGAATTGCAAGAGCTTCCTTCACAATTCTTTCAGTAAAACAGGTGTAATTAGTGAGAGTCAAAAGAGTTTCCATGATTGAAATCGATGTGTAATACAGTCTCTAAACAATAAATTATATTTCTTTCAGTTACGCCAAACTCATTGACTGATTTAAAAGGTTATTCCAACTCTCAATTTGAAAATGAAAGTCTCGCATTTAAATAATATCCAATCCAATATATCTGGTTGTTCATCTAGTTGCTTGATCTTGTGATTAGGGCCAACTTGGTTTATGGGTTGTCATTATAATCAGGCTTTGGGAAGTTGTTTTTATGGAAGCAGGTATTGCATTTGTGGTAAAATATGCTGAATCAAATGTCCATATAAAGCTTTTATATCAAACTATACCGAATTGCATCTGGAAAAAGAAACAAAGCTTATTTCAGAACCCAAATTGCATGTGTCCAACCAGTGACATGGTGAAAATGATCCAGTGCAGCCCACTTGATTACTGGTCCAAACCACAGACCAATAATCTCATTTTAGAAACATGTTAGCTAAAACAAAACATAATAGCAAAGTGTCAACTGTGAAAATCACTAGTATAATGAACTTGGCCAGAGTTCAAGAGTCATGTTAGATTTTCCCTATAATAAATGTACTAGGTTCAATATTCAAATTTATCAGCTACACTAAATGAATATTGAAAAGGCCAGAAAGGAATATACGGGGTGAATCAGCTATGTTTAATTTGCACCAAGGGGAAGAAAAATGTCGAACCTTTCCATTCATATGGAGTATGCACCACACGAGAGAGCACATAGGATTGGATGAAACTTTCATTAATTGAAAATGACAGAATTGCCACAAGCTACAAATATTTAATGGTGTTTTGACCCTTATCGCAAGTCTGTGAATCAAATACTAGTTACAATATAATTCATCCACTTACCCTTTATCAATATTGATAAAATAAAATAAAAGCTTTTGCAACAAGAATGACTAATCTTTATGAATTCTAACAGAACTTATAATGACTAACATGAACATGAATAAGACACTTAAATCATAATGTATATCGAAAAGCATGAAAAGACTCCTGTAGACTTTTAGCCACTTTATTGCTGCATCAAGAGGAACACAAAACAGGTGAAACACAAGTAACATATTATGCAAACACTAGCACCATTGAGTTTAGAGAGTCCACTCATTGCCGATAACAGTCACCTAGAGAGCCTAGAGGCACCATCATTGACAAACTTCCTCATGATCAGGTGGAAGTATGAAGAAAATGAAACAAAGTACTTCATAAGAGATGAGCAGCAGAAGGGCACCAAAAAATGATAATTTATGAATAAATGAAAATAGCTATTTACCATTAAATACCTGTGATTTTTGACAATTAGTAATGTCAACCAAGATAAATAAAGTAAAGAATACAGGATTTACATGTGCACAAATGCACAGATAGACACAAATGGAGAGAGAGAGAGAGAGAGAGAGAGAGAGAGAGAGAGAGAGACGTTTCTTCAATATTGAAGTGTTGGTGACGTTAGGGTCAGAAAGAAGATTAGGGATTTACAACAATGAAACTTAAAGAAAAACTGGTTTTGCAAATGTTGGAAAGTAGTACCATTCTACATGTCTAGAAAAGTGTCATATATTATATATATATATATATATACATATATATATGATATATCTAATTAGTTTGATCTCCCATTCTAGGCTTACCCCCTAACTTAAGAAAAGTATCGTATATTATATATAATATATCTAATTAGTTTGTTCTACCATTCTACGCTTACCCCATAACTTAAGAAAAGTATCATATATTATAGATAATATATCAAATTAGTTTGTTCTGCCATTCTACACTTACCCCATAACTTACAAACCATAATATCATGATTTTGGATCACTTCAAAAGGGAAACCCTCTCTCACTAGAGGCTTACTTTTGGCTCTAATTCAACCATGCCCAGTTACAGGATAATATAGAGGTTTCAAGCTGAATTTCAGAAATTTGCTCAATAGGAGACTAAAGTGTCATTATTCTTCAATAAACATGAGTTGTGGTGGCAAGAAGATGTTCATAACACAAATTATTTAAATAAATCATAGTCGCAAGAAAAATCCTCACCTTTGTCTGGAAGTTGACTTTGGGAGGCTTAAAGGGATAATCAGGAGGGAAATGGATCATTACAAAGAACACACCTCCAGCATATGGGCTATCAGCAGGGCCCATGATAGTTGCCTGCCAATGAAAAAGGTCCTCCCCAACAGGTCCAGCACTGCAAGATGTTGGAGGATCTCTCTGCAAATCTTGCAGTTCTTTCTGAATCCGTTTGCTAGCCATAATGGTTCCTGATATAAAAACAGGATAAATTACAAGATCCAGTAATAAACATCACACAGAGCAAGGTGGCAAAAGTGTCGAAGAGAAAAGGTAAATAAACATTTGAAATACAAAAAAGGAAGGTTCAAAAAATAATGAAGGCCTAAAGATAACCAATTTCTAAGGACATTTTATATGTTTTCAGCTCATTTAAGTCAAATTGATGTATGAAATTTTACAAAGAAAAGAAAATTTAAAGAGAGACAAAAATTGGGAATTCCTAAATGCAGCTGACTAAAGAATTTGGTGAGTTTTGCACCTTTGAATGGATGTGAAAGACCTAAGCTACTTTTATCTTAAGATTAGCCCCACCATGCAGTTAACAATAGTTATAAAAAGAAAAATGAAATCACACACATTGATGCAGGCCAGACAATAGGTCGGCCAAGCCATTCAGCCCAGTCCATAGGCCCAAGGGGACATCCCTTTATTTAGGAGTATTATTTAGTAGTTTGGTTTGTTTAGGATTAATATTAGTATGTTTCATATTTTAGACATTATTCAAATATTAGAAAATATTGTTGCTTAGGGATTAAACTCCCCTATATAAGGATGTTAGGCCTCATTGTAATGCAATACTTATTATCAATTAATGTTTGAGTTATGAGAGTTTTCTCTTCAGTTATGGGGTTTCTCCTAATCTTGAGTGTGCCTTAGGGCTGAAATCCATCATTGGATTTGATCAATTCTTCGGGAGATTGATCTATTGCATCGATCGCAAATCCGGGCTACACCACACACATGAATATAAAAATAGTATACAGATCAAGTGTTGTCTGATGCATAGTTATTAGGATCCTATGATTCGTATCCCTAATCCCGATTCGTATCCCGAATCGTAAGGAAAACGATTTGTATCTATACAATGAATCTCATTTACAGATGAATCTTAAGATTCAAGTGTGAATCTTACGATTCGATACTCGTTTCGTTGAATGTTACGATTCAAGCAATTCAGCTAAAGCGAGAATAGCTGCAACCACTAAATTAATATTAACGATCTCTTACCTTTTTTCTTTCTTTTAGTGTTTTTACTTTTAAAAGTTATTTAGTAGTTAACAAAACCTCTTAAGAATATTAACAGCTTTGGGGAGGTTTTAGAGATAAATAAAGAACATACATTTAATTAAAGTGTTCAACTGTATGGTGGTGCTTGTCTATATCTTCTTCTTTTTTAACCTTTTTGGTTTTTTTTTTCTTCATGAACACTTTCTTAACTTTAAGAGATATCTTACTGTGTAAGATTAATGGTTTGGATTTTATTTTTACTTTTACATTTTGATTTAAAGATAACAGAAAATAAATATATATTGATACCTTAAACTTATTAAACTGTTTACACATATCATTTATTATGTATTAATATATGTCATGATGCTCTTCTTGATATGATTGTATAATAGACTTATTTTTCATTGTATTTATACTGCTATAAATGGGAAATTGGATGGTTGTGAATAACTATTTTTTAATTTGTAATTATTTTCAATTTATTAGAAAAATAAAAAATCCTACGATTCACGATTCAATTTGATTCATGGGTCTAAACAATTTTCAAAACTATGGTCTGATGATTGGAATGGCATATTTTGGCAAGTTGATATAAAACATGGAATGCCCCATGCCTAGCTGATCCAAGTATTTGATGCAATATGTTGACTTATTTGCATGTCAAATGATGGGGAGGGATGAAAATGGGGTCCTCAAAAATACTAAAACACCTGAAATGACCCAGATTAGAAAAAAAAAAAAAAAAAAAAAAAAAAAAAAAAAAAAAAAAAAAAAAAAGAAAAGAAAAGAAAGAAAGAAAGCTCTGGTTTTAATATATGGATCCATTTTTAATTTGGCTCTGGGTTCAGGTCACTAAAGGACCTGGATAAAATTTGGTCTGGACTTCAGCTTCTCCTACGAGCAAACCGTTGTACAGTCTAGCTTCATGGAGCCAGGGGCGGACTGAAGCCCCCACCCATACCTGGAAAAAGTTCAAAATTCTTATCGGTCCGTGCAGCTCCTTTTACACTCTTATCCCCCAATGATCTGGCATATACCCAATTTTATGCTCATCCAACCTTTGTTCACTGTTGGACTAAATCTCAATAAAAGATATATAGTTATACAACCATTAAACTTCAAGGCTGTTTAAATCAAGGGCTAGGAAAATCTGATAGAGCTGCGATTTTTCATAACCTTCGTTGGGTAAGACTTAACAGACCTTTCCATCTATCCTAGTGCCAGTGATGGGAATGCATCCAAGTGGGTTCTACACCTTGGATTGCATAAGCGAAGAATACAGTCTACTCGTAGGTGAAGATTTCCTAGATTTTATAACCAAGGACCCAATTAACCAATACAGATTTCTTAGAAGATAAGAAATATAACATAATATTTTAAGTAATAGATAAATAAATAAATAAAAAACATGCTGCTTAAGTTCGAGGGGCTGATGAATGGGGAAGGAGAACTTCTGCGGTGCATGGGGGCACCCAGATCATTAGGATAAATACACCAGTTTCGAAGGATGCATCAACATAAATGTATCGCTTAATATTTTTAAAATTTAGTGGAAAAGAAAGTTGAAAGAAACACCACCTAAGAGCAGTAGTATAAATACACTCGCTTCCAGAGATACAACATAAATGTCATTTATGATTTATAAAATTTAGTGAGAGAGATTTGAAAGATGGTAGAATACATGTCATGTATTCATTGTATTGGTAAAAATCGAGGCAATAATAAATGGACCTCGATTCAGGCCCGATATTCAGGTCTGCTTCTGGATTTGGGCCTTCAGTTCAAATCGTATGAGCAGAGGTCCTGTAGCCTGGACCTGAGTCATGTACCGGTCCCAGATACTAATTAAGGTTTGGATCTAGATACACCATGGCCCCAACCAAAACCCCCCCAAAAAAAATCCATATTCAACCTAGAGATAGTTTGGGAACAGGGAAGTGTTACGCATTTTCATCCAGTTGATTCGCATGATTTGTGGATTCAATTCAACATACATCTAAGTTATTGAGAAACGATCTTATCCTGCTATTAGTATGGTGTTGACAACGGCTTGAATTTCACTTCAATCAGTGTGATGCACATCACTGGATTAATCACACACCATACATGTGCATGGATCACGTAAAGCCCCTTTCATCATATATACATGATTTATAATCATGTTTTACAGTGACAAATCTGACAGTAGGCCCACATCCTATTGGAGTGGAAGTTGGCCAGCGTTTTTACACAGGGACCATTATTTTGAGCAGTTGTGACTTTGAGAGGTGGGCCCAAGAAATCAATTTATGAATTTGCTTATGATAGAAAAAACAAGAAAAATTGTTGAAATTTCGTTGCAAAGAGGGAAGATTTTTTATTTAAATAGAAAGGGAGGCAACATTGGAAAGAAGGAAGATCTTTTAAGACACGGAGAAGGAAACATTGATTGATACAAAAAGAAATATCTCAGTGCCATTATCTAGAGATGATTATTGTATAAATTTATTCACTGAAACCTAAGCACATATCATTTGTCTCTTGGATATAGGAGAGCACTGTTCTATAGACTAAATATTGAATAGTGTTCTTCTTGTTTGACTAAGAACCTGTAAGAGGAAGAAAGAACGCATCTCATGTTTATCTCATAGATTTAGGGGTACAAATCTATTGACCACTGCTAGAGGAAAAAAAAAATTTATTAACCATAGGTGTATGAAGCTTATTAATATTTAGTTTTCTTCTTCAATGCAAATACTTGCATGAGTGTCTTTTTCCATATTTTAATTTGAATAGAAACACCCTCTGTCGTTTATTATCTGAGTTGTGATAATAATCTATAAAATAACCAACACTCACCTATCAAGTTTGTCTATGAACTGAAGCAAATTACTGTTTTTAGAGACATCAGTCCTAATGAATCAAACAGCAAGTTCTTTAACTCCAACGTTTCACAGTTTGAGGGCTGGTTTACCAAACTAGGTAACTGTGATCAGACCAAAAATTCCTTAAGAATATATGCAATCCAGGATAAAATTCACCAAACAGATGGTTAAATTTATGGCCTTATCTACTTTTCTCCAGATGATCTTGATCATCCATTTTGTGCGACATTGATAGAGTAATTAACATCATTTAAATCAGTACGACATTTTGGTATAATGTTCTGATACTTTTTCACTACAGATAATGTACGGTATGGAACAACGATTACTCAATGCATGTATTTGAATGCATAACTAGCATTAAAACCCATAACATCTGAGAAAATCAGCTGAAACCTTCAAATATTGGCCAATATATTGGTCTTGAACTGATCACAGTTTTGTTTCAACCCTTTTTCCTAAACTAAATCTTTTACAGCCTGTTTGTTCCATGTAATTTAATTCCTCATAATTCAAAGACACTGAGTTTCTACAAGTGGTTACTTTAAAAACCATACAGAAAGTGTAAATTGTAATATCACCAAAAGGCCTAAAGCTACAATGAAATAGCCCATGCATCAAAATCAACAGCAGGTTTACTTTTCAATTTACGAAACATCAATCAAGAATTCTCAGAAACTTGAAGGAATTTGACCAACTGATACATGATCAATACCCATAAAAAACAACCGAATGAGAATTTCATTCAAGGAAAAGGAAAACGGACCTGAATATCTAAGAGAAGCACTAGATCCAAATCCAGACCACCGAGCAATCTAAACAACGAACAACCAAAACTTAGAGCCGTCTCGACTCAAAATCAAAATCACAATCGCTTCTTCTTTTCCAAATTTGCTTGAAATCTACGCAGATACTCAATTAAAAGCGCCACAGAAACGCAGTGTGGGGCCCACTTCTGGTGAGCGTGAACCGTCAAATCAATAAACCCCCCCTACCAGAAGTGATTGCCCCAAGATCGCGCCGTTAAAAATCCGATCTTTACCGTTAGGTTGAACCAATCTTCGTTATTTGGTGGATAACAACCGTCTGATCACAATAAATCACACTATGACGAGCGATTGTCCCAAAAAAAAAAAACTAAAATCAGTTGATATTAACCGTTAGATTGAAGCGACAGTCTTCATCACTTCAATCCAACGGCCAATATCGCCTTGGATTGCGCAAAAACTCGATCCGGCGGTCCACTTGACGACAAGTGGAGATTTTTTTCAACCTGGATCCGAAAAAATGCAAATCGGAAAGATTAGAAGAGGAATTGAAGAACAATACACAAATCAATGAATGGAAAGAAGTAAAAGCGATGAGATTCACTTACTTGCTTCGATTGCGAATACGAAGAAGAAAGATGAGAGCTTGGAGCTGAGATGATCAACGGCGGATTGGATTTCAGAAGCTTTCTTGCTCGCTCTCTCTCTCTCTCTCTCTCTCTCTCTCTCTCTCTCCCCTCTCTCCTTCTTATATGAAAAGGACTGAATACTGTGGAAGACGAACACGCGAGAACGACAGCAGAGAAGAGGGAAGAGCCAGGTGCCTTTGGGATTCCCGCGAGTGTATGATTCTCCGTACACTCTCAGGACACCACGATCTCATTCAGAAATATATGAAGAGTGCGTTACCGCAACCTGTACCGTTGATATGGTGGGCCATGAGGAAATCGTATGCTACTGTAGATATGAGGTCATACGATGAACTTGAGCTGACTCGAACTTGGGTGTGGGCCAGGTTAGGTTTGGTTAACATGTAATGGAGATCCAAGGGCATTTTTATCTGCCATGGAATGGAATTAGCGTCTTTGTGCTTCCCGGTAGAATACCCCCACAAGCGGGAAGAAAGATAAGTAGAAAAAAAGCCCACACAAATTAAAATCTCTAGGCAACAAGGTGAGAACTACTATTTATCAGTGAGTTAAGTGGCTTTTCTCCATAAATACGTTTTTGAATTGAAAAGGATGGAACCATCAAATTTTGTTTCACTCTATCTTTATTCTATTTTAAGATATTAAAATAGATTTTACATTTGTAAAGGGTTGAAACGGCAATGTTGTGCACATGTGACATAAAATTAGGGTTGTAAACTGGTCGATTTCGGTCTGGATCCATGGTGGACCTGGTACCATTAAGGAGAAGGTGGAACTGGATCCGAACTTAGAACCGGTTTCTTGGCTCCGGAACCAGAACCATATATAGGACAAGTCTGGATCCGGGTCTAGGTAGAGAATGATATTAAAAGAAAAAAAAACATGATTTTTAGGAGAGATTTTAGAAAATTGAGATAATATATCAAATATCGGGTCCACAGGTCCGAACCAATATGGAATCAAACCCAGACCATTTACTTGTCGGGGTCTAAATAAGGACCCACACCCGGTTTTTAACGTGTCGAAATCTTCGGGTAATCGGGAAAACGAGGACCCATTTACATCCCTATACATAATATTATGTTTGTCAAAATCACCATTTTTAACGAGAATGAGTATGGTATCGTTTGGATTCTCTTAATTTTGCCTCTTATATACTTAAAACTTATTGAATCCATTTTTAGAATGTTTGGTAGGGGTAATTACTGTGCCCATTTCAATTGGTTTTAAGAGGAAAGGTGTCTATAAAAAGAAGCCATCAAAAGCACCTGATTTGAATCAGTGCTTCATGTCTGAAGCGGAAAGACAACTGAACTTGGGTTTGCTACAGTGAAACGGACGTCCTCCAAGGACAGTCCGGTTTTTCATTTTTTTTTAATTTCTGGGACCCACAATCATGATCCAAGCCGTTAGAAATGTGAAGAAGGCCCAACACGGCCACGTGTCCAAATTTCAGCCGTTGATCTTTCTCGAATCTCGAGATATTTGCAAAAAAACGTGAGCCATTTGATGTAATATTCCGGACATTGTGGGCCCCACATTCAAGATCCGATCCGTTGGTTCTCTTTGGAGGGCCAAAAACGGCTATGGGCCCAAAATTGAGCCTCTAATTCAAAGTGGATCTTGAGATATTTACAAAAACGTTTTTGACCATTGATGTCCCATGCCTTAGTGTTGAGTCTTGAAGTTGTACACAGCAGTGTAGTATTTTTATTTTTTTTTTAAATTCAGGCATCATAAATCATGATCCAAACCATTGGATATATTCAAAAGATCATTCCCGACTAAGGGTCCAAATTTTAGCCATTGGATCATCATAGATTTTGAGATATTTACAAAAAACGACAGACATTTATATATACTTTTTTTTAAATCATGGCCCCTAAATGCAAAATCCAAACCAAAATGAAGATCCAAACCGCCTATAGTAATTAAAATGTGGAACACGTGTTTGAGATAAAATTCCAACCGTTGGATGATCACAGATTTGCAAAATGTCTAGACCATTAGATCTATTTTTACATATGTCTTACCAAACAGTCTATTTTTAAAATATCTATGTCTTACCAAACAGTCTATTTGTAAAATATCAATTTCAAACCGCTCCATTTGAAATAGATCTATATCATACAGATCTATTTCGTAAAGATAAGATTTGCCAAACAAGCCCTATGTCTAATGGTTTTAGATGTTTTTAAATGTATTTTTGTTTTTCATATTAATCTCAAAGTCGAAGATTTATGACATGATACTAATAATTGATTTCTGTCATTAATATGTGAATATTAAACACTTCGTATAATGAATTGAGGTCCCATAAAAGTGTAAAAAAATCAAATCATATGTTAAGACTTTTTCAATGTTTTTTGCAAAAAAATCTCTCAAAATCCAAGATGCAAAATTAAACATTTTAGAGATTTTTAGCCCTATGAAGAAGATGGATTGCTTAATTTACCAATTTGAGGCCCACAAAAGTGCATTAAAAAAAAAAGAAAAAAAAAACTTTGTAGATATTAACAAATGTTCCTCATCTATATTTGTAACCATTTACCACCTTCTTGGTCATAAAAATGATTCACAAAAAAAGGCATCATTTTTTGCATTATTTTCACATGCACAAATAAATATGATTATACCTAAGTGTTACATATGTGCATCATTTACATATATAAATGAGTCGGATGTAAAATGATGGATCAACCGAGGTTAAGATGATGGATCGAGCTAGGTGAAGTCTGGTTAAGGTCAGCTCTTATGGACATCAAAGCAGGTTGGTTAGGCTTGAGTCTACTCGGGGTGAAGTTCCACGTAGGTTTGAAACTCAATCCAACCCGATTGAGTTGCACCTCTATAATAGATTAGGGTGCCTACCGGCCATGTCAACCCAGGTGGATTTGGACTCTGATTTTTGGTCTATGGCTGGGCCTAAATTCACTTTTGTTGCTGAAAGGCCAAGCTTAGCTTATGCATGCATGTTTAAAGGCCTAGGCCAACATAACCCAACATATTTAGTGTAAAAGGGGTAAACATTCTGCAAATGGTTACGTCAAACTTAACTTTCAGCGTCCACAAATCCATGAAAAACCCATGTTTAGAAATTATAAATTTTCAAGGATTTGAACCAATTTCTTAGGACTTTTAAGTCCGAGGCCCACCCCCATCCCCCATTTTAAAACCCTCACTTTTGTGGATTTACGTCGATATGCACCAATACCAAGGTGAAATCTTTAATATACAAATCCCCAATGAAGTATCCTTGGTACGAGGGATGCAAACTCGGAACATATTGAACCTAGAACTAGAATTGTTTTGTAAATGCGGTTCAAGTTCCAACTCGAAACCCATTTACATGGTTTGAACCTAGAACTAGAATTGTTTTGTCAATGCGGTTCTGGTGCCGACTCGAAACCTATTTACATGGTTCCAAACCCAGCTCCAATAAAAGGACTCGGGTCTAAAACCAGCTCTAACTACTCTTTTCTTTTAACTTTTAAAATAGGGATATCATTCAACCCAAAAACCAAACAAAAGGATATCATTCAACAAAAAAAACAGTGCATCAAGTCTACCTTCAAAACTGAAAAATCTCAACATCTTTAGAAGCAATATATAGGTTGTTGCTACATGAAGTTTTTGACATTAGTCTATACCCATTAAAGAACCATGTCTTAAAAACCCAATCTCCGGTCCATAGGTCAGAACTTGTATGTATTCAGATCCGGACCCGTTTAACAATTGAAACCTAAATTGGGTTTCAGACCTAGGCCCATTTATGAGTCGAAATCTAAAACAGATTCGAGACCTCGCTTTTCACGGATCTAAGCCTCGGGACAGCTGGAGAATCAGGTCTCCATTTGCATGTTACTTGTTACAACTTAGTACGGAATCCTCAGAGATGTGGGATTCCTCACCGTTGCCAAACCTGCTCATAATGAGGTTTTGAGATTTTCAAGATAAGAATCCCTCAAGTTCTTTCCTTCAGATAGACACTACATACAGAGTACGATGTCATGATCCCTCAACTAGGATTCTTTAAGCTGTTAAATTGCTGAGATTGGAGATAAGATGTATTAAAATATACAATATGAATTGAAGTCCTTCATTCCTATCGATGTATGAGTGATTTGTTAATTAGGGTAGAACCACCAACTCCACAGGACATCTAATCTAAGCCCTCGGGTCAAAAGAATGACATGGACAACAAAAATCAAATACAGTAAAATTCTTTTTTTTTTAACCATTTGTATGATTTTCTTGTATCAAATGACTAGAAATGTATAATGATATTATTTATAATGTTCAATGCTATTTACCAGACAACAATTATATATGTTTTGACTTAATTCAATTAGAATCACTACCATTAGATGAATCATGTGAATCATGTAGTTAACTATTAGATTACTCAACTGTTAGAATGGACTAGTTCTTTAACAACAAACCAATGAATAAAATTGAATAATCACTTATAGGATATTTTATTTTTAGAATCTGAAAAATATAATTCCAAGACATTTGTCTGAAATTGGACCATTACTTTTAAGATTTTTATATTTTTTCCACTTTTAGAATGTATTATCCAGAATGAATTTCTTTTTGTCCATTTAAGAGACAATTCAACCAGAGTGATTCAGCAGCACTTGAACCAGGTCAGAGGGAAGCTTTAGCCGGTTTAATGTTCGGTCCACTTTTTCAAGAATCCACAGTAGAGGGTGACATTGTTCTGATTTTCCATGCAACCCCTTTCCTGATCATTGGGTGCAACACATTATCCTTGTGAAAAACAAAAAGTTAATTAATTAATTTTCTTCGATAGAGAGGATTATGATTTCTTATGTAAGGAGTAGGAATAGAAATAGAAAGATTCCTTTCTACCTCAAAAAATGGAAATCGGCATAAAATGGATTTGTGATTTTATGGGATTTTGCATCCACAGTCTATTTGTCTACATTTTTGGGGGATTTTGCATCAACTTGTGATGCACCGGACAAAGACAAGCTAACAAAAGAGAAACACACTCCCGTTTATGCCAAAAATAGCTTTGTACAATATTAACACTCAGTTTTTGCCGCTTTTAACTGTTTCTTCAACAGTAAACATTCATCTTTTGCTGCTTTTAACTGTTTCTTCAACAAGATCTGGTATTATGAAAAAGACTAGTTATTGGTTAAGGTGGCAGCTCAGATCGACCCTGGATCGCCACTGGTCCAATCCAGTGATAACATTGGTTGAACCCAGTCTAATCAGATGGTACTATTGCTTAGTGGAATATATTTGTGATCAACAGTGGGATGATTTGTCCAAGGTAGGACTCATCTTGGACAGTTTTGATCATTCAAGCAAACTTTGGATTTAGACTAGGGGTGAAACTTCACACGATGGAGAAATAGAACATGAGAGCACATTTGTATAACATTTACGGGAGAGAGAGGGGGGAAAAGGGCATTTCCTTGGACAAGCTTTCCACATAAAAGTGTGTAGAAACTAATGGCTACAGAACAAAGGCTTCTGTTTGACAGAATGTAAATGGAACAGTAGTACCCGATTGATGAAGGCTGCAGCTGTGATTTGTTGGCGGAAAAAGAAGAGCAGCAACGGCAGCAGATCTGTGACCGAGGCACGTCTGATGACGCTCTCTTTAGGAAGAGTTCCGCCCCCCGGGACAGAATCCAGGTGCGAAGGTTTTCAATAGAACTGGCCTCATGATACAACGGCCTTCTCGCTCAGGCTCTGGTTGCAACGCATGGCTGAATATCATGCTCAGAGGGAAAACAGAAAGAAAAAGGAGGGAAAACACGTTTTTTTCTTAATTCCCAATAGCACAAATGGCCCTAATTTATATTATGATTAGCAGTCCGTTGGGCCATTAAACCTTTTCGTTTAATATCATTAATTCATATTCAATCAGCGATTAAAATAGGTTTAAATTCATCATTAAATCAACGTTTAAATTGGTTTTTAAAAATAATGGCAAAAGGTTATTCTATATCAATATATGGGTCCCTCTAGGCCAGCCGACACGCAGGATGCGCATCGCGGACGCACGCCCGGTTAAACGTTTTCCGGACCCAGCACCGCGGGTCAAGCCTGGCTCGCGTGCACGCATAGGGCCCATGGCAAAAGCCTTTAAAAGTTATTAAAGAGTAAAAGAATGAAAACACATATAAACATACTTCAAAAGTTGAACTTGAGCAATGTGGGATGGGTTGTTTCCAAAAGCCTACACAACACATAAAGCAAAAGTGAAAAATGGACAAACACCTTTTACAAAAAAAACCTTTAGAATTTTTGAAACAAACAAAAAACTCAACAATCTCCCCCTTGTTTCAAAATATTTAATGAGCATTTCACTGGTAAGGTGATCATGCTTGAACCTCACCGTCATGACATAATTTCAAACCTTTAGGAGTTGGAGTGAATAAATTCTTGAACTTCAACTTTTTATATCAGTTTAGAATTATGTCAAGATTTGATCTTGGAGTCATTAGGTCTGCACTTTACGGCCATGTGCTTAATCCCGGATTTCATGAGTGCTCTAGAGAATCTGCCCAAATTCTTATAAGAAGCGGCCCCACTTCCACACTCATATAGGTGAGTCTATCAAGAGTGCTCCTGCAGCTGTGCACCCCACCATATAGGCTATAGATCTCACTAAGAATTAAATTCAACCTGATTCGCTACAGGTTATGTACCAACAATCAAATGAGTCATACACAACAGGGATGAGTTCAGAGTAACCATACTCTATATGTCGATACTTCACATCATCGAGATAGCTTGTTTTTCCCATTGAACCTATTTCTCGGGATCTCCGGTCATTAGGTTGGGTTCCCACTATTGATGATTTATGGGCTTAAGACCCATCCCTTTAGTTGTTTCTTTTACTTTTTTCCCTTGCAAGGCCCTTTTGTCAAAGGATCTGCTAAATTATCCTTTGATCTCACATAATCAATTGAAATTACTCCTCCACTGAGTAATTGTCTTACATAGCTATGTTGTAGTCGCACTTGTCTGGACTTTCCATTATACGTGGTATTGTTAGCAGTAATAATTGCTGCAATGTTATCAGAATGAATAATAATAGGAGGAATGGGTTTAGTCCACAAGGGAATATCAAATAATAAATTTCTAATCCATTCAGATTCCATCGTAGCAGCTCACAGAGCCAGGAATTCTGAATCTTTAGTGGAATGAGAAATTGTAGTTTGTTTTTTTGATTTCCAAGATATTGCAGCACCTCCCAAAGTGAAAATATATCCACTTGTAGACTTAGAATCATCTAAGTCGAATTCTGAATCTTTAGTGGAATGAGAAATTGTAGTTTGTTTCTTTGATTTTCAAGATATTGCAGCACCTCCCAAAGTGAAAATATATCCACTTGTAGACTTAGAATCATCTAAGTCTGAATTCCAGTTAGCATCGCTGTAACACTCAACTACAGGTGGATAACCAGAATAATACAATACATAGTCTATAGTATTCTTTAAATACTTAAGTACTCTAGATACACATTTCCAATATTCTATACCAGGGTTACTAGTATATCTACTCAATTTACTGACTGCATAAGCTATATCAGGACGAGTACAATTCATAGCATACATTAAGCTACCAATTACACTAGTATAATCAAGTTGAGATACACATTGACCATCATTTTTTACTAATTTAATACTAGGATCAAAAGGAGTAGACACAGGTTTACAATTAAAATGATCATATTTCCTCAATATTTTTTCAATGTAATGTGATTGGGATAACTTGATTCCATAATCATCTCTTATAATTTTAATTCCCAATATAACATTTGCTTCTCCCAAGTCTTTCATATCAAAGTTATGAGAGAAAAGTCTCTTTATATCTTCGATGATTTCCATGTCAGAACCAAATATTAGTAAATCATCAACAAATAAGCATATTATTATTGTTGAACAACCATTAGATTTATAATAAATATATTTTTCAGCTTCATTTATTTTGAAGTCATTAGATAGAATTACCTCATCAAATTTCATATGCCACTGTTTAGGTGCTTGTTTTAGTCCATATAAGGACTTTATTAATTTACACACCTTATGTTCTTGTCCTTTTATGACATAGCCTTCTGGTTGATCCATATAAATTTTCTCTTCCAAATCTCCATTTAGAAAAGCAGTTTTGACATCCATCTGATGTATAAACAAATTATGAATAGCAGCAATAGCAATCAAGAGTCTAATAGAACTGATTCTAGACACAGGGGAATAAGTATCAAAGAAGTCTATTCCCTCTTTTTGCCTAAAGCCTTTGGCTACTAGCGTGGCTTTATATTTCTCTATTGACCCATCATGCCTAAGTTTTTTCTTGAGAACCCACTTGCACCCTAAAGGTTTAGTACCTAAAGGTAAGTCAGTTAATTCTCAGGTATTATTGGCTAAAATGGATTCAATTTCATCATCTAATGCCTCCTTCCAAAAGGCAGCATCATGAGCAGTCATAGCCTCCTGGAAAGTAGATGGATCTTCCTCTACCAGATAGGTTTCAAAATCAGGACCAAAACTATTAGCTATCCTTAGTCTCTTACTCCTTCTAGGTTGAGATTCATCTTCCTCATGAGTTTCTAGTACTCTATTCAATGAAGAAGGTTCTAAAGTAAACTTAGTTTTAAAAGGAAAATGGTCTTCAAAGAAATCTGCATCTCTAAATTCAACTAAGCTTAGGTCTTCTAATTTCATAAATCTGTAGGCAGCACTATCTTGTGCATAGCCAATGAAAACACACTCCCATGAGTGGAGGCCTTTTTGGATCTACTATCCTGACATGTGCTAAACACCCCCAAACTCTAAAGTATCTAAGGTTAGGCTTTCTCCCTTCCCAAATCTCAAAAGGTGTTCTATTAGTTTTAGAATGTAAAACTCTATTTAAAATGTAACAGGCAGTCAGCAGAGCTTCATCCCATAAGTTTTTAGGACTCCCAGATGCTATTAACATAGAGTTAACAATTTCAGTCAAAGTCCTATTTTTCCTTTCTGTTATACCATTTTGTTGGGGTGTATAAGGGGCAGTACAAGTTCTCTTAATTCCTTTAGATTCACAATAGTCTAAAAAAATCTTTCGAGGTGTATTCACCACCTCTATCACTTCTGAATGTCACAACCTTTCTATTCAATTTCTTTTCAACTTCAGTCACATAAATTTGAAATTTAGATAGTGCTTCATCTTTAGTTCTTAATAAGTATACATAAGTATACATAGAACAGTCATCAATAAAAGTAATAAAATAATATTTACCACCTCTAGTCATAGTATTACTTAAATCACATATATCAGAATGAACCAATTGAAGTAATGCAGATTCCCTTTCCACATGTTTAAATGGCTTACGAGTAATTTTGGATTGAGAGCATATAATACATTTCTTATGATCATCATCATATTTATCAATTAATCCATCATTACTCATATTTCTCATAGTTCTGAAATTAATGTGACCTAATCTACCATGCCATTCATCAACTGAAGCCATAATATAAGCAGAAGAAGATGCAATATTATTATTGACAGTATTCAATTTAAACATATTCTCACATGCATAACCCTTACCGACAAATACACCTTTCTTGGTGATCACAAATTGGTCAAATTCTATTACCTGTTTAAATCCGGCCTTATTCAAAAGATAACCAGACACAAGGTTCTTTCTCAATTCTGGTGCATGGAACACGTTCAGCAAAGTCACTGTCTTCCCGGAAGTGAACTGAAGTTCAACCTTCCCTTTACCGATTACTTGAGTAGTAACGATAGTTCCCAGAGCGAGCTTACAATCATTAGTGACCTTCTCATAGGTCTTGAACACATTTCTGTCAAAAGTGACATGGTTGGTTGCACCAATGTCAATCCACCATCCTTCGTTCTTTGTTGTGCTGACAGCATTTACCTCAGAAATAACAGCAACAAACTGTTCGGCTTCAGTAACATTAGCTTGAGGCTTGGTTGCTTGAGATTGTTGTGGACATTTTTTCCGGTGACGACATTCTCTTGCAAAGTGTCCCGGCTTGCCACAAACAAAGCAACTGCCTTTAGCCTGTGGCTTGACAGTCCCTTGATTTTTTACTGAACTTTTTGTTCTGGTTTTGCTTCGAATTCTTCCTCTTAAAGGAAGGATTAGACTGCTTATTCCTGCTCAGATGTTGGTCAAATTTCCCTTTCTTTTCACCATCAACTTGTGATTTAGATTCAGCTAAATTTATTTTGCAAGCATTCTCAACCAAATCCTTTTGATCACTATTTCGGGCTTCTTCCTCAATTCTCAAGTAGCGCTGAAGGCGCTCCAAAGAATAATCTTTTCTCTTGTGTCGAAGGGTTTTCTGTATATCCTTCCAAGTGGGTGGTAATTTTTCAATAACTGTAGCCACTTGGAACTGTTCATCAATTCGGATCCCTTCTTTAACAATTTCATTAACAATGGTTTATAAGTCATGTACTTGAGGAAGAATGGGCTTGTCATCTACCATCTTGAAATTCAAATAGCGACCAACCGCATACTTCTTAGCTCTAGACTCTTCTGTTTTATACTTTTTATCAAGAGCTCTCCAAAGGTCTTTAGCAGATCGGGCTTCAGAATACATATTATAAATGTTGTTTGCTTCAAGGTTTAAAATATGGCTCTTGCACAGGTAATCATTTTCTTTCCATTTCTTCCGTGCATAAGAGTCGCCTGATCCTTCTTCACGTTCAGGGCATGGTTCAATAAGGACATAAGCAATTTTCAAAGATGTCAGCAGAAATAAAACTTTCTACTGCCTACGTCGAAAATTAGATCCATCAAAACTATCCAACCGAATCCTAGTGCATGAATTTGACAGCGGAAGTAGCCATAGAGAGAATCGTCCTAAAATTGTATAAACTAATGGCTACAGAACAGAGGATTCTATTTGACAGAATGTAAATGGAACAGTAGTACCCGATTGATAAAGGTTGCAGCTGTGATTTGTAGGCGGAAAAAGAAGAACAGCAACGGCAGTAGATCTGTGACCGAGGCACGTCTGATGACGCTCTCTTTAGGACGAGTTCCGCCTCCCGGGACAGAATCCAGGTGTGAAGGTTTTCAGCAAAACTGCCCCCAGGATACAACGGCCTTTGCTCAGAAGGAAAACAGAAAGAAAAAGATTAAGGGATATATGGGTCCCTCTAGGCCAGCCGACCGAGATCTGCACACCCCCCCCCCCCCCCCCCCCTTGCGCGCGATATACACGCAGGATATGCGTTGCGAACGCACGCCCGGTTAAACGTTTTCCGGACCCAGCACCCCGAGTCAAGCCTGGCTCGCGTGCGCGCATAGGGCCCATGGCAAAAGCCTTCAAAAGTTCTTAAAGAGTAAAAGAATGAAAACACATATAAACATACTTCAAAAGTTGAACTTGAGCAATGTGGGATGTGTTGTTTCCAAAAGCCTACACAACCCATAAAGCAAAAGTGAAAAAAAGGACAAACACCTTTTACAAAAAACACCTTTAGAATTTTTGAAACAAACAAAAAACCCAACAAAATGTCCCACTCTGATCCACCGTGAAGAAGTAATTGCCCACATGATTACCATCTAAATGAAAAGGAAATAATCCAATTTAGCGACCACAGCCTTTGAAATCTACATTGTGAGGGGCCACTATTGTGGATGCAATCCATTTTATCAAATCCTCCAGCGCTAAACCAGGCACCCACGTCCCATTCCAGCAGGACTCAACCACACTATCTTGGAGCCCAAGTGATCATTTCAACAGGTAGCCTTAGTCCTGTTCTTTTGGCCACATTCGATCATTCATTTCGATGAACAAAAATTAATATATATGATAAATAACCCAGCTTGATAAAACAAGTGATTATCGATGCATTTACTGTTGGTAGATAAAGAAGCACACCTGAAAAAATTATTCAAAGTTCCAAAAAAATTTGTAATTGTTTCTTTCTTGCTCCTGCTCCACATGGGCAACTACAGAATTCGACCATGCTGAGATCTCTGCAGAGAGAAAACTGGAGCTGATACATAAAAAGTATGAAATGCCTGCCAGACTGAATAAACTACTAACGTTTGCCAGCACCCGACATTTTTCTGTATTCCAACATCTCGCTTCGGTATCTCACCTTGTCTTTCACTGCTTTCTCCTGATAAACCTGCATAATGATTATCTATAATGAGAACAAACTAACAGGAAAACTTAGCAAAAGAGCCATGTTTGGCTGCAATACGAGTAGCAGTGGTTGGGAATCTTCGGCTAGGGAAGCAGGTCTTTCGATCAGACTTCAGGGTGTGAACAAACTGGTTCTAATCTTGCCTGAACTGCGTAATAACCACACATGTGCAAGCATGCACTCATTTCAGGTTCTAAAAAGTGTAAAAATAAGAAAGCTCTTAAATTGGCCATGAACCATATGCAGCCAGCCATTCTACAATTTTCATTGGCCCACAGAATTAGCCTATTGCAATATATGACTCAAGATCTTCAACCCAATAGGCATTATCTCACCAGTCACCACCATGGAGACACTGGCTTCTTACTTTAGAGCCCATGTCTTAACATTTTCAGATTTTCAGCTCCCTTCAGTGAGTAGATGATTCTATATTTTCTCCGGAAATCCACAACCTTTGCAAGAGCACAGATTTGAATTCAATCGAATTGATGGTATAAATATAAACGTCGTCGTTTGTTCAGATTCACACAATTTAAAAAAAAAAAAAAAAATCCTGTGAGGCAACTCCTTTTTGTTTAGGCAATATAGCTTTTTCTCATAAAAAATAAGTGGACCACGGAAGTGGAAACATATCTTCCTAGTAAACAAATTTGATCATTCTTGCACATCATATTAAGTTGCTGATTAATCATCAAGGTCTATAATTGAAATGAAATGTTTAGGGGTTACTTGGGTAAGCAGAAAGGGTGCAGAGGTCAAGGTCCATCCATGCTTCAGAAAGAGAATGAAGAGAGAACAATGCAATCCCATTCTGGGCAATGTTTTCAAGGCTCTGCTGGATGAAACAAACTGGTTCAGCCTCCCCAAAATGCAGATGGTTGTATGCTCTCTCTTCCACCTGCATTTCTGGCTTCTTCAAATGGTACCTAGATTAGATACAAAATCTTTGATCTCACAAAATCCAGGAAGTGTACATGGCTATGAATGTTTCATGTTTATTACCCATGTAATCATCCACGCCAAAGTTTTGTGCGTGGGAAACATGGATTTCAAATGGAAAATGTCATAATGTAGTTCTCAGAGGCAGGCTCATCAAGATAACGTCGTTCATAAAAATAGGGAAAATAGCCTTTAGGTTTTTATATAGATCAAATAAATGGTTCTCTATGACAGTTCCAATGGAAGTAGAAATTATTATGATATCTAACAAGAACAAACCAGGAAAAACAAATCACATAGAAGAGTGTTATCACATCTTACCTCTCTCTCAGCCTCAGTGAGGTTGCTCCATAGGTGCCCAATCTTCTTGCTGATAACTTTCTCCTCCCCATAGTGCAAAGGCTTAAGTCTAGCATAATGCTCAGCAAAGAAGAAGTTGTAACCGCTTCTATTTGATTTGGGACGGAAGGGATCTTTCAATGACCGTCGAGATCTTTTCCGCCTACGGCGACTAGGTATGGCAGATATCGAATTCTGGGTTGTTGGTAATTCAGAAGGGACATGATAAATGACACCTTTCAACTGATCCGTACCCAAATTTATGGTGACTAAATATCCATTATCAAACTTTCCATCAATGGTTCCAACAAGTGAGCAGCCTGCCACTATTGGAGTACTTTCTGTACATTCAGAGAGAGAGAGAGAGAGGCAAAAAATCAGAAATACCCAAAATTTTATATGAATAAAAAATAAGAAATACCCAAAATTTTATATGAATAAATGCACCCGTTTGCATGGAAATTGACAGAATGAAAATATGAATACACAATGCTAAACTGATAGATAGTAAGGGCCACTAAGGGGCAGAGTATAAAGATTGGTGTGCATGAGTATGTGCGCGCCTGCATGATGCAGGGAGCAACAGAACAGAATTATTAATAGGGGAGCGTTCATGCAACAATTTCCTGTTCCTATGTGAGACTCTCTCTCTCTCTCTCTCTCTCTCAACGCACCCTAGATGTTCAGACAAATTATCTGATGGCAAGGATCATCCTGAGAGTAAAGAAAGATGACACGATCCTTAAAAGACGGATACAAATGGGTATAGTATTTGACAGTGAGAATCCTCCAACATGGGTTACTTAAAGTGCATATTATGTGTCTACAATCAGTGAGGAGTTTCAATGCACGTCCACCTGTACATCCGAACATAGCTTAAGAAGAGTCATAACCTGTTGCTTGGTTTTCAGCAGAAGCTTTCTCCTGTGTTGTTGCTGCTGCTTGAATTTCTAGTTTTGCTGATGCACTCACAGTATTGCCTACAAAAGACATAGGATTAACAATTTAACATTCCCTCATCCAGACCTACCAGGAGTGTAAAACAAGTGTTTGAGCTGCAGATATAAAAGTACTATAAATTTAAAATCAAGCTCACCACTCATAGAGATTGGACAGCCTTCTTTCCGAAAGAAATATACTCGCTCATAATGATGGATCAAGGACATATAGTACTTCCGCAGGACAAAGGACGCATTGGTAACTGAAGAAGAGAAATTGAAAACAGAAATTACTTCCTTCCATCTCCGGTCCCTTATAACCTGTGATAAATGCAAGAAAATGTAGAACACAAGCTAATTTACATTAGACGTGATAAGAACATTGAGATTCTGAAGCAAAAGCAATACCAATGTGAAGACAATGAGCTATTTTGCAACCACAAGCATCTGAGCCAGATTCAAAAAAAAAACATTGTCCTATGACTGTGAAATTGATGTAAACATGATTCAAAATATAGAAAATGTATCATCTAAGAAAATATTGTAATATCTCTGATACCATACAAACAGTTCTAAAAAGCTTGGTAACCCTCACCCTGCCAACCAAAGAAATTGCCCTAGAGTGGTACGCACTGATGAAAAGTTTTAGTGGGAAACCTTTCCACAATCATCCTATGATTCAAGGGCTAACAGATGCCTCTAACAGAACTTTTTGGCTAACATGAGAAAGCAATTTGGATTTCCAACCCTTGTTTTTGTTGAGAACATTATCCATGAGGGGCTCATAATCATCATTAGGCCTCCTCAACTCATTCAATAAACATATAAAATGTTATCTTTCTTCAACTACTTCA
This sequence comes from Cinnamomum chago, assembly GCA_038049695.1. Classification (NCBI taxonomy): domain Eukaryota; kingdom Viridiplantae; phylum Streptophyta; class Magnoliopsida; order Laurales; family Lauraceae; genus Cinnamomum; species Cinnamomum chago. Next base: position 35,390,037 of record CP142461.1, read on the forward strand.
TGGCACAACCAAACAACATTAGCTGACACATATTGAATATCTCAAGTATACATCTCTTATACCAGTTTTCTTGTTCTTCTAATGTATGTCCATATATTTTCTCAACAAAGCTCTGCTGTTGTGTATCAAAAAATACCAAAACAAAAAACACAAGAGAGCAGTAAATATCTCCTACCACACTGACTTGTCCCAATATCAAAAACTAAAAGAACAAAAAGAGCTACGTCATCATTCCCAATTATTGCAATTATATCAAACAGCTTTACAAGCAAAAACTTTACAAATCATTTAAGAGGGAAGATGTTCGCCTGCAGGATGCAGGATAACAGGAAAATGGATCAGTGGCTTTCGTCATGGACCCATCCGAGTAATTCAATGGGGGTCCCGCCTTATGGACTGTCAGGATAGGAGCTCCTGCATCCTTCTGCTCATTGGAGAATATTTTCCCATTTATGAGTAGTTGACACTAATAAATTAGGCTTTTGGTGAAAAGAAGTATGATCCCTCAAAGGCGTCTGCCATTGTCAATTTTATGCAACTCTAAAGATTTCCACTAACCATAAACACTTTCATAAACTTCAAAATAATTAATAAATGTGCCAAAATAACAGTTCTACAATTTTATGTCAGAAGGACAGTGGAGTCTGGAGATTCACTATCAGCACTAAAATGAAATCTTCCCTACCACAAGTACAAGAGAACAATCAGTTCTACCTTTTCAATGCCACCACAAGAAGTGACCTCCACAAAAAGGCGATGCAGATCCAGTGCCTTCCCCCCTATGGTGGGTACCCTAGAAAAGAAAAAAAAGAAAAGGAAATAGAATTAAAATGAATGCATTAAGGATGTGTTTGGCTCCTTTCCTTTGAGGGAGCTGAGAACATTTTTCAAATTATCTCATTGGATTTTCCAAAAGTCTCAAAGAATTGAACATAATTATCATTTCTCCCATGGGGAAAGCATCAAATCATCATCATCATACAGGTCTCATACATCTATTTGTGGTAGTTTACACGCAATCTGAATCATCATCATAGTGGCTAGAGAGAGAGAGAGAGAGAGAGTTTAAATCTGAGGATCTGATCAGACTGAAATATTTGGACTCATGAAATGATCATAATTTTTAATCCAAATTCTCCTGACTCTAAGGTCATGCTAAGAAATATTATGTTCACCTCACAGATCGGAAATTCTTATATTCATGAGCTAAGCGTTATATTCTTATATTCCTGAACTAAGAAATATTATGTTTGTCTCACAGATCAAACTTCTGGAAGTTCGAGTTTCATGCATGCGTGTGTGCGTGAAAGAGAGGCAATGGAGGTTACGTCCATCATTTTTTGGATTCCCTTTTGATACTACCTTTACGATGTCCAAAGGGAAGTATCTCATGTTGATCCAAGGGACGAACACATGTTGGATTTCGAAAGAACAACCTAATAATTCTGCTGGTAAATATTAGAACCAAAATAGGCTTTCAAAATATGATTCACAAAATATGGATCCTGTGAAGCATATGAGCAAACACTATAGTATTGTCCCTAAATGCATGACGCCACCCTCAACAGAGATTGCCTGGAAAAATATAAAATATGAAGTCCAATATTATGGATGGGAAAGTTGTATCCTCCGTGTTCAGGATTTCCAAATGTGCATAGTCATACCCCTGATCCCCATATATGTGCCTGTACCATATCATTCTAGGCATCACAGGTTAGAACTCTGTTATTTTAATGGTCATGTGAAACTTGCAACCTTGTAATTAGGACTTTCTGCCCATAATCATTCAGTTAAAGGTAGCTAATTACATACACATATATCCATTGAGCATGACCCCTTAGTTCCAATACATGGTAAGCCAAATGGATAAAGAAAAGCCCCAAGATTTTGTGAGATTCTGAATAGGAAGTACTACTTTAAGGCTTAAGCAGCTACATGGAAATGAAGGCCGACTCCAATGTGCATTTCCAAAAGGCAAAACTTTGTAGCACCAATTTACACATGGCAAACATTCATGAATATTCAAGACCTGAACAATCTAAGAAGAAGCTAGAAATTCCAAAGCAACTGTGGCAATCTTAAAACAAGATCCATGCACATAAAACTGAACATCCATCCGTACAAATACTATATAGAAGATTCATGTAACTAAAACACGGATAAATGCACAAAACCCATGCACATGCAAGGGTAGAGAAATAACTACCATCATTTGGGAAGATAAGGTTCCAAACCAGATAAGCTCAATCTACAGCTACTTCTTTTTTTCTTTTTCTTTTTTGCTTACTTGGCTCAGTGGCCAAGTTGTTGAGTAAAGCCACCAATGGGAGTGGGAGCCTTTACCACTAGGTCACCCCTTCCCAATCCACAACTAGTTTGGTCTGCTAGATAAACCAATAGAAACAACTGGTCAAAATTCTCATAACAGCCTGAGTCATGGATGTTCAGAGCATTCAACTGAACATCAGAAGAGATTAATAAAAAGGAGGCAGGGACGAATAGTATTAAACAGTAATCCAATCTAAAAGCATGCTGAAAAAAAGGGGGAAAACTCCTAGCACCTAATTAATTAGGAAATAAACTGATTTAAAACCTCGCTCCAAAACATAGGAGTTCCCGCACTCATATGTAAAAATTGAAATCAGATGAAACTAAGCAGAAACATAGTTTTAAAAGAACCATTTATGGGACACAAGAGTTCCCATACTAAGATGTAAAAACTGAAATCAGATGAAACTAGAAAGCTACATGGTTCAAAATAGCGGTCACTACGTAGCATAGCGCCCGCATTATCGGCCGTAGCGGTCGAGGTCGCTACGCGATTTTGAAAATAGCGGCGCTATGGTCTAAAACCTAATAGAGCCAAGTAATTTTAATTTTAAACACTGTTTTTCCTATTTCTTCTCCTCAGTAGTCTTTCCTAAAGTTATATCTACCCTTATATGGTTTTAAATCACTAAAGAATTACAATATTGTTTGCTATACAAGATTCAAAAAAATTTGACCATTTAAAAAATTCACACCGCTACACCGCTACATATCACCGTAACTGCTACGTATCACCCGCTACGTAGCGTTTTGGCCACTTACTACTACGCCTTCCGCAACCGCTATTTTGACCCTTGGGCAGCAATGCAGCTCTAAAAGAGCCATTTCCAAAACAAAGAGATAGAACTACATGAATAAAAACGATGAGTATTTCTAGTATTAAGAAAGGCAATCGGAATCAACACGGGAAATAAGGAAACAACATCCAAAAACAACCTTGGACAACCAAAAATTCTCGAAATAAACCACCAACAAGAGAAAAAAAAAAAAAAAAAAACAAGGACCTACATCCTAAGACTACCTTTTACAAGTAAAAAAGCTCTATGCAGATCATACCTCAAGAAAAGACATTAAACCAGATGAACTAAACTAGAAAAACCAGTAACCCACATCCAAAAATCAATTTTTAGGATATATACATATACACACATCCAAAAGGTGCCTTTTACAAGAAAAATGTCCAACACAGATCCCATGTCAAGAAAAGACATTAAACCACATCCAAAATCAATTTTCTAGTTCTGTTCATCTGGTTTAATGTCTTTTCTTGACAATCTATGTAGAGCTTTTTGCTTGTAAAAGATAGTTTTTGATATAGGTTCCTTACTTCCCTGGGTGACAGTTTTAAGCAGAGCTTTTTGCCTGCTCACTGGATTTTCCCATGGTTTTTTCTCCCTCTCTTGTACCATCGTGATGGTTTAGGGAAAATGGCCCTAAAAAGTAGTAAAAGAACCCCTTTTTATTGAACAGAAAGATAAGCATGCAACGCAAAAGAACAGAAATCTAAGATGAAGATAAAATAGGAGCCAAGGGAAACCAGGAAACCACATCCGGTGCACCCTTTAAACAAACAAAACTACAAAACAAAACTATTGTTAATTTGTACCAAAAAGAGATACCATAAACAAGAAAAGACATTAAACCAGATAAATGTAAATCGAAAAGCATAAAAACCCCACACCAAAAACCCACTTTTGAGGAAGAAAAAACAGAGAGAAAAGCGAAATCGACAAAGTAGCAAGAAAGAACTAATTTTTCCAACAAAGGAATAGTATTATGAAAGAACCCAACACCACCCAATAAGAGAAATACACTGAAACTTCAAGGAAAACAAACTCAAAGACAGTATTTGAAGTAATACCTTAACTTCATTGGGTTCCAATCAATTCAAGAGCAAATCCTAGAAAGACCCATCATTGAACTAAAGCTTTTTGGAACATATTCAAAAGAAAAGAGAAAGGAAAACACTTACATGAACTTAGTCCCAATAGATTTATGCAGTTTCTCAAGGGTTTCCATGAAAATCTCTGGATTGGCAGCAACTTCCTCATATGTAGCAAGAGCAGAAGGATTGATGTTGGTGTCAGCTTCCTTCTCTGCTGGGGCAGGTGGTGGTGCTGGTGGTGTTGTGGAAATAACTGTTGCAGATGCTGTTGTGTCTTTGGGAAGATGGTTAGACATTTTAATCCAATGAGAAATGTTTCAAGATTTTAAGACAGAGATGTAGGAAAGGTCAAAATACAGTACAAAAATACTTTTTTAAGATAAGAAGAAGAGGAAAGAGATCAGATTTTGTGTGAGATAAAGAATCAGTGTTTAGTAACAAGGGTACAGGATGGTGGAAAAATCTAGAAAGGGTGGACCCTATCCCACCAACCTTTCTCATGGTGTATTGATTTTCTCTATGGTAGTATGACTTCAACAACCCACTCAAGGTTGTAGAAAATTACAGACTGGGCTTGCTCATGGTGTATTGCTTTTCTCTATGGTACTATGACTTCAACCACACACTCAAGGTTGTAGAAAATTACAGACTGGGTCTTGCTGAATTCTTGTGTGTGTGGTTTTTTTTTTTTTTCATTGATAATGGGCCATTATAATATATTAAAACTAAGGATTTTGGCTTTCATTTTGACCGATTGTTATGATTTTGAAAATAAATTTATTTTTCAAATATTTTCAATTTTGCCTGCATTTATTTAATACAAACTACTTACTTTCTCGCTATCGAAACCATTCACATTTGTTCCTCACTTTTTAAAGTTCCACACTTTCTTCTCTATAATAACTCTCTTTCTACCCAAACTCATCATTCACTTTCTACTTTAATTCTCTTCTGTTTTTTCTATTCCATTTTCTCATAGATTGCATAAACATGTACTATGTTAATTTTTTTTTCTAATGTTGTTTTCTTTACAAAATTTATGAATATTTTTTTAATGCATGAATATTTAAATTGCAATGTTGGTCATAATATGTATTGAGCATAGGTTGTTATTCTAGTAGCTAATTATAAAGTACAATTAAGATAATTTGATTTCTTTAGAACTTAAATTTACTCAATTCTTTAAAATATTATCTATTATCCCATCATAATCATATGATGCTTCCAATAAAGGAATGTGTGATTAGTTTAAAAACATTATATGAGCTATTGATCTCAGTTAATGTCTTGCCAAAACACTATTGTGTTCTAGTAGTGATCACAGAATGGTTGTGGGGTTGATCGCTTTTAACATTTTGCTCTTTCTGAATTTGTCAAAGCCAGTTGCCCACTATATGATGGGATTGTTTGATGAGTTTACATGTATAGTAAGAAAAATAAAAAAAGTCACACCATTGAAAATTAATGGCAACAATAAAGTAGAGACTTTTTATTAAAATAAAAGGATGTTTGGATGGTTGGGGTAAAAAATTAAATTTTATACTTTCTTTAGGTAATTAAGTAATAGTAAAGTAAATAGTTTTCGATTTTTTACTTATCAAAATTAATATTTTTTTTCTGAAGGAATAATATGTCTAGGCAAGTGCCTCTCCCACTCCTGATATTAATCCATGTGAGCATGTACATAAATATGAGAATCCACTAATATCATATCTTTTCACATGTGAGGCCCACCTGGAACCCCACCTCGGGGGAAGAAAATCTCCCCATTACTTACCTATAAATAGGGTTGTAAACGGGTCGGTTCCGGTCTGGGTCCAGGGTGGAACCGAAACCGAAACCGTTTTCTAAAAGGGGGAACCGGAACCGGAACTGGGCCCGGTTCGGAACCAGAAAACTGGTTCCGGAACCGGAACCGATAATATTAATGGGAACCAGAACCGGAACCATTTGTGAGGCGGGTCTGATTCCGGTTCCGGGTATGGTTCCGAGTCTGAACTAATACATGTGTTTTTCTTTTTTTTTTAATTATGCTTTTTCCATATTTCAATTGGATCACCTGCAACTAATGTGACTTTTGTCTATCAATAACATGCATTTTTAACAAAAAAAACTCAGAAAGTAGAAAAGTAAAAAGGGTTCTGTTTTCATATACGAAAGTTACCTTATATTTGTGTATATTGGGTCGGGTCTCGGGTCCACAGGTCTAAGCCACTGTGGATCCGGAACCGGACCCGTTTAGGTATCGGTTCCAAAAAAAGGATCCGGAATCGGAACCATTTGCTTATCGGGACCAAAATAAGGACCCAGACCCGGAACCTAACGGGTCGGAACCTTCGGGTAATCGGAGAATTAGTGACCCATTTACAACCCTACCTATAAATAGTTATGGAGGCTTAGATGGTCATTCTAACTCCTTAACCAACGGCCAACAAATTTTCAATGTGCCAAATGAGTATACAATTGATCAAATGGTCCAATCTATTTGAATGGATTCCAAACCCAGGATCATTAACTAGAAGGGGAGGTCCCTATTTGTGGTTCACTCGGATCAAACATTAAGTGGGCTCCACTAGCCCATCCGCGAGTTGAGCAGATGAGTGCCTGAGCTAAGGAAACAAGATTCACTAAAACCACAATCTATCCTTTCAATCAACCTACCAAACAAACCACCAATTGTTACTTTAAACTTTCATTGATTATCAAAAGATCTCCTCCTTTCAATGATTTCATTCTCTATGTGCTCATTTATGTCGATGATATCATTATCACTGGGTCATCTGGTACTACTGTTCTTCAACTCCTCAAGATTTTACAATCTGAGTTTGCCATCAAAGACCTTGGGCCTCTTCACTACTTTTCTAGGCATGGAAGCCACAGGAGATCTTGCTGGCTTATTCTTAAATCAATCCAAGTATGTCCATGATCTACTTCGGAAATATAATATGGAAAATGCAAACCCATATCACACTCCCATGGCATTCGGGTTGCTACTTTCTCATCATCAAGGAGAACCACTTGCCGATCCTACATCCTACCGCAGCCTTGTTGGGGCTCTTCAATACCTAACAATCACACGACCTAACATCTCATTCCCAGTTAATCGTGTTGTCAATTTATGCATTCACCAACTAATCAACATCTCACAGCTACAAAAAGAATCTTGTGATATCTAAAACACACTGCAAATTTTGCGATCATGCTTCAGCCAGGTACTTCTCCTCGTCTCAATAATTTTACCGATGCTGATTAGGCTGGTAGCCCTGATGATCATCGAAGCACAAGTGGGTATCTCATCTATCTAAGCCCAAATCTAATCTCATGGAGTTCTCGTAAGAAAACTACAGTCTCAAACGATAGTACTTAGTCAGAATATCGAGGCATTGCTCTTGCTACCACTAAATTATGTTGGTTGCAATCTCTTCTTTGGGAATCAGGAGTCAGCCTTCCACCACCAACATTATGGTGTGATAACATTGGAGCTACATATCTCTCGGCCAATCCTGTATTCCATGCCAGGACTAAGCACATAGAGATCTATTTCCACTTTGTTCGTGAAAAGGTGGCTAACAAACAACTGGATGTGCAGTTTATTTCCTCTAAGGACCAGCTTGCTAACATCCTTACAAAAAGTCCTGGCACACAACGTTTTCAAATGCTTCGGGACAAACTCACCGTTTGTGACAAACAGCTTTGTTTGAGGGGGCGTATAAAAGGATAGAAAATAAAATCAGCTACAATCTCCCCATCTGTCAAAGATATTCATCTGTCACTGAGGATATCATTGAGGATATCCACATTCTCAATAGCTGTAATCTTTCCATGAACACAACAACAATTTCTCCAAAAGATATGCATCATTAATTTAATTTTTAGAATCTCTCTTTTAATGCAAATATTCTTGTAATTTATCTGATGTCATTTTAAATAGATAATGAAAATACACTGATTGTAGCCCCAAGTGCAAGGCTGCAATTGTAGTTATAACTCGGTGAAGTCCGAGGTCGATCCACAGGGAGTAAGTAATCACGCAAAATCTATCATATTGAAAAACTAGCTCTAGCCTAAAAAAGATCTATAAAAATCACAAATCCTACTTTAATAAAAAAAGTTAATTACAATTCTAAAAAATTAATTATAATCAAAGAAAAAGAAAAATCTTAATCTAGAAACCTAATCTAACTACTGCATTCACTATAAGATTTATCAGTCCAACCAATTGCAAAAATTATGAAGATGCATAAAAATAAAAATAAAATAAAATAAAATCAGAGAATAAAAAAATAGATTTTAATTCTAAATCTTTGCAATGGGTACTTTGCTAAATGCCATCGAGAAAAATCAAGAACACCGCACCAAGTGCACACTGTCACTACGCACAAAAATTCGATGTTGACCCATTGGTGAAGACCAAGACCCCATAAACTTGATTTATTAATGAAAGGCCCATTACAAGCAAATAACCATTACAAAAAATTTTGAATCAAAATAAAGTGCATCCAACCTTACCCTAGACACATGAAACACTAAACGGAGGAGAGGGACTTGCGGTCTTGAACGGCCATCCAACCAGCTCCCGTTTTGCGATCTGAAATCCAAGCAAGGGAAGATGATGAATGGCTGGTCCAATGGTGGAGCGACGGTAGAAACGGTGGTGTAAAAATCCAAGTGGTGGTGTGCCTTAGGGAAGGCCTTGGATGAAATTGTGATGGAAGAAGATGAGATGGAGAAAAATTAATGGAAAATGGGGAGGTTTAATGTTGCTAGTCGTCCAATGAAGTGGGGAGATATTGCACGTGCAACCCCTTTTTGGCTCCTTTTATCTTTTTTTTTTTAGAGATAATTAGCCCAAGGTCCCTCAAAACGGTCTTGTAAAGCCTCCTGTCCACCAACTTTTTCATTAACGTTTGCAATCCATACAGCTAGACATAGTTTGGCAAGAGGTCCCTATCAAAATTTTTCATAACTTATTTTCTCTTTTCAACTGATTAGGCATCAAATTTTAAATTTTCAAATCTTCTGTTCCCCTCTTACAAAGATCGTCCACTTTGGCTGGACTACGTTGCAGAAGTTTCGGATTATGGGGTGATCGTCGATTAGAGACAGAGATACAGAAGATCCAGACTTCGATGGTTCTGATCGGAGAAGACGAGGAGCAATTGGCAATGAGGCTGCCGTTCTGGTCTTGGTTGCAGAACAAAATCTAGAAACAAAGAATGTTCTCTGCCAATCGCCTGATAACCCATCGCAGCGATCGGAGGATCCAAAATCGCAATGATTCATCTCCGGAGCTCTCACCCGTCGCTTGAGAAACGAATCGGAGGACCTCTCGTACCAGGGTTGCCAATTGCCAAAGGGAGCAGGGCGAGAAAGAAGAACCCAAGCCTGTCTCGGAACAGAGGTGAGGAAGAAGAAGAAACGCTTGGATTGAAGCCAGGCCAGTTTTGGAACCCATCGCAGAGATCGGAGGATCCAAAATCGCAGTGATTCATCTCTAGAGCTCTCACCCATCGCCTGAGAAGCGAATTAGAGGACCTCTCGTACCGGGGCTGCCCATCGCTAGAGAAAGCAGAGCGAGAAGGAAGAGCCCAGGCCTGTCTTGGAACAGAGGCGAGGAAGAAGAAGAAAGAGAACGATGGATTAAGACCAGGCCAGTTTTGGGTTCGATTAGGTTCCAAGTCAGGTCTGACCCGCTCAGCCAAGAAGCCCAGTCGCATTCAACTAGCATGACGACCGAAATCCACCATCGTCGTAGACCTTACCGGAGAAGAAAGGCAGCGGGGCCCGAGGATTTATCTGAGTTTTAATAAAATTTATCTGAGTTTCTATGAAATTTATCTGAGTTTTCATGACATTTATCTGAGTTTTTGTCAGATTTATCTATGTTTTGGTCAAAGTTATATGTGTTTTTGCCAAATTTATATGGGTTTTCTTAAAAATTTATCTGCGCTTTTGAAAAATATATCCGAGTTTTTTGGCAAATCTATTTGCGTTTTTTGAAATCTATTTGTGTTTTTTAATTTTGTTTGTGTCTTTTGAAATTTGTTTGCATTTTTTTAAATTTATTTTCATTTTTTAATTTCATTTACGTATTTTGAAACTTATTTGTGTCTTTTGAAATTTATTTACATGTTTTGAAATTTATTTGGATCTTTTGAAATTTATTTATCTGAGTTTTGGAAAAAATTTATCTGAGTTCTGAACAAATCTAACTGAGTTTTTGTTCAAATTTATTTGAATTTTTGAAAAATATAGCTGATTTTTTGACAAATTTATCTCTATTTTGAAATTTTTAATTGAGTTTTAGAAGGAATCTTTTTGTGTTTTTGGCAAATTTATTTGTATTTTTTTAGATCTATTTTTGTTTTTGAATTTTATTTGTGTCTTTTGAAATTTATTTTGTATCTTATTAAATAAATTTAACTGAGTTCTGACAAAAATACTTGAGTTTTTTACAAATTTTTCTGAAATTTGGAAAATTGGTTTATCATAGGTTTGGCAAATGTACTTGTGATTTTTTAAATTTATTTTTATTTTTTAATTTTATTTACATCTTTTGAAATTTCTTTGCGTCTTTTGGAATTTATTTGGATCTTTTGAAATTTATTTGGACATTCTGAAATTGATTTTCATCTTTTGAAATTATATAGATTTTTTGAAATTTATTTGGATCTTTTAAAATGTATTTGCGTCAATATCTCTGTGTTTTTTTGGAATTTATTTATTTTTTTTAAATTATTGCTTTTTTTGAAATTTATTTGCATTCTTTCTAATTTATTTATATTGTTTGAAATTTATTTGCGTCTTTTGAAATTTATTTACATTTTTTTAAGTTAATTTGGATATTTTGAAATTTATTTGCGTCAATTTCTCTATGTTCTTTGAAATTTATTGCATTTTTTGAAATTATTGCTCTTTTAAAATTTATTTGCATTCTTTTGAATTTATTTGTATTTTTGGAAATTTGTTTGTGTTTTTTAGAATTTATAAGAAAATCTAATTAATGGGATTTCATTAATCATGGCCAATTAAATGGTAGTTACCATTATTAATGGCATATCCCACTAATCGTGGGATATGATTATGAATAAAGGGTAAATTAGACATTTTAGCTCTTCAAATTTGAAAAAATGACCTATCACACTATGAAAAAATATTGTGGATGTAAGGCAATAAAGTGAAATGTTCAGGAACCCGTCGCCGAATGCCCTTTTTTTATTACTTGGTTTGCAAGATTTTGGTTTGGGTAAAGATTAGTAGTGTTGGTCCAATTTGGATTGGGATTAGGAGGGTTTTGAGAGAGTTTCTAGGGGTTTTCCATCTAAACTTATTGGAAGAATCTTGGGATTCAAACTTTAAAAATTTGAGGCCTATTCATTTGGAGTTTAAGTGCTAAAATATTGGATTCTTTGAATTTGTTTCCAACTTGAATTGCTAATCAAGATCTTCCAAGTTTTTTTGAACTCTTCATGGTTGGAAAAATATCCTTAGATGGGCCCACTTTCTCTCTTGAAAAGATCCCCTCAAATCTGAAATTAATTTCAAACATGGAATAGAAGTAGGCCCCACTTGAAAATATGCAACCTTTGAACTCCACACCATGCATGGACGTCCTCTCCTTGGCTTGATTTTCTTTTGCAAATTTTTTTTCTTCTTTGTTTAGTTTAAGTTTCCTGCAAAAATAAAAACAAATATCAAAGAATAATCTATTCATATAGGAAAAGAATTATGCAAGACGCGGGCCCAATTCACACTAAATAAATACATAAAATGTCACCATTTTATCAATTTTTTCCTTAATTAAATCAATGGCACAAAGACAATTCATTATTTCATGTGTGAATAAAAAGTAATGAGAAATTTGTGACTTTCAATACCAAGAAATAGAGAAATTCATGATTTTATGTGGAAATGCGATTTTTCAATGAATTTTGACTCGAATTCAAACTTTGATGCCCATAAACATAAATCATGATTTTTTTTTACTGAAATGGTGCATGATTTGAAGATTCAGTCCTTAATTACTCTAAAATGATGATGAAATTATGCATTTTTAAGGACTTATCATGCACCAGAAATGAAGTATTGGAAGAAAAAGACTTTCGTGTCATTTTAAGCGAGAGGTCCCTAGATATGTCACATCATACATTTTCATGACTGATTTACCCTTTCAACTGTATAGGCATAAAATTTTGAACTTTAAAATTTCAAATCTTCCATTCTCCCTCATTCCTAAGGCTTGGTTCTATCTTTTGTAGAGAAGATGACAGCAGAGGATCCCGGATTCTGATTTTGGATTGCATAAATCGCAAAAAAGATTGGAAGGGTTCGGTCTCATTACCTTCGTCTACGTCGGAGAAGGAGCTTTCTCTTGCTGTTGTCTCGCCATTGCCGGAAGCAGGAAAAAACAAGAGGAAATGCCTAAGAGAGAAAAACTTTCATTTTTTCTTTATCTCATCTTGCTTCAAGATTTGTGCGAAAAGAAATAGATCAGAGTAGATATTCTGGTGGCCACACGTAACAAGAGAACAAAAGGAGTTAATCTCTGGTGATCACGTGGTGGTGACTAACATTGTTTCTGTACAGGTTTTTAATTTGTTTTCTTGGAAGGAGTCAAAGAACAAAAGGAGTTTGTCTTGTTTTGACAAGTGGAGAACTTGAGATTAATATATATATATATTTGTGTGGGTTCGCCGACAGAGAAGGAGAGGTTTGGATTTGTAAGGCAATCATCACTGTACCAGAAAGCCGAAGTCCACGCCACTGTTGCCGCAGTCATCGTCGCGGGTGTCCACGGAGGATCACCGAAGAAAAGGAGAAAGCAGTAGGGTCGTTTCAGGTTCCATCACAGAACATAATCGAGTTTTTGAAGTTTATTTGAGTTTTGGTCAAATTTATCTGAGTTTTTGGTAAATTTATCCAAGTTTTTGGTAAATATATTTTGGTTTCTAACAAATTTATCTCTATTTTGGAAATTTTAATTGGATTTTTGAAATTTATTTGCGTTCTTTGAAATTCATTTGTGCTTTTTTAAATTTTATTTGAAAATCTCATTAATGGAATTTTCATTAATCGTGGCCAATTAAATGGTAGTTGACCATTATTAATGGCATATCCCACTAATCATGGGATATGATTTATCTTTAAATAAATAAGAACTTTTAAAGAAAGGGTAACTTGGACATTTTAGGTCCTCAAATTTGAAAAAATGACCTACCACACTATGAAAAAATACTATGGATCTAAGGCCAGAAAGTGAAATGTTGAGGGACTTGTCGCCGAATGCCCTTATAAAGAAAAGGCGATAGAAATGAAAAGATTTGAAGCAAAGATTTAATAAGAGGCCATGTTTGGATAAGTGCATAATATAATATCAACAAGTTTAAATAGTGTCATATTATTATATTGTGTCACTTATAGTGTTTGGCAGTCTTCACAGATTTTAATATACCATTGAAGTGTTTGACAATTAATTATAAAAAAAACTCACAATATGATATACCAAATAAGAAACGGAGATAATATAATCAATTAACCTAACACATGACCCACTAATTAGTAATCACAGTTGTTAATAATTATGGTTGGACTCATCTATTGTAAAAAACAATGTAAGATTAAATTTAAATCATGAGATCCAAGCAATGTTGTTTAATTAAGGTGGATCCACCAAACGTTGGTAACTATACTATAATACATCAAAGGGTTATTATCACAAATGACCCTATCTAGCTTTTTTATGAGAAACTATTGTGGGACCCATCTGATGTGAGTAGTCATATTAACACTGGAAGAGCTCTCAAATAGTGGGACCCATTTGATGTTGGTAGTCATATTAACACTACGAGTGCTATCAAATAGTGGGACCCATTTAATGATGGCAAACTAATAATTACAATCACACAATTCATTATTGATAATCATGAGACCCAACTAATTTTGGTAGTATGGAACCCACCTAATATTGGTAATCACAATAAAAGCCCTTAGCGTGACATTTGTAGGACCCACTTAATATTGATAATTAGCAAAGGCTATCTAGTCGTGATATAGCTATAGGACCCCACATTAAATTTGTAGCCACTGTGGGGCCTTTCTAATAGTGGGACTCGTAAATGTTAAAACTTATAGTGGCACATTATAATTAATAGTTGCTCATGAACTCTCCAATGGTTTTTACTCAAACTCTCCATTCGTATTTAGAAAAGATTTTTTAAAGATTATTTTATACAACACATCCTTGAATAATGTCATGTGAAGGTTTTTGGAAGAACATGAGATACTGTAAGATGCTTTCTAAGTTATCCAAACACCTCATTTTTAGGTGAATAGATTACATTCTAAAGTAACAGATAATATAGAAAAATATCTTAAAATATCTTGTTTCCAAACACCCCTAAACGTTCAATTTATATATGATTTTTGGGCGATTTGATTTGGAAATCAATGGTCAATTTGAAGCAATTACACTCTCAATTTCAATTTTGAAATTCGATTTTCACTTATCTTTTAAAATGAGAATAGTCTCTTCCAAACAAGAAGATTAGTCTCGGTCTCAATGTAGCTAGAAATCAGTGCTCATTGCTCACATCTTCTAGAATCTATTATGGCCCCGACATAATGATAATCCGAACCGTTCAAAATAAATGTCAGCCCATTCAATAATATATAATAAAACTTCATTTCAATAGACGTAGATCCCATCGCTTGATTGATTTCTTTTTCGATGATGACCGACCGCAAGTATTCAATTTAACATCCGGTTCAAGAAAAGAAGTAGATGAAGAACTCCTCAATTCTCTAAGTTTTTTCAATATTTGTATCTTACCCCTTTGATCACTACTCCAAAATTTCTTAGCAATCAACTCGAACTCGGAAGTTGTGGTCAACTCAGGGGCTTCGTTCACCGTAGTGGCCTCTAAATTGAGCTTTCGCCAATAGTGTGGTGTACACAGTTCAGTGGTATATGAGAGCCTTCCCTTATGTGCTCGGCAATTTCGTGTGCACATGGTAAACTATGGGTCCGTCGAATTACGAACCCACATGCCGCCGAATCTGGATCAATATCACCAGCTCTTATCGACTCATTTAACACTATATCTAAACCATTCCTTGATAGAAATTTTCTCAACTCACGAAACAGTGCCTATTTGAACTTATGTTGCATGGTGTTCAAGCTCTTTCAAAAGAAACATTTATCTCCGTAAAAAGCAACTCAAGCAAGGCATAGATAACCTGCCAAGACGAATCAAAGCTACAGCTCGATGAGTCTATGTGTCTCTTTAGTTTTGCATGTGCACTCTCAACCCTGTTAGTAGTGACGTTCTCAAAGTGCATATGTCGATCCGTTCAAGCAGCCACAAATTGCTCCTTATGCTTATTCAACCACGAGTTCTTCACTTAATCAACAGCATGTGGATACCCGCAATAATTCCATTCCAAAGCACTTAGCAGTTGCATGTAGTCATTTTCAATTGAAGAGACTCCCAACATGTTCCAACAAGAGATAAATGATTCCCATTTGTTGTTGGTCTAAAAAAACTTCTTACAATTTACCAAGATGTTCCTAGAAATATGCCACCTGCATAATAAGTTTGCTGCATTTGAAAAAACAATATTTACTTCATTCATCAGCGCTAACTCTCTGTCTATGACAATCACATGGGGCAAAATGCATCCATCCATTAATTCATTAAGCCTCTCCAAACCCCATCTATAATTGGCCTCCCTCTTTGATTCGAGGTACACAAAAGTAATGGAGAACGTCAGTTGAGTAGATGTGACGCCAACAATCTCAAGTAAGGGAAGTCAATATCTATTAGTCTTGTACGTGGAATTCATTATCAAAACTTCTGGAAATGCACGTAATAACTGAATAGATAATGGATGTACCCAGAATAAGTCCATGATAAAATCTGTTGTTAGTGTGATACTCAATGTAGTTGTTATCCTTCAAATGCATCATGAGTTGCTGCATCTATGATCGATCGGCCATTTTTGTCACCCTAAACTTCTGGCGAGCATTGTAGATACTCTTCATGGCAGTGGAGTTGTGCACATCCCTTTCCTGCAATGTTCGAGGATGTTCCTCGGCTTCACCAAACTCTTAGACATATCAATCAAAACGTTGATTCCTTTCCCAGAAAGCCTCCCAGCAAACGAGTGCCCCTCGAGATGTTGTGCATTTGGATGATTGTGTACCCCACAAACCACTGTTAACATCCAATCATCGTCAGTTGCCACTTTTGGCCATTCAAAACAAAAGGGCAACTACACTTCTCCATTCCCGTTGCCTTATTAGGATTTTTCTTTTCAAAAACCTTCAATGGACCCCTGTAACTACCACTTCTCTCACAAGAAAAAACGATTCTCGGCTTTCCTACCATCTCCACCAACATCTAAAGTCTTGATTACAATTATCAAACCATGTTTCTTTCCAACATCCCTTGTCCATTGGATTAGGCCCTCTCGACTTCTGAATATTGTGTTAGTGGTGAAGACATTTGTAGAATCCAAAAGGCACTCACTAGCACCTGTTAATTCAATCTCCTGTAAATATATCACAAATTCTTAGTTTATCAATGCACGCTCCTTTATAACCGTGCAATATAATATTGCACGGTATATATAGGCCGTTCTTAATGTCTATGCTCGATTTAAGTTGACCAATCAATAGTACCTTGTGCGGTTTAATAGTGTCGTGCAATATAATTACGCACGTCTTATGACAACAGAGCATATATTAAATGCACGGTTCTAGAATTCCGAGCAGAAAGAAGAAGAAGAAGAGAAGAGAAATGAGACCACTGTTGATGCTGAACCAAATGAGGAAGACGGATGTTGATGGTGAAGGGCGATTTCATACTTTCACATGAGGCTATTTTAGTCATTAAGAAAAAATTTAATTGTGTGTGTTCAGGAATACCCATGGTGTGTTCAGAATCACCCGAAGCCTTATCCCACCTATGTTTGGATCGTGACCTATATGTAGGGTTGCAAAGGGGACGGTTCCACGTCGGAACTATATTGAACCCAGACTTCGATCCATTTCTAAATAATGGTTTCGAGGTTTGGTCCTGACTCAAAACCTGTTTTGTTGGTTTTAGACTCTATTATAATAGAAAAATTCGGATCTCATTCCGAAACCAAGTCCGCTAAACCTAGCAGACTGGAATCTAATTCCAAAACAAGTTCTTGTTTTTTTTTTCTCATTTTCTTATTTTTTTTTTCTTAAAATAAACATATGATTCAACTTATAACAGCGTAACAAATCTATTACCTCTAGAATTATAATAAGAATGTCAAAAAAAAAAGTTGATTTTGAAGTACAATTTGCAATATCAAAAGCTCATATGCTACAAAGGTTGAGAACTTATAACTCGGGCTTAGACTCGTTCAAAACAAAAAAAATTGACTCGGATAAAGTCAATGCAGGGACTTTGGGAGAGTCTTGTTTTTTAAAAAAGTAATTTAAAAAATATTTAAAATGAAAATTCATTACTTATAAAATATAAAAATACATTTATTTATATGAATTCATGATAATCAATTCAAATTAATAAATTTTTATATGCATGAAAATTAATACAATAAAAAATAAAAAATATTACATATTATATAATTAGTTAGTTCAAATATCAAAGGTAAAAGATCAAATATAAATCTCAAATTACATTTTGGTCGTCATTTTTAAATTAACTACTCCAAACCTCATTAATAATTTCCTTACAAATAAATTTTAATTACTTAAAGTTAAATATGCCTATTAAATGGGTCGGAACACAAACAACTTATTAAAATGAGATGACTTGGCCAAGTCTCTCCCTATTTTTTACTCGGACCTTGGTAAAAAAGAAATGACTCGAGAGAGTCAAGAGTCAACTCGGAGAGTTTTCCAGCCACGATATGCCAGGTTCCGAGTCCACAAGTCGGAACCCATATGGACCCAGAACAGTACTCGTTTATCAATCAAAACCTAAATTAGGTTCCAGACCCGGACCCGTTTATGAATCAGAATCTAAACTAGGCTCCGGATCTGGGTTTTTGCAGATTGAAATTTTCAACTAATCGGATACCTGTTTGCAACCCTAGCTATATGAATTCTAACAGTTGTTCCTTTATTCTGAATTGTAACAGCCGTACTCGGCTTTTTCTTCTTCTCATTCTTATACACTCCTGATCTAGCACCATGTCTGATTTTAGCTCACACGGTCTTTACTGATCATTAAACTGAATCCAAAACAAATTATAGTGAAAAGACTTTTCATTAAACTTTAATTAAGTTTAATCATAGGCAAAGATGATTGATAGAACTGATTTTTTTGCGCCACTCTTATCCATAAACACATCTATCCATCCCATTCTTATCCATAAACACATCTATCCATCCCATCCAAGGTCCAAGTAAGTGAGCCCAACTATATTGTTCATCTGTAGCACGGACTCTACTGGCATCTTGCTCTAATACTCTCACCAAACCCTTTTTACAAGTTTTTTTTATAAACTGTGTACAGTTTTTATATAGGGAGTTGCTATTGCCACAGCTCCACTTGCTCATTTCATATCCCTTTTTTTCAAAAGCTCGGCACTCTTGTAGGAATCCCACAAACTACCCCTCTCTCTCCCTTTCCCTACTCGTCGTCTCTCTCCCTGTCGTTCGACCACTGGGGTCCGAACAAATTAATATTGTTCGCCCCTGAGTGGGTGAACAAGTATTGCGCGGCCACTTAGGGGCGAGTATTGCTCAGCCACTCAGGGGCAAACAATATTAATTTGTTCGGCAAAGAGTGGTCGAGCGGTTAGGAGGGGGAGGGAGAGAGACAGGGAGAAGGAGGGAGAGGGAAAGGTTCGGCCTCGAGTGATCAAACGGCAGGGAGAGGGAGAGAGACAGAGAGAAGGAGAGGGGTCGGGCCACCTGCAGAGTTGGGCGGGGTAAGGAGGCTGGCGGAGGTGGGCGACGAGCTGAGAGAGATGGAAGGAGAGGGAGAGGGGTGGTCTCGAAATTTACTATGGGTATGTTTGTGTAACCCATTTTCGCAGAAAAAACCCTGATTTTCTACGGAAATGGGGTTTGTTGTGCGTTTGGGGCGAATAAATCCGAGAAAATGGGTTTTATGCCACGTCAAATTTTTCTGCGCCAGGATCAGAAATGAGATTCTTATTGGGGGGTATGGGAAATTCATTTCTGTTAGAAAAGTTACCCCCCCCCTTTATAAGCATCATTTCTGAACCTTTTCACCAAGCAACTCCATCTTCTGGTGAAAACCATAGCAGCCTGGATTGGGCGATCGTCTTCTCCTTCCTCCCCTTCGAGCTGAAAGGGCTGCCTCCATCTGGGTAACCACTCTCTCATCGTTTCCATCTTTGTCTCTATCTCATCTCACTTCCCATTCTCTCTCTCTCTCTCTTGATTTCTCTTTTTTGTCTGACCCCCTATTTCAATTTCATCCATCCCTTCTCTATTTCGTTGTAGGTCTGTCTCTCATTTGGGTTTGGGGTGAGATTCAACCCGCAATATGTCTGATAAATGAATAGAGAAAAATATGTTTGCTGTGTTTAGTAAATATACTGTGGATTTGCAATGTTTATTAGACAAATTTTTCTTTGTCTCATTTGGGTTTGGTGTGGGATTTGGCCCACAGAAGGTCTCTCTTCATTTGAGTTTGGGTTGTGATTTTTCTCTTTCCATTGATGGGCTGTAACATTGATGGGTTGTAACATGATGGAAGGAGTGGGTGTGGTTATGCATTTAGTGGATGGGATTGGGAGGGTTTATCTGCTGCACACTGTCACAATTTTTATGATTGGTTTGATCAAAAGTAATTAATGAGATTTTCTACCAAAGGAAGAAGTGTGATGATGCCGCGATTACTAATCAGTTCAATTTGGGGCTATTTGAAAGCAAATCTAGATTATAGTATTATGATCATAAGTAATTCAAAGCTGGGGTTAACATCACAATAAATATGGAAGAGGAAATTTATATATAGATCCAATAGAAAAGAAACCAAAGAATGTTGGTCACTAACTTGCCTATGACGAAAGGAATAAAGTCATAGGGAATAGGAAAATGGTGAAGAATAATGAAGTTTTGTATGGAATGGTTCAAAGTGAAAAGAGGCCTATTAGCCGACTCACGAAATGTTACGGTTGAGGAGCAGCTTGCTATTTTTTTATTCACGATAGCTCAATGAGCGTAAACGAGTTATGCAGAATCGATTCCAACACTCTGGCGAGACTATTAGTAGTTAGGTACTTCAACAAGGTGTTAAGTGCGATTTTGAGGCTTTGTCCTCATTATATTAGGCATATAGGAAGTAAGACTCCTCCTAAAATTGCTACGAACTCAATCGTCAACCACTACTTCAAGGTAATTTAAATGTGACTTAAATTTGCTTGATTTCTTACATTGGGTTTAACATAACTATGTTTATTGTTAGGATTGTGTTGGAGCAATTGATGGCACACACATACCTGCATGGGTTCGTTCGGATGATCAGGTGCAATACCGAAACAGAAAAGGGGTTCCTTTCATAAAATGTCATGGTTGTTATATCATTTGATATAAGATTTCAATACGTATTTGCTGGGTGGGAAAGGTCAGTGTCTGACTCTAAAATACTGCAAGATGCATTGTGGAGACGACCATATAATAGGCTTCAAGTCCCAACAAGCAAATTCCAATTCACTTCTTCTTGAAATAAGGAATATTTTATTTTTCTAGGGTAAATTTATTTCTATGATAGACTTTAGAATTTTCATTCTCATAGAGTAAATTTCTTTGTAGGAAAATATTATTTGGTTGATGTGAGTTATGCAAACACCCGCGGGTTAATTGCACCATATCGGGGAGTGCATTATCGTCTCAAAGAGTGGTCAACCACACAAGCACCACAAACACCCAAGGAACTCTATAATTTACGACATTCTAATAAATTACAAAATGTAGTGGAGCGTACTTTTGCAGTATTGAAGAAATGCTTTCCCATCCTACAGATAGCACCGCGATATCCTCTCAAGACACAAACGAAGAGAGTTGTTGCTTGTTGCTTTATGCACAACTACATCAAACCATGGAACTATAATGATGAGATGGAGAAAAAGCATGCATAAGAGATGGATGTTGATGAAGACATGAACGTTGAGGAGGGAACGGAAGTTGGATCCGTTTCGAGTGATGCGGACACTCGATTTGCATGTGAGCTACGAAACACAATTGCTCATCAGATGTGGGATGGACATTAATTTATTAGATGTTTAATGTTTAGTGTTAAGACCTTGAAGTAACTCTATCTTAAGTATTTTCCTTCCTTTTAAGTAATGTAATTTGTCCATGATTCTAGACTCATGACATTTGACTGAGTTGCCTTAATATGTTGTGGTGAGCCTTTTCAACTGTGGATGACATTTTATTTCTAACATAGTCTATATTTGGATGGATATGGATGTATTCATAGTTTGAATGGATATGTGTGTGTATGGATATTGATATGATTGTGGTTGAAGTGGGAGTGTTACCTATTGTTGTAGCCATTTATGGTTATTATTCACGTTCAAAGGGAATAAATAGGTGTTCTTACAAGCTACGGTTGTAATTTGATGCTATGTTAAATTATGTGCATAGTGCAGTGAAGCATTTTAGTTCTGGTTCCTTACTTCTTTTGTCACATCCTGGCCCCGAATCACCATGGCCTAGGGTAATCCCTGAGGTGTGACACACGTACTCCTGTGATATAATACCTGTCTCGAGTCAAGTACGACATCACGAAGGAGGAAAATCAACCTTCCATGTGTGAATCTGGCTCACTAACACCTGTCAACAACATTTAGTAGCAGAAGCATTCTAGAACAAAACACCAATAGGTATCATTCCATTAACAGTCCTAACATAAGTTTCAAGTTTATACAAAAGTCATACAAAGTTATTTACATATTGGAACCAAAGTGGAGATTAAAAAAATCACTCCACCAATCTATACAGAACATAAGTCAAAAGTATATCCAATTGTATCTACTAGTGTGAACCACACAAAAGAAGTCAGTCACACTTTCATCTAACTTTCCCAAAAGTTCCTTTGATGCGCTCCGGAGGTCCAGGTTACATAGACCCATTCCAAGGCATTCCAAGGCCACTCTTCTAATCCTGGAGGAATCCCTTCGGTCTCCTCCTCTCCCTTTTGGGCCTCTTCAGGCTCAGGAGTTGCATCTGCGTTTGTGACACCAAAGATAGTATCTTAAATACAACTATTCAGCAAATATAAGCATTAACATTGTAACACATGTTATATCAATTTGAATTTAAAGACAATTGATCAAAGATGCCAAGGTTAAGTAAAACTAGGCAATTGTGCAAATCAAATCTTTTATGCTTTACTAATCAAATGGGGAATCAACAAACAAAACCAGCTACTACATTGAGCTCATCCTCTCAATACAGAGCAAATCTAGTTGGGATGTCACCAACGTCCCGACCAAAGGCTGATTGGCTATCCGGATTTGGAGTTCCGGTACTCCATAATGACTTACTGCAGTAGTCTCAATTTAGTAAACCAAGTATAACCCCGTTGGGTATCACAGGATTAAAGTTAAGTAGTGCCGACTCAATCGAATCAATTAATAATAGAATGTGAATAAATTTCCAATATATAAATTCTCATAATTTCAAATCGAATCAAATCAAATCAAATAACAAATGTTCACATTCATATTATTCCCAAGGGATCAACTTCGAATATAGTAATCAAATTATAAGTAACCAATATATAATCCATTGATACACCACTTGAAGTCAATGGTAATGTTCCACTCAATATGAAATGCAAGGGAGTTCGAGGAATCAAGGTAATTACTAACCGACTCTAATCTATTAATTCATAGTCTCTCACCGTCCATTTCAATGTACTTTTAGGAGGTCAATCTATTACTATCATGTATTTGGTGCCACGAATTAAAAGACAATACATTGAATTCCTAAAACAACCTCCATGGCATAGTTTAAGATCAATGAGTGAAATCTGTCATGCCCCCAAAAGTGAAACCGGGGTTATACGTGAGATTAGGGTCAATTAAAACTTTTTCCAACATTAATCAAATGCAACTTTCCCTAATCATGTCGTCCCATCTAGATCGAAGACCGCTGTGAAGTATAAACACTTCCTCAAATATATATAACAATTAGCGGAAGCTTCATAATGCAAGTGGTATCTTGAAAGATGCATAGTTTAAGAGCAAATACTGAATATCATCACTAGAGTTCAAGTTTGATACTGTTAACAAAATATTAATTACAAAGAAGAAGGTCATACTAAAACTAGGCCTAAACAAAAGTATAATAAAACCAAAAGATGGAACTAATCAGATAAATCGTGAAGGCTCTCATGTACGGGGTCGTTACGGCTATACAATGTCGTCCGTACTGTACTCTAGGAAGTCATCAGACTGATCTGCCTGAACTTCTTCCGTCGCCTCCTCCTCCTCGGAGTAGAAAGGCTCGGTACCTATGCACCAAGAGTAGCATCATCAACACAACAGTTGGCAAGCAAATAGATATATAAATCACCAAAGATATGCAGTACTAAAGAAAGTAAACGATAAACAAGATGATGTGAAATGCATTGCATTCTGATCGTAAGAAATGCATAACATTCGAATCATAAATAGACTATCAAAATAGGCGGTCCACATATGCTAATTATCACGGGATAGTGTCATTGCCCTCCCTTACTCACATTGAGTTGTGGTAGAGATATAAATAGTTTGGGATCATAACCCTTCAATCAAAGTGTTTAAAGTGGTGTCCATTACACCAAATCCGAACTGCAAATGGTCTTCTTGGGCTCATGCGGCTCGGGCCCCTTGGGCTCTGGCCCAGTCTTACCTTAAGGTTCTAAATACAAGTCCTTTCACAGGTGGTGCCCCAGCTGTGTTGAACATTAATAGCTGAGTGGTGCCTGACACAAGGAATCCTAAATGAACATCGGTGAGGGGCTTGGTTTTCTTGCGTGAACAAGATTTAACAATATTAGATAAACTACTTTATTCCAAATCAAATCAAACTTCAAACAAACTTCAATAGTAGTTCTCTTCAAGCCTTACAATCAAAGCCCCATAGCCTCAACACTTCAAACAAACCTCAAAACAAACGGAACAACAAAAGGGATTCTAAGTCCATCATCTAAGTTCTCAATGTGATCCCTAAACAAAGTAAAGCAAACAGAACTAAAGAACATGTTCGTTACATGTAGATAGTACCAGACGATACAATTTAGAATCGAAAACGATAAACAATCCAATCCTAAGTACAATGTTTATCTTGAAGCATTGTACAACCTAATCAGTCAACGAAGGGGTTAGGGTTCACGATACCCGGACGACCAATCTTCGTGCATAGATTTAAAAAAGGGTATCTTGTTGTCCCGTACCGTTCAAGATTGAACTAGGTTGGATCCCGATACAACCGGAATAATAGTGAAGAATGTCTGCTCGAACATCCTCACAATAAGTCAAATGAGTCCACAAAAGGGTAACCAAGTTCCACCTAAGTCCATCCAAGAATAAAGTGAAATCCCTTCCAAGAAGAAATCTCAGTTGTCCCGGTCGACCTGGTCATTGGCCGGTCGCTGCGTACATAGTGAGCTCGGTTGACCTGAGAAGGCCAGGTCGACCTCTCCCATGTATGCCTGGTCGACCGAGACCTTAGCCGGTCGACCGGCAATTGTAAATGAAAAAGGGGTAACAGAGAATTGGTCAGGTTCCAAAGAACCAGACCATGTGTGGCCGGTCGACCGAGGTCCCTGGCCGGTCGACCGCGTACACTGTGGAAACAGAGCCCGGGTTCTGTTTCTGCAGTGAAATGGGTCGTTCCCTTTTCCTCCTTCCTGAACCTGATTAGCAGTCCAATCAAGAGTAAAAGCAACCTAACTACAATCCACAAATCTAGCTAATCAAGTCATGCATGTCCAAATCCATTCCATTAGGCTGATAAACTAAATTATCATGTTTTCAAACCTCTAAAGCATCAAATGAGAAAAGAACATCTAAAGCATGATTTTTCCATACAAATCAAGGAAGACAAACATATCAAGCATAAATATAACTATTTGCTTACCTTAGATGAAGAGCTACACCAAAACCAAGAAGAAATTTGGAAAGAAAACCTCTTTGGAGCTCAAAGCAGAGAAAGCAACTCTCAAAACCCAAATCACTCATACAGATGCATGCCAAGGGTTGAGGTGAGTCTCCTTAATCCATTTCTAACTAAAAGGAAGAAGTAGAGATGGTTTACAAGCTTTAGGAGCTTACCTTTGAATGGGTTATGGATGAAAAGCTTAGAAAAGTGGATGGTTTGGATCTTGGAAGCTTGAGGAAGAAGATGGGAGGGTTGGTTGTCGACGCCGGAGCTCCGGTGGCCGTCTGCAGTGAGGAGACAGTGAGAGGAAGATGAGAGAAAGGAGGTTGTTGTTGTTGTTATTGTGTTATGTGAATGAGAAGAGATGGGTTTTAACCTAATAAAGGGGATGGGCTTTGCTAAACAAGCCATGGGCCTTGGGTTGGGTCAAGTTCTGGGTCGGGTCCAAGGTTCACGATTGATGATTTTCGGGCCTCTTCGACGCATTAAATCGAAACGCGACTGAAGACTAATGTTCATGAAATATCAAGACCTACCCAATGCACCTAAACTCACAAAACTCATAATCTCATAAGAATCCTTTAAAACTTCCCAAATAGCAAATCAACCCTCTATTATACCCAAGCGCACTCCGAATCATGCGAGACTTCGCACACGAGATTCAACGTTAAACCCGACTTGCTAAGACTCTAAACGCACTTACTAACTAATCACACAATTAATTATAATTAAAGGAAGATTAAGGGACAGGATGTTACAAAATCTATGAGTGTTCTCAGCCTCAATGAACATTCATAGAGTCATAATTCCCATTAGACAATTGAAGGGGTTAAGGGTTCCACTCTAAAGCCATAAGGTCTAATTTGAATATCAATCACCTATTAGTTTAAAGTGTACACCATAATTCTCTTTAGGGAGGATTATGGAGGGTTATTATAGGTTAGGGACGGTAATACACCCCTTTACCGGGTTGAAAAAAGACCCTAAGCATCTGCTTCAGGTTTGCTAGAGTGGACATCTTCCAGAAAGGTAGTCGCTCAAGTAGTTGCTTCCAGAGAGGTGGTCGTTCGAGCAGACCCATTGGTCGCTCGAGCGGTGCCATCCAGAGAGGGTTTCGCTCGAGCGGACCCTAGTTCGCTCGAGCGCCCACTCTAGGGTTTTAGAATTCTGGATTCTCATGTTTTCTTCTTCCCATCCCAACTTTTAGTACAAAACCTGTACAAAAGAGGAAACCTACAGTGTTTCTACAATCTATTAGCAATTCCCTTTCAACTCGTTTCCCACATTCCCACACCCCTTGCCATCAATTTGATTAATACCCATTCAAATACATCAAAACTACAAGACTAGGCTGAAGTCCACAAAAAATAGAATTGGAACAATGGAATCAATCTCAAGAAAACATCATGCAACATCTATTAAAGCCTATACTTGCCTTGAAACCAAGCTTCCCACACCAAATCTTCTTCTTGAGTCAAATAAGTAAAAACTCCCAAATTTCCCAAATCCTATTAAGAAGATAGTACCAAAAGAACTATTAAAATGCATGCATGTGATATAGAAGGATTCTTTGACTCAAGCCATATCCAATTTCAGAATTCAGTCCTTGAGATCCTACCTTTGAGAGTAAAGGAAAATGATGTAGGAAGAAGCTCTTGTCAAGAAAGCAAGTTTGGTGAGTAGAGAGGATGGAGGGAAAGCTTTATTTAGTGTCTACATCCACATGCAAGGCTGCAGCTCCAGAAATTGAGAAGAATGGAAGAACTGAGAATAGTTGCAGATGGGTTTTTCCTTTGGTACAGCCGAACATTCGAATGGAATAGGGTTTGGTTTGTGGGAAATTCTATATGCACCTACCTATTCTCCTGAAGACACCCACTTGCTGACCTCACCACACCCATTCTAATTTTGGCTTGATTTTGCTGAGCTCACCCACCATAATCCCCAAACTGCCCATCCAAGCTCACCATTCGTTCCATTTCCTGAACATATTCCCTCGTTGAGATTTTTCAAATTTCTGGCCATTTCGGAGTCGTCGACCTTCTCCACTTCAGAGCTCTCACACCCTCGTGGACAATTGGTGAGTTGCGCTCCTTCTTCTTCGTCTTCTTCATCAGGGACACTCAAACAGGTGAGAGCCCTTCTTCTTCTTCTTCATAGGTTTATCATTTTCACAAATTTGTTTAGGTTGTAATTTATGCATTAGAGAGTATAGTTGTGAGACCTTTGCAACAAATAGTGAAGTCCGTAATGAAAACATGAATAGTTTCGAACTCCAATGTTTTCCATTTTTGAAAACATGAATAGTTGTTTGCGATCTGCTCGGCAGTCCAGAGAGGTGCAGGGATTTGCTGCATGGCAAGTGTAAACCGTGCAGAATATATATGCACGGCCTATATAAGTCGTGCACATATAATTTGCACGGCATGTAATGGCCGAACAAATATAGTTTGCACGGTTTCATATTACCGTGCAAACAGAGGTTGCACGGTTACATTGAGCCGTGCAAACAGAACTTGCAGGGTTCCATTTCGCCGTGCAGAATAATGTTGCACTGTCTATTTAAACCGAACAGTACAAAAAAATATGATATCCTCTTATTGGTTTTCATTTTTAACAGATTGGAAGAAATGCCGAGAAGACCAGCTCGCCGTATTGGTGCCAGCTCACAGATGACAGGGGGACGGGCCAGTTCTTCTAGCGAGCCATCGAGAGTTCGGACGAAGATCGGTGTCTCAAGATCGCGTTACTGAGGTGTGCATGTGAGTTCTTCGACCGCCGGCTGTCAACGGCCAACGGCGTCTGAACGAAGACGAAAACTGCAACAGGATCCACTCCCGGAGTAGGTTGAGGAGCATGTTGACAGTTCTTCAGAGGATGATTCCTCAGAGGAGGAGGCACAGCCGTCCAGTCCCCATGCATCGGCACCAGGAGAAGAGCATGGCGACAGTTCTTCAGAGGATGATTCCTCTGAGGAGGAGACACAGCCATCCAGTCTCCCTGCAGCGGCACCATGGGAGGATGATTCCCATTTCGAGGAGGGACAGCCATCCAGTCCTCCTGCTGCGGCGGCAAGGGAGGGTCCTATCCCCGGCAGTCCAGCCGACCTATCTGTCCTTATGAGTTTTAGGACACACGTAGCCTTGTCCATATGGGACGGGGAGGTACAATTGCCTTTTTTAATGTTTTAATTAATCATTTTTCAAATAAGATGTGTTGAAGTCTATAATAACAGATATTAATGAAGATTTATACTTGTAATGTGCAGGAACGTGAGGCACTCAAATGTATCAATCATTGGCGAGGGCTGAAGGATTGGTACATACCTTTGCCCGGGGATGGGGCCGATATCCATGTTCCTCGGTTTCATGCTATTATAGAAGAGTCTGGATTGGCAGATTTGAAGCATTTTTGTTACCGATATATCTCCAGCCCTCTGGTATCCAGCTTTGTAGAGAGGTGGCAGCCCGAGACAAATACCTTCCACATGTCATTTGGTGAGATGACGATCACCTTAGATGATGTGGGTACTCTCCTCGGCATCCCGGTAACGGGACTACCTGTCCACGCATCGACTAGTATGGGATTTACTGATCAAGTAGATTTACTTGAGCGTGGACTGGGCGTGGATAGGGCATCTGCGTCAGCTGAGTTGAGAGTAGCGCGTGGTGGGGTAGTGAGGATGGCCTGGATCAAACGGGTGTGCGGCGAGGTGAGTCCTGCGTCGTCTGTTGAGCAGGTAGAGTGTGCAGCTAGAGGTTATCTTCTGTATTTGTTAGGCTGGACACTCTTCGCCGATAAGTCAGCCACTCGAGTCCCCATTGCCTACCTACATTTACTGATGGACTTGCCACGGGTCCGTCGTTATGCATGGGGGGCTGCCGCACTTGCATATCTTTATCGCCAATTGGGGACCGCCACGAGGGCATACGTGCGACAGATTGCTGGATATCTGACACTGCTCACGGTAATACATATACATATACATGTTCCATCGTAATTGATCCTTTAAATTGTATAATTAATAATTGATATCTTTTGCAGTCTTGGGTGTACGAGCACTTCCCATTTACCTGTCCTCCTGCGCAGTGGGGATATACCGCTAGTATGCCTCAAGCGAGCCGCTGGAATGCTGGACAAGATTCTGGGATTGCGAGGGAGAACATAAAACTGTTGCGTGAGAGGCTGGATGACCTACATCCGAGTGAGGTGAGCACCCATATGGGGTCCTTGGTATCTATTTTATGTTTTTTCAATGGACAAATTTTTATTATAATAATGAGTTCTTTCATTTACTTGCCACAGGTCTAGTTGGATCCGTATACTGGTGTCAGGGCTCATCATCCATTCCATCAGATATCTTTTTTCTGTGGTTGCTTGAGAGCACTAGATGTCATTGAACCCTACCATCCACATAGGGTTCTCCGACAGTTTGGATATGTACAGACCATCCCCCCCCGCACCGCTCGCCCCCATTCGTGCGTCTCGGGGATCTACTGCTGGACAATACAGGGTCTCTTACAGATTTCTAGACCAGTACTGGGTTACTTGGGAGGATCATGTATTGTCCTTAGCGCACCGCGGCCATCGAGCGCAACATGCATGGGAGTGCTCACCCGACTACCTCGAGTGGTTTTTTAGGATTTCACACCCTCGAGTACAGAACCCCGAACGTCATTCCCACTATCACCCTAATGAGGGTATAGCTGACCCGACTCCAAGAGTGGTGAGTGTTTGTACTTTATCGAAACATTATGCATCCATTTGTTATACTTATCTTAGGTATTGACACAGTTAATTGTTTCTTACAGATCACTCGGGCGAGGGACCATCTCCGCGCTACGATTGCACGAACGGAACAGCCTACAGATTTCTATTACCGGGCACTCCAAACCACCCTCAAGATCCTGGAGGGCTTGCCGGTGACGTACCGACGACGTACAGATCCATGATGGCATGAGGTTTTTTTTTTGTCTTATTCTTTTGTTAAGTCTGTATGGATGGGAAATTAAAGCATACACTTTAGAGGATGTATGGATGGGTTTATCCATTTTTGCGATGTAAGGAATTTTTTGGATATGTATGGATGGATCACCTGATTTTTTGATGTATCCATTTTTTTTAATGGATGTTTTGAGGATATACTTTTTTATGTTTGAACTTGTATGTTTTATATGGATATGTATGTTATGTGTTTCTGTCCGAATAATTGGTAAAATACATTGCACGCCACCATGTTCCGAGCAAATAGCTGTGTGCACGGCACTTTATTAATGTGCAGATAGTTTATGCACGACAACTTTCTGCCGTGCATTATCCATTTGCATGGAACATATTTGCCGTGCAGAACACATTTGCCCAGCCATGTTTAACCGAGCAGTTGTTAATGAAGTAATACCTTCTTTGGAATATTATTAATGAATTAATACACAACATAAACACATAAAGACCTCATCGAATTCATTGGCCATCCAATACAAAATAGGTAATATGTTTGTTTACGTCAAATTGAGAGTACACATAATCAATCGCTGTCAAGATTGACCGACTCCTGCGTTGCGACACTATTTCCAATCAATTCTCTGAATTGCTCGATGCTCTTTGCATATGGGAGCTGCCATCCGTCTGCTTCAGGATAGTGGTGTCTATGCCAATTTGTAGCAATGGGAGGCATGGTGATTCGGGTTTCATGAAGACCTGAACAAAATGGTTTCCATTGACGAAACCAACCGCGAGCACTTTGTGAGAACTTGATGGAATCGGGGATGATCTCAAAGGCAGGAAAGTAAGGCACTGCTGCAATGAAAGAAGGACCAATACAACGTTATAATATGAAGATATTAAGTGACCCTTGTCCGACATTGTCATCCATCGATCAAATGAAGGATTGCTTTCAAAGTAACACAATGCGTAATACAGCTCCCCAACCCTGTCCTCTCCTCCATAGACCAGTGCATAATAATTTTGATACATCTGCAATTCATTGCTCAAATCCATTCTAACCTGCATCCATTTATCCTCGCCCAGGCCTAAGAGACCAGCTATCGCTCTGAATCCACAGTTACCATCAGCTGCAACATCCTTAATAGTGTGGATATAGGGGCCCACAAATTGCTCATTATGCTTATTCAACCATGAGGTCTTCACATAATCAACAGCATGTGGATACCCGCAGTAATTCCGTTCCAAAGCACTTAGCATTTGCGTGTAGTCGCTTTCAGTTGGAGAGACTACCAACGTGTTCCAACAAGAGATAAATGCAACCCATCTGTCGTTGGTCTCAAAACACTTCTTACAATTTGCCAAGATGTTCCTAGAAATATGCCACCTGCATAATAAGTTTGCTGCATTCGGAAAAATAACATTTATTGCATTCATCAGCGCTAACTCTTTGTCTGTGACAATCACACGGGTCGTGATGCATCCATCCATTAATTCCTTAAGCCTCTCCAAAGCTCATCTATAATTGGCCTCCTCTCTGATTCAAGGTACACAAAAGCAACGGAGAACGTCAATTGAGTAGATGTGACACCAACAATCTCAAGCAAGGGAAGTCTATATCTATTAGTCTTGTATGTGGAATCCATTATCAAAACTTCTGGAAATGCACGTAATAACTGAATAGATGATGGATGTGCCCAGAATAGGTTCATGATAACATCTGTAGCATCGTTGCTAGTGTGATACTCAATGTAGTTGTTCTCTTCCAAATGCCTCATGAGTTGCTGTATTTGTGATCGACCGGCCATCTCTGTCACCCTAAACTTCTGGCGAGCATTGTAGATACCCTTAATTGTAGTGGTGTTGTGCACATCCCTTTCCTGCAATGTTCGAAGGATGTTCCTCGGTTTCACCAAACTCTTAGACATATCAATCAAAACGTTGATTTCTTCCACAGAAAGCCTCCCAGCAAACGAGTGCCCCTCTAGATGTTGTCGTTTGGATGATTGTGCACCCCACAAACCACTGTTAACATCCAATCGTCGTCAGTTGCCAACTTTCGACCCTTCAAAGCAAAAGGGCAACTACACTTCTTCGTTCTCGTTGCCTTGTTAGGATTTCTCTTCTCGAATACCTTCGATGGACTCCTGTAACTACCACTTCTCTCACAAGAAAAAACGATTCTCGGCTTCCGTCCATCTCCACCAGCATCCGAAGTCTTGATTACAATTACCAAGCCATGTTTCTTTCCAACATCCCTTGTCCATTGGATTAGGCCCTCTCGACTTCTGAATATCATGTCAGTGGTGAAGACATTTGTAAAATCCAAAAGGCACTCACTGGCACCGGTTGATTCAACCTCCTGCAAATATATCACAAATTTTTAGATTAGCACTGCACACTCATTTTTTAATTTTGCACGGTTTATATAGGCGGTGCAAAATTATTCTGCACGGTTTATATAGGCAGTGCAAAATTATATTGCACGGTATATATAGGCCGTGCAGAATAATTTTGCACGGTATATATAGGCCGTGCAATATAATTTCGCACGTCTTATAGAATGTCGTGCAGGACTCGAGAAAATAAAAAAAAAATGAACGAAATGAAGTCAAAATGTATATACCTCATTTTCGTAGATCGTCAACTGCTTGTCCATATTGCAAATGCCTACTTTAAATACACAATGTGGTGTAGGGATAATTGTACTTCCAAGTTCATTCAATAAATGGAGGAGACTTGATGATATATTAAAAAGAGTTAGAAGAAATGATGATGAAGGAGATGAAAATCAATGAGGAAGAAGGAGTGCAGAGGTGCAGTGAGAAGGGAATGGATAAAGGGATAGGAGGAGGAGAAGAAGAAGAAGAAGAGACTGGAGACCCACTGCTGCTGGTGAACCAAAATGAGGAAGACGGATGTTGATGGTAAGGGCAATTTCGTCCTTTCACCCGAGGGCATTTTAGTAATTAAAAAATATTTAAGTTGTGGGTGTATTCATCACTTCCAGTGGGTGCGAATAGAATTTCCCTTGGTTTGTTTTAATAGATAGTTTCAGATTTTTTTTATAAGAAAACCCAAGTTCTTACTCTTATTTCATTTTTGAGTCAAATACAAGCATACTTGATTAATTTGAGGTCAAATGAAGAAATGATCAATATCAAAGTTGGTAGGCTCAACGAGATACACGCGATGACGCCAAAATGATGTGCATACGGTGTAAAATGAGAAAAACTCCAATTTATGAAAAAGTCCTCGGCTTTGCCTAATGGGTTGGATCAGGTCTACACTACTTACCCAAGACTCAACGTCTAACCAAAATACTAAAACAGTACTAAATTATATTAAAATAGCTTAATTAGTACCTAAGCACGATTACTTTATATAAAACATAATTAATTAAGCATAAGCATGATAAAAATGGGTTTGGGGTGTAACATCTTTTTATTTTTTTGTTAATTTAAAGTATACCCCATCGTTTATGCAAATATTGTTAACAGTTTTTGTTTAGAAAACAGATTCTGAAAACCAAAATTGAGAAAACTAAGATGATATTTGGAGCAACATGATGGTTTATGTGGATGTGTTGGATTTATTAGAGTAGCAAGGATGGTATAGGTGATTGTGTTTGATATTTGAAGCTTCAGGGACGCAAGTTAAGTTGATGTTCGCTCGACCATTATCTTTTGTGTGGCTTGGAGGATTGTATTTGCATGGAGGAGAGACTAGTTAATGTCTAAAGATTTTTGTACGTTTTTTGTTGTTTGCTGAAGATTGGTTTGTGCAGCAAAATGTGCATCTTAACATGGCCTGCCAGTGCAACATCCCCAACATTGGCGCCAAACTGTTTATTGATTTTTTCTTTCTCTATCTTGTATGTGACACCAATCCCATGGTAACTAATGGTGGAGAGTAATAATCGATGCTCCATACTATATTGCTTTGTATTGAAAGTTATAATATATGAATAGTGAAAACTTGTTGTAAAGATCAACCAGCTGAATGACAGTTTCTTTATTGTGGAAGTTGACACTATGGATGCTCTCGTTTAAACATTGTCTCACTTTTAAATGGAAAGAAGCAAGAGTCCTGTGAAGGTGTTGCTAGCTATTATTAATGTGCATCTTCCCAAACACAATGAAAAATTCGAAACAAATGAATCAACAAAAACTGGTAAGTGCTCCGAGTGATTGCTTTGAGATTGCCCACTCAGCACTTTTGAGTTATTAGCTTGTAGTTTGTTTACCAACTAGAGAAGACTGAAAAAGCAACAAAACGGGTTTACATGCATTTTTAATGAAGATAGGTCGATCTAATCACTTTAATACTAAATTTGGTGGAAACACGAATCTATATGTATGTAATTGACAAATTGAAAGTAATTGATATGTATGTAGTTTGTTATTTTTTTGTGAAAAATTACCTCACCAAACAGTAAATACTAGTTTTCCGTAAGGAATCTGCAGCCGCACCAAACAATATTAGCACAAATTCACCAAAGAAATTTTTTTTACACCAAACATGAATTTCTGACTTCCGCAGAAAGCATTTTCCAAAGTATTTATCAAAATCATAAAATTTGCTGACGTGGCAAATTCACGGTTCCATAGAAATTAGGTGTACACATACATGCCCTGTATGCATAAAAATAGTCGTGGAATAGAAGCTCCCTTTATATATATATATGAGGAAGTTTCAAGTGCATCTATCCATCACCATAGGGTGAGGGACACTTCCCTTTTTGCACATAGGGAAGTGTCCCTCACCCTATGTACTTGAAAAGTAACTTTTGTACTTGAAAATTTCTAATTATGAAAGTTTCCCTCACCCTATGGTGAGGGATAGATGCATTTGAAACTTCTCATATATATATATAGAGAGAGAGAGAACAGATCACACACACTGCGGCTAATGTTATTTTCAGCTGGAGGAGTGCGAGTTGAATTTGAAATTTTACAATGAAATTTCATCCTGGGCCCGCTCATTCCAAATACACGAAAACTTTTCCCCCTTTCTCATTCCACAGTCCAGCCCTTCCATGGTGTCTCTTGTCTCTCTCCCTTTCTCCCTTTCTCACAGATTCGCCTGACTCAACTCAAACTCGCCTCTCCCTCCCGGACGACAACGATCGGACGACGACGACCAGCCCTCCATCTCTCTGTTAATCGCCTGCTCTCTCTCTCTCCTAGAGACGACGACGATCTCTCCTACTCCCTCGCTCTCGCCTGTTCTCCCTCTCTCACGACGACGGTCTTATGTCTCCCTTGCTGCTGTCTCTCCCCCGCTGCTGCTCATCTCTCTCTCCCTCTCTGTGACGAAGCCCTGCTGCTGCTGCGCACATCTCCCTCTCTCTCCTGACATCGCTCACGCCAAGAACTCTCCAAATTCGTCATCAGCGTCCGTCCGATTCACACGCCTGCAACTTACAATCCCAATCGAAGACGATTCCCCCAAACGGCCCTTCGTCATTGGTACTTTCCTCCTCTCCTTAAACACCAATCATGCCCCCCTTCTTTCTTTCTTTCTAATGCAATCTCTATCGCCTTGTTCCTTTTGATGCTTGATTTGAAAAGATCCCATTTTGGATATCTCACTTCGATTTCTGGGGGTTTGCTACTCTGGGGTTCTTCTGTAGAATGAATTTCGATTCTTCTGTATTTGGGTTTTTGTTATGGTGGGTGATGATGGGTTTTTTTTTTTTTTGGCATTGGAAAATGGGATAGGAGTTTCGGGGGGAACGGCATCTGGGAAGACGACGATGTGTGATATGATCATCCAACAGCTTCAAGATCATCGTGTCTGTCTCGTTAATCAGGTATTCTTTCTTTTATCTGATCTCAATCTGTTTGGAATTAGACCCAAGTCAAGAAAGGCTGATGGTGTTGCTTGTAGGCTCTTAAGGTGAGCCCACGTGGTTGAATACATTCTAATCATAGAGGTGGGAGGGATTGGAAGGTTTTGATGTGAATGAGGGTGTGGGCAAAGTCTCATTATTATTAGTTTCTCCGGAGGACCAAAAAACTTATGCACTATTGAATTGAACAGCATTATTTTTGGTCCCTGGAGAAAAAATAAAGGATTTGTTTTAAAAATATGATCCAAGTCCACTCCTTTCTTTGCTAATGCATTGGTTTGCTCATTGATCTCCTTGTAGTTTTGAGGGAAAAAACCACCTTTATTGAAGTTGGTAGCTTCCAAATTTCGCAGAATATGAAAGTGAACAACCTTGGTGACACTGCATCCTTGCTCTTTGCTAATCTGATTGCATTCTTGGAATCTCCTTCAATAATGACCATTAACAAACTGAAAACTGTCTTTGACAATGCTCAGTGCCTGAAGAATAGTTAAAGATTCTGCCTTATTTGCTTGGTGCAGACAATCTGAACCCATCCATAGATGATACAACTATTTCTCCTTTCTCATTGTGGGCTTTAAATGTAGTCTTAAATTTCACTGTCTTCAAATATAGTCATGCATAAAGGCCAAATCTGAGTACAATATGGACCCTACTCTATCCCACTCCATTTTCATCCCTACTTAAACTTAATGGAGTGTGGTTAGTGGCTTTAATGATTGTTGATGCTTTCTAGGGGGGGGGGTGTGGAAGCATGCCACTCCTGAATTTCTTTGCATCTAAACATTTAAATTTTACACTTCCATTCTATCTGAATTTTCTTTCTGCTTCTCTTTTTACATGGTGTAACTATAATTACTTTAGGAGGATATGGGAAAAGAATACATCGTTCAACTAGTAGGACGAGCAGAAGATGAGAAAGATGCTAGTGATTTTGAGCCAGGTGAAGACAATGGAGAGGATGAAGATCTTGAGCCAGATTTTGAGCCAGCTTTTTTCCATCAACATAGGTCATGATCTGTAAACCCACTATGCTCTTCTTTGCAGAAGGGAAGATGTCTATGGATTCTTTTTCCTTCTGCCAAAAACCAATCTGAGTAGCCCTGTTTAGGTCACTGTTTGACCCACTTCCGGAGGGATTTTTTTCATGAAAATTGGGGAACTCGAAGACCATATAATGAACTTAAAATCTGCAATTTTTCGTAAAAAAAAATTCGAGTTTGCCTAGCGTTCCAGTCGCGCACTTTTCCAACCAGTCAGTCAAATCTGCCAAAAACCAATCTGAGTAGCCCTGTTTAGGTCACTGTTTGACCCACTTCCGGAGGGATCTTTTTCATGAAAATTGGGGAACTCGAAGACCATATAATGAACTTAAAATCTGCAATTTTTCGTAAAAAAAAATTCGAGTTTGCCTAGCGTTCCAGTCGCGCACTTTTCCAACCCAGTCAGTCAAATCTGCCAAAAACCAATCTGAGTAGCCCTGTTTAGGTCACTGTTTGACCCACTTCTGGAGGGATTTTTTTCATGAAAATTGGGGAACTCGAAGACCATATAATGAACTTAAAATCTGCAATTTTTCGTAAAAAAAAAATCGAGTTTGCCTAGCGTTCCAGTCGCGCACTTTTCCAACCCAGTCAGTCAAATCTGCCAAAAACCAATCTGAGTAGCCCTGTTTAGGTCACTGTTTGACCCACTTCCGGAGGGATTTTTTTCATGAAAATTGGGGAACTCGAAGACCATATAATGAACTTAAAATCAGCAATTTTTCGTAAAAAAAAATTCGCGTTTGTCTAGCGTTCCAGTCGCGCACTTTTCCAACCCAGTCAGTCAAATCTGCCAAAAACCAATCTGAGTAGCCCTGTTTAGGTCACTGTTTGACCCACTTCCGGAGGGATTTTTTTCATGAAAATTGGGGAACTCGAAGACCATATAATGAACTTAAAATCTGCAATTTTTTTTTAAAAAAAATTCGCGTTTGCCTAGCTTTCCAGTCGCGCACTTTTCCAACCTAGTCAGTCAAATCTGCCAAAAACCAATCTGAGTAGCCCTATTTAGGACAGTTTTTAACCCACTTTCCGAAGTAATTTTTTTCTCAAGTTTGGGGAGTTCGAAGTACATATGATGAAATTAATTTCTGCTAATTTTCAATTAATTACAACCACGTTTGACATTTTTTCAACCGTCGCACTTTTTCAACTCGGTTTAAAAAATCTGCACTACCCTTGCTGAGTACCCCTGTTTTGGACTATTTTTAACCCACTTCCTGATGTTTTTTTTTTCTCAAATTTGGGGAGTTCGAAGTACATATGATGAACTTAAATTCTGCTAATTTTCAGTTAATTACAATAACGTTTGACATTTTTTCAACCGTCGCACTTTTTCAACTCGGTTTAGAATATTTGCTGAATTCCACGACTCATTTAGACATTCTTTTATGTTCTGTTTTCTTTGTCTGACTTCTTGTTCTAACAAGCTTCTGTATAATTTTTTCTCATCTTCTTATGTTCATCTACTGTTCTTTCTTTAGCTGATTTACAAATCAAAATGAACCAACAACCACCACAACATCACACATTTTCACTAAGTAACTCAAATGTACAATTATGAAATGGTTCAAATTTTATAAAATTGAAATTGATATACATAACTCAAATGTATAACATACAATATTTGAAAATCTATACATATTCACCTCTTACAACCTCTAATAAACAACATTCATCCATTTCATTTCTCTAAAAAAAAAAAAAAAAAGACTTTCTTTCCACCAAAGCTGCCCCTTCCTCCTGCTATTCACATTCTCTTTCATGATATGTTACTATCCGGTGTTGCAAAAGAGCATAAACAAGCACCTTGAAAATGAATGTTGCATGAGCATAAACAAGCACCTTGAAAATGGTTGTTGCATGAGCATACACAAGAACCTGTGGAGCACCTCTTTCATACACAAGAACCAGTGGAGCACCTCTTTCTTACAATACATTACAAAGCAAACATATCGATTCTTTTCCCAAAAAACTATTGTAGCACCCCCGCCAGCGCACATACAGAATTACAACAATCATGTTCATATGACTTGCCCTGATCAGAGTAGGGGTAACTGAAACAACCCCAATGAGGAACATTGCCGCAATTGACTGGAAATCATAAAGGTCACTCACTGACCTCAGTTCTCCAAGAGCTATTCCAGCCTGTGGAAAACAAAAAAAAACCATTACTCTCACATCAAAATAAAAAAAGGCTTTCACATGAAATCCAGAATGCAAATCAGATAGCATGAAGAAAGTTTTGAGGCGTATATACCCTGACAGTGACAAAAGCTGCTGGAATGAGTCCAATGAAGGTTGCTAGGAAGAAAATAGGGTAAGGCACATCTACTATTGGTGAGGCTACATTAATGAATGTGTTTGGTAAAGTAGGCGTAACTCTCAAAAAGAGCATGTAGTTCAATAGTTTCTTTCTTCTTTTAGCCACCTTCAAGGAAGAAACAGAGAATGCACAAAGAACAGTGTCAATAGCTATAAGCAACATGAATTTTGACAAATTAAGCAACAAGCTATCGTCACAATTTAATGCAATCACAACACTATCAGTATTGTTCATTACTCAATTCAATGTCAAAACTAAAAATTAGAAGCATGGCTGCACAACATGTAATATCTGCAAAAAATATATTAAACAGTAGATTGGGCGATCAAGGCGATTTTCCCTTTACTACTGTATTCGAAACAACAGTTATAGTGGTCAACTGATCATTGTTGTTGCATTGAGTGATATTCAAATATTGTTTAGTAGCAAAGGCTACTCTAAGTTCCTTTCATAGTCTCGGAAAAGGTTTTTTTAATTTTAACCTGCATGGTCTTTATCTTTTTCGTCTAGAAGGACTCTCAATTTATGAGTTTTTACAAGTACATTCCAAGTGTTTTATACTATTTACTGCCTATTGTTCTTGCAGCGGACTCATTCAAAAGGCCAATGTATCCATAATTTTCCTGAACAACTGGGCATTTCTAACAATAATTTTCCTGACATTTTCATGATACTAATGATGACAATTAACATTTCTATCTGTTAAGTTCCCCAAACATGCCCTGGCCTTGCCTAGCATCAAATGTATGGATGCAAAACAGTTCTTATCAAAATACCAAAATAGTGCACTAGAGGTGGTTGTTATTCATTCACCTGGGCTTGGAAGAAACTTAGCTTGTCCGGCCACAAGCTGAAAACAAGAGGCTTGCCTATAAATTTTGACAGGAAATAGCAGGAAGATGCGCCAGCAGTAGCAGTAAAGACCACCAAAGCCACACCTTTAAATACTCCAAAAAGGGATCCAGCTGTGGCATGAAAACAGTTCCAGGAATCATGAATGTCTGCATAAATATGTAGACTACACAATAACCAACCAGAACTTGTATGGTATAGTCACTTGTGTAGTCCTCAAGGTGCCCCCTACAAAGAGATAACTTAGATGATAAGCAAAAAAATATATCTATATATAGACCCATGAACACTCTAAGCCAAAGAAGTTCTACAATACATGCATACAAAAGGAAGTAAAAGATAAGATGATGATACTAAACAAACAATATTTACCAAGACAAGATTAAATTGCCCCCACAAAATCTACTTTCATATCAACAAAGTAAAATTTAATCCATGACTCTACTTGAACATGATTTCTAATAATTACATTTCTGTATTTACCAAAAAATTAGAGGATCAACCTTGAAAGAAGTTTTAAATAAGCAAAGAAAAGAGTTCTGTATTAATTGATGTCACATTTGGCAACCAGATCCTTGGGGAAAAGATTTCTGCTTTCCACCCGTGAAAAGGGCCGCGTTTTGCAATTGTAAATCCCTGATGATTTGGGCGCGGATAAAATTAAGCACACCCATGGCATGGAGTTCTTAATCTTCATGTTTCCATACTACTCTACAAAATCCTGCAATCCCCACAGTCCTATCTATCTATAAATGTTAGCCAATACCATCTTCAATTCATCTCAGACACTTCCATCTCAGACACTTCCAACTGAGAAGTATCTGCTTCCACAATCAGAAATTTCAATAACAATGAAAACCAAAACTCCACAATGTCATCAAAAGAACATATCAAAACCTACAAATGCACCCAGAAACAAACACAATAAATAATCAAATCGCATAACGAATTAACACACAAGAAAAAGGGCTTAATCTCAAAGAACCAAAGCCCACCAAGCCATCCTTGAATGGAATTTAAAAAAATAATGATGTTCAATTCAATAGTGCAATAAGTTTTTTGGTCCTCCGGAGAAACTAATAATAATGAGACTTTGCCCACACACTCATTCACATCAAAACCTTCCAATCCCTCCCACCTCTATGATTAGAATGTATTCAACCACGTGGGCTCACCTTAAGAGCCTACAAGCAACACCATCAGCCTTTCTTGACTTGGGTCTAATTCCAAACAGATTGAGATCAGATAAAAGAAAGAATACCTGATTAACGAGACAGACACGATGATCATGAAGCTGCTGGATGATCATATCACACATCGTCGTCTTCCCAGATGCCGTTCCCCCCGAAACTCCTATCCCATTTTCCAATGCCAAAAAAAAAAACCCATCATCACCCACCATAACAAAAACCCAAATACAGAAGAATCGAAATTCATTCTACAGAAGAACCCCAGAGTAGCAAACCCCCAAAAATCGAAGTGAGATATCCAAAACGGGATCTTTTCAAATCAAGCATCAAAAGGAACAAGGCGATAGAGATTGCATTAGAAAGAAAGAAAGAAGGGGGGCATGATTGGTGTTTAAGGAGAGGAGGAAAGTACCAATGACGAAGGGTTGTTTGGGGGAATCGTCTTCAATTGGGATTGTAAGCTGCAGGCGTGTGAATCGGACGGACGCTGATGACGAATTTGGAGAGTTCCTGGCGTGAGCGATGTCAGGAGAGAGAGGGAGATGTGCGCAGCAGCAGCAGGGCTTCGTCGCAGAGAGGGAGAGAGAGATGAGCAGCAGCAGGGGAGAGACAGCAGCAAGGGAGACAGAAGACCGTCGTCGTGAGAGAGGGAGAACAGGCGAGAGCGAGGGAGAAGGAGAGATCGTCGTCGTCTCTAGGAGAGAGAGAGAGCAGGCGATTAACAGAGAGATGGAGGGCTGGTCGTCGTCGTCCGGGAGGGAGAGGCGAGTTTGAGTTGAGTCAGGCGAATCTGGGAGAAAGGGAGAAAGGGAGAGAGACGAGAGACACCATGGAAGGGTTGGACTGTGGAATGAGAAAGGGGGGAAAGTTTTCGTGTATTTGGAATGAGCGGGCCCAGGATGAAATTTCATTGCAAAATTTCAAATTCAACTTGCACGCCTCCAGCTGAAAATAACATTAGCTACAGTGTGTGGTCTTCTCTCTATCTCTCGCCTCTCTCTCTCAGCGACGAAGCTCTCTCTCTCACCGGTCTCTCCCAACGAAGCTCTCTCCCTCGCTGCCCTGCTGCTCTCCTCTCTCCTTCGTTCTCATTTCTTTCATTTTCCATCACGTTGGCAGAGACGTCTGCCTCTCGCCTGATCTCTCTCAGCAGGGAGCTGTTGCTGCACACAACTCTCTCTCGCTCTCCCTTTCCCGTCAAGGGTCTCGCTACCCAACTCTCTGTCTCGCTCCAGATCTCTCGCCTGATCTTGAGCTTCACTCTAGCTTGCTGCGACGGCCCTATCTTTTATGCTGGTCAAATTTTCTTGGCATACAAGATGTCTGTACATAACCCCTGTTTTCCTCAAGATTTCAGCAGTTTCAGGAGACTGGAAGGACATTTCCACAACTATCCATAGTAGAGGAGGAGGAACGTGTTTTAAGGTGTGGGCGAAACGATTCAAATAATATGCTTGAAATGGTCGAGTGTGTGCTGGAGTTACTATGATCAAAAGCTTCTGATTCGAGAAATCTGAATCATTAGTAGGAGATGACATGGAGGAGGGATCCATCGTCTCATCTCTCAGTTCTCGTTTCATCTCCAGGCTAGCATTGTGCTTCAAATCCTCATTCTCGATCAGTGAAGCTCTGTATCTTGATACATCGAAGTATTCCCGTTCAGCTCCCTTTGTCGGCTTAATTTCAAAGGAAAATCTTTGATGTTTCAGCACAAAATTTGTAGAGAAATCCACAGAGATCAATGGGGCTAAACCAATGAAAACCCCAAGCATAAAACAGACAAAGAAATGGAAGAAAGCCCTCTTCCATCCATGTCCTTTTGATTTTGTTGTCCTCTCCATAGACCGAGAAGATCTCTTTGAGAAAGTTCCAAGAACAACCATTCGAATCCTATGCAACGCCGAAAATAAATCCAAGGAGCAAAAAAACGCAGCTAATGAACCTACTGGTGGCAAGTAATTCTGAGTATACAACAACTTGGGAGGGGATGAAGAGACTGGAAATGCCTCGTCACTTTGTACACCTCCATCCCGCTGAGCCATTGAGATAGTTCTTCTAAATGAAGGCATTTCAATAATTTATCCAAAACCAATCTCCTATCCTAACCAATGAAAGAATTCCATACCAAGGACACAATAGTTGGAAACACCGTAACATGAAAAAATCAATACCAACGACGACATCTTTTCAGTTGCATTATAGTCCAATATTTAGAAGAGGATCCAATTTCACTTCAGAAACTTTCCTGGAATTGAATGCTGACAAAAAAAGAAAAAAAATCCAGCGAAAGAAACATATCCTCATCAAAAAAGCATTCTCACAAATATTTCTCAAATTAAATTATATCACAGTTTTCTCTAAATTGATATCCAATCATTCAGATAAAATTATCAAAAACTTGTACACGATTCAATTCAGAAACTCCATCACAACATAATGCCCACATCAGATTGAGCCTTCACCAAACTCATTTCAACACGATGCAAATCCACCCACATCAGATCAGACAATGGAAATGATGAAATTCCAATCCTTGAGTCACATCAACTGTCTTTTATAGGAGAGAAATAAAAGAAAAGAAAGAAACCCAATACCCCCTTCACTAAAACAACTTCACAATGCAATCTGAATATGAAGTTCCTTTATTACCAAATATGCAACTCCTCCCCCTTTCTCCATTCCCACTCTACTGAAAATCCTCCATCAAACTA
This sequence comes from Cinnamomum chago, assembly GCA_038049695.1. NCBI lineage: Eukaryota > Viridiplantae > Streptophyta > Magnoliopsida > Laurales > Lauraceae > Cinnamomum > Cinnamomum chago. The sequence goes on from CP142461.1 coordinate 35,434,294, forward strand.
CTCCCGACTCACCCCAACAGTACAACACCCAAATCAAACATTTCATAAAAACCAAAACCCAGATCGAAAACAGCTTCCTTCCCAATCTAGTTGCAGCAAGCCAGAGTGAAGCTCAACATCAGGCGAGAGATCTGGAGTGAGACAGAGAGTTGGGCAGCTAGACCCTTGACGGGAGAGGGAGAGCGAGAGCGAGAGAGAGTTGTGCGCAGCAGCAGCTCCCTGCTGAGAGAGATCAGGCGAGAGGGGTTAGCGGAGTAGGGCAGCGAGGGAGAGAGGAGAGCAGCAGGCAGCAGGGCAGCGAGGGAGAGTCCGGCGAGGGAGAGAGCTTCGCTGGGAGAGACCGGTGAGAGAGAGAGAGCTTCGTCGCTGAGAGAGAGAGGCGAGAGACAGAGAGAAGACCGTCGTTGAGAGAGAGGCGAGAGACAGAGCTTCATCGTCGCTGAGAGAGAGAGGGGCGAGGGACAGAGGAGAGACACGGGAGAGCTCGATTTGGTCTAAGGTAAGATGGGGGGTAATGAAAAAATGAGCGGGCCATTTAAAAACTCAACTCACCTACCTGATTGCAATTTCTCTCCCACACGTGATCCCTTCCGTCACACGCACCCAGCTCATATTAGTGTCAACTGCAGTGTGGGAGAGCATTTCCCTATATATATATATATATAGGGAGGGGATCACACAGGCTGCAGCCTGTGTTATCCCAAGCTGCACACGCGTGCGAGGGCCCAACGCACTGGCCCAACGCTGATGTTATTTCCGTTTCCCGCTCTCACGAAACAGTATTCCCCCAACTCATTTCAAAATCACCTATCCTCTGTTTTGCAAAACTCCTCTCCTCCCTCCGTCTCTCGTCTCCGTCTCTCGTCTCTCCTCTGAAACTCCTCTCCCTCTCAAACGACTATCGCTGCCTCTAGGACGACGACGGCCAGTCGACTCTCTTCTCTCGTCTCTCGTCTCTGTCTCTCGACTCTGTCTCTCTGTCTCTCGATGACGGCCAGTCGACGATCGCTGCCTCTCTGAAACTGCTCTGCCTCTGTCTGTCGTCTCTCTCTGCCTCTCGACTCTCTTTCGCATGCATCTCTCTCTCTCGGACGACTTAGATCGGACGGCGACTCCCCTGAGATCTCTCTCCCTCACGACAACGATCTCTCTCGCTCTCTGTCTCTCGCCTGATCTCTCTCTCTGCGAAGCTCTCTCGTTCGCTGCGGTGTCTCCCTCACCTGATCTCTCTCTCTCAGCTCAGCTCTCTCCCTCGCTACTGTCTCTCCCCCTCGCTCCCTCTCGGACGACGATCGCTGCCTCTCGGACGTCTCTCTCTGCCTCTCGACTCTCTTTCGCAGCTCTCTCTCTCGGACGGCGACTCCCCTGAGATCTCTCTCCCTCACGACAACGATCTCTTTCCCTCACGACAACGATCTCTCTCGCTCTCTGTTTCTCGCCTGACTCTCTCTCTCTGCGAAGCTCTCTCGTTCGCTGCCATGTCTCCCTCGCCTGATCTCTCTCTCAGCTCAGGTCTCTCCTTCGCTACTGTCTCTCCCCCGCTGCTGCTCATCTCTCTCTCCCTCTCTGCGGCGAAGCCCTGCTGCTGCTGCGCACATCTCCCTCTCTCTCGCCGATTGACAGGCCTGCAGCTGAATTGCTGCTCCCTCGCCTGATCCCTCTCACCCCCCTCTCTCTTGCTGCAGGTAAGAATAGTTCCTTCTTGAGTTGAAATATGAGAATGCTGATGTTTTTTTTTTGTTTTTTTTTTTTTAGTTCGTTGTATGGAATGGATGGAATTTGTGAAAATGATTGGAATGGAATGGCAGTCTTTAAATTTCCCTGTCTTTCATCGTAGATCTCATTAGTGCAGGATTTTGGTTGATTATGGAGTGGTAACTTTGGTTAATCATCATTTTGTATAGCATATAGACATGTCATATACTAGACAAGTGAGGGATTTCATTGATGTGTTTGCACTTCAGTTGAACTAAAATTGCTCTAATCTCCAGTGGGAAAATCCCATGGCAGAAGCAACATGACAAAGGGTCGAAGTTACCATTTAATGGTTGAAAGGTGGGAAAATGGGCATGCCAAGTAGTTTCAGAAGACCCCTACAGTCTCTAGTCCTTTTTTGTAATGCCTTATGTTTTAATAAATTTATCCTGCCAGCCATCAAAGAATGTATGGTGCATTACAGTCATAGCAGTGTCAAATTGGGATGTGTTCATTGTGAGGAGTTGGTCAGTTGGGTTCCAATCTTCATTTGAGGAGTTGGTCAGTTGGGTTCCAATCTTCAAATTGGGATGTGTTCATTGCAAGGATCACTCTTAAAATTTTACGTTCCAATCTTCTTCTTACAGATCTGCCTTTCAAAAGCAAAAAAATAAGACTCAAAACACCCATTAATTATTTCACACAAACAAGATCCATGAGACAAAACTAAATACAAATTTCATTAGGTAAAACTACAATTGCAGTGTATAGAATCAAATTATTCAAGTTGCAAGTGGAAAAGTGATGGACATGTTGATGAAGATTTCTATTTCTTTCATTCATTTCATATGATTCTAAAATTTCACATGGAATGTTGTTTTTTCGTTGAATAGATATCTCTTTTGGCAAAAATATCTCAACTTTTCCCATTTGAGTTGCTAGCTTTTGAGAGTTATGTCTGAACTCTTTTATCTGATGTTATCATTTTGTTTAAATACTTTTTGTTTAATTTTTCTTCCCACAATGGGAATAGGATTATAAATGTCGTCAGCATCGTCTTCCGTTAGAAAATTAGATTGGGCTCCAAAGTGCCCATGTGGCCATGGGTTTATGATTTTAAAGACATCTCGTACGGCCCAGAATCCAGGACGAAGATTTTGGAAATGCCCGGATTTACACGTAAGTATTAATAGATTTCAACTTCTTAAATTACTATGTATTCTCACTCTAAAATTAATATTTCTTTTGCTATGAATTTCTGTGTAGGGAGAAGGAGGTTGTGGGTTTTTTATTTGGATGGATGAGGCTGCGATTGAAAATTCACCGGTCCGAAGTATGGGACGTGTGCAAAGCGAACGAAGAGATGATGAAATGAGAACGTTACTTGAAGAGATGAAGCAAGAGATGAAGCAGGAGATAATCTTTGAGAGAAAGTGTTGAAGCTCATAATGTTCAGCGGCAACACCCAAATTATACTAGCTATATATTGATGATGTTTATACTATTCGTTGCATATGTATGGAGATCAAACTTGGCAACCCGAGCTTAGCCATCTCTGTTAGTTTTTTCTTTTTTTTTCAATGTTGACTGTTGAATGTTGATTTATGGAATGTCCAGATGCACTCTTTTTCTTATTTATGTTCAATGTTGAGTTTAAAATAGTTGATGTTGAAGCTAATGTTAAATGCGAGATTTGGAATGATCATGTTGGATTTCTTTTTGTCCCATGTTAAATGTGTTGATTATAGGTGAATGAATGGTTGGTTTGATGTTGAATAAGAATGAAAAATGTTGATGTTTTAAGTGATGGGCAACAACAGGTTGAGTTTGAATGTGGAAGTTATAGGTGAGTGGTTGGTTTGATGTTGAATAAGAATGGTGAATGCTAATGTTTTAAGTTATTGGCAAGAACAGGTTTTTTTGTTTTAGTGATGCTGAGTACCCCTGTTTGGGGCACTGGTTACCCCACTTCCCGAAGGAATTTTTGGAAGATATTTGGGGAACTCGAAGTCCATATGATGAACTTAAAATCTGCATTTTTTGGTTTAAAAAAAATAGGGGAGGCTTAGCGTTACAGTCGCGCACTTTTGGAACCCAGTCATTCAAGTCAGCCAAAAACCAATCTGAGTAGCCCTGTTTAGGTCACCGTTTGACCCACTTCCGGAGGGATTTTTTTCATGAAAATTGGGGAACTCGGAGTCCATATGATGAACTTAAAATATGCATTTTTTGGTTTAAAAAAAACCGCGTTTGCCTAGCGTTACAGTCGCGCACTTTTGGAACCCAGTCATTCAAGTCAACCAAAAACCAATCTGAGTACCCCTGTTTAGGTCACCGTTTGACCCACTTCCGGAGGGATTTTTTTCATGAAAATTGGGGAACTCTAAGTCCATATGATGAACTTAAAATCTACATTTTTTGGTTTAAAAAAAACCGCGTTTGCCTAGCGTTACAGTCGCGCACTTTTGGAACCCAGTCATTGAATTCTGCCGAAAACCAATCTGAGTACCCCTGTTTAGGTCACCGTTTGACCCACTTCCGGAGGGATTTTTTTCATGAAAATTGGGGAACTCGAAGTCCATATGATGAACTTAAAATCTACATTTTTTGGTTTAAAAAAAACCGCGTTTACCTAGCGTTACAGTCGCGCACTTTTGGAACCCAGTCATTGAATTCTGCCGAAAACCAATCTGAGTAGCCCTGTTTAGGTCAACGTTTGCCCACTTCCGGAGGGATTTTTTTCATGAAAATTGGGGAACTCGAAGTCCATATGATGAACTTAAAATCTGCATTTTTTTGTTTAAAAAAATCCGCGTCTGCCTAACGGTCCAGTCGCGCACTTTTCCAACCCAGTCAGTCAAATCTGCCAGATTGGTTTTGGGCAGATTTGACTGACTGGGTTCCAAAAGTGTGCAACTGGAACACTATGCAGACGCAATTTTTTTTTAACGAAAAAATTCAGATTTTAAGTTCATTATATGGACTTCGAGTTCGCCAATTTTCATGTAAAAATACCCTCCGGAAGTGGGGCAAACGGTGACCTAAACAGGGCTACTCAGATTGGTTTTTGGCAGAATTCACTGACTGAGTTCCAAATGTGCGTGACTGGGACGCTAGGCAAACGCGGTTTTTTTTAAACCAAAAAATTCAGATTTAAAGTTCATCATATGGACTTCGAGTTCCCCAATTTTCATGAAAAAAATCCCTCCGGAAGTGGGGCAAACGGTGACCTAAACAGGGCTACTCAGATTGGTTTTCGGCAGAATTCACTGACTGAGTTCCAAATGTGCGTGACTGGGACGCTAGGCAAACGCGGTTTTTTTTAAACCAAAAAATGCAGATTTAAAGTTCATATGGACTTCGAGTTCCCCAATTTTCATGAAAAAAATCCCTCCGGAAGTGGGGCAAACGGTGACCTAAACAGGGCTACTCAGATTGGTTTTCGGCAGAATTCACTGACTGAGTTCCAAATGTGCGTGACTGGGACGCTAGGCAAACGCGGTTTTTTTTTAACGAAAAAATTCAGATTTTAAGTTCAGTATATTGACTTCAAGTTCCCAAATTTTCATGAAAAAATACCGTCTGGAAGTGGGCCAAACGGTGACCTAAACAGGGGTACTCAGATTGGTTTTCGGCAGAATTCACTGACTGAGTTCCAAATGTGCGTGACTGGGACGCTAGGCAAAAGCGGTTTTTTTTTAACGAAAAAATTCAGATTTTAAGTTCAGTATATTGACTTCAAGTTCCCAAATTTTCATGAAAAAATACCCTCCGGAAGTGGGCCAAACGGTGACCTAAACAGGGGTACTCAGATTGGTTTTCGGCAGAATTCACTGACTGAGTTCCAAATGTGCGTGACTGGGACGCTAGGCAAATGCAGTTTTTTTTAACGAAAAAATTCAGATTTTAAGTTCAGTATATTGACTTCAAGTTCCCAAATTTTCATGAAAAATACCCTCCGGATAATGGCCTACAACATGGTTAAACAAGGTGCTGGGCATCTAAAGATTCAGTCTACTTGACAAACAGATACATTAACCTTGACAAACAGATACATTAAAGATTCATTCTACTTGACAAACAGATACATTAACCTTGACAAACAGATACATTAAAGATTCAGTATACTTGACAAACAGATACATTAAAGATTCAGTCTACTTGACAAACAGACTTGACATTAAGCTTTTTTATGTCTGTGTAAGACTGTCTGCAGCCAACGAACATCACAGGGGCTCTAGAAATATAAACCATGGTCAAAGCAGCTCCAACCTGCATGAGAGTTCATGAGAGTTCATGTTATGTTAGATGGTGCCCAAAATTCTCACATCCATCATGATTTGCTTGCACCTCTACCCAAAAGTCAGCATACCTTGTCATCAGTTGTATCAAAGTTTGTGAGCAAGATGCCGTCAATCAATCTTGCATTAGGTGCAGTTGAGAGATCCGCTAATTTCTGCACAGCATAAGAGAAGTCATGGTTATTTATCGCCCAGAATCTATAGCACATGGTTATTTATGTAGACTATCATGGTTGGTTGTGAAATGCATTGGAAAATCACATGTCCACTTCAAAATCACATCAGCAACAGTAGAAACTTCAAAATCACATCAGCATTGGACTATCATATTTTCATGGCAACTGCTTGATTAAGAACTTGAGATATGAAGGCTGAAAAGACCAACCTTTCACCACTTTGAACATAGAAACATGAAGCTTAATTTGCAGTATTTAAATGATAATTTAAACATAGAAACATGAAGCTCAAGTGATGGATCAACTCCCACTCCCTCTTGCATAAAGAACATATATCAGAAAGGTTCTCCAAAATAACACCATTCCTTCTAAAGCTTACCAGAACATGAGAATGTTGAATCTACAACCAAACATGGGTCTAATTAACATTTTAACTCATTTAAGTCTTTGAGGGTTTTTTTTTTTCACTGCTATGATCACATGACTCATTACACTTATACATCTTCTATGGCCACAATACTTTTCTTGTTTATCATATTTATGCTACCGACAGCATTAAGTTTGCCTTTGAGATCATCTCACCAGGTGAAGTGAGAAATATTTTTTCCCCTTCCTTTGGAATATATCCCTGCTTTCCAATTTTCATCTCTTGGTATCTTTTAATTGAAGTAACGAACAACGTATTAGTTTTCTAAGGAAAGATCATGTTAAAAACATATACTTTAACCACTGGATTCTATGGCCAACTTTGTTTCATCATGCTAATCTCAAGAGAGTCCCCATCCTCTTATCACAACTACTACATTAGAACAGTGTAACACATTCAGTGAAGGCTATGAGACAGAGATCAGAAAATCATAGTTCATTACATGGCCCAAAACCAAACTATGAGACAGAGAAATCCACACTACACCAAACCTGGTCTTTTACGGCCAGGTTCTCCAAAATAACACCATTCCTTCTAAAGCTTATCCACATCAGACACTTTGCAAGTTTTCACCAATCAACAGAAAGCCTCCACTCTAGGAAGGGCTAAACCAAGCTAAATAGACGCACAAGCTAAAACATCAAAGATAAGCATCACAAATGTGAAGCAAAGCCTTAAAAAAAACACATATATCAAGAAAAATAGCACATAAAAATTTCATAACTAAATTTCATCCTATAGCATCTAAGCAAAACACAGTAGCTCAAAGAAGAGGCATTTTTGTCTAAAGCTTAGCATTCACTAAAAGAACTCATTAGGCATTTATGGCTCCAGTGATCAAATATAACCAGTAACATAAATTCTGATATTTTATAATGCAGAAAGGATCCATGCTAACCGTTTGATCATATCTCTCAATTTATTGAGTGCATTTCATGTCTCTTCATCTGTTGTCTCTGCTAGAATTTGTTTGTGCAAATATTAAATTGATCTTTTAAGTGTAGTGCTAAAAAGGATAGCCTTTAATTGGATGTTTGCTCAAATCTGTAACTATCTTCAATTGAGATCAGTCATTTGCTCTTCCTTCTTCCCCTATTATCACCATCTTCCTTATATTTCAGCTTGATTTAATGGAAAAATGGGTGATCTCTCTTCATTTTATTAGTTTTCTTGATCTGGGTGTTGTGTCATTGCATGAGATCTTTATTACCCATCTGGGTCTTTTTGTTTTAGTAGATGAAAGTCGCTCAACTGACCCAAAGCTCTATTCCATCCTATATTGTACTCAGATTTGGCCTTTATGCATGACTAAATTTGAAGACAGTGAAATTTAAAGACTTAAGAAGCTTATTACAACGAACTGAAACAATTTAATGAGGTGAGTTATGCATGGAAAAGGCTTATGAAAGGATTTTTTTTATCATAAACAATCTTAAAGCAACAAATAAATTACCATGATTAGTGGCTTGGATATCTTCATCAGAGCTTTCTCTACTTTCATCGATAGAGGCCAATGACTGGCTTGGATTAGCATCAACTAACCTAAAATAAATTTTTATAAATATTAGACTTATATGAAATTATGTATAAATATTAGACTTATATGGGGGATAACAACATAAATCAAATTAAATTGTGTACCTGTTCAACAACACTGGACAATTACGTTTGTCATGTGATACACCGCGCTTGTTGCAGCCCTTACATAGACGGCCTTTTGTTGCCTTTTCCTTGGACGACTTGAGTCTCTTCGCGCGTCCTTTCGTCACAACATGACCTGGCTCATTATACTCAACAACATTGCTATCCACAACTGCCTTCCCATTATCAATGGTTGAATTGGATGGATTGTTTAACATCAACTGCTTTAATTTCATTTCCAATTCATTATGACCACTGATTAAACATTCAAAACCTTCTTTAGATTGACTAGCTGTGCCAATAAGCCCTGCAAACATACAAGACAAGTGACTATGTCTAGCCAAGCATGGGTCAACACCTTCTGATCCACCCGACTCCACCATGTCTACAAATGCATCTCTTCTAACACCCTTCGTCCATCTTCTCAATATGTAACGCTCAGGTAAAAAGAATATAGCATATCTCTTCAAGACACACAAAACATGACAACAAGGGATGCCTTCAAATTCAAAATTGTGGCAAGAACAATATGCATGCTTCTCGTCTTTTTTCCATAAAACCTCTCTTTCAAATTCCTTTTCGTCGGAATAATTTTTCACAACGAACTTACAACTGACATCATCCTCGTAAACAATATTTTCTGCAACTAACATGGTGGTTAATAACTCATCTTGAAACTTATAAAATATGTTCCTTGTGTATACTTCGGCCATTTGCTTCTCCATTGGTGAAAATGCCTTCATTTTAGGCCTCCCATTACTATTTTCAAAATCCTCTTTCTTTTCAAGATACCTTAAACGTTCCACCCCGGCATCAAAACGCAATATGAAATCAAGTAGGGAATTCTTGTACTCAACGTATTGCTTCACAAATGCATTCATGCTTTCACTTCGTTGAGTTGTCGACATGCCACCAAAGAAATTTTTCTTTAAATATGTCGGAACCCACATATGACGAATTCTAAAAATATCCGCCAACCAATCATTCTCCATATGCTCATTGTCTGTTATGATCTGATTCCAAAAACTGTCAAATTGATCAGTAGATGCTGAGTGGTGAACGCACTTTTTTATCTTTTCTATTAAACCCTCATTGTGAATATGAAGCCCTCCCAAATTCGTCGGCAACTTATCCAAAATGTGCCATAGACAATACCGATGAACAGTAGTTGGCATGACATTTTTAATGGCTTTTGTCATAGCCAAGTCTTGATCTGTTATAATACCCTTTGGTGGACTATATGACATTGCCTTAAGCCATGTGTTAAACAACCACTCAAATGACTCGGTTTTTTCATTTGGTAGAAAGCCACATCCAAATAAAGTAGTTTGCCCATGATGATTGCAACCTACAAATGCGGCAAAAATAAGTTCATAACAGTTGGTCTTGTAGGTTGTATCAAATGTAACAACATCACCAAAGATTTTGTAAGCGGAACGAAATGATCCGTTTGCCCAAAACACATGCGTTATCTTTTTATCTGCATCTCGCTCAATGGTATATGTGAAACCATTTCCCATTTCCCATTTCTTTCCGGTTTTCAAAAAGTTGAAATAGCAACTGTCCATCTAGCCCCCTTTTCTTTTCCTTTTCATCCCTACGGTGATTCCTGGCATCCGTATCTGTAAATCCAATTTTGTCCAATCCCCCAGACTGCGATGCAAACACTTGCATTTGCTGTTTGCTTCGCACATTTGCAGCATCATATGCATTTATAAGTCTTCTCTTTGATTCTGGCACTTCACGATGCGACCTCAACATAAATCTCTTACTTGGAGTAGCGGGGGCATGAGAGTGTTGAGGAAGGGACACCACATAACCACCTGATTTATCTAATTTCACTTGCAACTTAGCCATACAATCGAATCTTGTTTCCATTCGACGTCTTTGAACCACTTCCTTACCAATCCAGTGTCTCTCATCTGTTTTACCCTGCTTTGAACATACAAATCTTTTCCATACAACCTCCCCATCTTTACCTCTATTACTAGATTCTTTTCTCACACAAAATCCAGCAAGTTTACCATAAGCATTGTAAAAGTTATATGCCTCCTCTAAATCATCAAAATGCATGCCCAATCTTGGTGTCATGTTTTCATCTACAACCGGACAGTGGCAAATTGGTGATGAGGAGCATGAGGTCATATCCATTTGCAATCTGGATGACAAATAATTAAAATTGGACATGAATAACGGACCCAAATAAAGAAATGGGTATGTTGTTTTTTTTTGAACAATTTTGCTACCTCTTACAATTATCGTGTCTCTAAAATGACAATAGTATCAAATATTTAAGAAAACCTATCAATCAACCATATGAAATGCAATGGGAAAGAAAAGATTAAAAAGCATTTGCCTATTAATTCAACAAGGAATTTTGGATATATTAGTTCTAACTCAAAATCTACCACCCAACACTAGTTTATGCAAAAAATCAAGGTTCATTCATTAGGATGACCCGAGTCACCTATAAAACTGCCATTATTACACACAGAGAGAAACTTGTGGTTATTTAGTGAATAGCATCAACCCAACTGACCAACTCCTCACAATGAACACATCCCAATTTGACACTGCTATGACTGTAATGCACCATACATTCTTTGATGGCTGGCAGGATAAATTTATTAAAACATAAGGCATTACAAAAAAGGACTAGAGACTGTAGGGGTCTTCTGAAACTACTTGGCATGCCCATTTTCCCACCTTTCAACCATTAAATGGTAACTTCGACCCTTTGTCATGTTGCTTCTTCCATGGGATTTTCCCACTGGAGATTAGAGCAATTTTAGTTCAACTGAAGTGCAAACACATCAATGAAATCCCTCACTTGTCTAGTATATGACATGTCTATATGCTATACAAAATGATGATTAACCAAAGTTACCACTCCATAATCAACCAAAATCCTACACTAATGAGATCTACGATGAAAGACAGGGAAATTTAAAGACTGCCATTCCATTCCAATCATTTTCACAAATTCCATCCATTCCATACAACGAACTAAAAAAAAAAAAACAAAAAAAAAAAAACATCAGCATTCTCATATTTCAACTCAAGAAGGAACTATTCTTACCTGCAGCAAGAGAGAGGGGGGTGAGAGGGATCAGGCGAGGGAGCAGCAATTCAGCTGCAGGCCTGTCAATCGGCGAGAGAGAGGGAGATGTGCGCAGCAGCAGCAGGGCTTCGCCGCAGAGAGGGAGAGAGAGATGAGCAGCAGCGGGGGAGAGACAGTAGCGAGGGAGAGAGCTGAGCTGAGAGAGAGAGATCAGGCGAGGGAGACACCGCAGCGAACGAGAGAGCTTCGCAGAGAGAGAGATCAGGCGAGAGACAGAGAGCGAGAGAGATCGTTTTCGTGAGGGAGAGAGATCTCAGGGGAGTCGTCGTCCGATCTAAGTCGTCCGAGAGAGAGAGATGCATGCGAAAGAGAGTCGAGAGGCAGAGAGAGACGACAGACAGAGGCAGAGCAGTTTCAGAGAGGCAGCGATCGTCGACTGGCCGTCGTCGAGAGACAGAGAGACAGAGACGAGAGACGAGAGAAGAGAGTCGACTGGCCGTCGTCGTCCGAGAGGCAGCGATCGTCGTCCGAGAGGGAGAGGAGTTTCAGAGGAGAGACGAGAGACGGAGACGAGAGACGGAGACGAGAGACGGAGGGAGGAGAGGAGTTTTGCAAAACAGAGGATAGGTGATTTTGAAATGAGTTGGGGGAATACTGTTTCGTGAGAGCGGGAAACGGAAATAACATCAGCGTTGGGCCAGTGCGTTGGGCCCTCGCACGCGTGTGCAGCTTGGGATAACACAGGCTGCAGCCTGTGTGATCCCCTCCCATATATATATATATATATATGAGAGCAGATCCCACACACTGCAGCTCCCACTACCACAAGCTGCACACGCGTGTATGGCCCAACGAGGAGGCCCAGCTGCTGAATACGGTTTCCCGCTCTGCTTTCACCCATTTCCCCCTTCTCTTTTCAAAACGTCATATCCTCTGTTTTCCAAAACACTGCAGCTCGTCTCCATCTCTCGTCTCTCCTCTGAAGCTCGACGATCTCCATCACTCGGACGACGACCGCCGTCCCCTCGGACGACGACGATCCCACATCCTCGCACGTCTCTCTCGCATCTCTCTCGCTGCTCATCGCCCCTGCGCAGAGCTCTCTCTCGGACGACGACCGCCGGCCCCTCGGACGACGACGATCCCACATCCTCGCACGTCTCTCTCGCATCTCTCTCGCTGCTCATCGCCCCTGCGCAGAGCTCTCTCTCGGACGATCACTGCCTCTCGACTCTCCCTGCGCAGATCTCCTCCATCACGGTCTTCCTCGCGGGCGCCTCGACCACCAGCCTGCCATCGACTGCTCTCTGTCTCTCACGACGACGATCGGACCCCATCGACTGGAAGCTCTCTGTCTCAGGTCTGCGCCCATCTCCTCCCATTCCCTCTCTCGCCCCCATCCTCTCCATCACCACCCAGTGCAGTCTCTCGATCCGTCCGTCTCCCTGCGCAGAGCACCGCCCGCCGAGCACTACCATCGCAGAACGGCTGCACATCCCTCACCTCTGCGCCTCTCTCGTCTCCCTCGGCATCTCTCTCTCACGCTCACGGTCTCCCTCGCGGGCAACCTCTCCGTCCCTCTCTCGCAGCCGGACTCACACTTTCAGGTAATACAAGTTTTGTATGAATCAAATTTGATGGAGTTGTAAGAATTTGGGTTTTTTTGAAAGGAGTCAAGCATTTAGGGCTGTTTGATTGTAGGGAAAGTGAAAATGGGGTTGGCTTATGCATAGATAGCATTCTGTAGTTATAACTGGGATAAATGTTCTTTTTCTTTTTCTTTTTTTTAGTGACGTAATGAAGCAAACATATGAATTTTTGAATTTAAAAACAACCATACTGTTCAGTTCTCATCAACTAGTCCATGCATAATTTGACATTTCAATGTAAATATTTGAGCGTCTGTTCCAACACTATTGAGTGACGATAACATGAAATGCAATCCATGCTGCCAGATTTTGATGTATGAGCAGAGCAGATTCTGAATGTGACATGAGAAGATTCAAGTACTCAAGCACCATTGTAGTAACCTCAAAATATTATATGAGATCTTCTTTGTGGAATTCATACTGTTACAGCAGAGAGTCTCTGGTTCAGTGGTGTGGCATGCTGCACCACTTGTTTCTCTGCAGACATTGAATTTGCAAAGATTAGAAACACAACCAATCAGCATAAATAATTGAAACATTGCATATGAACTAAAAATATCCCCTGGGTCATGTCTAGCCTCTATCCTCATGGCTCATGTCCTCCACTCAAGAATGTGTAGCATAGGCCTTACTAAAACATGAAATTGAGAATTGGAAGCCAAACTAAATACTCAAATATTTTTCACATATTAAGCATGACCCATAAATGGTCTTTCAAAATAGATGCTGTTATCAGCTAAAAATAGGCAAAATCATCTTATCAAATATGAGTTTTGTTTTCTTTTTCCAGCAATCTGAACAAGACACAATGCTGATGAGTAATGCCGTGTGTTTGAAACAAAGAAATAGTTAGAACTAATATATCCAAAATTCCTTGTTGAATTAATAAATAGGCAAATGCTTTTTAATCTTTTCTTTCCCATTGCATTTCATATGGTTGATTGATAGGTTTTCTTAAATATTTGATACTATTGTCATTTTAGAAACATGATAATTGTTAGAGGTAGCAAAATTGTTCAAAAAAAAAAAAAAAAAAACATGCCCATTTCTTTTTTTGGGTCCATTATTAATGGGTAATTTTAATTATTTGTCATCCAGATTGCAAATGGATATGACCTCATGCTCCTCATCACCAATTTGCCACTGTCCGGTTGTAGATGAAAACATGACACCAAGATTGGGCATGCATTTTGATGATTTAGAGGAGGCATATAACTTTTACAATGCTTATGGTAAACTTGCTGGATTTTGTGTGAGAAAAGAATCTAGTAATAGAGGTAAAGATGGGGAGGTTGTATGGAAAAGATTTGTATGTTCAAAGCAGGGTAAAACAGATGAGAGACACTGGATTGGTAAGGAAGTGGTTCAAAGACGTCGAATGGAAACAAGATTCGATTGTATGGCTAAGTTGCAAGTGAAATTAGATAAATCAGGTGGTTATGTGGTGTCCCAGTTTGTTCCTCAACACTCTCATGCCCCCGCTACTCCAAGTAAGAGATTTATGTTGAGGTCGCATCGTGAAGTGCCAGAATCAAAGAGAAGACTTATAAATGCATATGATGCTGCAAATGTGCAGAGCAAACAGCAAATGCAAGTGTTTGCATCGCAGTCTGGGGGATTGGACAAAATTGGATTTATAGATACGGATGCCAAGAATCACCGTAGGAATGAAAAGGAAAAGAAAAAGGGGCTAGATGGACAGTTGCTATTTCAACTTTTTGAAAACCGGAAAGAAATGGGAAATGGTTTCACATATACCATTGAGCGGGATGCAGATAAAAAGATAACGCATGTGTTTTGGGCAAACGGATCATTTCGTTCCGCTTACAAAGTCTTTGGTGATGTGGTGACATTTGATACAACCTATAAGACCAACTGTTATGAATTTATTTTTGCCGCATTTGTAGGTTGCAATCATCATGGGCAAACTACTCTATTTGGATGTGGCTTTCTACCAAATGAAAAAACCGAGTCATTTGAGTGGTTGTTTAACACTTGGCTTCAAGCCATGTCATATAGTCCACCAAAGGGTATTATAACAGATCAAGACTTGGCTATGACAAAAGCCATTAAAAAGGTCATGCCAAATACTGTTCATCGGTATTGTCTATGGCACATTTTGGATAAGCTGCCGACGAATTTGGGAGGGCTTCATATTCACAATGAGGGTTTAATAGAAAAGATAAAACAATGTGTTCATAACTCAGCCACTACTGATCAATTTGACAGTTTCTGGAATCAGATCATAACAGAGAATGAGCTTATGGAGAATGGTTGGTTGGCGGATATATTTAGCATTCGTCATATGTGGGTTCCGACATATTTAAAGAACTATTTCTTTGGTGGCATGTCGACGACTCAACGAAGTGAAAGCATGAATGCATTTGTGAAGCAATACGTAGAGTACAAGAATTCCCTTCTTGATTTCATCTTGCGTTTTGATGCCGGGGTGGAACGTTTAAGGTATCTTGAAAAGAAGGAGGATTTTGAAAATAGTAATGGGAGGCCTAAAACCAAGACATTTTCACCAATGGAAAAGCAAATGGCCGAAGTATACACAAGGAACATATTTTATAAGTTTCAAGATGAGTTATTAACCACCATGTCAGTTGCAGAAAAAATGGTTTACGAGGATGATGTCAGTTGTAAGTTCGTTGTGAAAACTTATTCCGACGAAAAGGAAATTGAGACAGAGGTTTTATGGAAAAAAGACGAGAAGCACGCATATTGTTCTTGCCACAAGTTTGAATTTGAAGGCATCCCCTGTTGTCATGTTTTGTGTGTCTTGAAGAGATATGCTATATTCTTTTTACCTGAGCGTTACATATTGAGAAGATGGACGAAGGGTGTTAGAAGAGATGCTTTTGTAGACATGGTGGAGTCGGGTGGATCAGAAGGTGTTGACCCATGCTTGGCTAGACATAGTCACTTGTCTTGTATGTTTGCAGGGCTTATTGACACAGCTAGTCAATCTAAAGAAGGTTTTGAATGTTTAATCAGTGCTCATGATGAATTGGAAATGAAATTTAAGCAGTTGATGTTAAACAATCCATCCAATTCAACCATTGATAATGGGAAGGCAGTTGTGGATAGCAATGTGGTTGAGTATAATGAGCCAGGTCATGTTGTGACGAAAGGACGCGCGAAGAGACTCAAGTCGTCCAAGGAAAAGGCAACAAAAGGCCGTCTATGTAAGGGATGCAACAAGCGCGGTGTATCACATGACAAACGTAATTGTCCAGTGTTGTTGAACAGGTAGACAATTTAATTTGATTTATGTTGTTATCCCCCGTATAAGTCTAATATTTATACACAATTTCATATGAGTCTAATATTTATAGCCAAAATTTTCAGGTTAGTTGATGCTAATCCAAGCCAGTCATTGGCCTCTATCGATGAAAGTAGAGAAAGCTCTGATGAAGATATCCAAGCCACTAATCATGGTAATTTATTTGTTGCTTTAAGATTGTTTATGATAAAAAAAATCCTTTCATAAGACTTTTCCATGCATAACTCACCTCATTAAATTGTTTCATTTCGTTGTAATAAGCTTCATAAGATTATTACTCTTCCTCATGGGATCACTGATCTTCAAGTTGCTAACATCATCACCAAAGCTCTTCCGTGTGTCAAACATCTATTCTTTATTAGCAAATTGGCTGGTTAATTAACCATCATCAATTGGAGAGTGGGTATTAACTATGATTGGGTCCATGTGTGAGTATTTCTCTATTTAAATATCTTGTATTTTAGATCCTTGAAATCAAGGGAAACTCAAAAGTGATAAGAAAGAGGATTGAAGAGCTTGATTGATATTTGCTTTGTGTAGAAAAATATTTTTCTGAGATGCACTTCTATTTTTGAAAGTGTGGAATTTTCTTGATAAAAATGGATGTGACATTGTAGGTTCATGTAATGACTTCGGAAGAAGCATGAGTTTTGTAGGTGCATCCTTTCTTTTTTTTTCATTTGGACAAGTTACAGGTGCAGACATTAAAAGCTTGATGTTGGAAGATAAAATCCAGAATGTTGTTGGTACAGGTTGATGTAATGACATTGTTAGATGATGAAACTTGGGGCTTTTTGGGTGTTTGAGGACGTGCTAGTGGCAGAATGGTTCCATGTTATTGAAAAAATTGAAACTCTTGGCTGAATGCGTTCCATGTAATCCAATTTTATGAAACTGCTATACAAATGGCTTCAGATTTGTAACTGTCTACAAATCGGGTTGATCTGAAACTGTCCACAAATAAATAATCAACCATTTGCCCCTTGTTGAAATTCTTTTTGCTCGAAATTACAGATTTAGTTATCATTAGTCTTGCTCGAAATTACAGATTTAAAGAAGAGGTCTAATTATCAATCTATAACATCCATCCTGTGAGCTGTAGCTTGGAGTTCTCAAGTCTTACATGATTCACTTCGATTGAACAATCTTAAGCATTTGTTTGAATAACCCTGCCATGCTTCAATTTCTGATTTATTTGTTGAATTTTTGCAGAGAATGTGCAGTGAAGGTTCCATCAAGAAGGTGTCTGTAGAGAAGTTTTCATCGAGACTCAATGCTTCAATTTATACTTAAGTTGCTGAAGTCAGATGTTCGTTGTATTTTCAAGAATCTGAATCTGGCTACTTTCATTTATCATGTCACATGTTATTTGTAAATCGTATGAAGCTTTGAGTTACTGATCTTGTAGTATATTGAAGATGACTGCATGGACCCTTTGTTCTATATTATGAATGAATGGAAACCTTACCATTTTGTTATGGGGTTATTTGTTTTGAATGGATGTTTTTTTGAATGGATGTTATTTGTTTTGAATGGATGTTATAGGTGAGTGGTTGGTTTGTTGTTGATTAAGAATGGTGAATGTTTGATGTTGAATAAGAATGAAAAAGGTTGATGTTTTAAGTGATGGGGAACAAGAGGTTGAGTTTGAATGTGGATGTTATAGGTGAGTGGTTGGTTTGATGTTGATTAAGAATGGTTAATGCTAATGTTTTAAGTTATTGGTAAGAACATATTTTTTTTTTTTAGTGATGCTGAGTGCCCCTGTTTGGGGCACTGGTTACCCCACTTCCCGAAGGAATTTTTGGAAGATATTTGGGGGTTTGAAAGTCTATATACTGAACTTGAAATCTGCATTTTTTGGTTTAAAAAAAATAGGGTTTGCCTAGCGTTCCAATCGCGCAATTTGGGAACTCAGTCAGTGAATTCTGCCGAAAATCAATCTGAGTAGCCCTGTTTAGGTCACCGTTTGACCCACTTCCGGAGGGTATTTTTTCATGAAAATTGGGGAACTCGAAGTCCGTATGATGAACTTAAAATCTGCAATTTTTGGTTAAAAAAGAATAGCGTTTGCCTAGCGTCCCAGTCGCGCACATTTGGAACCCAGTCAGTGAATTCTGCCGAAAACGAATCTGAGTGGCCCTGTTTAAGTCACCGTTTGACCCACTTCCGGAGGGTATTTTTTCATGAAAATTGGGGAACTCGAAGTCCGTATGATGAACTTAAAATCTGCAATTTTTTGTTTAAAAAAAATATTATCTGCCTAGCGGTCCAGTCGCGCAATTTTCCAACCCAGTCAGTCAAATCTGCCAGATTCGTTTTCGGCAGAATTCACTGACTGGGTTCCAAATGTGCGCGACTGGGACGCTAGGCAAACGCTATTTTTTTTTAACCAAAAATTGCAGATTTTAAGTTCATCATACGGACTTCGAGTTCCCCAATTTTCATGAAAAAATACCCTCCGGAAGTGGGTCAAACGGTGACCTAAACAGGGCCACTCAGATTGGTTTTTGGCAGAATTCACTGACTGAGTTCCAAATGTGCGCGACTGGGACGCTAGGCAAACGCAATTTTTTTTTAACCAAAAATTGCAGATTTTAAGTTCATCATACGGACTTCGAGTTCCCCAATTTTCATGAAAAAATACCCTCCGGAAGTGGGTCAAACGGTGACTTAAACAGGGCCACTCAGATTGGTTTTTGGCAGAATTCACTGACTGAGTTCCAAATGTGCGCGACTGGGACGCTAGGCAAACGCAATTTTTTTTTAACCAAAAATTGCAGATTTTAAGTTCATCATACGGACTTCGAGTTCCCCAATTTTCATGAAAAAATACCCTCCGGAAGTGGGTCAAACGGTGACTTAAACAGGGCCACTCAGATTGGTTTTTGGCAGAATTCACTGACTGAGTTCCAAATGTGCGCGACTGGGACGCTAGGCAAACGCTATTCTTTTTTAACCAAAAATTGCAGATTTTAAGTTCATCATATGGACTTCGAGTTCCCCAATTTTCATGAAAAATATCCCTCCGGAAGTGGGTCAAACGGTGACCTAAACAGGGCTACTCAGATTGATTTTCGGCAGAATTCACTGACTGAGTTCCCAAATTGCGCGATTGGAACGCTAGGCAAACCCTATTTTTTTTAAACCAAAAAATGCAGATTTCAAGTTCAGTATATAGACTTTCAAACCCCCAAATATCTTCCAAAAATTCCTTCGGGAAGTGGGGTAACCAGTGCCCCAAACAGGGGTACTCAGCATCACTAAAAAAAAAATATATGTTCTTGCCAATAACTTAAAACATTAGCATTAACCATTCTTAATCAACATCAAACCAACCACTCACCTATAACATCCACATTCAAACTCAACCTGTTGTTCCCCATCACTTAAAACATCAACCTTTTTCATTCTTATTCAACATCAAACATTCACCATTCTTAATCAACATCAAACCAACCACTCACCTATAACATCCACATTCAAAACAAATAACATCCATTCAAAACAACATCCATTCAAAACAAATAACCCCATAACAAAATGGTAAGGTTTCCATTCAAAACAACATCCATTCAAAACAACATCCATTCAAAACAAATAACTCAACCTGTTGTTCCCCATCACTTAAAACATCAACCTTTTTCATTCTTATTCAACATCAAACCAACCATTCATTCACCTATAATCAACACATTTAACATGGGACAAAAAGAAATCCAACATGATCATTCCACATTCACATTTAACATTCGCTTCAACATCAACTATTTTAAACTCAACATTGAAAAAGAGTGCATCTGGACATTCCATAAATCAACATTCAACAGTCAACATTGAAAAAAAATAAAAAAGTAACAGAGATGGCTAAGCTCGGGTTGCCAAGTTTGATCCCCATACATATGCAACAAATAGTATAAACATCATCAAAATATAGCTAGTATAATTTGGGTGTTGCCGCTGAACATTATGAGCTTCAACACTTTCTTTCAAAGATTTTATCTCCTGCTTTATCTCTTTAAGTAACATTATGATTTCATCATCTCTTCGTTCGCTTTGCACGCGTCCCATACTACGGACCGGTGAATTTTCACACGCAGCCTCATCCATCCAAACAAAATACCCACAACCTCCTTCTCCCTACACAGAAATTCATAGCAAAAGAAATATTAATTTTAGAGTGAGAATACATAGTAATTTAAGAAGTTGAAATCTATTAATACTTACGTGTAAATCCGGGCATTTCCAAAATCTTCGCCCTGGATTCTGGGCCGTACGAGAGGTCTTTAAAATCATCAACCCATGGCCACATGGGCACTTTGGAGCCCAATCTAATTTCCTAACGGAGGACGATGTTGATGACATTTCTAAGCCTATTCCCATTGTGGGAAGAAAAATTAAACAAAATGATAACATCAGATAAATGAGTTCAGACATAACTCTCAAAAGCTAGCAACTCAAATGGGAAAAGTTGAGATATTTCTGCCAAAAAAGATATCTATTCAACGAAAAAACAACATTCCATGTGAAATTTTAGAATCATATGAAATGAATGAAATAAATAGAAATCTTCATAAACATGTCCATCACTTTTCCACAAGTAGACTTGAATAATTTGAATCTATACACTGCAATTGTAGTTTTACCTAATGAAATTTGTATTTAGTTTTGTCTCATGGATCTTGTTTATGTGAAATAATTAATGGGTGTTTTGAGTCTTATTTTTTTGCTTTTGAAAGGCAAATCTAGAAGAAGAATGCAAAATCCCCAAAACACAGCACCGAACCACATTACAATAGGACACTAACTAGTAAGACAACATTGCTTTTATCCTGCATTTAAGAATTAGAATTATAAGTTGAGTCTAAGAAGTGAAGAAAATTTAAAGCTCTTGCCTGATAGCACCTCACAACTTTTTCAAGGGTATAAACTAGTTTGATAATACATAGAAAAGGAAAAGGAAACAGCAACAACAACTAGTTTATACATAAATAACATTGAACAGTTGTGATTGTAATGCCCCATAACATGATCTCATTCTGAAAACATTGAACAATTGTGATTCTAATGCCCCATAACTTTGTCACTTTCCCTGCAGCTGCTATTCGTACTCTGCTCAACTAAAAACCCTTGCACTCTTTCAAGCTGGGAAGTGAGCCTCACCCACCTTTCCTGCTCCCCACAAAACCTACAAGTACACTCCCATCCCACACATCTTCTGAATATCCTAACAGTAAATTCCACTCCATCAGATTTGGCAATCACATTGATTAGGTTTCACAGATAAAGCAAGCAAGCATATGGGATAGAAGCTGGTCTTATGCTGCGAGCATTGGGGTTTGCTTTGTCTTTCTTTTGTTTAAGTAAAATAGAAGTAAAAAAACATAAAGAGAGATGCATCCTTCAAAACAATCAACACCACTGCTGATTGATGAACAATCAGAAGCTCTACATTCCTCATGAACAAAATCTTCCAAAAAAGCCACACATGTAAATTACCCAAGTGCTGCCAAGCACCTCTATTTTCTTTCCATACATCCATGATGTTAGCACAGGCCAAAGAATGCAATGAAAGATCAGGCTGCCATTTCCTCTTAAACTATTGATATATGAACAAAAAACGGCAATGTCTCATGAAGAATTGGAGAAGAAGAAGGTGGACCCTAATCAGCAAGGTCCACTCCCACTGCTTCAATAGTATCGATGCCCTAAACTCCTTCTGAAAGGGGTTTTAAAATATTGAAAGAGATTTGTCCGGCGTCGCCGTGAGAGAGAGATCAGACCTGAGACAGAGACGGATCGAGAGACTGCACTGGGTGGTGATGGAGAGGATGGGGGCGAGAGAGGGAATGGGAGGAGATGGGCGCAGACCTGAGACAGAGAGCTTCCAGTCGATGGGGTCCGATCGTCGTCGTGAGAGACAGAGAGCAGTCGATGGCAGGCTGGTGGTCGAGGCGCCCGCGAGGAAGACCGTGATGGAGGAGATCTGCGCAGGGAGAGTCGAGAGGCAGTGATCGTCCGAGAGAGAGCTCTGCGCAGGGGCGATGAGCAGCGAGAGAGATGCGAGAGAGACGTGCGAGGATGTGGGATCGTCGTCGTCCGAGGGGCCGGCGGTCGTCGTCCGAGAGAGAGCTCTGCGCAGGGGCGATGAGCAGCGAGAGAGATGCGAGAGAGACGTGCGAGGATGTGGGATCGTCGTCGTCCGAGGGGCCGGCGGTCGTCGTCCGAGTGATGGAGATCGTCGAGCTTCAGAGGAGAGACGAGAGATGGAGACGAGCTGCAGTGTTTTGGAAAACAGAGGATATGACGTTTTGAAAAGAGAAGGGGGAAATGGGTGAAAGCAGAGCGGGAAACCGTATTCAGCAGCTGGGCCTCCTCGTTGGGCCATACACGCGTGTGCAGCTTGTGGTAGTGGGAGCTGCAGTGTGTGGGATCTGCTCTCTATATATATATATATATATATATATATATATATATATATATATATCCCCCCAAGATTTCTTTGTTTTTACATAGTGCTTCCTCCAAGTCCAAAGCAAATTTTCTGGGGTTCGCCCCTGATTCAGTGTTTGTTCTTTTAGCCTCTTCCAGTTCCAAGGGAGTGACCGCAATGGAGGAGTTGCAGAGTGCCATATCAACCCATGGCTTGGCCGTTTCGTCTCTCCCTGACAAAGGTCGCTGCCTCGTTTCCACCCGCTCCTTCGCTCCAGGTCTCTCTCTCTTCTTCTTTTCCATTTCTTACTCTCTCTCTCTCTATAGATTGATTTGTTGAAAACAAAGATAGTGGTTCTCAATCTGGTATTCCTTTCAGGAGAAGTAATAATCTCGCAAGAGCCTTATGCCTGTATACCAAACAACCCCTCTGCTGATGTAAGATGCGACGGATGCTTCGCGTCTGGAAACCTCAAGAAATGCTCGGGCTGCCGGATGACTTGGTACTGTGGAAGCACATGCCAGGTGTATTTTTCGTAGACATCTTTTGTAAGGTTTTTATCTTTATCAGTTCCTGTTTGTATTTGTGTGATGATGAGATTAGTCATGAAGTATTATTATATGTTGTATATTCATTAGGTTATACAATGTGTTGATGTTATCATATAATCGACCGCAGGCACAGGGTCAACTAAATTATTTTTGCTCTTATTAGTTCCTGTTGGTATCTGTGATGATGAGATTAACCATGAAGTATTACGTGTTCTATATTTATTAGTTGATACAATGTGTTGAAGTATCATACAACCCACCGCGGAAACAGTGTCAATTAAAGTTTTTTTTTATTGTAACTGCTTCTACTGAACCAATGTGAAAGATGGTATCTGGCAATTGATTCAATAGTCTTGTTAGTCAATGAATGTAGGGGGAACTTGGACTTTGTGTATTGATGATATATTATGCATAAGCTCTTTTATGTAGATTTTTACATATGTACCCTGTAGCATTTTCACGAATTGTTTTGATGGCAGGAGCATTGGGAATTATATTGTCCTTGCTGATCAGGATCTTTGTACTCATCATCGATGTTTAGGAGTCGCGTTTGTTCTTTGAAGTGTTTTTTTTTTTGTCATGAATTCTTCTTTTAGGGTGGTTAGCATCTATGTATTTATCAATTCTAAGATTCTTCTTTTAGGGTGGTTAGTATCTCATTAGGGGCCTCATCTTGTTTTTTTGTTTTCCTATTTTTAGCTTGCCAGCATACATCTCTTGTATTGCTTGCTTCTGTTAATGAAAGTAACCATTCAAAAAAAAAAAAAAGATTTTTTTTTATTTATTGTTGATTAAGGGGACTCACAAGTGTTATCCATTGTTCCAATTATTGTAATGGTACCCTGCCTGACTTCCCATTGGTTATAACATCACACAGTATATGGGCTAGTTTGTGCATTCTCAAGCATGTTACGGCAAATATGGTATCCTGTCTGACTTCTTGTTTGCGCTTGTGCATGTGTCTTATAGAAGGTGTAAGCATTTTTTGGTTTTTGGAAAGAATAATCTCTTTCATTACCTTGCGTGATAATTGAATCTTATCATTAAACACAATTTTTTTTAATTATCTTACAACATCTCATCTAATATATTAACTTTTATCAGAAATCAGAATGGAAGTTGCATCAACTTGAGTGTCAAGCTCTTGCAAGCCTTACCGAGGACAGACGGAAAATGCTTACACCTTCTATACGTTTAATGGTGAGACTCGTCCTCAAAAAGAAACTGCAAAATGAACAGGTGAGTAGATTGTTGTTATGAACCAGGTGGCAGATACAGTTTTTTACTCCAAACAAAAATCCATATCCAGATTGTGGTACCTGCAGTGCACATCAGGAGTGGTCTTGTCATTTTTTTATTTGTTTATATATATTGTGTAATTTCTACAAGTTTTGTGTTTGAATGCTCTGCCTTATAGATTCCTTTGAACCTTGTTAAATGCTAGAAGCAGAATAATTCCCTTCAATATGTTTTGTAGAATTTCGTCCTAGTTACAGGAATGCCACACTGGGCAATGTGTCAACCAATTTTTTTTTTACGGATAGTACCTTACATAAATATATATATTTTCTTTTGCTCTACAGGTTATGCCAACTACTACTGTAGATAACTACGGTTTGGTGGAGGCATTGATGGCTCGTATCCTTATTTCACTTATATTTATTGGTGAATGATGGTTAACATATTTATTGATATTTTGAAGGCTTATTCAGATGGATTGTTTAATTTAAGTGTTGATTCCACTAAGATATGTCTGACATTGGTGAGGAAACGCTAGTATTGTATGCACAGATGGCTAACCTTGTCAATTTGCTACTTCCATCATTGGAGATCAATATAAAAGAGATCACACAAAACTTTTCCAAGGTATCTGTGATAATTTATTTTATGGTGTCGGATACTTCTGAGGTCGTATTCAGTTGTTTTTGTTCTTCAATGAAGCACTAGTTCCCTTGAATTGATCCTTTCCTGCCGCGATCTTATATAATGGCTTTATTGAGAGTTTGAGATATTGGTACTTTACTGAAACCTTGTTAATTCCATTTTATTTCTCATGCAGCTCGCTTGTAATGCTCATACAATTTGTGATAGTGAACTGAGGCCCCTTGGGACGGGGTTGTATCCTGTAATTTCCATTATTAACCACAGGTATCAATTTCTATTTTCTTCCTTTAATGTAACTTGTTTAATTTCCACATAATACTTCTATCACCACTACACTGGAGCTTCTCAGTAACTTAAGCTTAAATCATCAGTGTGATTTTTCTTTTGTGTGATTGCTGTAGCTGCTTGCCCAATTCAATATTGGTTTTTGAAGAGAAGAAAGCTGTGGTCCGTGTTGTGGAAAATATACCCAAAGGTGCAGAGGTAAGATAGCTTTCACTATCCTTTACCTGCAGCTTTATTAGGATCATTGGAACTGTTCTCTCTTTGGTTTTTTTTTTCAAATTTATTTATGCAGTTGCATCATAATGTTGATTTCATGAATTTTTACTTAGGTGTCAATAAGTTACATAGAAACTGCTGCAAGCACCACAACACGACAGAAGGCCCTCAAAGAGCAATACCTTTTTACTTGCACTTGTATCCGTTGCAAGGTAGCGGTACAGTTCTAGAAATTTAGTTAGTGTTGAGTTATTGCTTGTCAATGCTTACTGCTATGGATGTAAATGAGCCAATCTAAGCTTTACCAAAATTGAGTTTGAGCTCAAGTCAAACTTGAGATCAGCTTGAGCTCCACCCAACCAACCTTTTCTGAGCATGAGTTTGGAATGAGCCAAGTCAAGTTTGAGCTTGGCTTTATTTTTTCTCTAATATAACTACATATCAACTATGATAGAACTTAGGAGACAAGCTCCTTGTGATTGCAACTGGCGAGTTTTCCTGCAGCTTTTTAAATCTCACGGCTAGATTAGCTGCAGTTCATTACAAGTTTCCAATAAGGCAAGGCTACGAAATATGTAGATATCCTGGCAATTATTGAGATGTTAAAGAAACAAAAATGTGGTCTTTTGCATACCAGATTTTGATTGCAACGAACGTGATTTAAAGACTGGAAGTACGACAATGAGAGGCATTTGGATTATAAAAGTGGTAGAAGCAGAAGCGAAGTTAGATGTGCCTGTAGTAGGAGATAATGTTCAACAGGTTTATCATAAATCATCTTTTAATGAAATAATGAAGATGTCTAAGTTCTGCAAGGACCGTAGTAAGAGCCAAGAGGCCTTTCAGTTTTAATTTTGTAGCAAACGGAAATTCTGACCATCATTGGGAGTATGTTTGCTTCGGTGAATTCGTGAAAAAGATGGCTTAGTTGAAAACTGAAAGTGCTGTTCTGGTTTTTTTTTTTTTTTTGCTGGGGTTGCTGGTGTTTATGTCTTTTTCTGTTTTGTGCTGGGGTTTTGATTTTATTCTCTGCTCGGTTTTATTTGGTTCTATTTTATGGTAAGGAGGTTTGGTTATGTTTTGGAATGTTTCGCTTTGTGCTGTGGTTCTCTGTTTCTTCTGGGATAGTTTCTGTTTGTTGTATGAATTGTCACTTTCTTACTTTTATAGTGTGCTCTCTTTACTGATCAACAAGTTGATCTCTAATGGCCAGTGCAGTTTTCTCTAGCCACTCCATGAATTTTCTGCTTACATCATCAATCTTGGTTTTTGTCAACTACTTGTGTTACATGATGATGCCATAATATGGGAATCACAAATAGCAACTATTACAATATTTACTTCATACATTTAATGAGAAAGAGAAAGTATGCAGATGTGCTGAAATCACATGTACACAAGCTCCTTGTGATTACTTCTGAACAGTTTTCCTGCAGCTCTTTAAATCTCACAGCGAGAATAGCTGCAGTTCATCACAAGTTTCCAATGATGCAAGGCTGCAAAATATGTAGATATCCCGGCAATTATTGAGATGTTAAAGAAACATAAATGTGGTCTTTGCATACCAGATTTTGACTGCAACGAACGAGATTTAAATACTGAAAGTACGATAAGGAAAAGCATTTGGATTAGAAAAGCGGTAGAAGCAACAATGGAGTTTGATGTGCCCGTAGGAGGAGAAAACGTTCAACCTGGCTATCATAAATCATCTTTTGATAAAATACCGAAGATGTCCAAGTTCTGTAAGGACCGTAGTAAGAGCTAAATTGGCCTTTTAGCTCTTACTACGATCCTTACAGAACTTGGACATCTTCGGTATTTCATCAAAAGATGATTATGATAACCGGGTAAAACGTTCTCTCCTAGTACAAGCACATCAAACTTCACTACTGGTTTTATCACTTTTCTAATTCAATGCTTTTCCTTGTCGTACTGCCAGTCTTTAAATCTCGTTCATTAGAGTCAAAACATGGTATGCAAAGACCACATCTATGTTTCTCTAACATCTCAATAACTATCAGGATATCTATATATATTGTCGATGTTTCGCAGCCCTTTCCTATTGGAAACTTGTAATGAACTGCAGCTATCTGTCGTGAGATTTAAAGCGCTACAGGAAAACTGGTCGGTGGCAATCACAAGGAGCTTGTCTCCATGTGGTTTTAGTACATTATAATACTTTCTCTTTCTCATTAAATGTACGAAGTAAACATTGTAATAGTTGCTATTTGTGATTCCCATATTATGGCATCATGATGTAACATAGGTAATTGATAAAAACCAAGATCTCAACAAATATAAAGATTGATAATGCAAGCAAAAAATCCATCCATGGAGTGGGTAGAGAAAACTGCACGGGCCATTAGAGATCAACTTGTTGATCAGTAAAGAGAGCACACTACAATAAAAGTCACAATTCATATGCCTCTCCTACATAATATTCCATGCTCTGACCAAACTCATAACAATAAACAGAAACTAGAGAACCACATCCAGAACATAACCAAACTTCCTCACCATAAAACAGAACCAAATAAACCCCGACACGGAATAGAATCAAAACCCTTGAACAAAATAGAAAAAGACACAACACCAGCAGCCCTAGCCAAAAGAAAAAGCACTTTCAGTTTTCAACTATCTAAGCCATCTTTTTCACGAATTCACCGAAGCCAATATACTCCCAATGATGGTTAGAATCTCTATTTGCTACAAAATTAAAACTGAAAGGCCTCTTAGCTCTTACTAAGTTCCTCGCAGAACTTGGACATCTTCAGTATTTTATCAAAAGATGGTTTATGATAACGCAGTTGAATGTTTTCTCATACTACAGGCACATCAAACTTCGTTGTTGCTTCTACTGCTTTTCTAATCCAAATGCTTTTCCTTGTCGTACTTTTAGTCTTTAAATCTCGTTCGTTGTAGTGAAAATCTGGTATGCTAAGACAGCATTTATGTTTCTTTAACATCTCAACCCTGCCTCATTGGAAACTTGTAATGAATTGCAGCTATTCTAACTATGAGATTTAAAGAGCTGCAGGAAAATTGGTCAGTAGCAATCACAAGGAGCTTGTCTCCTTGTTATTTGAGTACAACAACATACTTCTCTGTCTCATTAAATGTATATAAGTTCTCGCTCGCCTCATTGGAAACTTGTAATGAATTGCAGCTATTCTAACTATGAGATTTAAAGAGCTGCAGGAAAATTGGTCAGTAGCAATCACAAGGAGCTTGTCTCCTTGTTATTTGAGTACAACAACATACTTCTCTTTCTCATTAAATGTATATAAGTTCTCGCTTGCTTCTCACTCGCCTACGAAAACAATACTAGACTCGACTTCCTCACCTGCCTCTCCACTCGTACCTACTTTCACCAGCCGGGCTTTACTGAATCCTTCCCTACTCCATCCCTCTGTTTGGCTCTAGCCTTGTCCGAAACTCCACCTCTCTGAGTTCTTGCCCCCCGAGTTGCGCTCTGTCTCATTCATTTGAGGCCGATGGCTGCATCACATCCTTTGTGAGCAAATCTCTTCGCCCTCCTTTGGTTCTTGGCCGTAAGCACTTCTCTTGCGTGCACAAGTTCCACTAGCTGTGTTCATGGATCCATTCCAAGACTCAAATTTTCACTATTCTTGAAGTGATAGCTCTGCCACCTACTTTCTTTTAGCCCTTCCCTTACACCTATTCCTCAAGGTCGAGCCCTTACTCACTCAGATAGGATCTTACCATAGAAATGGGCATTTGTGCCTTAAGGCCCGGGATAAGACAACGTGGTGGACAGTTCTTCGTCTTCTTTGTGAGCTGAACTGAGCCTATCCATTGAGGAAAAACAACTTTCTTCGCTCTCATCCCTTGAGTCACTAGACTGCAAAGCCAGACCTCCCTACTAGCTAACTTGACTGCATTGACTTACTAGATTGCCCCTTTTTCATTACAGAAACCTTGCAAAGAGGCTTTTCTGAGATGTCACATCAAACAAGAGAAAAAGTGCACTTTAAAGGTGGAAAATTGAAGATTACAAGCTTGCACCTCTTTTCATTCTACTCCTATGTTTTGGAAATAAGGAGTGCTACAGCACACATTTAGGGAACCCCTCATCCAACTATAAGAAGTCGGAATGTAAATTCAGACAAGTGGGGTTGGGAATCCGAGTTTACGAGAGTTGGGGCGTGTAGAAAAATAGATCTGATGAGGCTCTGAATCAAAAGGCAACAGATAGGCCGTTTGAAGGCCACTGAACAATCGATATGATGTTTAGGGCTGAGATCTGAATCTAGAAAGGAGGTTTTCTTGGTCACAGACTGGGGGCTATTTGGGGCACTTTCACAAAAGACTGATCCTATTCCTCTTCCTCTTATCTGGGTGCATTGAATTGAAACAAAATCCGAGACTCGAATCATCATCCTTTTCACCGTCCAAAAGAGTTCACAAACAATCCAACGGTCCGGTCCATTCGGATGGGTGGCAAACAAATCAAACAAGTTGGGCCTGAGCCCAAGCGAACCCTTTAGTGAACCGAGCTCGAGCCCAACAGTATCAAGATTGAGCTTAGCTTGTGAGCTAATTGAGACAGCTTGAGCCCAGTTTGATTAGCACACGAGCCAAGCTCAAGCTTGAGCATGCTGAGCTTTCTTTGCTCGTTGATATCCCACTTGGCACATGGGAACTCGTCTTTTCAGATTTTGGTAATTATACAACTTAGCTGCTGCTACTCTATTGAAGGGCCTTTATGAGGATATTCAAGAAAGCGCAGTCCTGGAAGGCTATAGATGCAAGGATAAGAAGTGTGATGGTTTCTTGCTACTCGATTCTGGTATGTCATTATTGGGGCCGAATTAAGGTTTTAGCCATGAGATTTCACTTTATGGTTAAATGGCTGTAACTCCTATTTTAATGTGATTATTGTGGGGATGTTTTGCAGAAAAGAAATTATTTACATGTCAGCAATGTGGGCTCAGCAGGAATCAACAAGAGGTAAAGAGGATCGAAAGTGAAGTCAAACAAATGTTAGACAAGGCTTCAAAGATTTCATCCTCCAGCAGTATCCTACAATCATCTTCATGTTTATTGATCTAATTATGGCCAAGGAATCTACATGGGGAGCCCCATGATGGGATTCACTTGGACCTTGCCAGTGTGGCACGTGTACATATTACTGGGTTTGCAAATAGGAAGGAGGTTTAGGATTTAGATTATTTCTTTTAGAGGTGAGTTTAGGGCTATTCATCAAGGTGATGGAAACAAAGCCTGTGTACGAAGTATGCAAAGGTTGATAATACCATTACAATTATGAAAAGAACTCTAGATACTAATCCATTGGAAACAATATCGTTTTTCTTTTTCCCTGCTTTTGCCTAGCTATTTGCCTCTACATTTTCTTCCCTTGGGATGTGTCAGTGAAGATTTTGTAGTAGAAGGAAATCTTCTCAAACAAAGCTCTTCAACCTGACCCAGTTTCTAGTGAGAACGGGAATCATGTAAGATTGTAGAAGATCTCCAAGGGCCCTCTGCCTTACCACTGGCTCAAGTGATTCCATACCATGAGTTGCCTTCTTCTGTCACCAGACAACGAAAATCAGAGGAAACCAATTTGTGTTGAGACCCTTTTTAATTCCCATGGTTTCTGCTTTATTTGAGTCACAAGTCCCATCAAACCTGAGAATGATATGACTATCTTATCTCAGTTGTTCCCGATGGTTTTTAAATATGTGCAACCCTTTCATTAAACAAGTTAGACATTCCGTACCCACAGCCGGTGTGGGTCAACCAGACTGACCACTTATTGTCTAATTTATTTAGTGGGGGGGGTGGGGCCGTGGGGGTAGATGGGT
This sequence comes from Cinnamomum chago, assembly GCA_038049695.1. NCBI lineage: Eukaryota > Viridiplantae > Streptophyta > Magnoliopsida > Laurales > Lauraceae > Cinnamomum > Cinnamomum chago. The sequence continues at coordinate 35,465,730 of CP142461.1, forward strand.
GGGCCAATCTACATCCAACCCTTTTAACTGTCTAATGCTGCAGTCTGGGTCATGTTTTGCCATCACTTATTTCCTTCTACAGAACTAGATTATATCATTCTAATGGCTATATACTTTTTTATCAGTGAAATCCTTGGTCATGTTTAGAAAGGGATCCACCTTTTTTCACCCCACAAAGCGATTGTATGGTTCATAAAAGATTCTATGCTAAGACTTGTTTCCAGTGAAAGATACAATTCTTTGACAGAAATTAGATTATTTTGAAGCCAGTGCTATGTACAAGACCATTGAGCAACTTCAACTGAAACTCTGCCATTCACATTCAATAAGTTTGCTCAGAACTCAAGAAACTCTTCTGAAGGTGCCATGTCGCTAGTGAGATTTTTTTTAATATTTATCTTTCGAACATTTCCATCTTCTATATGATGCTTGAAATAGATAGCAAGCTACATTGTGGAATATAATATTATGTCAGTATATTTATTCATGGGGCTGAATCTACTGGCATTTGGTTCATTTAATTAGATAACCATTGGATGGACCATTTTACTCCACTAAAAGACTGTTCAAAACATTATAGATACCAATTATTTGTTTATTGAGAATGATTTGTGACTCCAAATAATTTGTATTGTTCATCCTAGATTCTGATGGAATTGAAAGACTGGAGGGAAGCCCTAGTATATTGCCGATCGACAATTCCAGTTTATCAAAGTATGTCAGGTTTCCTATTAAACTCAGCTTTTTTTAATAGCAATTCCTTGATAAAGGCTTCACAATGTTCTGTTATGCATGAAAACTGAAAACTGCAGCTTACCAATTAAGGAAAAAAAAGGGAATACATGTTTCTTTTTGCATCATTCTCATTGTCATCATGCCTGCCACCTGCGCCTTGGCATCAACAATGCTTTTTGTAAGGATGATTGCATGGCAAGCTGTGGATACTCTTTCTTAAAGAAATATTTGGCGTATCATCTTTTCCAACCTTTTCTTTTCGGTGTTGAATGCTCAGTGATCATGTTTTGTTGTTTGCCAGGAGTATATCCAGCGATTCATCCTTTGCTTGGACTGCAATATTATACCTGTGGGAAACTAGAATGGTTGGCTCTCTCTCTCTCTCTCTCTCTCTCTCTCTCTCTCTCTCTCTCTCATCTATTATACCTGTGGGAAACTAGAATGGTTGGCTCTCTCTCTCTCTCTCTCTCTCTCTCTCTCTCTCTCTCTCTCTCTCTCTCTCTCTCTCTCATCTGATACTGGTTCGACCATTCCGCACTATTGGGTTGAATCAATAATTAAAGCTTGAGGCCCCAAGTCAAATGGTTAAAATCATTTGGGCAGAGTGATATTTGGCCTTCACCTAATACACCGGAAACCTTTCCCATCCCACCGTACTCTTTGATTGGGATGCATCCAGGTGGGCCCCACAAGAAGGGTGGACAAAGCTTTTTTGTGAAGATACTACAGCATACAGGTTGGACAAGTATGGCGCAATGACTTTTTGTGGGCCCATTCTGCTGACTGCCAATTCATGAAGGTGAGAATAAGGGTAGGTAGCTTTATCTAGTCACATAAGCCCCACATCTAATGCCAAGCCATTGAAAATAATCTCTTTATAGAGTCTAAGATGAAAGCAGTCCATCTTCATGTATGTACAGTTGGATGTGTGCAAAACATCATCCGCCCATTGTTCAAAAGTCGGTCTTCAAATCCTACCCATGGGTGATTTTCAACCTATAGGACAGCCATCTGGGAATTTCAGCTGACACATTTGATTCTGAGGGGTCTCGCTTTTGTGGACAGAGTGGATTGAAAACCCCACACCATTCATATGCTGGAGTCCGTAGGTGAAACAAGTGCTCCCAGCCTCCCACCCATTGTCTTATGTGTGGTCCTAGGTTGGCCCCACAAAAGTCATCTCCACCATCTTTTCATCTCATAGGAACATTATGCGTTTGTGGATACCCCAGCTTCCCATTGGTGTGGTCTGGGCCTTATTTTCCCTTGATTTATAGCTTTTAGAATAGGAAGATTATTATTGTTGTTGTTGCTGCTGCTGCTGCTGTTGTTGGGGAATAAAAATGGTAAAACAAATGCTAAAACCTTGCATACATGTATGGAACTGAAGAAAATGTGCAAGTCCTGTTTTAATTTTTCCGTAAGCATAAAGGAACCATGTTAAAGCATTTTCCTGGAATAACTAGCATCTTTTTTGTATTTTTTATCTTTGAGTTGTTAATTTCTTTTTATTTGGGAGGGCAGTTTTGTGAAATACCAAGCTTGCAGCATACAGTCTGATGTAGTGAAATCTGATCCTTAGTTGTAACATTCTTGAGACTCTGCAATTGTCCTTTGTGGCTTAACCTTAAATGAGGTTAAATTATGCATACCATTCTGTAATCTCCATTGGTCGCTTTTAATTGAGAAAATTAACTATTGTTGTTGTTATTGCTACTGTAATATGGTTTGAAGATCACTGTATTTGGTCTTAAAATGTAAATTTTAAGCAATTAGACTCAGCAGACTTCCATTAAAAATATATATATATATATTGGAAGCAAATTGACCATTTTACATTGAGACCTAGCCAGCCACGAATTGATTCCTTGGTAGCTACTAAGGTGAGATGCCGCTTTGCCTTTGGGTTGTGTGGCACTTCTTGTCCACTATATATATCATTTGTTGTTGCTCTTGTTTATAATGTACATCATAGTTTCACATTATCACACATGACTTGATTTATTTATGTGGCATCTGGAGAGAACATATTGTAATGTTGATTTCCAAATTAAATGTTCGGGTAGTGACAAGTTTTATGCTGGCTATCAACTTACCTAATGCAACCTTTGTCCTGTCTCTGGGCTTTTGACCGACAGTAAAAACTAGTGATTTATGTGGAGGCCCAATAGGACAAGGATCCGATTATGATGATGATATACTATGTATGTCAATTTCTCTTTTATTTTTCTAATAAATAAAAGTTAGACGAAATGGACTCCAAATGAAACAAAACACTGAATCAGCTGAAAAGTTCTGTTACGGAGTCACTGAAATGAGGTCTGAAATTAAATTGACTACTAATTAGGGTATTCCCACTCTCCAAATGATATTGAGCGCATGTTTCATTTGCATGCATTATTGATAACAGCTGTTTGTTTATTGAGGATGATTTATTTTTAGAACTTGTATATGGCAACTTTTTTGTTACTTTTCTAAATTTCTCTCACCCTCCAAAAATATGTGATAGCTTGGATAATTTTGAGCTTCCACCTAGTTCAACTTTACACTTTGGCTAGTCACAGTGGGTGTCTACGCTGATAGACAGTCCAGACACATTTCCAGAGTGCAAGAATCATGTGTCTTGGGTCAAAACTATATGCTTAAGTGGCACTTGATGAACTTTGTGCTTAAACCTCGTTGTATGTAATTACAAGCAAAACCCATACCCATGGTCAGTATGAATAACTATGAATCAAGTTTTATGGGAATTTTGGCATATGAAATCCTGTCTTCCATTCCACCCACCATTTATGTGGAAAATTATGTATAATGAATGTCTCTAATATATTTTAAAATGGGAGTGTATTGGATGTGTAGTTATCATTTCCCTTCTACCATTAATAAAAGCATATGGTGTAGTTGCAATATATTGTTCCACTGTACCTCTCTCTCCTTCTCTAATCGCCTTTTCTCTTTTAACATAGAGAGTAACTAAGATTTCTTTGGCACCTGATTCCTTACATTGTTTTGAACAGGTTTCTTGGGGATACCGAGAATGCTTTTAAATCCCTCACCAAGGCCGCAGATATTCTGAGAATAACGCATGGGACTAGTACACATTTTATGAAGGAATTCTTGAACTTGTTGGAGGAAGCACGTGCAGAAGCCGCTTACATGCAGACTTCAAGACAACCATTTGATAACTGACTACGTTTGTCTAACTAGAATCATCATTGGATTTAGAGTTAGTGAAGTGAGGCATTCAGCTGTGAATTTCAGCAACAGCCTTCAGTCATTGTTCTTTACCATGGCATCATTGGCATCTGTTGTAACTATTGTGTTTTTATTGCTGAAGAAGAAAAAATACATTGTACATAAAATGTAACTTCAGCAGGCCGGCTCAGGTGTTGGCTCAACACAGGCTTGATCTGAATTTGTATCCATAGGTAAAACCGAACCGAAATGAGTCTAAGATTCAAGGGTAAGACCCTCAGACAAATTCTTAAAGAGGCTCCAATGGCGCCCCACTTATCAAAAATCTATACTACACAAAGGACTTTGGAGAGGTGTGAGGTTATTGAGTCTAGATCCTCAATAAATCCCATAAATTAGCACTAGCCGTAATTTCACACTAATCTAATTATACTCACCATTTGATTAAATTTCATAAAATATGTAACTTAAGAAATCATTAAACTTGAAGGCCCTTAAATCAATGTATGTATGTATTTATATTTATTTCACCCCCAACAGTGACTTCAGAGGCTGACGGGTTCCTTTGCTACTATAAATTGTATGAACTCCATCAGATTCATTTTGGTCTCAGTGGAGAATGCATGGAATAAAAGGAAAAGAGATCAGAGGCGGGGAAACGTTGCAAGGTCGGGGGCCCTTTTGTAATTACACAAACCCAATTAGAAGTAGAAAATGGAGTATATACCCAACAGAGATCATTATTCTCACGCGAGATTGTTTGCATGAAGGGTAAAATAAAATAAAATTAAAGGTCAAATTAAAAGAAAGATAAAGAATAGGAAGTTGAGAGTAAAAAGCACTAAAAGGCAAAAACTCTCTCCTCTTTTTGTCAGTTAGTGTCTATTAAGAGTATTTTTTTTCATTTGGTGCATTTTAATTGTGGTTTTTTGTCATTTTGTGCCTTTAGTTTTAACTTATTTCTCTTTCTTTTTCTTTTTATTTGATCACTTAATTTTATTTCATTTCACTCGTCATGCAAATAAATAGATCTGGAGTACGATTGTGTATTGTCCACATAATGGAAGCATGTAGACTCCTATTTTTCCCAAAAACGCTCCTCATTTCCTAAACTATCCCTCTACTTAGGAAGAGGCTTTTCAACATAAATTAGAAAATCAGGATGTGTTTTATGCTTTTCCAACAATGGTTTGTTATACAACTGAGCATCAACTCCAAAATCATTTCTACAACGGATTCAGCTAGATAGTCGGTTCCCCACCCATAGGCCTCCCTCACTAGTGTTCCAGTCTCGCCCTACATAGCAATAGGTGGTCGGTAACGCTACCTACAACACCAAGGGTTATACAAAATCAAATACAAAGGACCTGGCAGTACAATATACAGTTAGTATAGTATGAATGCATCAAAGAGAATAAAAAGACAGTAATAATGATTACTCCACATGAGTTGTGGTGAGGATGCATGAGATCATAGACCGGTCAAAACAAAGTTACTAGGGTATGGTGATTAAAGTTTGGTACCATACAAAGTGTCGGTACCCAGTGACGTACGTCTACCTCAAATAATCCCATCATGATGACAAAACAATGATAGCTCCTACCAAGGGTGATCCGTCCAAGGCTAAGCTCTTCAATCGTGTGTATATTTGTGATGATTCGAAAAACCATACAAAGGTCGGTATCTGACTAGGCTTTCCTTGCATGAGCAAGATTTCACAATCCAAACAAAGCTTGGCATCAAAGTCTAATTCATCCTATCAAACCATCCAAACAGTCGATCCATTAAACCGTCAAAGTACCAACCATCAAACAATACCATCAAAGTCCGACCATGCAATTCATCCAAAGGTACCTAATCCGTGCAAACAAACCATCCATTCCAAGTTTCAATGGTCATTCCAAACATAGGCCATCGAATAGCCCACCTAACCACAGACACGGGTATTCGTCCTCCAATCATATCCAAGGTCTCCTCTAGTGAAACCCTAGGTTATGGTCCTCACCATCATCATTAATGGTATGCATCACATTCCAACAACATAAAGGAAATAAGGAATACAAGAGCAATGTATATAAATTCAGAACGTAAGTAGCCAATCTAGGTCAAGGCCCCTCCTTCATGTATGGTATCAACCTTCATCAATACAGTGGTTAATTAGAGTTTCAGATATCCCATGATCAACACTTGGTGCTCCGAAGGTAATTGACATCCAAAACATCTATTAATCATCATATCGATTCAAATCCAACTTCCCATACCTTACTTTGAGGTACCTAGTGAGAGAATGTTAAGCTCCCCCATCCTCGCACCTCATGGTCTCCCATTACAAGCCTTTAAACAAGTTTAATTGGTTAAAAATGGCTAAAAGATACAAATTCCGCACTTCTGCCGCACCCAAGCTTATGGTCAACCGTAGGCTAGTTACGGCTAGCCATAAGAGGGATGACGGTTAGTCGTAACGTAACTGCTATGGTGAAATCCCACATACTAGGAATGTAATCGTAACAGGGTCTCCTTTGTACAACGGTTAACCATGGTTAGACTCCAAGTCACCACAATCCAAATTTCCAAAGAATTCCACACATTATCTTTTGTAACCACCAATACACTACGGTTAGCCTTACAACTAGCCGTAGGGTCACTACGGTTAACAGTAATGTCACCACACACCAAATTCTTGCAAAACAACCATATATTGGAAAGGCAACTACGACTCCCATGGTTAGCCGTTCGGAGTCCCACGGCTGGTCGTGGAACTACATAACTCAAATTCCAACTTTCGAAATCCTCTCCAAATCCATCCAAATCCCCTTCAATTTCATCCAATTCACCAAGATACATTCTACATCATCATTCACCATCAATTCATCAAAAAAATGGGCCAATTATAATCAAATTGGGGTTCCAAACATAAAAAGGTCTAAATCATGTAGAAGAGCTTAGAAATTAGAAAATTTACATCATCCATTGTGTCAGATGAAATCAAACATATGAATAAAAAAAGAATCATTATGCATGCTATGTTAGGTATATATCGCACTTGCCTTGGCCTCCAATCTATGGAAACCTCCAATCTATGGTTTCCAAGCTAATATACCTTATCATTTTTCCCTCCTCCCATCAATAAAACCGAGTCTAACTAGGCTGCACGAGCTGGATTACATATAAACTATATGCATACTGCTTCTTGGAGACCATTACCCATATAACCATTGCTTCTTTACTTTCTTTTCATGGTTTTCTGCTGTTTCCTTCTCCTTCAATATTCAATCACTTAAGAGGTCCAATATTTTGGGCGGCAACTTCTTCTTTATTTTGTACTTAGGGTTTAGCTTTTGAACCTGAGAGTCAGGTTTATCCTTGTTCTTTAATAATAGATCAATTTTTCTAAATTAGCAGAGTGGCTGGTTCAAATTAAAATCAGTCAATCATTTGGTTTAAATTACATAAAAAAATGATAGAAAAAATGAACTATTAAAAAAAATGAGACAATGCAGCCCAACTGATGCTTCCTAGCAGTTTTTTTGCCATGTTTGACCTATTCTTCTTATAGTTTTGGACAAATGAACAAAACTTGAACCTAACTAGACCATGAAGGCACCAGTTTCGGTGGAGCCCGGTTCTACCCACCAGTCTGATGTGATTTCAAAACAATGAAGGCAGCCAATTTGTGTTAGACATATCAGAATGGGTTGGGCCATTCAATCAGGCCTCCAGATAGAAAATGCTACAGGCCCTAGCCATTTATATAAAAAAAAAGAGTCAATGGACCAAATCAATGGTCTTAGCTTAACTGTGGACTCTAAGCAAGGATGGGTAGAAAGAGAGCTGTGCTACATGGACTGACTGGGGACTGATTTCGGGCCCGGTCCCCAGGAGGACCATTGGATCCCCAGGACCATTGGGTAGAAAAATCACAGACCCATCAAAATTTTTGTTTTCTAAGTGGTCCACATCAATTGTAATCCCTACCATTGATGCACACCTCCCCTCATTGGTCATCCCTACCATTTCTAAGTTGTAGATATGACATGTGAGTAAAAGTGAATAGTTAAATGAGTTAAAAACTAATGCAAATCCTCTGCTGTGGGAGCACATACAGAATCCCTGCTGGCGCCTGTCTAATTTAATCGAAAGGACCTGTTATTAGATTCACATTGGCTTATACTTAAATAAATTCTCGTGGATTGGACTATTTGGGCCCGTTTCTTTATCAGAAGAATTCCTAGAATTCATGTTTGGGAGAATGTCAAATTCTTCAAAAGTTGTCTTTGCCGAATTCCAAATCCCTCTTTTTTATGGAGGATTTGAAATCCCAACAAATGGTATAAAGAATGGAATTCCAAAAATTCCAAAAGGGCTTTTGGATGGTTGAAATTTGAAACACTAATGAAAGAAACACAACATTTTAAATGCAAGAGGATAAGATGTCACATTATGTCCAAAAAACCCCGATCTCCCAAATTCTAGTCATAAATTCCGGTAAAGAAACAAGCCATAAGGACTTGTTTTTTAACTTGGAATTCATGAAATTTCTTAATGCTCTTTTATACTTTAGCGTCCGGTTCCAAAAAAATAAATAAATAAAAGGATTGAAATTTCTAAATTTCCAAAGGTCATTTGAGGTAGCTGGAATTTTAAAATGCTTGTAAAGAAATATGACATTTGCAAAGATATCACATCATGTCAAAAAAAAATTTCAACATAGCAAATTCTTGTCAAGAATTTTCAATAAAGAAATAGTGCCTAAATTTCACTTTAGTCCAAGCGAAAAAATACTTGATGCTGCATCACCACCTTCATATTCTTTAAGTTTTACCATCCACATCAGCGATGGTTCACTGTAGTGCGCCTCGTGTTTGCTCTCCATGTCTTATGTTAAACTCCCAACCGTATAAAAATACCGCAGCAATACCCACATAAACTTAGCTCCAACTTAGAGCATGTTAACACGTGGTTTAGATTTGTAAAGTGAGTAAGCCCCACCCAATCAATTTTAGTCATCAAATCATAGAGATTCTCTAAAACAAGGGTGGTTGGGTCTAGCATGGAATGAACATTAGATGTATCCCATTTTAGCCGAATAAAAAACTCTTTCCATAGCTTATCTAATTCAACCAATGTTATTAATATAAAAAGCCCAAAAAGGTTTTCATAAGATATTTGTTGAATAGGTCCACAAGAAGATTCTCAATTCTGATGTTCATCTGCTTTGAACTGGTATTCTTTTTTTATTTATATATTTTTACAACCATACTCTGCCCTCTGTCAAGTCTCTAAGTAGTGTTTTATTAATGCTTCTGGAAGATGCACACCCTAATCTAATTTATTTGGTTGATAGACACTTTTAAGGTTATCTCTGAAATGCCCCGTCTTTTATGTTATTTGCAGAGTGCCATGCCAGACTTTATATTGTCAAAATGTTTTTAGGACTCAAGATGGTTTTTAGGCCTTCTGTTTTGTGCTTTATGCAATTTAGAACACTAGAAAGAATTGAAAAAAGTAGAAGAATCATGCTGCCATTATCATTTTTCATACATCTTGAAAACGCACATAGATTATTTCATTTTAGGATTTTATTTTTTTATGTTTTGGATTCTTATAGGGCCCTAATTTGTGATCCAAAATGTTAGAACTAATAAACCTCAAGATGTGAAGTTTGATATCTTGCATCCTCATGAGTTTTAAGAAAGATATTAAAAACACAAAAACAAGCTAATCTTATTTTTATGCACTCGTGTAGGCCTTAATTCATAATACAATATTCTCAATATTCTTTTTTTATTTTTTTACCCTAGCCATGGAGGCTGGGACCCAAGAGAGAGGCACTCAAGTGGGAAGAAAGCCCACACACAAAGGAAGAAAGCCCACACACAAAGGAATAAAGCTTACACAAGTGGGAAAGAAGCCCACACAAGCGGAAAAAAAATGATGTAGCCGGATAAGAACTGATGCTCCTTACCACTCAGGTAAGGAGCCGTTCTTTTCTCAATATTCTTGTAAAAATGAAAAACCTTAGGGTAAGATCCCGTATCTTAGATCTTATGGATTTTGAGATGGATATGTAAAAAAACAAAAATATCTTTAGTTTACTTTTCTAGTTTCTCTACACCTAGATAGGCCCTAGGTTTATGATCCAAACCGTTCAACATTCTGATAAAAGATAAACCCAAAAGTATAAAGTCTCATATTTTAGATATTCATAAAAATTTGGAAAATATGTAAGAAATTTAATATAATTAGCTTGATCCCACTTTCTGAATTTTATGTAGTCTTATGGGCCCTTAATTAATGATCCAAAGCATTCACTGTATGATATTCTCATCAAAGTGACGTCTCTTTGTGAAAGAATTGTTGGTCCAAATGCCTGTTAGAACTTTTGTGTGTTTTGGTGTGATATAATTTCGGCAAACTCGCTCGGAATACTCTCAAATCTTCTGGATGATCAACCAAGGGCTCATATCTCCCTTGTATAGAGCAATCACTAGCCCTCTAATTTCCTTACTTGCGTGAGGATTCTGCTAAACTAGGAGTGTGATCCTAAAAACAAACTCTATAGCCAAGAGTTTGATCCTTATCTTACTCTACTAAATCAAGATTCATTGGGAGTTTATCCACAACACACCACCGGGCTCCATTTGGCATAGGCCCTATGGCACTTGGGCCACACAAATTTTCTAACGCTTTAGACTATAATTGAAAAGAAATTATTAAGGCTTCAATGAGACTAGTTATGAAACCTAAACCCCTCAAAAGTAAATGGCCCCCTCTTTTATGAGTCCTTGTAAATTTTCGTTTCAAAAGAAGATGAGCCTTTACCAAATATTTTTATTTAATATCAATGAGCCATTTTTAGATTGAACACTTAAATATACAAAATTTTCACAGTATTTGATTCGCGGTCTTTTATAAGTGACCACTCTAATGGCAGGTAAAATCCTACTAGAGTGAAATGTTGTGACTTGTGAGGTCCATGCAAGTGGGGTGGATTTGTTTTTGAGAAGTTTAATTTTTTTCTCTATGAATGCAAAGTGGAATTCTCATGAATTTCTCGTTGGTCTAAGTCAAACTTCATGAGGCTCACATTTTCAAAATCCAAGCCGATTACATAAACCACTACCCTATGCATTTGACCAACATATAAATTATTACTCAAATTAGAAATATTCCTATCGTTGGGTCGACTATGCCTGGTACCCGTGATAAACTGATTCTACTTTTTCACTAATTTCTCAATAGGAATCGGACGAAGTCACTGGGGAGTGATTGATCTAACAGTTGGCCCTCTGAAATTAACTTTGAGAATTTAGATACAACGAATTCAATGGGTGTCTTTTATTGGATAAAAAAGAAGAAAAAAGAAGAGATGGGAGTTAAAGTCTTGTAATGGTTCTAAACAGGGTGCACAAAAAGCCTGTCGGATCCGTAAAATCGATCCGATCCGATCCGTGGATTTTTAACCATACCAAAAGTAAATGGATTGGTGATGGATTGTGAATTTTGTAATTCGTTAGCAACGAATCAGTGACGAATTTCAATTCAATCCGATCCAATCCGATCCGTTGACATTAAATATAAATAAAAAAAACTTAAAGGGCTAAATATAAGTTAAGAGGTTTAAATATAAAAGAAGAAAAAACTTCAAGGGTCAAAATGTAATTCACTTTTATATATAAGTATAACAAATGAAACTCTAGATCAATTGTTACCATAGCCCTGAGAGCATGCTCTTCAAATTTTCTTTAACATTAAAACGATTTGAATGGATTAATTCGATCTGATTCGGTTCTCCACGGATTAGATCGGATTGATTTTTAACAGTCACATATTAGTGACGGATTTCAAATCCATCAATCCGTAGGTAATGGATTGGTGATGGATTTGGCCTAATATGCACCAATCCGTTCCATGTACGCCCTAAGTTTTAAATATTGAAAAGGTGGACCTCTTCCTATTGAAAATTTCAACATCATAAGGGGGTATTTTGTGAAATACATATCCTATTTATCTCCGCTTGTCCTTTTCATCCTCTCCATCTTTCATTTCATCAGCTCTCAAAATATACGCAACGCTCGCGCCCTTTGTTTCGCTATCTCTAGAAATCACGATAAAAAAATCTTTCGATTTCGTCCGATTCCAAGCTCTCGCGGCAAAAGCTCCAAATACAGAAGACGAACAATCTCGATCGATCCTTCAACAACAAAAAGGTTAGAAAACTCTCTTAATGACCTCATCTTTCACGTCCATACCCTAAAAATCCCTGCTTTTCTCTCGCAATTCCAATCCTAGGGCCTTTTCTTTTAAAATCTGTGATTTTAGTTCTAGGGTTTTGGGTTAGGGATCGTTTGGATGCACTCCCAATTTCAATCAGCAGCTTTTGATTTCGATGATATTCAGATCAAATTGTTATTCCTTGTTTCATTTGTTTCTATCTTTCTTTTTTTTTTTTTTTTTTTTTTATTTCAAATGGTTAGGGGGTGATTTTAGCTTGTCTGGTGTTTGTTGTGAAGTAAAGGTTATATGGGGTGTTTAATATTGAATCTGATAAGCTGTTGAACTCTGTTTTGGATTGTAGGAAATGGGTTTCTGCTAGTAGTTACTTGTAAGTTTAATTACTTGTGATTATGTTTATCTTTAATCGGTCATGGCGAAGAACCTACTGTCACTTATAGGTAACTAAGATTATCCAAATACTTCTACCAGAAGAACACATGAACCCCAATTTACTTGTAAATTGAGTTGTCTACATTCCATTTGCAAATATCCAAATAGGCCCTCTGGGGTTCTCAAATAGTGTTTATGGAATAGTGGTGTTAAGACTGTAGCTGATTAGCTCCATTTAAAATGAAGAGGTTGATAAGGCTGCAATTGTGTGATTGGGACGGCTTAATGTGGATTAGGGGTATGTTCAATCCTATCTAACGCCCTGGTTTTAGAAGTGCCTAAGTGATCATTAAGCTTTAGGGTCTTTAAATGGAAACTGATATTGTACATACCACTATTTCATGGTTAAAGCTCCCTAGCCCACTCGAACCCCACTGCTGGTAGATTGTTTGCCATGTCAACAATTTAAATTGGTCTATAATGAAGCAACTGACAATTTGTTTGCCACCTGATGGACAGCTAACAGTAAGCATTGCAGCAATGGGCTGTTTCTTGCCGTTTGGTATAGATTTATTTCTGGGCTGTTGCTTTAAACTTTTCCTGATATTGGAAGGCTGTGAAATTCTGATTGATTGTCAGTTTTTCTATAGGTATCATGTGCTTGAGGACACAACTTTGCCTTCAAGTGTAATGTTTCATTTTGTGACACTGATGCTACTGAAATGTGTGACTTGTTTCGTGAGTGACCTGTTAAGATGCCTATTAATGTTACGATTGTCTGCTTAACTGAATTTTTGAATGGTGACCTATTAAGATGCCTTTTAATGTATGATTGTTTGCTTAACTGAATTTTTGAAACAGAGTATACATTTGTGAACTAGGGCATGTCCCAGAACCAAGGAGATGAGAATGAGTACATGGAAGAAGATCATGAAATGGCGGATGTTTATGACGACGTAGATGAAGAATTTCAAGGTCGAGGAATGGGTGGCATGGAATCAGATGATGATGAATATGATCACATGGTTTGTATTTTTTTTCTTGCATTCTAATATGACCCTCTTTTGCACGTAGCGAATGTGCTGACTTATCTGTCCTATGTTACTCAATAGGGTTCCTAACCCGCATGAAATGCTTAGTCGGATTCAGTCTGCTGCATAATATAGAATGCATGCCAGAATGATTTGGTGTTAACAAATGTAACACCAAGTTGATGTATCTCACAAGGATGAGACAGTGACCAGTGTAAAAATTAAAAAAGGGGTGAACTTTACAATTCTACCAGCTTAATTATATATATTTTTTCTCTTTTTGTATCTGGCTGTTCAATGCTGGCATGCCCTATTATGTGGGTGCAGCCTTTGCCACGTCATATCATGTGTTGGAATTCCCTTGCAAACTCTCATCAGAGTGAATTCTACTGCACCAAGAAACACCCTTGTTTTCTAAATTTTAATTGATGCTATTTCATTTACATTAATTCTTAACTGTTTAGTATGTAATCCTTTCACTAAGAAGTATTTGGGATTCTCTATGAGGAAATTTAATTGCTTTTGTAGGATAATAAGATTACTGATACCTCATCTGCACAAGCAAGGGGAGGAAAGGATATCCAGGGAATTCCGTGGGAGAGGCTAAATGTCACCAGGGAGAAGTACAGGCAAACTAGGCTTGAACAGTACAAAAATTATGAGAGCGTTCCTCAGTCTGGAGAGGAGTCAGAGAAGGTATGGATTCTCACCCTTTTCATAGGTAGGTACGAGTTCTTACTGTTGGTAGAATGAATGCTTAAAAATGATGGTTAGTTTATTTTCTTTGCTAAGTCTTTCAACATACTCTTGTATCCAGGAATGCAAGCCCACAAAGAAGGGGGGCATGTATTATGATTTTTGGCTCAATACAAGGTCTGTGAAGTCTACCATCCTTCATTTCCAGGTAAGCCATTTTAATCAAAATGACACAATTTACTTTACTGTTGATTTCAGATGGGGGGTTTTTGGCAGTCTTGTTCTATACTGTGTTTGGATGAATTAGTTTAATGATGATGTTTTTTTAAACCATGTTTGGTTAATAATATGTGTTATTTGGTGCTTAAATATACTTCTTATATGTTTCAGAAGAGACCTTTTGGCAGGAGTTCATGTGATCCAGACACGGCTTTCTGGAAATAAAAATAGTAGGCATGTTGGTAGCTGAAGTTAGACTTGTGTGTCCTAGATGAACTAGTCCTGGTGCTTGGATTGGGGCCTTCATTGCAGCTTTCTCTTGGGCTACATCAGTCTTGTTTTAGTAATATGAGGCTGAGCTTTCCCATGCAAACCTAGTTTAATCTGGTCAAACATGATTAAAGAAGAAGCATCTATTATTTGTTTACATATTCCATAATGAAAGGTGCTCACTATTGCAACCTTGAGGATGTGGGTTCAAGTCTTGTTACCAGCCCAAAGAAAGGGATGATGATGATCCATCTCAAAGAAAAAGAAAGAAACCAGTGATGAATGATAATGATGATGATGAACTTTTGGCAATAATTTTGTAACTAAAACATCACTCTAAATCAATCTTTCATCTGTTTGGTCGACTCATTGATTCCTGATCGGTCCAACTCAGTGATTGACAGTGTTACTTTTCATTCCAGTTTTCAAACTAAGCATCCTCCACCTGTGTTTTTAAATGTAAAATCCTTTTGCTTTAGTTGAACACTCTATGTTTACACACTTGATATGTCCACTCTTTTGATGTGATTGTGAAAAAGTGGGACAACCTTTTGTGTAAGTTACTTCGTCATCATCACCATCATTGTTGTTGTTCTTTCGTGAATGAAGTAATGGAGGATGATAAACAAAATCACTGGAACAGAAGTAAAGAAACGTAGTAAGGTGAGGAGGAGTGGAATCCTTATCATCATGATCATGATTACCATCCTTATTGCTGTTGTCGTTGTCGGAGGAGTTGTGGTGTTCTTTCTTGAATGAAATAATCATGGATGATGAACAAAAGTAAAGACAAATGTGGGTCAGGTCACATACCATAAAACGCACCACCGTGAGTTAACAAATAACAAGAAATAGGAAGAAACCAGATCATCTACCATAAAATTCACTAACTTAGAGTCTTTTAATTCAAAATCTAAGGTTTGCAAATCTTTAGAGAAGATATGGCCCTTTTCCTAAAACTGAATAACCAAAATACTCCTTCACAACAGCTCTTATACTTCTGCTAGAATACCAACATTCAACCCATAAGTAATCCCAGGATCTAGCCATTGATATTCAACCTTATAAAATGGTAATCGCGTAGATGATTTTTCAGTGACTAGAAATTCATCAAACTCATGCTCTAGTAGATCTTGAAGGACTGCTAATAAGTGGAATTGTGCAGCTGTGCACAAGATTATTTTAGCTTTCTATGAGCTCATGGGGCATTCCTTCATTGATGTGGCACTCATCATAAAGGGTAAGAATTCTTGAAAACTATAATGATTACTTTTGCATGTGATTTGTAGGGAGTTTTCTCCTACGTCCACATGTGGATGTCATGGGGGCAGCCTTGGTTCTTTGTTTTTTGACGGTCTGCAAGCCTCTTTGGTGGTCAGATCAGGACGTTTGCATGCAGACATTCCCGTAGAAGAAAATTTTGCATTTATATCATCTTATTCCTTTTTAATGTAAAATTCTCATTTAGATGAGCTGAGGTTGGATAAATATTTTCCAACTACAAGTTTGTAACTAGGATTTGACTATAAGGACTACAACTGATGATCACTTGAATTGAAAGTCTATATGGTGGTTTTAAAAAAACAATGTTTCAATGGTTTGAGAACATGGCAGTATGGCACATCCAGTATGATGGTGTAATTTGGAATACTTGCTGTACACGTTGGTTGGTTTGAGTAAACCCTGGGTTTAGTTGAATTTTGAATTATGCCATTGAAGAGGGTGATTATGACAATGCGTAAGCTTGGGCATCTAGCTAGGTAGGATATCCTTTGTGTTTGGCTGATCCAGTGGGGCATTTTTGGTAAGTTACCATGTTAGTTTTTCTGCAAAGTTTAGGGAGGGGCTGTACAGTATCTTTAATGAATTGTTTTCCTCTGTTGCAACTTTTAGTACTCTTGTTTCCTTTTTCAATAAAGCCTTCACTATCATTTATTTGTTATGCTATTTGTTGTTATTGAATATTGATTATTAAATATTATTAGATAATATGCAAATAACACCTTATGTTTGTTATTTGTCTTTGCAGTTGCGGAATTTGGTTTGGGCTACATCAAAGCATGATGTGTACCTCTTATCACATTATTCTTTGATTCATTGGTCCGCATTAACTTGTAACAAGTCAGAAGTTCTTGATGTTTTAGGGCATGTGGCACCAAGCAAGGTAATCCTTTTAACAATTAACTAGGTGGAAAACTCGTCTTCCACTTTCTTTTCATTGGAATGGTTTTTAGTTGTGTGTAGGGAGCCCCTCTGCTGAGCATTGGCGCCCACCTTATGCTGAGCGCCGATGCTTCTAAACACCGAGTGGGGCCCATGTTATGATCAATCCAAGTGGACTATAAAACGGGGACACCCCCCCTATAGTCACGGGTCCTAGGGTTTGGCACCCATCCGAATGGGCTGGACCGCGACTGTGCACTCGTTTTGGATGGTGAAGACTTATCGGCCATCGATCAAGTGGTTGGGATGATGACCGTTCCATCACGATAAACAGGGCCGTGTGGGAGAGATCTTTCAATCCCCCTAGGTCCATCCCGAGTTCAGGCCTACCGCCTAAGGTAGGCCCCACAAGCACCAACACTCAGCATAAGATGAGTGCCGATGCTCAGTAGAGGGGCTTGGGCGTTTAGTTGGGCCCACTGGAATGCATGGTGATCATGGAAAAGATCTTTATGAGACCTACCTATATGCAAAATTGACTCTATAAGGTCATCCTAACCTTTTGATCTATGACCCTAAAATTTAATGCTTTAGAGGTATCATTTTATTATGATTTCAATCCAATGGTGATGAAAAGTTGGATGAGTGTCAAATTTGGACTTTTGTCTATTCATTTTTTTTTAGGAGTGGGGTGGTAGTGTGTGAAAAGACTAGATTGATTCAAGGTGGGCCACATGACCAGAAAAGAGGGGGTGGGGGAGATTTTTTAAGTAGGGCATTTTGGAGAATTCCCCCATATACATTCACCTATGAGCGTATATGTTGTCTAGCTCATGGGGCCCACTTAGATGTAATTTTACCAATTGGGAGGAGGGCATATTGAAAGGCCTTGCCATGGACAAGGGGAATCTAGAAAATGAGCCCCACCAGATTATCGTAGCCCTTGATTTAATAGGCTTAAAGTTTAATGGCATCTTAACTGTAGATTTTCTTGAGAGTTGATCCAACAGTGAGTGTAAAAACTGGGCCTGATGCCAGATCATGTGATGAAATGACTATCAAAGATGCTTCACTGATGAAAGGTAGCCCTAAGTGGCCCCGACAATGCTGGATTCCACTTATGCATCCACCTCGCACGGTACCGTGGAAGGTAGATGCTGCTTAGGTACACTTAGGACATATAGAAAGATTCATGTGTGACCACCCCGGATATCTAATTTCAAGTCGTTTTAATGATCATAACCCCTTGATCCGTGGCCACAAGTTTAACTGATATATGAGAAATATTCATGCATATCCATCCCTCACCACATTATGGTGAGGGACAGCATAGTGGGGCCGACTTTATGATACATCCAAACCATCTACATACATGGGACCTCCTTAAGTACATTATATATAGAGTGCTTATCAGGTGTGTGCTATCTCGGGATTGGACCTGGGGGGATCGAAAGATCTGTTGAGGCCCCTCCTATATACAAAAGATTAGTCCCATCTGATCATCCTAACCCCATCATCTGGGGCAACAAGTTCAGTCCATTCGAATGGGGTGTGCAGCCAATCCAACGGTCCAGTCTATTATTGCATATATATATTTATAGAGTAGTTATTGTGTGCACACTCTGCATTATAGCTTATATACACATCTCAATGTGGGGACCACCTGGGACCCCACTTAGGGATAGGACCCATGGGGATCTCTTCATCTACTTGGGGCCTACATGCCTATAAAATATGGGCCCTATCTAATCATCCTGACCCCTTCATCAACAGCCAACAAGTTTCATCCCTTTAAAAATTGGCCCATCAATCCAACGGTACAGATCATTCGGATGGGGCCCATATTTTATATACATGTAGGCCCCAAGCAGATGAAGAGATCCCTAGTGTATTTAAGCTAAAATACACACCAGTGATATGGCTTTGTGCAAGGGATCTGATGGCATATTGTTGGTTTTTTTGTGGGGGATGGGGGTTTTGGGTTTTTTTTTTTGGTGTATATATAGAATCACTGATGCAATGCGCGCGTTGTGCAATGGGATCCAACATGCTTTTCATTACAGGGGCCAATGGGGATGGGACCTTTTTAGCGGGAGGGGGGTGGGCCCTACCTGTGTCAAAAATTTGGGTCCGACCCATTTAATATTCGGGGTTTGTCACAGGTCAGCAGACATGTCCCATGGTATAACGGGCGGGTTAGGGTTGATCTGCAAAACCTGTCACTTCTTTTCTTCTTTTTCTTCTATTGAAAAATAAAAGTTGTGAGTAGCAATGATACTCTAAAAGAGTTTGATCTCCTTCCTCTCAACCCCTCCCCTCACAACAACTATTAGGAAGAGCACTCTTAAAAATACCGTGAAGAAAGGAGTTTTACAAGAGTTCCTTTGAGCCCCTATTACGAAACCTAATCAGGTGTGACCAGCTGCGTAGAGCTTCTTTGCTAAGCTTTCTTCCTCTACAGACTACATTTTTCTTGCTAGTAATGATTAGTCATCAGCATACTACCCTTATTTAAAGGATATGGCCGATGAATGGCTCACATCACTCCTAGCACATGATGGCAACCCTTCCATGCTTAGCTTTCTTACTTCTTAAGTACATACATTATACTGTTATACCAAAGAACAAAAGGTATATAGAGTATAGAGTCTACAGATGATCAAGATATTGTATACTTTTCCATTGCCAAAGGGTCAACAAGCCAAAGCCGCATCATATTAAAAACAGGGCAAAAGGAAAGTGCCACTTCTGCAAGTTTTAACTTTGAACCGTGGGTCTGGAGTCTGGACATTGTGAAACTCTCACTCATGAGATGAGCTTGGTAGACAAATTGAGATTTAACATGGCCCTTACATATTAAAAATCTAAACACTTAAAATAAACTGCCTGACTTCGCTAGGTTTTACTGCCAGTCCCAAGTCCTGGTAAAGGAGGAGGGTTGCGTTAGGTAGGTTGACAGTTAGCGTAAAATTTTATCACAATCCAAGCATGAATTTTGAGACAACAACATTCCGAGATCATGCCAAGGCGTTCCCCGCTTTTAGCGGCGTTGGGCAAGGGCTAGCACACCATTTTGGACGAGTGCGGCTAAAGAAGTTAGTCTAGCTGTAAAAAAAAAGAGGAAGATTCAACTTGTTACTTGGAATTAAGGAACCTTTATAGGCAAAAGCATGGAGTTGGTCGAGGTGATAAAAAGAAGAAGAGTTAGTATAACGTATCTAAAGGAGACAGAGTTGAAAGGGGATGGAGTTAAGGTGCTCAATGATGGTTATAAGTTTTTTTATACGGGAAAGAACAATACAAGAAATGGAGTGAGTATAGTTGTAGATAAGGATTTGAAAGAGAAAATTGTAGGGGTAAAGAGGTTGGGTGATAGAATTATAACAATTAAACTAGTATTAGTGGAAGACATAATTCATATCATTAGTGCATATGCCCCTCAAGTAGGATTAGATGAAATTATAACAATTAAACTAGTATTAGTGGAAGACATAATTCATATCATTAGTGCATATGCCCCTCAAGTAGGATTAGATGAAAGTATCATGGCATAATTTTGGGAGTAGATGGATGGTTTACTATAAAAAATTCTAACTAGTGAAAAGATTTTCCTTGGAGGGGACTTAAATGGGCATGTAGGAAAGGATGATAGAGGGTATGAGAGAGTGCACAGAGGACAAGGCTTTAGAGAAAAGAATGAGTTAAGAGACACTATCTTGAACTTTACATTAGCTTTCGACCTTGTAATAGCAAACACTTACTTTAAAAAGAGAGCATTTCTAGTTGGAAAATATGACCGATTGGCTTATAAAGATTGTAAGGTTATTCCAAGAGAGAGTTTGACTACACAACATGGGCTGGTAGTTTTAGATATTTGCATTAGAAGTAGAAAGAGAGGGATAGTAAATATAATGTGCCCTAAAACAAGGTGGAGGAGCTTGAAAGGAGAAAGAGCAACAATATTTAAGGATAAAGTGATTGAGGAGGGAGAATGGATTTTTGAAGAATAAAGCAATAAACTACAACGATGTGGAACCAAATGACTAACTGTATTAGGAAGGTTGATAAAAAGGTGCTTGGAGAGTCGAAAAGGAAAAGACACTATAATAAAGAAACCTGGTGGTGGAGTGTAGATGTTCAGGAAGCTATTCGAGAGAAAAGATGTTATAAAGTTTGGCAGACAACTAGGAATATGAACAACTCTGAGATGTATAAGAAGGCAAAGAAAGAAGCAAAGAAAGTTGTAAGTGATGAAAAGTTCAAAGCATATGATGACCCATATAATAGGTTAGGAACAAGAGAAGGAAAAAATGATATTTTTAAGCTTGCAAAAAAAAAAAAAAAAAGGGGATGGAAAAGCAGAGACTTAGACTGTGTCAAATGTATTAAAAGCAATCACCAAAAGGTTCTAGTAAAGGACAACAATATCAAAGAAGGTAGAGGGAATATTTTATTAAACTTTTAAATGAAAACTAGTAGGAGACATAAGAACAAGAGATGATTCTTCGTTAGTGGAACATACTTTTTCCCTAGAATTAGGGTGATGGAAGTGAAGAAAACATCAAAACAAATGAAGACAAGAAATACTATATATATATATATATCCATATGACATAATGATAGATGCTTAGGGGAAGTTGGGGGGATTTGGTTAAGTATGCTTTTCAATAAGATATTAATTATAAATAAGATGGCAGATGAATGGGAGAATAAGTGTTGTACTACTACTACCTATATATAAGAACAAAGAAGATGTATAAAATTAGACCAACTACCGTGGGATAAACTTATGAGTCATACTATAAAGGTATGGTAGAGAGTAATGGAGCAAAGACTTGGAGTGAGTTGGTTTTATGCCAGGGAGGTCAACTAAGGAAGCTATCTTCTCACTTAGTCAATTAATGGAAAAATATCGAGCGAAGAGGAAAAATTTGCATATGGTTCACATCAATCTTGAAAAAGCATATGATAGGGTACCTAGTGACCACAGGTTTGCATCAGGGGTTGGCCCTAAGCCCTTACTTATTTGCATTGATTATGGATGAGTTAACTACTCATATTCAAGAGGAGGTACCTTGGTGTATGTTGTTTGCATATGATATAGTGTTGGTGGATGAATCAAGAGATGATGTGAATGCAAAACTTGAGAGATGGTGGGTGGCTTTAGAATCCAAATGTTTTAAATTAAGTCGTATAAAGACATAATATTTGGAGTGCAACTTCAATGGGCATATACAAAGAGCTGAAACTACTATGAAAATTGGAACCTAGAAGATACCACATAGAGATTCTTTTCGTTACCTTGGCTTAATAATTAGTAAGGATGTAGAGATTGATGAAGGTGTCCAACTTAGGATAAAAGCGGGTTGGTTGAAGTGGAGACTTATTCTTGGAGTGCTTTGTGATCGACGAATGGCAACAAGATTGAAGGAAAATTTTTACAGGACAGTGTTTAGACTTATAGCTATAACCTATGGAGAAGAATGTTGGATATGAAGTAACATATGCGCAAAATGGATATAACATAGATGAAAATGTCAAGGTAGATGTGTGGTACTCAAGAAGGCTAAAATTAGAAATAGGCGATTTCGAGAGCATTTAGGGGTGGCATCAATCGGGGATAAAATTAGGAAAATTCATTTGAGATGGTTTGGGCATGTCCAATGCAAGCTGGCAATGACACTGGTAAGGAAAAATTTGTCTATGTAGGTTGATTGCCCACCAAGGGGAAGGGGTAGGCTGAAGAGGATGTGGATGGAGGCAGTAAAAATAGATATGAAGTGCAGCTTATTTGAGGATTTGGCTCACGATAGACTGGAATGGAGAAACACAATTCATGTAGTCGACCCCAACATAGTTGGGACAAGGCTTTGATGATGATGATGCTTAAAACAAACTGCCCCCTTCTCATATGGGTTGTCAGTAAAATGTTTGACCCAATAGGAATTGAATCTACCATTATATTGAACATATATATAATCATATTGTTTATATCTATTCAATCATACAGTGGGACCAGTTTTTGTTGAGATAATTTTGGCCGCATTATATACAAGAGGGTGGCATTCATTTTAACTGGTTAATATTTTTCATTAAATGAGGCCCACTTCATATCTCAATTCATGTGAGGTATGATGTGAATGAGAGCCTCATAGGATCCAAACTCAAGAGCCATTGCATGGAGTTTTCAGTTCTCCATCACTCGCATGTCATCTCAATTCCCAGCTATCCTACATGACAGGAAGACCTATTATGACGGTGCCTAGTGAACCTAACATGACAGGTCTAGCTAGCATGAATATGAATGCTTGTATGGTGGATAATGGCATGTGCCTCCGCCATGCTTCAAAATCGCGGTCGCGGTCATTGCGTCGCTAATTTTTATTTTATCCCGAAAAAATCTGAAAAATCCAAAATATTCTAAAATGCTAGAAAACACATCTTTCTCCTTTAGTAGATACTTTAAAGTAAAATATCGGTCTCCCGTAAGTCATTATATTTTGTATCGTTGTCTTATCTAATACTTATAAAGACTGCTATTAATTAAATAAGCTTACATGTATATATTAAAATAAATCCAAATATCATAAATTTTACAGTATGCATTGCAACCATAATTTTGAACTAATCATTAGTGTTAAACACTTAAAGTCAAGAAACTACTAGTAGTAGTATAGATGTACAATACTTAATTATTAAATAACCAAGTAAATTGTGCCTGAATTTCAACTTTCAAGTAACATTTACTACTACATCAAGATTAATTAATTAATTAAAACATCGGAGTATGAACATAAGGGTATTGTGGTTGTGAAGGGAAAAAACCGTTATATGAGAATCCACAAAATCTTGCAAATCACTTGGGTTTTGGTGAAAAACTAAGCTTAGGAAGCTCTAACATAGTGTTAAGAAGCTCCACAAATAGTTTGGGAAAGAAATGAAAAAGAAGAGGAAATAAACTTAAGAAAAAAATCATCATTGACTGAGATTTTGACCGTTATTTACAAAATATCGGTCGTTATGGACCGTTATTTTCACAGTTTTTTTTACACCGTGACCATTATATTGTAAATATTGTAACCGTTATTTTAAACTATGGTCTCCACTCCATTTTATATTTTCAAATTCCAGAATTTGGGATTTTTTCTAAGAACAATACACCGAAAAGAGAAAGGGTGGGGATTATCCTTCTTCATATTTTCTCATATCCCATCTTTAATGGCATCCATTTGATGGTGTCTTCTTTGATGACTACCTCTTTGTTTCCGTTGTGAATTCCCCTTCGTGTGCTTGGCAGTTCTTCTCTCTGCTTCAAAATCATAGCCTTTGAGTTCACCTGTTTCTTTCTCCCCCTTCTCTTCTTCTTCCTCTAATTTTTCTTCTTCTTTTTTTTATGCGAGTTGTGTGGGTCAGGCCAGTTGACCCGTATTTGACCCACGTCAAATGCAGGTTATGTGGTTCTAGTCAGGTTGACCCGCCACGGGCACATGTTTACAATTTCTGTTGCGGGTTGGAGCTCCAAAAAGTGGACCATATGTTGACCCAACCGACCCGTTTACCACCCCTATGTGCACTGTATGATCCATGCACTGGATCATCCATCCATCTCTCTCTCTCTCTCTCACACACACACACACACAAAAACTTATATGCGTATGGCATTTTCTCCTATGCATTTGTTTGACATGGTCTTACGATGCAAACCCCGTCCTCATATGTCATGGAGCCCACTGTATGATCAATCTGAATGAACCATCTCAGACCCCATCTCCCTTTATGTCATGGAGTTAGCTCTTATGAATGGACTACATTGTTGGATCTAGTGTGGTTTTTTATAATGGTTGAGCTTGTGGGCCACGGATCAAGTGGTTAGGATCATTGGATTGACTTGAAATTTCATATTAGGGGTGGTCCCACCTGAGTTGTTGATTCCCACCTCTCCTATGATCTGTGAGGGGCCCACCCACTTGTCATGCACGTAAGTGTCTCGCACATGAGCATGCGCGCGCGCACACACTGAATTGTAAATTGAATTGGTTTATTCTCTTTGCTTTAGTTGTCTTATACATGAAGTTAAAATGTCGTTATCCTCTGATTGTTTTATGTAGTATAATTCTTGCCTATTCCAACTGACATTTCCCCCCCTCCTTATATAGAAACACCCAGGGAATTTATTAGAAGGATTCACTCAGACACAAGTTAGTACATTGGCAGTAAAGGATAAGTTGCTTGTGGCCGGAGGATTTCAGGGTGAACTTATTTGTAAGGTAATTTTTTCAATCTTGTTAGCACTGATTTCTGACAATAACTCTTACTGGAATTCAGAAGAGAAATTTGCACCCATGCGAAGGTGTTAAAATTCACACCCACCTTCTCATTCATTTTGATGATTCTATCTGTATTCCATTTGTGCACATACATGTAGAGATGTCAAATGGCCGGCCCGGCCCGGCCCAGCCTGCTAGTCAACGGCCCGTGCCCGGCCCAGCCCGCTAGTCAACGGCCCGTTGGCCCGGGCCCGCCTG
This sequence comes from Cinnamomum chago, assembly GCA_038049695.1. Classification (NCBI taxonomy): domain Eukaryota; kingdom Viridiplantae; phylum Streptophyta; class Magnoliopsida; order Laurales; family Lauraceae; genus Cinnamomum; species Cinnamomum chago. The sequence continues at coordinate 35,491,171 of CP142461.1, forward strand.
GCAGTGGGCTATCCTCTGTGGCCTGCTAGGCACTGCCCGCCTGGCCTGCCCAAAAGTGACTGTTTTAAAAAAAATTGGCACGTGGGCTACCCTCTGTGGCCCGCTAGGCACTGCCCGCCTAGCCTGCCCAAAAGTGACTGTTTTAAAAAAAATTGTCCATTTTATCCCCCCCCCCCCCCCCCCCCCCAAACAGCCATAAAACGATCATATAAGGGGTATTTTGTGTCATTTTCAATTTTACAAAGTCTATAATACTCTAACCCTCCTATTTTTTTTCTAAATTTATTAGTGTTATTTATACTACTCTAAGTCTCTAACCTTCGAATATTTATTAGTGTTATTAGTGTCACCGGCCCTGAATTAGAGTCCAGCATGTCCATCATATTACTTGGAAAAGTAGTCAATAGAGGAAAATTGTGTCCTTGGGTCATGTCAAAGATTATAAATTATAATATGCTCCAGTTTTGAGAGTTCTTGTTGGGAGGTTAATGAATTTCTCAAAGAGTGGTTTTCACTTGGTTTCACATATGGTCAAATACAATATAACATTTTGAGAATTGAAATATGAAGAATTGTATAAGCTAAGCTAAAAGCAACATGTACATATGGCTGTTTTTATGAGTTCTCACCATCCAAACAAAAAAACCCAACATAACAAGGGACAAACAGGCATTACTGTTGTTAGGAATTTTCAACAAACAAAAGAAAATTCTCATTAGAAACATCCCCAACAAATGGACCCTAAAGAATTATATATAGTTTAAACTTTAAAGATGATATAGGTGAGGATTGATGAGTGTGGGATGATTTTTCCCATGCTTCTGACTCAACAAGGACTTGTACTTTTCAAGTTCCCTCCCTCTCTCTCTCTCAGAGTCTAAAAAAATGAAAAAAAAAAGAAGAAAAAAAAACAGGCCCGCTAGCCCGTCTGGCCCGGCTCAGCCCGTTTGACATCTCTACATACATGGCATGCATATAGTAAATGTGCTTTCTGCCTTACACAACACGCACTTGCTTTATTATGTGCATCAAATGTATTCCCAATTAAATTTTGAATACCTTGTGCCTGCAAGAAAGGAGGACAAATTTATGCATGCACAGCTTACTGTTGATAGTGGTAGGACTCCACTGTGTCTTGAGGAATCAGCTACCATTTCCCGTGTCATTTTTTGTGATAAACTGTATTGCATGTATGGCAGTGGAATCAACATACACAAAACACACACACAAAAAGGAGGAAGAAGGTACCAGTAGGCATCATCATCATTGTTGGCACGCACACAAAAACTATACCAGTAGTCATTTATTATCTAATCATCATTGTCAGCCGGGGTTTATTTTAAGTTAGCCTTGAAAAATGCCTGCATAAGGTTTGCCTTCATTGTCTAGTCCGTCAGAGTTTTTAAACTATTTTTTTTTTCTTTTTGGGTAAAAGTTTTTAAAGTATGTTAGAAAACGAACTTATAGCACTTTATTTTCAAATGTTTAAATATCATGCACCTGGATTTTACATAACTACTGAATTTGGAAAGCTTGATGGTGTCTTTACCGCACTCACATGATGATTGTTTGCAAATTAATTGAAACATACAGTAGCTGATGTGTTCTGTTTGCAGTATTTGGATCAACCAGGAGTTTGCTTCTGCTCCAGAACATCTTATGATGAAAATGCAATCACAAATGCCATTGAGATTTATGATAGTTCCAGGTATGCTGTTTGGTTTGAAAGTTTTTCTTCCATTGCAATGTGTGCAAGCTAATGTGACATGTATTTAATCAGTGGTGCTGTTCACTTCATGGCTTCAAATAATGACTGCGGTGTTAGAGATTTCGATTTGGAGAGATTCCAGCTTTCCAAGCATTTCCATTTTTCCTGGCCAGTGAATGTAAGTTTCCCAATCACAGAGAGGGTTTATTGGTAGTGGGTGGGTGGGTTGCGAGGGGGGGTTGTATATGAACAAGGCTCTCCTAAGGTCAAGCTTAGGATAAAATTTCGTAAGCTCATGCTTGTGGGGCCCACCTTTGGTCCATCCAAATGGACCAAACACCCCCCCTAAATTGCACATGTCTACCAACTTTCGGTCATATCCGAATTTATTGGACCGTTGGATCGACTATGTATCGATCCAAATGGACAGTTGACCATTAAACTTTTGGGCCCATATGAAGATGAAAGAAATCACGGTTGGGGCTGTTTTTTTTTTTTTTTTACAGAGGAAGATTCCAGGGAGTCCTTGAAATCCCCCCCCCCCCATCCCCATCCCCATGTGTGTCCTCAGGTGGGCCCCACCATACACTTGAGCTTACCTTATCCTGAGCTTGAGCTTGGAGAGAGAGAGAGAGAGAGAGAGAGAGAGAGAGAGAGAGAGAGAGAGAGAGAGAGTCTTCTTTGTTTACAATGCACGTCAATGCAAGCACTTGAAGTAACACTAAGCCATACACCATTTGGTGTACCACACTACGTAGGGACTAATATCATGGTTTCTTCTTTGTTTACAATGCACGTCAATGCAAGCACTTGAAGTAACACTAAGCCATACACCATTTGGTGTACCACACTACGTAGGGACTAATATCATGGTTTTGAGAGACACTAAGCCATACAGTTCGCATATGATAGACAAAAAAGGTCTTAATCCTAGCCAACACCACTGCCAATCTCCAAGCTTCAAATAACTGAAGAACCCATCTGCATTTAAATTGCCCTGGAAAAGAAATCCAAAGGCTTTGAGACACCTTACAAGTTAGCAACAAGTGATCCACAGATTCCAGTTCAGCCGAACAAATGAGATAACCATTCACCATCAAGAAACCACCTAAATCTTTCTCTCGTCACCATACCTATACTCAAGTGCCACATGCTGTAGATGTAATGATGATCATGATGGAGTTCTGTAATACATGTAGCTCATTATGGCGTCTTTTCTACTTCGGCAGTGGCTAATGATGGTCTTCACTGGGCCGAAATGGCACCATAGATTTATTTAATGGAATCTGGGGCTCAAATCTAACTAAACCAATTTTGAATCTGCATCTGTATATAGTTTTATTTAATTATTTAATTATTTTCTTCCTTTTTCTTTTTTCTAAACAAGGAACTTGAACTCACACTCATACATGGCACACATCCCTAACCAGTTGACCAACAGCTAGGGGACATCTGTAAAGTTTTACTTGCAATGTCATTAACTGGAACTTACTGCACAATGAATTATACTTTATTGTTCTAATGAGTTTGGATTGTCTGCAGCATACATCAGTGAGTCCGGAAGGCAAGCTTCTTGTCGTAGTTGGAGACGACCCCAATGGACTACTGGTGGATTCCTGTACTGAAAAGGTATTAAGCTTTTCCAATTTGTGAACAACTTTATGATCATTGCTAGACTATTGATGAATATGTTGATAGAGGAGCAATTGATGTAATGGGAAATGATTTTTTGGTAGCTGGAAAATCTCTGCATGAATCATTTGTTGTCAATAAAAAATTCTGATTAAAAACTTGTACACTCACACCGTGAAAGTATAGGCAGGCATTGCAAGCTTGGAAGAGTTTTTTCTGATATCTCGGCAGTAATCAAGATTAAAAATGCATATGGATTTTTTTCTGATATCTCTTCAGTAATCGAGATTAAAAATGTATATAGATCTACCTCCAGATTTACATTTGGGAAGAAGATTTTGTTTTGATGCTGAAAATAGGAACTACACTAGGGTGTACTTTCGCTTTTCTGCCTGTGCCTTCAAAACCACTGACCTTTTATGAATGTCATCAGATTTAGATGAAAAAGATTCTGCCTTTGTCTTCTGTTAAGGACATTTAAACATAACCCAATTCCTTTCTTTTTGATCTTCTTTAATTTCTTTTTCATTAGGATGGTAATTGGCTAATATGTATTCCCGTGCATGCTATTTGGTTTTGAGCGAAGATGTAGTTGATATTAGAAACTGTTTTGTTTTTCCCCTTTGTCTTGGATGAAATGAGAACCTACTGGTAGATGATATCCAGTTGTCAAATTGGGTTTCACTCCAGGTTGCTGACTCCAAACTGGGGCAGCCCCAGATCTGAGAGTGAAATAGACCAGTTCTACAACCGGATTTGAATGAATCCTTAAAAGGGACTCAATGACATGACCAAGCTCCAAATAGGGCTTGGTGGAATCCCCAAGGGATACCACACAATCATCCTGAATCGAAGAAAGGCGGTCCAACCAAAGAGAAACTGAACAACTCTTTTATTGAATCATGAAAGATAATCCTCCCCAGAACGATCTCCTATGTCCCTTGCCTCCCGTCCCCCATCATGCTCCCCGACTTCCTCCAAAGCCAAAACCCTCCAAATCCAAAACCCTCAGTGGCCGACCATCAGCTCCCTCTCCCAAGCCCCCCGGGCCCTCTCCCAAACCCCCTCCCCTCCCCCACTCTCCAACCAAGCCCAAATCCTTATCAAAACCAGGGCACTATCTTACAAGGAAGCCCCCCAGATCTTGTCCTACCACCCAGCCCCCTTCCTCACCCATACTTTGCTCCGGAGGTAGATTCAGCACCTATTCCAAACCCCCATCCTAACCCCTCGGTGGTAACCTCTCCAGGTAACCCCAGCCCTTTGATCCCCCCTATCCCTGCCCAACCCTCCTCCAATCACCCCAAACCCTGAAACACCCTTTACCCTTCTTCAACCAGCACCCCTTCCCACCGTCCAGAACTCCTTCCTTGGGGTAATGACCAGCTTCTCCTCCTCAAAAACCACCTGTATTTACTAAACCCCAACCCCAAAGGCAATCCAGATCCTCTTTCTATACCCTCTCCTCATCCTATCCCCCCTTCAAAAACCTATGTGAGCTGCCTTGCCCACCCTGTTTTTTCCCCTCCTCCCCTCATTCCTCCCCCAGTTTTGCTCGATGGCAAACTCACGATTAGAATCCCTCAGCAAATGATCATCTCCAGCAAATAATCCTCTTCTCATTCTGCAATCGGAAAATTCGTTGGGAGGCGGCCATCTCTGGAAGCTCTGGAAAAATGGGTGACCTCCTCCTGGCACCTGTCCAGGCCGAGTTCAGGTGCTTTTGAATGTGGCAAATACTCCTCCGCAGACCCTTTCAGTGGACTTGGAAGGAGAGGGATCTGTTCAAGTAGAAGTTCAGTATGAATCTATCCCCTGTTCCGAATGTTTATCGGCCGGCCATCAACCGGCTAAGTGTCCGTTCAGTAAGCGTTCAGGTTTGCTAAAGACCCCAGCTCAAGATGCAGTGTTGATCGCCCCGGTCTCTTCGAACGATCTGGAACCTGAGAAAGAAGATAACACTCAGGTATTCCCTACCCCAGAAGACTTCCTCACTACAAACTCTTAGCTTGGGGATCTCAGGGTCAGCTCAAGTTCCAGAGGTCAACCACACTCAGCAAGGTTCCAGAAACCCTCCAGCCTCCCAGGTAACTATCGCTCAAACAGGCAGCTCTCAGCCCCTAGCCTTAGCTCACCCTTCTTCCTTTCCCCTCCTTCAGCTTCTGCCTCATCATCAGAACTAGATTTGGCCCCTGAGAATCCAATTCAAAAGCCTCCCCTTATAGATGATTCCACAGGTCCCCTATCAGCAGACAATCCTCTCTCAGCTCTTCCCTTGGATGTGGCCTTTGAGATCCTGGAAAAAATCCCTGCTCCGACCTTGGATTGCTCCAACGTCTTCTCAGTCTTGGAAAATTGCACCCTTGCAGACCCTACCCTCTCTACTGCCCAACCTTAAAATAATGTCAGCTGCTAAACCTAAATTGAAGAGGATCACCCCAGAACAAATCCCAGCTTGTGTACATAATCCTACCTCTTCAACTATCCCTTCTTCTCACCCTAATCCTGTTCCCAACAAAGAAATCTCCTTAGAGGTCGACCTCTCCTCTTTCAAGGTGAAAGTTTCTAGGAAATCCACACGTGAAGGACCTTCATCCTCTGGCCATCCCTCCAAACTAGTTTCTTAATGGTTAAAGTCATCTACTGGAATTGTAGGGGCATCAATAACACCCCCACAAAAAAATATGGTAAATCACCTCATAGCAGCTCACTCTCCTGACATTCTTTTCCTCTTTGAACCTAAGTCCACCCTGGATTCCTTTTCTAATGGAGGCTCTCCCTTTGGTTTCTCCCCTTCATTCTCCAATTCAGAAAACTCCCTATGGTGCCTTTGCAACAAAAGCTCCAACCTATCCTTCTCCCTTTTGGATAATTCCTCTCAACACATCTCAATCTCTTTCTCAGCTTCCCCCTCATCTCCTTCTAGCATTATTACCGGAGTTTATGGCTCTACTGATTATAGGCAAAGGAGGAGTCTCTGGAACTATCTGAGTAATAGTCCCTTTTCATCTAAGCCTTGGTGTGTGATTGGAGATTTCAATGCGATTCTTTTTGCTAATGAAAAATTCAGCACTCACCCCCCTTCCCCCCTCTCGGTTAGGGAGTTCCATGAGATGGTATTAGCTGCTGGGCTGAAGGACTTGGGGTTCAAAGGCAATAGATTTACTTGGGCAAATAACAGGCAGGGTCAGGCCTTTGTGGCAGCAAGGCTAGACAGAGCTCTTTCCAACTCCAATTGGCTAGACACATGTAGATCCAATGGTGAATCATCTCCCTAAAATCTCATCAGATCACAGCCCCATTATTCTTGCTCACAGGCAAAGTATTTCCTCCATAAATAGGCCTTTCAGATTTGAGGAAAAATGGATCTTTCACGAATCCTTCTCCAAGGTAGTGGAGGACAGCTGGGCTACTCCCTGCTATGGCTCTCCTCAGTTCATATTGGCTAGCAAACTTAAGACCCTCAAGCTGAACCGTAAGAAATGGAGTAAAGAAGTTTTTGGCAACCTCAAGACCCGAATAGCTGAAGAAGAGGCCCTTGTCCTGGCAAAGGAAGTAGCTTTTGAAGAGCATCCAAGTGACCTTCTTCTCAAAGACCTGAATCAAGCTAAAGCTTCCCTTCATAACTGGTTGAATGCGGAGTCTTCCCACTGGAAGCAGAGGGCGAAGGTAAAGTGGCTTCAAGATGGGGATAGGAATACAAAATTTTTTCACCTCTCAGCTAAAGCCAAAGGCATTTGCAATCGCATTGACAAGATCAAGGTTGATGGAATTCTGTACGAAGATGCCCAGCAGATAAAAGACCAAGCTGCTACTTTCTTTTCAAATCTTTTCCAAGCTGAATCGATCATCCCTGAAGGCGGCCTCTTTCAATTGGCTGGTCCAACTGTCTCGTAGGCGCAAAACCAGTTTCTAGTAGCAGTTCCCTCCCCCAACGAAATTAGGAAGGCAATTTTCCACCTTAAGAGGAGCAGCTCCCCAGGGCCAGACGGTTTCTCTGGTGTCTTCTTCACCAATTGCTGGAATATAGTTAGTAAAGAAGTGATAGCAGCAGTCACCCATTTCTTCACTTCTGGCCGTCTGTTAAGAGAAACCAACGCCTTCTTTTTATCCCTTATCCCTAAGAATTCCTCGCCAGAAACCTTCAATGACTTCAGGCCAATCAGCCTATTGAACTTCACCTACAAAATCTCATCCAAGATTCTAGCCTCAAGGTTATCTAGCATCCTCCCTTCTCTCATCTCCCAAAATCAAACAACCTTTGTTACAGGAAGATCAATCCATCACAATGTAGCATTAGCCCATGACCTTATCCAAAAACTTAACTCTAAGGCAAGGGGAGGCACAGTTTGCTTGAAACTGGACATTTCAAAGGCTTTCGACAGGCTCCAATGGAGTTTTCTATTTAGAGCCCTGAAGTTTTTCAACTTCTCCACTGCTTGGATAGACCTGATTTGAGAGATGATTTGTACAAGTAGAGGGTCAGTCTTAGTAAACAATAGCCCCAGTGGCTTCTTCTCCTTGTCCTGTGGTCTGCACCAAGGGGATCCCTTGTCCCCCTACTTGTTCATCTTAGCAGGGAGATCCTCAGCCTCCATATAGAGCTTCTCAGAACCTCAGGGAAAATTGTTCCAATATCTCCTGTCCCTTCCACCCCTTGTCACCTGTTTTTTGCCAATGACATCTTGCTTTTCTTAAAAGCTCATAAGGCAGGGCTGAGATGACAAACTCACGTACAGAACTTGAAATAATAGAATGCTTGAGATTGAATTATTATTCCGTATCCTCCTTTGGAGAACCAGCCTCAATATATAGAGTGTTACATGCCTTAATCAAGGCTTAAGTTAGGAAACCAATCTAATTACATCAATTTCTATCTAAGTTAGGAAACCAATCTAATTACAGAATATGTACAGCTGTGTTAATCTTGACCAAATCAATCCCACGAGGAGATAACATGCTGGACTGGATCCTATGATGGGCCTTGGGCCTGTTTAACACCCCCCCTCAAATTGATGCGGGAGAATCAACGAGCATCAATTTGCCAACCAAGAATTGATGGCGTGGGCGGGGAAGACCTTTAGTAAGAATATCAGCAATTTGAAGCTCAGTGGAGACATGCGGAAGGCTGATGACATCACGTTTAAGCTCATCTCGTATGAAGTGACAATCAACCTCGATGTGTTTAGTGCGTTCATGAAAAATTGGATTTTCAGTAATCCGAATGGCACTTGTATTATCTGCATAGAGGGGGGTAGGTCCTTCTGCGGGAAATCCAATGTCAGAAAGCAGACCTCGAAGCCAAAGAATTTCGGAGCACGCAGCAGACATAGCTCGGTACTCAGCCTCGGTAGAAGATTTGGACACTTTTTCATGTTTCTTGCATTTCCAGGAAATCAGACTATCGCCCAAAAACATGCACCATCCTGTCGTTGATCTCCGAGTGTCTGGACAACCAGCCCAATCAGCATCTGAATAAGCTGTGAGAGATAAATGATTGTTGGATGAGAAAAACAACCCGCGTGTCGGTGTGCGAATAAGGTACCGAATGATGCGGCGAACAGCAGCCATATGAAGATGACGGGGAGCAGTCATGAACTGACTCATTAAGTTGACCGCAAATGAGATATCAGGGCGGGTGATCGTGAGGTAGATCAAGCTCCCCACTAACTGGCGATATGCAGTAGGATCTGGAAGAAGGTCACCCTCCTCTTTGCTGAGTTTGACATTCAGTTCGATGGGCGTATCGACTGGAGTTGAAGCAGTAAGGCCAGCCAATCCAATGAGGTCAACCGTGTATTTGTGCTGATTGAGAACGATACCTTTAGGCGATTGATGAACTTCAAGACCGAGGAAATTGTGTAAGGGGCTGAGATCCTTCATTTGAAATGTCTGATGAAGAGAAGCTTGGAGTTCATGAATCATTTTTGCATTGGGACCAGTAATTACAATGTCATCAACGTAGACCAGTAGCACAGTAATCCCAGACGGAGCATGATGTAAGAACATAGAAGGATCATACTGGCTCGGATGAAAATCCAAGCGGAGAAGAGCAGCTTGAAATTTCTCAAACCATGCGCGAGGAGCTTGCTTCAGACCATAGAGAGAGCGACGGAGCTTAGCAACCATACCCTTCCCAGATGAGGACCCCGGAGGCAGACGCATATAAACATCTTCTTTGAGATCACCATGCAGAAACGCATTTTTTACATCCATTTGATAGAGAGGCCAGGACCGAGAGGCAGCAACAGCAAGGATGATGCGTACGGTGGTCATCTTGGCGACGGGAGCAAAAGTTTCATCATAATCAATGCCATATTCCTGCCGATTTCCGAGAGCAACAAGGCGCGCCTTATATCGATCAAGAGTGCCATCTGATTTTAACTTGAGAGAAAAGATCCACTTGCAGCCAATAGGTTTGACGCCCACAGGAGAGGGGACAATATCCCACGTATGATTTTTCTCTAAAGCAGCCAATTCATCGAGCATAGCCTGGTTCCAGCATTTGTCCTGCACAGCCTGAGAATAGGATTGGGGAATGGAAGAAGAGGACAAAGTAGCCATTAAGGAAGTATGAGAGAACCCAAAGCGGTCGGGTGGTACCGAAATGCGAGTGGAGCGACGCAATGGAGGAAGTCCAGATGGACCAAATGCAGGAGGTGGACCAGATGCCGGAGGTGGACCGGGAGGGGAATCCCTGGGAGGCGCGTCTGTGGTCCGTCTGTGATACACAAAGTTAGGATTAAAGCGAACAATAGATGTGTCGTCGGAAAAACCAGGTAAGAAAACTAGAGAGGAGTCATCTGGAGGATCAAGATGTTTTTGAAAAAAATACTTGTTCTCAAAAAACACGACATTCCTAGAGGTACGGATGCGCCGAATGTGGGGATCATAGCACAGGAACCCTTTCTGGAAGGGTGCATATCCTAAAAAAACACACTGAGCGGATTGAGCTGTAAGTTTAGTCCGTTCAGAAGGAGGCAAATGAACAAAACAAACTGAGCCAAAAACATGAAGATCATCATAGGATGGAGATGTCTTGTATAAGCGATAATATGGGCACTGATTTTCAAGCAAATGGGATGGCATACGATTAATAAGATGAGCTGCGGTAGCCAATGCCTCAACCCAAAAACGGGTAGGAACTGATGATTCAAGGAGAAGGGAACGAGTGACATCAAGGAGATGTCGATTTTTTCTTTCAGTGACTCCATTCTGCTGTGGAGTATAAGGACAAGTTCTTTGAGAAATAATTCCCTTGTTTTGCAAAAAGTGTTGAAAATCAGGACATATATTCCCCGCCTGAATCAGAGCGTAGGATTTTAATGCAGGTGGAAAATTGGTTTTCAACATAAGCCAGAAAAATCTTAAAAACATGAAAGACATCAGATTTGGAATGCAGAAAGTAAACCCATGTGAACCGACTAAAATCATCAATAAAAGTCACAAAGTATTTATAATGAGCATGAGAAAGAGCTGGAGCAATTCCCCATACATCGCTATGAACCAAATCAAAACACTGAGTGTTGTGTGAAGTTGAAATAGGAAAAGGAAGAGTTTTGCTCTTTCCCAGTTTGCAAGTAGCACAATCAAGAGGCACACAAGAAGATAAACCAGTAGTTTTATTTAATAAACCAGAATGGAACAGAAGGGACAAAGTTTTTGAATTCGGGTGTCCAAGTCTGTTATGCCACAATTGGCAGTTATCTCTAATGGAAAAACAAAACACATCATTGTCAATTTTATTCCTAGAAGTCTTGGAAAAATCCAACGGAAATAAGCGTCCACATTTAGGCCCCCTCGCGATCTCCTTCCCGGACATCTGGTCCTGCACAACACAACCAGAAGAAGAAAAAGAGATGTTACAATTATTTTCAACAAGCTGCCCGACTGACAAAAGGTTGGAAGTTAAATTTGGACATAGATAAACATTTTTCAATGGAAGGGGACTAGGGATGTCACCGACAGTAGTAATGGGAACATGGCCCCCGTTAGCAGTTTGAATTTGAAGAGGACCAGTGTATCTTTGCACATTGGAGAGTGGGGCGTAGGAAGACGTCATATGATTAGACGCCCCGGAATCAAGGAACCAAGTAGAAGATGGAGGGGATGTACCTGATAAACCAAAAGTAGAGAGGGCATTGACAATCATCTGTTGAACCAATTCAGGAGTGAGAGGAGATGAGGGCCCAGGCTGTGAGGGTGCAGATGTAGGAGCAGGCATAACCGAAGAAGCAACATACGCATGCGGAGGCTGATACGGTGGAGTCTGAGGCTGTGGTGATGGACGTTGTGGGCAGCGGCGACATTCAGAGATGATATGTCCCGACTTTTTACAGTAACTGCAGACCTTCTGTTTGCATTGAGTTGCAATGTGCCCAAATTTTTGACAACTGTAACATTGCGTTTTGCTCAAGTCACGCGGCGGAGGCTGAGAAGTTTTATTAGCTGAGAACGCGACTGAATAGGTCTCAGCCGTGTGTTGCGCTAGATGAGCCGAAGTCGCAATGCGTTGTTCTTCGCGGAGGAGTTCATTTAAGCATACATCCAAAGAAGGTAATGGCGTCCGATTCATCAGGGCAGATCAGACACTTTCATATTCACTGCGTAGTTTCATCAAAAACTGATCCCTTTGACTAGAGGCCTGAAGATCCTGAATAACGAGCAAAACATCCGGAGCCACATCAGCATACTTAATACCATCGTATTCCGACCACAGTGTACGAAAGCCAGAATAGTAATCTTGTATGGACAAGGTTCCCTGTGTATATTCAGCAATCGCACATTCAAGATGAAATTGACGTGCTGAATTATCTTGATGGTATACTTTCTTCAGATACCCCCACATGTCTTTGGAAGTGGGGTAAGGTTTGAGATTCATGATCAGATGTGGCTCGACAGAGCCGAGGATCCATGATTTTATCTTCGCATCTTTAGTAAGCCAAGAGGAGATTTTCTTCTCATCTTCAGTGGGTTTAGGGTCAGATCCAGAAATATAACCCCACAATTCCTTAGCCTCAAGGTATACTTGGAACTGAAAGGACCAAGCAGGGTAATTCTTCCCAGTGAACCGAATCAAGGTAACTTCAGATTTTTCCATCTCAAGTTGATATTGGCCAAACAGTAAACAGAGAAGAAAACAGCAGCAATCAGAAACAGCAGAGAACTTGTCCTCACTAGCAACAGACAAGAACAGTATGGAGGATGCCTTTCCCGGGTGTAGAAAACACAATTCCAACCAAAAAGGAGGAAACAACCCAACAAAACACAGTAATTGTGCACAAAAAAACCCCAGACGACCCTGTCAGTGGCTGAAGATCCACTACGTGGGGCCCACTGATGGTCCTGGGCAAAGATCAGAGGACTGATATGAGTGAGCCTTCTATTCTGTCTTCTACTGAAACAAGATTGATCTGAATCTACTAAAGATCCAAGATTCTGAATGGTCTTGATGAAAACAAATTGAATTTCTGAAGAAACTTAAGAATGAGTAAAACACCAAGCTGGAGTCTCTAAAAAATTGTGGAAAAATCACCAAAAGTCTTAGAAATACCAGGCGACCAGAGTGGGATGGATTTCTGAAGTTGATCTGATGATCAGGGGTGGGCCACCAAGAGGATGCTTCTGACGCAGAATGAAGATATCGCTGGAATGAAGATGTCGCTGGAAATTTCTGGAGATAGATCCTAGATCTATTTTCTGCACGAGAGAGACTTATTCTCTCTATCCCTATTGCCTTAATGCTGTGGAAGATATCTATTGATCAGATTGCCTTGAAACCCTGCTCTGATACCATGACAAACTCACGTACAGAACTTGAAATAATAGAATGCTTGAGATTGAATTATTATTCCGTATCCTCCTTTGGAGAACCAGCCTCAATATATAGAGTGTTACATGCCTTAATCAAGGCTTAAGTTAGGAAACCAATCTAATTACATCAATTTCTATCTAAGTTAGGAAACCAATCTAATTACAGAATATGTACAGCTGTGTTAATCTTGACCAAATCAATCCCACGAGGAGATAACATGCTGGACTGGATCCTATGATGGGCCTTGGGCCTGTTTAACATGAGACACATCTATGAGCTGCTCTTAAGGTATCAATCCTCTTCAGGCCAGATGTTCAACCTTCAGAAGAGCGATCTTTACCTGGGAAAATGCTCAGCTAGAAGAGCTCAAATGATCTCCGGTCTTCTTCCAATCACTAGGGCCTCTCTCCCTACAACCTACCTTGGAGTTCCTCTCTTCTTTGGAACATCCAAGCACTACCATTTTAATAAGATTTTGGATTCTATCAGATCAAGGCTTGATGGGTAGAAAGCCAAAAGTCTCTCCTTTGCAGGCATATTGAATTTAGTCAAGCACGTGCTCTCCTCCATCCCCCTTCATGCCTCCCTAGTTATTCCTATCCCTTCCAGAACTCGCCTGCAAATTGAAAAGCTTATGAGGAATTTTCTGTGGTCTTCTAGCGTAGACAAAAAGAGAAGCAACTTGGTGAAGGAGGAGTTTAATGAGGCTTGTTTAATGAAATTGGGGTGGTCAGCGGCAACCTCGGACTCTCTCTGGGCTTCTTGGTTTAGGGGCAGATACTTCAGGCACTCCCCAATTTGGTTCTCCGGAAATCCTAAAGCTGGGTCTTGCATTTGGAAAAAGGTAAGACCTTTGGCCACTGTCCTTCAACAAGGTAGTTGTTGGGTTCTGGGGAATGGTCACTACATCTTGTTGTGGCATGATAATTGGATAGATCATGACCCCATAGCTAAAAGATTTCCCCCCCTCCAATTCTCCGAAAATGATAGGGTGGCAGACCTGATTCAAGACAATTCCTGGTTCATCCCATCTTCCATCCCGGTCGAGGTTCAGAGCTTCCTCCTTCACATCAAATTGATCTCCTTTGACCTTCTACCCTGGATAAACCTACATGAAAAGGCTCTTCTTCAGGGGCCCTTTCTCTTAAACAAGCTTGGGATTCATTGAGGTCCAGAAAAGCTGAGGTTCAGTGGCATGGGCTAGTTTGGAACAAGCTCATTAACCCAAGACTTTCTTGCTTCAGCTGGCGCCGCCTCCTAACAAAAAGCCCAACTGATTCATGGGCAATGCTCAAAGGTATCTCCATGGCTTCTAGATGTTATTCTTGCCACTGCAACAGCGAAACAGATCTGCACATCTTCTTCTATTGCCAAACAGCCCAGCATCTGTGGTCTTGGATTCTCAGTCTAATGGATACTTCAACTCCTCTTCCTCTATCACCTTCTTCTGTATGGAAAGCTTTCATCAAGGATGTAGATGCCAATGGAAAAAAAATCAGCAGCAGCTATCTTCCTTCAAACCATCTATATCCTTTGGTTCTTGAGGAATGAAGCCAAACATCACAGAAATAAGCCTTCCCTGGTGAAAGCTCAGAAGCTCTTCATCGACTACTGCAGTGGTATGTTCTGCTCCTCTTTAGGTAAGATCCCTCCCTCTCATCCAATTTTGAGGGCCTTAGGGTGGAATGATTCCCCTACTCTCCAGGCTGATCTTTCTCTCTGCAGCTTGGCCTAGAGTAGCATTTTTGGTTTCAGCAGCTTTAATTATCTTGCATTGGGTGGTCTTCTTGATGAAGTAGCTGTTCTGTTTTGGAAGTTGGTCTCTCCTTTTAGTGCTGCTGAAGGAGCTCAGAGAGTTTTAGCTGGAGCTGCTTCATCAAATCTGTTAGGACTGCAATGTTGTGACAATCATAATTTGGGCCGTTTTTCTTTATCCACAGATTTCTTGAATGAGCTACAAATAGCATGTTCTCTCGCATTGATTGTACTCTAGCTCGGCAGCTCTGTTCTGGGCTTCTCAATCAAGAAGGCTATTCTCCTTTTTCTTTCTCTTCCTCTTCAGGCTGGACAGCTCTTCAACAGGGTGCTGATGCCCAAGGAAGAAAATCTGCTGCATCAATTTTCTTCCTAGCCATCAACGTTCTCTGGTTCCTTTGTAAGAAGTTAAGTCCAGCAGCAAGCTTCCTTCCTAGATGACACCCCTGAAATTTTTTTTGTTCTTCTGGGGTTTTGTTCAGCGCTGCCTCTTTGTTTAGTTTTCTTTCCTAGGCTGGTTTTGCTTTTTTGGGTTGGCATTTTTTGTTAGCCTCCCTTAGCTGGTTTCTCTCTGTATCTTCTCTTTTTCTTTAATTCAAATTTACCTTTCAGCAAAAAAAAAAGAAAAAAAAAAAGAAAAAAGAAAGATAATCCTCCCCAAAGGGATCAATACATATTTATACATCCAGGATGGGATGTGCCTTCCTAAGTTGGAATTTCCATTCCACCGCACTTTCTATTCACATTCCTAGATTATCTACTAGATTTCTTTTTTTGAAACTCTTAAAACAAGAAACAACTAATTGATAAATACTAGAAAAATTGGGGCCACCATAGACTGCTTGTTCAACCCATAATAAATGGGTTGTCTAACTGGGCCAGTTGGGTTGGCCCAATGGGCCTGGTCAACCCTTGGGTCTGGCCTGCATCATAAATTTGAATAGTGTCTGATAAAGTGCAAAGTTTGTGATAACCTGTCTAACACAAAATTGGTTATGTTTAGTTGATTTCTAAGTGTCACATTTGTGAACCTCAAGTTTATTTGGATTCTCTGGAACTTGTGAAAATAAACAGGTGTCTAAGTTTGTTGTGTGCATCTTACAGACTATCGCGACTCTTTCTGGTCATCTGGACTTCTCATTTGCATCAGCATGGCACCCCGACGGCCGTACCTTCGCCACTGGAAATCAGGACAAGACCTGCCGTATTTGGGATACCCGGAACCTCAGCAAATCAGTTGCTGTCCTTAAGGGCAACCTTGGTGCCATCCGCTCCGTTCGCTTCACATCTGATGGGCAGTTCATGGCAATGGCGGAACCTGCAGACTTTGTCCATGTCTTTGACACGAGGAATGGGTACGACAAGGAACAGGAGATTGATTTCTTCGGTGAGATCTCTGGTGTGTCATTCAGCCCTGATACGGAGTCCCTTTTCATTGGAGTCTGGGACCGCACATATGGCAGCCTCCTCCAGTACAGTCGAAATCGGAGCCTTTCATACCTTGACTCTCTAATTTGAGGTAATCCTGCAGCTCTGCTTTCCTTTTCTTTGTTTCTCTCCTCTCTTTTTCCCCTCCTTCTGAGCCCTGCTTACCTTTTAGGACAGTGGCGGAGCCAGGAAATTCAACTTGGGGGGGCTTTATGTAAAAGAAATATTGGGGGAAAAGGAGCAAATGTAAAAAGAAAACTGCATAATAATTCTCAGAACCTACAGGGGGATTTTTTAAAATTCTTTACTTTTTCAGGTTTGGTGGGGGCTTCAACCCCCAGAAACCTGTACCTGGGTCCACCCCTGCGTGTATGAGACAACATTGATGAGCACTCTAGCCTTAGATACTGACCTGCATGGCAACTGTTTTGAAATGTCTTTAAGATTAAAACTTGGATCCTTCTAGTGCTGGACAGAGAATTCTGTGCGCATCCTATAATTCAGTGCAGTCCAGATGCTCAAAAGTCTACAAATTGGCAAAATCTCACTCAAATTGGTTATGGCTTGCCAATTGATGATGTGTAAAATATCTGATTGAAATTTATAAGCTACAGGCGGTGGATTACATGCAAGTTATGTATTACACCTGGTCAATCTCATGCTGGGTCCCTTTTCTTTTCTGTAAAATTTTCGCTGTAAAATTTTGGCTCAATGGTTTTGGGTTGGGGCGTTGGTCTTTATATTTGCAGAAGTTTGGATTAAGATGCGGGATGTGGGACCTGCTGACCGAATTATGGGGCTGCACATGGAGATTTCTTAGTCCTGCCCTCAAAGGAACCCTATTCCTCAAATTAACATTTCATGTGAGAAGAAAGAAAACAAAATGATTGTTCTTTTTTTTTTTTTTTTTTCCTTATAAATATGTTGGTGGTTCAGTGCTTTGTGGACACTGCTTGTACAGAGAGGGAATGTACAGAAGATGGCGAGATAAAGGACAAAAAAGAAGGCTTCTTCTCAGTACGATGATAAAGAATTCAGACCTTTATTTAGGCAGGTTGTTTCTGTATTACTTCCTTATGTATTTTAGTTCTTTTACACTTTTGGAACTATTGTTGGGAATCATTATGTATTTTTCATTTGCCTATTAGTTATTTCCGTCACCAATGAAATTGAATTTATGAAGAAACTCTGTATTCACCTTGTTTCAAGAAATAATTTTCTGAATTTGGCTCACAATTGATTGGAATTGAGAAACAAAATTTATGTGGCCTACCTTAACATAGTTGGGGACTTAGGAGCTTTGGTGATGATAAATTTTCTAGAGATAAATAAGAGGATTTTACTTAGAAGAAATACTTTAGGTGACCACTATACCAAAAAGGTCACTGTAGCCAAGCCCACACCAAACCAGCCTCCTTTTTTTATCATTTTTTTCGAGGGTCGACGTCAACCCTTATTTTTAGTGTTGTGGGTCAGTGTCGATCCTGCACTAAAAGCACTGGCCTCTTCTTTCTCCAGCAGCGGGTCCCGATCGTTCTGTGTCTCGTCTTTCTCCAGCAGCGGGTCCTTCGCCCATCATAGGCTCCACAGAGACTGGTCAAACAGAACGAGTTCTGCAACAGGCAGATCCGGACTGCCCAGATCAAACGGAACCGTGGCCCATCACAGCTCACAGAAATCCAGCCCTCTTGCAGCGATTAGGGCGACCTACTTAATGATCAGGGACATTAGCTTCAAAGTCCCTTTGGCAGACCTCTTCCGACTTAGATTTTCTTTGCAAATCCGTGGCCCACCTTGGATCTTATGATGGATGTGGCCCACCTCTTCTCTCTCAAATTGTGAGCCAAAACGTCATCTATAAAAATGTTTGTGGCTGTCATTTGTTTTGCAAACCACCAAATGGATTGTCAAATGGGATATATATTGGAACATGAATATCTGATGGTGAGGCTGACTGCCAGATGAAAGGTTAATTGGACCCTGTTTGGACCGTGGAAGAAAGGGTCATCTCTCTCGAGTGAGGATACCATGAAAGTAAAACTGCTTAGTTTTGCCTATTTTGAGATGAAGATTACACTTGCATTCATTTATATGGTTTTGTGGACGTCTTAGAGCTTGAAATATATTTGAATGGAACATGGTGTTGGGCTTGGGATCTTAGCATTGTATAGTTGGATCATTCTTTATTAGTGAAGAACTTGTCTATTTTCAATCTCAAACAAAATCAATTCAGTATAGCACAGCTGGTTAAGGACACGGGTGTGTCAGTTCAAATAACCGGTCTAGCATAAAAAAGGAAAAATAAAAAATAAATGTTGGATTTGTGTCTATAGTCAACCTCTCCTGGTGGGTGTAGGTTTAGCTGGACCCATGCCTTATAATTGAGAAGGTTATATATGTAATTGCGTTGAGCACCCACCCTACCATATTAGGGAGCTGCTATTTGCACAACAATAATTGCTTTCTGTACATCCATCCATGGGACTCATGGTGGACTCCTATGAAAAATCTCCAAAATGCCCCTCCCTTTCTTCCCTCTCTCCCTCTCCAGTCCCTCTCCTTCTCCTTGACTCTCTCTCTCTCTCTCTCTCTCTCTCTCTCTCTCTCTCTCTCTCCCCCTCTCTCTGTCTTTCTCCCTCTCCTTGCTCGCTGCCCAACTCCCCCTTCTCCCTCTCTCCCTCTCCTTCTCCCCGATCGCCGTCCCTCTCCCTTGGCCAAACGGGAGAGGGATGGCAACCGGGGAGAATGACAGCGAGAGAAAAAGAGGGAGAGACAGGGAGAAGGAGAGGGAGAGAGGGAGAGGGAGAGGGGGTGGAGTTGGGCGGCGAGCATGGAGAGGGAGAAAAGGTAGAGGGACGACGACCGGGGAAAAGGACAGCGAGAGAAAAAGAGGGAGAGACAGGGAAAATGAGAGGGAGAGGGAGAGGGGGTGGAGTTGGGTGGCGAGCAGGGAGAGGGAGAAAGACAAGGAGGAGAGGTAGAGAGAAGGAGGAAGAGAGAGAGAGGGAGAGAAAAGAAAGGGGGAGTCTTTTGGTCTTTTGTTAGAGGGGTCCCATGGATGGATGTGCAGGGAGCAATTATGGTTGTGTAAATAGCAGCTCCCACCATATCAAAGAAACAAAAGAGGAGAAAGACAAGTAGGGATAGCATATTAGACACTGGTCTACCTTAATGCCAGAGTTACCTGACCCAAAAGAAGCATGCCTACTTATTTTTTTCGCGTAACGGAGGGTTTCTAATCCTTTGGGCAGGACTAATCCCTCCGGGCTCAAAGAGAAGCCGATTAGTGAAACCACATAAAATATTCCCTTATACGATTATTCCATGTAAACTTTTCTTACGTCCAGCTAGGGCATGTTTGTGCAGTCTGTGTTTTCATGGAAAAGGCTAGGACAAGTTTGCCACTTTTTCGCAGCAAGAAACTTCTAACATTTGGCATACTTGAATAAGTGAAAAATGAGTTAGATTTTGTACAGCTCCATGGAAAAGTGTTTGAGGTTAGGATTTATTTTTATTTTTTTCCTGCAATTGTCTGTGGATGCTGTACAAACATGCCCTTAGAATTTGTTTAGGCATAATTAGTCACAAAATTCCATAATTCAGATCATTTGAGTGAGTGAAGCTCCATCGTGGGCCCTTATTATTGAAAATACTAACCGCTTGAGTGACCACTTTTGTGGCATCACTATTTATTTGTTAATCATGTATTCCGTCTTACCGTGCAATTAACTCTTATTAGAGTAAAATTTGGAGACAATCCAACTCAATGAGAGAACATTTAATTTTGTGTAGCTCGAATTTTCAATAGGAAAGGCCTTGAGAGTTTCATTTTGGATCCAAACTAATGACCTTAGATTAAGGGAATTGGGATCTTCTTACGGGCTTTACCCGCGGTGACTGTAGGTTGACCAACCATGGACCACGATGTCACTGTGGGGGCAGCCTGCCTGTGTTCAAGGCAAGGCTGCCCTATGGTAATATGGTAGACCGTAGTTGGTTCACTCACGATCACCATAAGGTAAAGCCTTACGGAATCCAGGCTCTAGCTAAGGGGATCTTCAAGAGCCAAAGGTTGAGTCCACTAGTGCTACCACCTTAGGGCCACAGGTCTGCAATTTCACCGTTCCATATGGATTGGAACTTCGCTGGGGTTTCACTGTTCCATATAGACTGGAACGTTGAATCAAAATTATTTCCTATTCTTTTATTTTAAAACTGTTAAACTTGTAGGCCACGGATCAAGGGGTTGGAATGATTGGATTGTCTTGAAATTCCATATATAGGCCGGACCCACTTGGGTCTTTTCATCCCTCACCTCATTCTTGATTGGCGGGCCCCTCAGGCCGGCCCCGATGGATGTTCAAAATATGGCATGTGATATTTATTGCGATAAATTCAAAATATCAGCAATCAACGTGGGGATCAAGATAAAATCATAAGATCCACGCCCAGACAATAGATGCAGCCTACTTGGATTCAATCTCTAATTTCCTGCAAAACAATGAAACTGTAGTCTCTGTGCCATGCATAGGATGGTGGAATAGCAAACTGGAAATATTTCTTAAGTTCAAAACTGGGAAGGCATGAGAAAAAGAGAACACCATGAGCTCCAATGGTGCATCCAAACAGAAAAAAGAATACAGTAATCATTTTAATTTGTATACATTTTTTTTTTTATTTCTCCACATGCAATAGAAAGTAATCTCAATGTGCCTTCCTAAGCAACAAATATATGTTGATCGCATTGCTAACTCAATACATGGAACCCAGCCATCTTTTGATGCTTCTTCCTCTCAGGTTCTGACATGAACCGCAGCTATTCTTCAACTTCACATGAATTGCTTACCATTTGCCTTTTCTTATTTTCGTTAGATTGCACTGTGTTGTGCCACTGATGGGATTTCTCTGCCTTCTCAGCCTCAAGTCTCCTTAAGGAAGTTGAACTCAACTTCTCCCCACTGTTTTTTTCTGGTAAAAGATCCACCACCTCAACCTGCAAAAGGATCAACCACCACCACATTCATAGATAGTTGTAATCCACTAACTAACTAGTCATTCCCTGAATGTTGCTTGTGGAATGGACAATGTCTTCCTTCGTAAAATTTATCTCGACGAGAGAAATATAAAGTCTAATTTAGCAAATCAAAATTTTCAGAACCAGTGTGAATAAAAAAAATAAAAATAAAAATGTTAGTTAAAGCAATGGTACAAAAGCTTTCACATCTTCTAAATGATTAATTGGTGATGGTGTGGAGCCCTTTAAGTTGTTGAATTTGAGGCTTTGCATCTATGGCGATGGTCTTAATGGATAACTTTGAGGTCAAGGGTGGGTATTTTTGGACCATCTACAATCCAAGCAGGCCCACATAGTGGCTAAGCTTAAGAGTAGTTAAAAAGTATGGTCCACTAACTGACATATTTCTTAGTGGCTGAAGGAAAATGTTACCAAGACCAGGAAGCTTCATGATGTCAGGCAATAAATCCAAACCAGCAGCAATTGTCCTACCTTTAAGTGGGGCAGACCCTTCTCAGCTCTCTTTTTGTTAACTGCTAGTCCCCCACCTAAAGTTTCCTTGCTGCACGAACAACCAGATTGCCATGGTAATAATATTAGGAAATGTGGATCTCAACAAAGGACGCCAAATAATGACGAAGGTGCCAACAGACTCAAATTCACATTATGCAAAATAAAGCAAAAGGCAAGAAACTTAAAAGGAAAGCAAATCATGTCTATTGTTACTGCACTGACTAGAATGCATTTGAATGTATGCCAAAGCAGTATCACAGTATCCATTAAGTGAACATGGAATACAGTTTCTCCTGATTTGGTGGTAAAAAATTTGTAACAAAAGATTGAATGGAATCAGGCAGAAATAATAGGATTTCTTGAAACTGTTTGGTATAGCTAGAAGTTCAGCATCTGCAGTTCATTAATCATCATTATCATCAGACTGAAGGAAGTTAGGTGAAAGATAGGGTTCTGACTTCTAAGCCTAATCCCAGCAGTCCGGGTCGGCTAGAAGAGTCTAATAATAAGTTCTAAACTGCAGTTATCAATACTTGGGGAAAAGCTATCTGCTCAATATTCTTTATGGTTGGGGAATATTTATTACCCAAACATCCCATCTAGGTTCCATCCTTGGGCACTTTTCTTCATTTCAGAAAGATGGTATTTGTTTAATCCCCACTGCAGATATGAGAGGCATATGTCATATCTGAGCTACTTCCTTAATCACACATATTTACTAATCGTTCGTTGCCACCTTGATTATATTCTTCCTCCAAGATCAGAGCTGGAAGGTGCTCATTGTTGCAATCATGAGGCTGTGGGTTCAAGTTATATTAAGATTCCAAAAAATAATGCTCATAAAAAAGAAAAAAAAGAAAGATCAGAGAATAACAGAGAAGGTCATCTTTTGCTTTTATTACAAGAGTTTTTTACAACAAGGCCCCTACGTTTCTAATGTCAATCCAAGCCCAGGCCCATTTTGGGCCCAGTCTTCATATCTTATTGTAAACCATATTTGTAGGATCTAGATGAGGATACTATGCCCATTTAGATAAGAATAGTAGCATGTAATCAGGGCATTCAGCCCATTTAGATAAGAATAGTATCATGTAATCAGGGCATTCAGCCCCTTTATAATGAGAACAGTCGATCAAGACTGGAAAGCGTTTGGACAAGCATTCATCATCATCAGTGTTAAATTTCATCTCTCCAAAACTGTCATGGTATCAGAGCTTAGAGTTTTAGTTTCTTTCACATCCAATGATCTGGAAGCCCTCCGTGCAACCTCAGATCATCTCATATCAAACGTGGCCCACTTCAGATCATCATCAACTCATCTGCAAAAGCAGCCCAGTATGGTTGCAGGTTTATTTAAGGAATTTTGGTGATTTTTCCTGGAATTATTTCTCATTAGAGGTTGGTCGTCTGGCAACTTTTGTGGATTTTCGGATTTCCTCACTTGTTTTCATCACAGCCGCACCAAATCTTTGATCTGACCTGGTTTTTGATGAGACTACTTCCATTAGTTGCATAGAAGATCTGTGCATCCATCTCGACCTTCAGATCTGTCATCAGATCAACTGGTGGGGCCCACGTGCATATCAGCACCTTGACGACAGGCTCGTCAGTGCATTCTTTGGTTTCTGTTACTGTTTGTAACATACAGCAGCGCATGTTGATCATCTCTAATTGTCTCCTAAGTCATCTTCCAAGCCTTGGAAGTCATCTGTGATCTTTTTCTTCAGCTGGATCCTCTCTGATCATCCTTGATCATCTCTGATCAGGCATGGCCCACCTGTGATCAACATCACCATTCTCAGCGGATTCTTCCCTCTTGGTCGACTGAATATCTTCTTGTTTATGTTTATGAAGATTTTTTCAAGATTTATTGATCATCAGAGGTAGGTCTTCTACCTGTTCTTGTTGAAATTCAATTTTTTCCACTTGTTTTTATCTTGGCCGTCCAAAATCCAGGATCTGGATCTGATTTGACTGGGACCACTTCCAATAGTTGCGTGAATATGCTGTTCACCCATCCCCACTCTCTGATCTACCCAGAGATCACCTGGTGGGGCCCAGGTCCAGTTCTACTCTCAGATGACCTGGACGTTTTTCTTGGTTTTTTTATTGCTGCTTGCTGTTCTGGTTCTTTGCTGGACTTTGCTACTGCTGGTGCCTGTTCTGGTTAATTTTGTCTTCATTATCTACTGCTACTTGATTTCTGCTGTTGATTGCTCCTTCATCTAGGTTACTATTACTGCTGCTGTTGCTCCTTTTATTGTTTGCCAGATGGTTATTTTTTTCATTTGAGACTACTACTGCTGCTGGCTGTTAATTTCTTTATCATTGGCATTACTTCTTCCTACTGTTGTTGCTGCTGTGTGCTTCTTACAAGTCTTTAGTAATGGAAAAACATGAGATAACCCTGGTTCGATTTGATGGAACAAATTATACCTCATGGGCCTTCCAATTTCAAATTTACTTGGAAGGAAAAGAACTCTGGGCACACATTGATGGATCTGAACCTCAACCTGAGGAAGATGATAAGAAGATTTTAGCTTGGAAAACAAAGGATGCTAAAATCAAGTCCTGGTTGCTGGGCTCTATTGAATCCCATTTTATTCTCAACCAAAAACCTTGTAAAAATGCCCGTGAAATATGGGACTATCTTAAGAACATTTATCAACAAGGCAATGCTGCTCGTCAGTTTCAATTGGAACTTGAAATCTCTCAATTCACTCAAGGTACCCAGTCTATTCAGGAGTATTACAATGGCTTTCGCAGACTGTGGTCCGAATATGATGAGATTAAGTTTGCCACGGTGTCTACAGCACTCCTACTGGAATTACTTCTATTACAGCAAAGTAGTCATCGGGATCAGCTTCTCATGAAACTTCGTCTGGAGTTTGAAGCAGTTAGATCGAACTTGATGAGCAGGGCTACTCTTCCCAGCTTGGATACCTGCCTTCAGGAACTTCTGCGGGAAGAACAACGTCCGGCTACTAAAACTACTCTGGAACAACAAAGATCTGCTGAGGCTCCATTTGCCTATGTTGCTACAACCAGACAACCTTCTCGGGACATCAGTAAAGTTCAGTGCCATAACTGCAAAAAATATGGTCACTATGCAAATCAATGCAAGGCAAGAATTTGCCGATATTGTAAAGCCACTGGTCATGTTATTGATGAATGTCGGAAAAAGGCTCGCAATTCTACTCCCCGCAACTATGTGCAGTCCGCTCCTGGTACTTTCACCGTGTCGTCAGCTCCTACTGCTTACACAGTAACCACTCCACGCTATGCATCCTCTGACTTCAGTGGTTCTCTGCAGTATGATTCATCCTCACAGCCTGGTTCCTCATCACAATCTGCGTCTCCAGCTCCTCTCACCCCTGAGATGGTTAACCAAATGATCATCAATGCCTTGGCATCCATGAACATCGCAGGTACCGATTCCTCTCTTTCCAATACATGGTACTTAGATTCTGGTGCAAGTAACCATATGGCCTCTTCACCCATAACATTACAGAATGTCGTTCCTTACACTGGTCATCTCACTGTTCAAGCTGCCAACGGAGATCATCTCCCCATCACCTCTGTTGGTGATACCCCTAGCCCCTTACCCTTAACCAATGTTTTAGTGTCTCCTCATCTTGCTACCAATTTGGCTTCTGTGGGTCAACTTGTTGAAAATAATTGCAATGTCTCCTTTTCTTCTTCTGGCTGTGTTGTGCAGGACCAGGAGTCGGGGGAAGTGATCGCGAGGGGGCCTAAGCGTGGCAGATTTTTTTCCTTACCAATGTCTTCTGTTATTGAGAATAAAACTTTACATCAGTTATTTTGTTTTTTTATTCAGAATAATTCTCGATTGTGGCATAATAGACTTGGTCATCCAAATGCCTCTACTTTGTCTACTTTATTTCAATCTGGATTATTAAATAAACCTATTGACTCTGCTTCTTTTGACTGTGATGCTTGTAAATTAGGGAAGAGTAAAACTTTACCTTTTTCACACTCCACCACACGGAGCACTGCATGTTTTGACTTGATTCACAGTGATGTTTGGGGCATTGCTCCGACCCTTTCACATGGTCATTTCAAGTACTTTGTAACATTCATTGATGACTACAACAGATTTACTTAGATTTATTTATTACATTCGAAGTCTGATGTTCTTAATGCATTTAAATTTTTTGTTACCTATGTTGAAAACCAATTCTCTAAATGCATTAAAACTTTGCGCTCAGACTCAGGGGGGGAGTATGTTTCCAAGGATTTTCAATCCTTTCTAAACAATACAGGAATCATTTCTCAACGTACTTGTCCGTATACTCCACAACAAAATGGAGTCGCGGAACGGAAAAACAGACATCTTCTTGATGTCACTAGAACTCTTATGATTGAATCATCCGTTCCCCCTCGTTTTTGGACTGAAGCTCTCACCACGGCTGTCTATCTCATTAACTGCCTTCCATCACCTACCATTGCTCATTTAACAACTCATTTTAAATTGTTTGGTCATCATCCTGTGTTTGATCACCTACATACCTTTGGTTTTGTTTGCTTCGTTCATCTACCTCCCACATAAAGAACGAAACTAACAGCACAATCTCGCAGGTGTGCTTTTTTGGGTTATGCCACTAATCAAAAAGGTTTTGTTTGTTATGATCCCATTTGTCGTCGTATCAGGGTTTCTAGAAATGTTATTTTATTTGAAAATCAATATTTCTTCCAAACTCACATGGATTGTCCTCCTCCCTCTTCACCAGCTCTCTTACCAGGTTTTTCGGATCAAACCTCTGTTACTAGGTTTAATCATGCTTTTGTATACCACCGACGGGAGAAACCTCCCATTGCAGATGGCCCTCCCCCTGATCCTCCACCGACAAATGGTTCCACGCCTACTCCTGCCTTACGTCGCTCCTCCAGAAATTCTAGACCGCCTGAGCGGTATGGATTTACCCATACTTCTTTGATGACCACTCTATCTTCTATCTCTATCCCAAGTTCTTATTTGCAGGTTGTCCAACAAGATTGCTGGAACCAGGCTATGAAGGAGGAATTAGATGCATTGGCTCTGAATCACACATGTGATATTGTGGAGTGTCCTTCAACAGTTAAGCCCATTGGTTGCAAATAGATCTACTCGATCAAACTTAAATCTGATGCGTCCTTAGATAGACACAAAGCTAGACTTGTGGCACTAGGAAACAGATAGGAGTATGGCATTGACTACGAGGAGACGTTTGCACCTGTGGCAAAGATGACATCTGTTAGGTTACTTTTCGCCATTGCTGCATCTCAGTCTTGGCCATTATGCCAAATGGATGTCAAACATGCATTTCTCCATGGGGATTTGCAAGAAGAGGTCTATATGCGTATACCACAAGGTGTCCCTTCTCCCTCAAAGAGGTCTGTCTGTCGCCTGCGCAAATCGCTTTATGGTCTAAAGCAAGCTCCTCGGGCATGGTTTGAAACCTTCAGAGGTCGATTGTGCGAGAGTGGCTTTAACCAGAGTCCTTATGATCCCTCTCTTTTTTTATGCAAAACATCTACTGGTGTTACTGTGCTCCTCGTCTATGTTGACGATATTATTATCACTGGCACGGATGATGGTATGATCAAAACTCTCCAAGCTTCTCTCAGGGATTCATTCCGTATGAAGGATTTGGGCCCTTTGCATTATTTCTTGGGCTTAGAGGTGCATCAATCTCCCAAAGGTCTCTTTGTTAATCAACACAAATACACATCAGACCTTATCGAGTTGGCTGACCTCCATGATTCTTCACCTGTTGATACACTTGTCGAGGTAAATCTCAAACTGAGTAAAGATGACGGCGATCTTCTTAGGAAGTCTTGTCTATCTCACCATCACTCGACCTGACATATCCTATGTTGTCAATCTTGTGAGTCAGTTCATGACTGTTCCTCGACACCTTCATTTGACAGTTGTCAAGCGCATTATCCGCTATCTGCTCAGAACTGTCTCTCGTGGTTTATATTATCCCAATGATAATCCACTGCATCTAACTGCTTATGCGGATGCTGACTGGGCTGGCTGTCAAGACACGCGTCGTTCTACCACTGGTTGGTGCATGTACCTTGGAAATTCGCTCATTTCTTGGAAATGCAAGAAACAAGAACGTGTGTCCAGATCTTCCACGGAAGCTGAATATCGGGCAATGTCTTCTGCTTGTTCTGAAATCTTATGGCTACGGGGCCTTCTTTCGGAACTTGGGTTCACTCAAACCTCTCCTACTCCATTGCATGCTGACAATACTGTGGCTATCCGAATCACTGAAAATCCCGTTTTCCATGAACGTACAAAACATATCGAAGTTGACTGTCACTTTATTCGGGATGAATATAAGCGGGATGTCATTAGTCTACCTCATGTTTCTACAGAATTTCATTTTGCAGATATCTTCACTAAGGGACTCCCTTGGCCTCGACATCAATTTCTTGTTTCCAAATTGCTGCTTTATGACTCCCCAGCATCAATTTGAGGGGGGGGGGGGGGGGGTGTCAATCCAAGCCCAGGCCCATTTTGGGCCCAGTCTTCATATCTTATTGTAAACCATATTTGTAGGATCTAGATGAGGATACTAGCATGTAATCAGGGCATTCAACCCATTTAGATAAGAATAGTAGCATGTAATCAGGGCATTCAGCCCATTTAGATAAGAATAGTATCATGTAATCAGGGCATTCAGCCCCTTTATAATGAGAACAGTCGATCAAGATTGGAAAGCGTTTGGACAAGCATTCATCATCATCAGTGTTAAATTTCATCTCTCCAAAACTGTCATCTAAGAAACCTCAAAAAAGCCCCTCGATTTTAGCTTTTTACTATTACATCCCTTTACTAACAGTCAATATAAGAAAACATAAATGGACGTTCTGACTCTACCCTTTTTTCTTTTTTACCCTTTTACCCTTCCTATTTAGTGCAGAGTTAAAATTACATGTTTAACCTCATAAGAAAAGGGAGAGGGATGAGTTGGTTGTGTGTGTTTGGATGTCTGGGCTGTGTTTGGGTATTGTTAATGGAGTGGGGGGCTAGAGGGTATGTAGGCTGGAAGGTAGTAGGTGAGGTGTACGGCTGGATTGAGTCAGTTCAAGCCAATCAGATGGATTGAGTGCGGCATCTAGGTTGAATAGGTGGGCTGAATGAAATGGGTTCAGGCTCGGGTTGAATGGCTTGGTGTTTGGTAATTTAAGATGGGCTCTGTTTGTGGAAGGTGGTGGTCATGAAAACGTGCCATTGAGTAGTAAATGTGAGGTGGGTTCTGAGTTTGGGTTTAAGTGGACTATGAGACGGTAAAATAGAGAGATATGGAAAGGTACCGTGAGTTGGTCTGGGCTGAGTGCAAAGAGTGATGAGCTGGATTTGGTAGGGTTGGCAAGTAGGTCAGCAATTGGATGGTGAGCAGGTTACTTGGGTCGGCTGGGAGAAGTAATTCAGTTCTGGCTCGGGTTGAATGGGTAATGGGGTCGCAATGATGGTTTTGGGATCACAAGTGAGATGCCAGGTTTTGGGATTGGGTTTTGATGCCGATGAAGATGGGAAAGGAAGGTGGGCCGTGCATGATTTTCCAAGATAGGTGAAGACAATGACGATGGTAATGATGATTATGATGAAGGCTTGGGCTTGATGAAGTGAAGATGGGACGCCGTGGATAATGTTTACTCGAGACGTTGTGCTTGTTTGGTTTGAGTGTTCGGCAGAATTAATTGAAGATGAATAGGTTGTGTCGGTTGCAGTGGGTTTGTACAGATTTTAGTAGATTGTTTGTGTGGAGGGTGTTAAGAGATGGTTGTGATAAAGAAGGTGAAAGTGGTGAAGTTGACAGGGTGTGAGGAAGATGGACGTGATGGTGTTTGGTTGGAAGGATAAGAACTTGAGGGACGGATTGAGATGGTAGGCTTGGTTGGGTTTTTACAAGTGGAGACTGGTAGGCATTTGTTTAGCTGTTCGGATTAGGACAGTTTAGTTTGAGAAGTGTTTGGTTGAGAGGAAGGGATGGAGAGAGATGAGTAGAGATTGTTGTGTGTGATGAAAGGGTGTGCCATTGCAATTGGCTGCATTGGTGGGATGGATATGGAGTGCAATTGATTGGATTGGTTTAGAGAAGTGGGGTACGATTGTGGTGAGAGAGCATGTGATTAGATCAAGTGGAGAAGTGAATGGCTAAATGGGGAGGGTAAAATGGTCAAAAGACAAAAAAGGTGGAAAGTGGGAGCGTCTAGTTTACTTTTGCTAGCTAACATTGACAGTTAGTCAAGGGATGTTATTGTAAAACCCCAAAATATAAGTGTTTTTTTGAGATTTCTTAAAAATATAGGGGTCTTTTTGTAAAAAACCATCATTATAATTGGTTCCTTCTCGATTTGGGAGGTGAGCTCTTTCTAGCCAGATTCTAGATGTGGATGAGTGTGATGTGATACGACCTGATACTTCAAACAGGCAACATAGCCAAGATGTATGTGTCTGTTCAAAAACTTCATTTTTTTCATGTCTAAAATTCTTTTACTTGCCATAACCATGACACGTTCCCATATCAATGGCATGCCTTTGTATGCATGCCATACTTCTGGGAGTCCTACCATGCATGCCTGTTCAAAGGAAACAGTTTGGCCATGTGAAGATGGATGTCAATGGTCAAGCAGGAGCTCAAGGTCAATATTCCGGTGAGGCAGTGACTAGGGATAGTGACTCATTCACATGCAAGTAATAAAAGATGCAGATGGTGTGGTGGATCAGCCACCTACATGCTTTTTTAAGGGCCCCCATGCAGAGAGTTTTAGAACTACTGTTAAAGAGTGTTCAGACATCAAGCGTGACTCTTAACTGAAATCAAGTTCTCCTACTCACTACAATCTACCCTCTCCCCCTGCCCAACCAACAGATCTACATTAAATGAAACCGCAGTCTCTATGTAGTCTAAGGTCGTATTGCTCTCAGTCTCTACTTCCTCCCTGCTCCCTCCCTCCTCCCCTCATTGACTACGTAAGCCTAATAAAAATAAAATAAAATAAAAACCAAACAAAAACCCACAATCCCCCAACCACACCCACCCACCCACCCCCAAAATATGGGTGTTGGATCCTGACATGCATGCCCACAGCTGCAACTCTTTGGTAGTATAGGTAGCATCAAAGCAAGAACCATGACCTTTTTCACTAAACTGTAGTGGCATTTTGGCTCCAAAAATGATGTTTCATGTAGGGATGTAAATGGGTCTCCGATTCTCCAATTAGCCGGAGGTTCCGACCTTTTAATAACCGGGTCTGGGTCCTTATTTAGGTCCTGATAAGTAAATGGGTCTGGATCCGGGTTTGGGTCCTTCTTCTGGACTTGTGACTTAAATGGGTCCAATTTCACCTTGGTTTTGGCCTGTGGACCCGGGACTTGACATATTACCTCAAATTTTCGAAAACTCCTCCTTAAAGTTGTTGTTTTTTTTTTCCAAATCATTCAATACATGGACCCGTCCCATATACAGAACCGGTTCTGGTTCCATCTTCTCATTAACGGTTCCGGTTTTGGATCCACCATGGACCTGGACCGGAACCAACCCGTTTACATCCCTAGTTTCATGGTGCTCTAGCAAACATAAGGCTGCTTAGATGACACCCACCACATTTTATGGAAAGAAAAGAATTCAGGATTTGAAAGGGTAAGTGTTAACATAGAGAGTCCCACACACACACACTGAGGAATTCATTGTTCAAAGTACCATGCCCAACCTTGGTGAATATTTTGGTTCAGGAAGAAATTTGATTGGACAGCACAGATCTAGGTTACAGTTATCCAATGTTGTTTAGTACCACTAACGATAAAAGGGGAACTGAAAGATTACGTAAATGCTACTTATGAATTATGATAAGAGTGTTTTCCAGGGACATCAAATTTTGGGAGGATTTTTATGATCTTGAAATTCCCTCTCATGAGAGGCTGTGTGGACACTACTAGCTAAGTAGCTATCCCTTTGACATACAAGTAAAGAAGATATGCATAGTTTGAAATGAAGCAAGCAGCTTTTCCTCGGCTACATCTCATTCGGGAAGAATATTGGGATTAACACTCTAAAACAACCTTGAGTGAAGGTGGCAGGTCATGGTGCACCAAGAGCTGAAGCATTTTCGTTGGACTGTGATTGCGAATCAAATGATGCTGCAACTTAGACCACAGCAGATATTCCATACTTCCTTGTAGAAAAAGTGATATTTAAGGGAGATGTTGAGAAAACGTATCATCACCTAGACACTTGTACATTTGTGTGTGCAGTTGGAGGAATGTTCCTGGAAACTTTTTGGATAATTGAATGCTCCAAAGTTCTCTGACTGACATAATTGAGCATTAGATGGGTGGACTAAGGTGGTCAAAGGAACGGCTGTAATTATATTCTCCCTTGTCCATCATATGGAGATTGAGAGAAATGGAGGGTCCTATAAAGACTGGCACAAACCTTTACATGTTGGGAGGGGTAGATAAAAGCAAGCCTCAATAAATAGCCTATGACTTTATTTGATGTACGAAGGATGATATTCTCAACCAAAGGAAGAACCTTCACACCTGTTGGGACTAATATTTGCAATGGTCTTCCATTTATGTTCTGGATGTTGTCTTTGTGAATTGTCATTATCTTATTTCAAAAGCCTCTCCTTTTTTATTGGGAACATAACTTGAAACTGCAACGTCGTGGTTTCAAAATCATTGATCATTGACTTCAAATGATCTTCAGTTTTCTCTATAGCATCTCTTGATATTACTTCATTAGGATCCTATTTTGCGATGCTGATGAGGATCAAATAAAAAATTTGGTGGCTTAGGATCAAATAAATGTTTTGAAGCTGTCTCGGGTCTTAGGATTAATTTCTCCAAAACCTCCATCCTCGGAGTCTCAATTGAAGACATCTCCCTCCATCACTATGCTACTATTTTGGGGTGCAGAGTAGACTTCTTCCCATCCACCTACGTTGGTCTTCTCCTATGCCTAGACAGAGTACCTAACTCTGTTTGGAACCCAGTTCTTGAAAGGATTGAGAAAAAGTTATCTTCTTGGAAAGCAAAATATTTATCCTTAGGAGGAAGAATCACATTGATCCAATCTGCCCTTGCAAACCTTCCCATCTACTACATGTCCATCCTCAAATGCCCCGCTGCAATCATTGATCGCATTGAGAAGCTTCAAAGAGACTTCCTTTGGCAAGGCAGTGAGGATTCTAAAAAATTCCACTTGGTTAATTGGAAAATAGTCTGCTCCCCTAAAGACTCTGGTGGTCTCGGAATAAGACCTTTAAGGATCATGAATCAGGCTTTGCTGGGTAAATGGCTTTGGAGACTTGGGGACGATTCAGAAGGTCTTTGGAAAAAAATACTGGTAGCAAAATACAAAGTGAGAAGATTTGGCTGGGAAATCTCTCCTCCTCCGCGAAGACGCTCTAAATTCTGGAAAGGGATCTACAGTTCAAACGCTTCTTTTACCCAATCCATCTGCTATCGCGTTGGCAATGGGGAAAAAATTTCCTTCTGGCATGATGTTTGGGTTGGCGATTCCACTTTAGCGCTTCAGTTCCCTGATCTCTACAGATGTGCCAGAAATAGAAATGCTAAGATTAGAGATTATCTCGACACAAGCACTGACAATCATTTGTGGTGGCCCATTTTCAGAAGGAATCTTTCCGAGGCAGAAGAATCTAATCTTTTCAATCTCCTCGAGGTGCTCAATGGCATAGATAGCTCTAGAGAAGGGCAAGACAACAGGATATGGATCCCTTCTCGTGATGGCTCTTCTTCAGTATCTTCCTTCTCCTCCGCTATATCAACCATTTCAGTGGCTTCTCGAAGCTGGCTAGCTTTATGGAAGATCAAGGCCCCTCCCAGAGTCATTGCTTTTACTTGGCTTACCCTCCGTAATAAAATTCTAACTATGGATAATCTTCGCAGAAGGCATATCACCCTTGTCAATGCCTGTCCCCTCTGCTTAGCGGACGAGGAATCAGTTGATCATCTTTTGCTCCATTGCAAGGAATCAAAAACCCTTTGGTCTGCAATCCTGAATGAGTTCAATTGTAGCTGGGTCATGCCGCAGTCCTTACAAGACCTGTTTCATCAGTGGACTACCCCCATTAAAACCACCAAAGCGAAGATCATGTGGCTGGTATCCTTTTTGGCTTGCATCTGGAAGATTTGGAAAGAGAGAAATAGAAGATGTTTCGAAGGAATTACTTCCTCAGAAGAAGACTTAATCCTTAGATTGAAACTCTGCGTTGCCTCGTGGGTCTCTTACCTTCCAGATTTTTGGGGCTTCTCTTCTAATGCAATCGTGTTCAATTGGAGGGAAATCATCTCATCTTGACTTGATTCGCTCTCCCTCTCCTTGTTTCTGTTTCCCCTCCTTTTGGGAGGTGGCTGTTTTTTGGGGTTTTACCCGGCCGCTTCTCAGTATAATCTTTTATACTGTAAAGCTCTTTTGTAATTTCCTTTCTCTATCAATACAAGTTACCATTTCAAAAAAAAACAATAACAATCATCATCATCATGCCTTGTGCCAACTATGTTGATGTCGGTTATACGAATTCTGTTTCTCCATTCCGATCTATCTTGACCATGTTTCAAGATAACGGCCGCTACCACATTATCGGCAGTCGTGGTTGGGGCCGCTACGCTATTTTGAAAATAGCAACGCTACGGTATAAAACCTGATGTAACCAATCTATTTTAAATTAAAACATTATTTTTCCTATTTTTTCTCCTTAATAGTCTTTCCTAAAGTTGTCTCTACCATAGTTTTCAAAATCGGAATCGTATCGCAAATTGTTCATACCCATGAATCGAATCGAATCGCGAATCGTATCGTGCATCGTAGGATTTTTTATTTTTCTAATGAAAATGAAAAATAATAAAAAAGAAAAGAAAAAAAAAGTAATTATTGATAACCATCCATTTTTCTATTTATAGTAGTATAAATATAATAACAAGTCAATCTATCATATAATCATATCAAGAATATCATGACATATATATATATATATGAAATAAATGATGTGTAAATAGTTAAATAAGTTCAAAGTATCAATTTATATTTTTTTATTATCTTTAAATCAAAATATAAAAATAAAATAAAAATCCAAACCATCAATCTTATACGGTAGGATATTTCTTAAAGTTAAGAAAGTGTTCATGAAGAAAAAAACCCAAAATAGATTAAAAAAATAAAAAGATATAAACAAGCACCATACGTACAGTCGAATGCTTTAGTTAAATGCATATTCTTTAGATTCTTTATTCATGCTTTAGTTATACCTTATCAAAGCCATAAAAAAATTCTTATGAGGTTTCGTTAACTACTAAATAACCTTTTAAAAATATAAGCGATAAAAGAAAGAAAAAAGGTAAAAGGTAATTAATATTAGCTTATTGGCTTTAGCCATTCTCGCTTAGTCGAATCGCTTGAATTTTAAGATTCAATGAAACGAGTATCGAATCGTAGGATTCACACTTGAATCCTAAGATTCATTTGTAAATGGGATTCATTATATAGATATGAATCGGTTTCCTTAAGATTCGGGACACGAATCGTAGGATTCTGATAACTATAGTCTCTACGCTTATATAGTTTCAAATCACAAAAAAGCACTAGATTGGCTGCGACACAATATTTGAATTCTTTCGACCACTTAAGAAATTCACACCGCTACGCTGTTACGTATCGCCCGCTAGCGTTTTGATGTGATGCAATATGGAAGGCCTAGGGCACACATGATGGGCCCAGGCATCCAACCCAGCCCTCTTGGTTGCGTCACTATGCCTGTCGTGACCGCCATTTTAGTCCTTGATCTTGAGCCAAATCCTCAGTTAAGTTAAATAACAATAGACACCCAAAAAAGGAAAACAAACAAAACTGTCTTTCTTGTTATCCCAGTTCAATTTTAAGATCTCTAAATTGGAGTTTGTTATTGATTTAGGAGAAGAGAGAGAGAGAGAGAGAGAGAGAGAGAGAGAGAGTTGTAAATTGCCTATTTGCAGACCTCGCGAATATGTTGTTATTTTCTATATCCATAATATTTGATGTCTATAAAATAATACATAATACCCTTAAGAGTAGCACATACTAGAGCAAATTTCTTGAACACTATTAAGAGAAAATGCGCCCCCCCCCGCCCCGTCCACCCCCTTGCCTCGCCCAAATGAATTGTATATTCCAACACACTCAACATGGTTAGAGAATAAAATTCCTCCACCTCTCCAAAAACATGACACAATGATGCCTCGCCATCTATGGCCAATTTCATTCACCACAGTCGAATCTCTATGGTCCTTTGGCCTTTTCTTCAGCCCAAGCAAGCTCATTTATAGAATCACCGACTACTACTAGTACTACCACCACCACCACCACCACCGCTGCCACCATTACTAGTCTACTACTGCCGCCGCCGCCGCCGCCACCACCACCACCACCACCACCATTAACAATAATAATAAGGTCATTCTCCTCAACGGAATCATAAAAAAGAAATTAAATCTAACCACTCTTACACTGACTATTGAAACTCAGAGCTTGATAAAACTAAATATCCCAATACCAAAATAATTATTCCATACATTTAAGTGCATGATATTTAATCCTAGCATAATGGCTAAAAGCTGTAACATAGAACAATGATGCCTTAAGAATCCCTTGAAAGCAACGAAGGGAAAAGCAAATCCAACACGATGACAAATAGTTGGAGAAGTACCTGACAATGATAGCATCCAACTTGTCATCAACAATTGAAGGTCCATAGGGATCCGTAATGGGTTCCACATGCACAATCAACCCTGGTTTAATGAACTACCATCACACCCAAAAAAACGAAATCACAACTTAAGTTATTTATAAATCTTGTAAGTATAGGTGCATAGTGTGTAGTGCAAGCCATACAACATGCTTATGACTAACTAACAAGCAATAAATATCATCGTGATTGGCAGAGACTTATTTCAACCATTCGAGGTCAACAAGAAGCAACAAATACCATGAATTCAGTGATTGCATTCTCAAACATCATTTAGAGTTGTGATTACAAACATAAAATGAAGATGATGACATGTCCATGGTGACCTAAATATGTTTCACTAGTCAAATACAAGGAATGGGATAAGGAGGTTGAAGGTGTATCTAGTTTTAATCAGCAGTACTCAAGTCATGCTAGGGAGTGGGTTTATCCTCTCTACAGGCACAAGAAGTGCTAAGAAAGAGTAGCTGCTGTGTCTTTCTGCAGTTTTATGGTTGCAAGCATGAACGGCATAATCTACACACTAAGGACTAAGAAGACCAAGGACTTCTCAGAGAGATCACATTTTACTGGGAAGGTTATCCATACAAATTTCCTATCACGCAAACTCTCTTTGTTTCTGGGAACCAGAAACAAATACTATCGAGTTTTTCAAGGCAAATTCAGAGGATATCGAAGAGCCACTAGTGTTTTGTAATAAAGAAAGACTAGCAAAACATGGCCGCACTAAGCGCGGGCAATTTAATTTATAATCTTAAAAAACATTTAGTCTAAATTATATTGAGATGGTAAAAATTACAATCAAAAGTAAAACCTATAAAAATAATAACAAAGAAATATAGTTAGCTAATTTTAAAATGAAAGCACTTTAATTTGTTTGAAATCAATTGAGTGTTTTGCTTCATACTTTCTTTTGAAATCACAAGAATAAACTCATAATAAAAAATAAAGTTGATAAAACTATCGTAAAAATACAACATGATGACAAAAGTCCATGGACAATGCAATAATGAAAACAACTTCGAAGAAACAAATAAACCTATAGAAATCTAATGCGTAAAAATAAAAAATTAGAATTAAAAAAAAGAACATAAATCCATGAAAATCTATCTCCACGAAAACTAAAAGAACCACCAAAAGCGAAAGAAATAACAAAACAGAACTATGATGAGAAGAAAAAAAAAATCATTAAGACACCAGAAATTAGATAAAAAAGGAAAAAAAAATAAGGAAAGAAATTTGACACGATTGTGTTGCAAAAATAACTCAAAATGCTGTTGTGAGAATCCTCATGTTTCACTCACTCTCATTAATTTTAATTATGTGACTAAAGAGAGATTAAAGAGTCTAAATTCAATTAAATCTCATCTAAAATCAATAACCATGATGAGATTGCACGAGATAAGTGAGGCAGGGTTAGGTCTTAGTCATCTAACACCATAGGTCTTGCAAGTTACAACGACCAGCACCATTGTTTTGTTGTCTTGATAGGCCAAATGGGCTAGGTCATGTCCTGTTTCAAACTAAAGGCCCAGATCAGTGGCTGAACTGGGAGATTTTCCTTGGGGGGCCATCATCTAGAAATAATTTCTTGGGTGGGACCATTAATTTCTTGGGTGGGACCATTTATAAGGAAAGCATAAAATTTCCTCTAATATATAGGTGTACTTTAAAATTTACTCTAATATATGTGGGTTTCTATAAAATATGTGGGACAAAAATCTCAAATGGGCCCTTGCCATGGTCTGATCGGTAGTCACTATAACAAAAATGTATTCAAGTGACAGGATTTTACATTTGATGAGGCCCACCATGATGGGCCGTACAACCATGGGTTCTAGAGGGCCTTGTCTCTTGCTATCCGATATTTGTCATAGAAAT
The DNA here is from genome assembly GCA_038049695.1 of Cinnamomum chago. NCBI lineage: Eukaryota > Viridiplantae > Streptophyta > Magnoliopsida > Laurales > Lauraceae > Cinnamomum > Cinnamomum chago. The sequence goes on from CP142461.1 coordinate 35,529,682, forward strand.
TGAAGGTTAAAGAGATTGCCAACTGTTTAAATTCAATTTTCAACTTGACAATTTGATCTTAAAATACTAAATATTTTTATCCTCTTCCACCACAGTTGGAACAGCTAGTTAAATGTTTTGGATCAATGAAAGATGGACCTCACCTGTATGAAATGCTTGATGAAAAAAATGAGAGATTTTATGGAGAGAGATGATTAGATTTTAATTGAAATTCTCTTTAGATTAACTTGATAAGGTAGAATCTCTCCTATATGATTGAAATTCTCTTTAGATTAACCTGATAAGGTAGAATCTCTCATATTTGATGTGATTCTTTGAAAAGAACCTCCTCTCTAGATGGGACTCTTCAAATTGGATAAAATAATCTAATTGATCAAATCAATTGCAAAATTGGAAGCCAATTTCTCAATCAATTGCGAAATCGGACTCAAATTTCAAAATCGGATCCTACACCTATAATATATAATAATGGGAAGAACTTAAGAGGATTTGCCTTCATGTGTTTCCGTAAAAGAGTGCAATGACAGCCATCAAGATTTAAAGTAATGCGTAGTGAAAGGTAGAAAGCTGATTGTTAATGTTGTGCTGAGTATCTCCCAATACAAAAGCAGCTTGACAGAGGAAAATAAGGGGAGCCGAAACAAGGAACAACTAGAGGAAACATGAAAAATGGGGACACAAAAGTCCTCCAAGGATGTGCTGAGAACAGATCTGTAGGACAAGGGAGAAGTTATTGCTCTTGAAAAACATTTTCAGACCTAAGGCGAAAGAAGATGTGATTCCGATAGTGATAACTCAGAGAAGGTTTCTTAATTCATTGAAGAAACTGGTTTAGGAGATCAGAAACTGGGACATTACAAGGGAAGGACTGGAGGAGAACTCCTCTACAGATGCAGTACAATGCTGAACATGTGACATGACGTGGGAGATGCCAAAGGAAAGAAAATAGGTCCAGAAAGATTTTATTGACCTTTTAAATCTGAATACATGATGACAAAGTGGCTGAACAGAGAAATCTGGAAAGGAGGGAGGGTTGGCCAGGGATTTCACATGATGTGGGCGGAACATGGCAGACATGAGAGGTATTCCTCTTGTTGCATGGGGAAAGAAGACTGCTTGAGATATTTGTTCGCAGTTTGGTGGAATAATGGAAATGGATAGAAGATCTATCAATGGGAACCAGACTGCTGAAGCGGGGAAATGATTCATATAAGAGAGATTGGAAAAAGGTCACCTTAATGGTGAATAGCAATAGATTGAAATCACAATATCAGAAGAACTCCCTTTTACAATGCCATCACAATGTCAGAAGAACTCCCTGTTACAATGCCAACCAAAACCTGCAATCGCCTTGGAGAAACAGAGAAGAAGATGCCGACTCAGCAGAGGCCCACGAAAGAGTGCTGGACTGCGAATTTAGATAGAAATTAACACATCCACAAAAGACATGGAATTTTGAATTTCATTTCATCAAAAGCAAAGCAACAGGTAGTCAGAAGGCATGTTCACGAAAATAGGTTTCATGTAGAAGAGTTGGCACAAGCAAAAGTTCTTGAAGGAAACCCACGGATGGAGAGTTGTTCCACAATTGAACTGGAGAAGAATTAAGTGCACTACATGCCAGAATTTACTGGATCATTAGGGAAATATCCAGGTCAGATATATGGTTCTAATCAGGTTGGTAATCAAGATTGATTATGGAGATAAAGGTCTGCATTTGAGCTGGCTGAATGACAGGGCCATTACATTACAAACCTCTCAGATTGGGAGCAGAAACATACTGCAGGAGATAAGAATGTAGCCCAAACCAAAAAAGGAACTGCACTGCCAGTTCAGGCCCACGAAGCAATCTCTTTGAGTGGGCTACTGAATAATATGCAAGCCTATGAAGGTAGCCCAACTATTGTTCAGGAAAGATTGCAGAACGGAGAAGACAAAAGAAAATGAAAGAGCAGCAGCATATGATCCATATCCAAAGAACTTCATCTTCGATATCTACCAGCACAGTCCTTGAACACATAAATACCACTATATACATGTCTTAGATGAATAACTTCAATAAAACCATTAGGGACACTTCTTTTTTTCTTTTCACTGTACCCCATAAAAGCATTCTCTAAATCAATAAAAGACCATCATCACCATCATCATCATCATCATCAAAGCCTTGTCCCAACTATGTTGGGGTCGGCTATATGAATTCTGTGTCTCCATTCCGATATATAAAAGACCATATACAAAAAATTTCCTCCTCTTTAAACTTTTCGTGACTTGTCTTAACAGGAAAATGGGTCCAAGATTAGACCTGTAGCCAATATTAACACTCGAAAGGGTATTAGACGTACACATTCACCCTTTTTTGTGGTTAAAAGAGGATATCATGAACCAGCTGAAAGGATTGTACATGTCTTTCAACTCTCAACACAACAGGAAGGAAAACCTTCGTTATAGAGGCTGTTGTTAGAGTTTTGAACTTATAAGGACCATTCCCTAAAGTAGTCCCTATTAATAGCAGGGCAGCACATCAGAAAAGAATTATGAATAATGACTTTTTTTGGGTTGCGTAAAATCTACTTTATTTGTATGATCTGCTTTAGCAAAATGCTTCTTGTGTTGCATTTCTCTATATTTCAATTTCACTTCAGAGTTTTAAAGAGAATGAGAGTTTTGCTTGGAACATGCTTTCATGTTGTCTGTTGCAAAAATAAGAGACAAAAGAGAGAAGATAAGGCTATGCCACTAGGACGATTATTTTGTTAGTATTTCCTAAAGCCAGGGACAAATTTAAGTGGTGTTGAGGCTGTGTTACATCAACATAGCCTTCTCCTATTCATTTGCTGTCAGCTTTGAGCTATTAGTTGAGGTTGAATTTTAAATTTGCAGTAATTGTGTTCAATAAGAGAATCAGTGCAAGGAAAAGTCAAAACTTTAGACGAATTAGTAAATGAACTTTCGTTTGATTAAAAGGTTACTAATGCATATCATTTGTAAAGACATGAATATTGTATTCCTTTTTTCTAAAATCTAAATATTGCATTCTAACAGCCAAAATTTGCCACAACAGAAGTTACCATCCAAGTTCGAACTCGCCAATCTCGGACTATAGAATAATATAAAGCAGAAAGTAGACAAAAGATGAATGCAGCGATTTCTTCTCGGATTTGTCGTATGAGTTACTGGCTAAACAATTACAACTAAACTCCAGAGCAAAGTACCAGACCATATTTGCAGCTGTCTTCTTTTACTAGACTCAAATATCATACTAAATAATTAATGCTTAGTTTAATGTGGATAAATGAGATCTTAGACCCCATAGGATACTTCATAAATCTATCAAATTTAAGGCACCTCAATACACTGATTAATAGAATGGCATCTCCTATAGTTCAGAATATACATTCACAGTAAAAGAATGAGATCATTATCTTCCTCAGCCTAAATCTGATACTACGTAAGTTTAATGTAACAGTTTAGTACATCTCCAACAAATTAATTATTTTTTACGAATTCATTGATACACTATAAACACAACTATAATTTATCAATCAAAAGGGATATTAATTTGATTAATCTCATTTTATTTGGGCGGGAGGTAGTGACTCACTTGGACTAAGAATTCCAAAGAAGATTTGGATAGTAATTAGAAGTTATTTTGTTAGGCTTTCACAAGATGATTAAGTCCAAACGAAGGTATGCGTGTACGAGGTGGTTTATTCAGGTGAGGACCTTCTGTACATAAGATGGTCAGTGTGGTCTGTGGGCCCACCTAGGGCTATGCCAATCATGAAGGAGAGGGGGGATGCAAAGATCGCAACAAGACCTAGGGGTGTGCAAAATATCAATCCATTAGATCAGCCTAACCCCTTGATCTATGGCCCCAAGTTTAATGGCTTTAAAGGCATCATTCATTTTATTTTATTTTTCAATCCAACGGTGAGTAACAGTTGCATGTGTCAAATCTTGGTTTGTGGCAATTCATAGGGGGTAGTTTGTGTGAGGGGGCAACTTGATCATGGGAGGGCCAGGTGGCCCAAGAAAATAGGGCAGAACGAACAGTGGTTTTTTTTTTTTTGGACAGTTCACATCTAAATATTTCTGTCTGTGTGGGTAGTGTGAGGGGTTGACTTAATCATAGGAGGGCAAGGTGGCCCAAAAAATGGGCAGACCACACAGTGTTGTGCAGTCTAATGACTCTAATCACTACGGTTTTTGGGCTCAATAAGGTCAAATTTTCATATAGGTATAATTGTGCTTACAGGAAGATCAATGCCAGAAAGGTCAAACATTGAACTTAAAAGATAAAAATAAATTAGCTGTCATTTTAGTTAGAAGGTTCCTGATGCATGTCATTTGTAAACATCTGAATATCGTATTCTAGCAACCCAAATTTGTCTCGACAAATGTTATCCTCCAAGTTCAATCTTGCAAAACTCAGATTATACAATTATGTACTATGCAGAGAAAACACAGATCAAGATGAGCTACTCACCACACGGTTAAAACTAAATATCAGAGTATATAGGCAGATATCTTCTTTTACCCACTCAACCTATGTGATTAGTCCTTAGTTTCATGTGGATAAATGATCCAATACCCCATGGGATACTTCATAAATCTATCAAATCTGAGACACCTCTACACAGTGATAACAAGAATGGCACCTCCTAGAATTCAAAATATATATTCATAAACAGGGTTGAGTGGAAATGTACAACTCCACTAGCAGACAACACCAAATAGACAGGATAATGCTTCGATGATGATGATGATGATAAAGACACCAACATTACCATTAGGAGCATGAGAAATAAACATTTTCCCCCAGCATAACTATGATTCTACATGAGTAATAAATGCTGCAATCACCCACAGCTCCTAAAACTTTGATGCTTTCTTACGGATTCATTGATACTCTCCACAGACATAAAGCCAAGTGGTAATGTAACAAAGTACTTCAGAATTTAAATGCTTACCTTGATGTAGTCCTCAACAGCCTTCATCCTAACTTCGACAGGCTCAATTAGATGTGCTAACTGCAGACAATTCAAGAAGAATAGGATTTTTTTTTTATTGATTCACATTAGAATGACGTCATAGACAATAAATAAATAAGAGACCGACTATTTAAGACCCGGGGATTTTTTAGGAAAAGTGCCCCTACTACGTGGCCCAACTGGAAGCATGACAGACAAGAAGAGTCTGGGTGACCAAGACATGGACTAAGGGTGGGCCACAAATCACAGCAATCAAATATTTCCACTCCTAAATTTCAGACCATCAAACTTATGGCTTTATATCATACAATTTTTTTTCTTAAATCCAACGATGAATGATGTTTGGGTCAGTGTCAAATCAGGATCACTACCTTTTTTTGAATGGTGAATAATCGGGGCCAATACTAATGTGAAGGCTTTGGGTTGCAACTAAAAGAGAGTTTTTGATAATTGGACTGTAAATACTAGTTCCTTCATTTAAAAAAGAAATCTTACCTCTTTCTTTGCTAGCATTGGCCCGCTGCAGATACCGATCACAATTCGATCCCTAGCCAACTCCGCCGATGCCTGTTGATCAATTAAACACCACAACACAAACAAATAAAATGAGGAAAACAATTAGTAAACTTACATATTCCAAGATCTAAATTCCCCACACGAAACGGCTCAAAGTTTGATTTAAGTTGAAAACAAGAACCTTTAAGAGTTGTCGATGACCGTCATGCAGCCGGTCAAATGTTCCTCCAAGAACAACTGCCCCATAAGAAGCTGGACCCAAACTGCTACCGGAGATGTTATCAGTTCCAGAAGAGTTTTCATTCGTAGCCATTCTCAAACTGAAAGATATGATGGGTTTTAAGATTTTCAGAAAATAAATATCTTTTTGAGCCCTTTTTTAGTGGGTTTTTTTTTTTTTTTTTAATGAGAGGTGCTCTTGTGAGAGACACTCTTACCTTACTGAGAGATAAAGGTAGGGGCCCTCACATTTAAATTGTTGACATTGAATATGGATGTGACGGCCCCCACCTTATCTCTCATAGTAAGGTGAGAGTGTCCTTCACAAGAGCACCTCCCTTTTTTTAATGATATTTTATAGGATATCCCAATTCAACACAAACGTAGTTTTTTTTTCTTTTGAAAGAGCACAGGCGTAGTTTTTTCATAGTTACCTAATTTGATGATTTGGGCTTCAAACTCCGAATGGAATGGTTCGAATCGACCGATTTGGAGTTTGATTTAACCCAGTTCAGAAAGAATATTAATATAGAGAATCAACAACTAAGATTTATACTCTCAATCTCACCTGCAATTCATTCACGATCGAGCCTCAACAGTCAGAATCTTCACAAACCTATGCAGCTGACAGAATACGGAACAATGAGAAGGTGAAGAGGGTGCAACGGGGAAGAGGATGACGCCTGCCACGCCCTCTTGGCTCCTTCAAAAACTGATAGCCAGGGTCCTTTTTGCCATGATTCTTGTGTTGAAAATTATGCGTACCTGAAAATGAAATGTGCTGAGAATTTTCTGTTTTTAGGATGAGACGTGATGAATGAACGTGTTTGGTAACGTTCTGCGAAAATTATTCCCAATCTGCATAATAAGCAGAATGCTGTTAGTGTTTGGTTACATTCTTGAATTAAAAAAAAATAAAAATTCATGTCTTAGTTTTTTTTATCACCAAAAGGCTGTTGCAAAAAATTATAATTCAGACCCATAGTTTTTTTTTAAAAAATGATTCAAGATGGTGAATATTATTAACTGAAGAAACTCATGTGAAACTTTGGCAGTTCTACATAAACACTTGAATCACAAACCACAGACCCTAGCTGTAACTTCATCTGCCAATACTTGTCATAAATATAAATGCTAAAAATACAGAGAGAAATACAAAACAAACGCCATAAACCTCCCCAATTTCTTCAAAACTTGGATGACAAAAATATCAATAGCAGGAGATAATTACAGACTTAATCTTACCTTATCTTCATCAACAAACCCAACACAAATTTTGAAATTGAAAAAAAATAAAAATCAGAAAAATGAGAAGATTGTCTGTTTCTCCTCAACTAAAATCCCAGTAATAAAGTGATTGAACCTCATCAGGGCCCATAACACTATCAATCCCACCACAACCAAACAACTTCAAAAAAACAAAAAAAAAAATTTGGAATAGGGATGAGGAGAGAGGATTGTTACAGTTCCACCTTTAAAACTTGGCTGCAAAGATCCCCCAAAGCCTAATATCCACGACGGACGCTTCTTAAAGTTGTATTTTAGATGATTCACTTCCCTGTGAATGAGGATGATCTTGGAGATGGATGTTTTCTAGGCGATTGAAAGCATATCTTTCTTCTCTTTTCAAAATGAGAAAGTATTTTTTTAAAAGGGTAATATTCCTGCACATACAAACAAACCATACCGGCTGTTGGGGCCAGCCGGGACGCTGGTGGGATGGAAAGATGGATGGAAAGATCCACTTATTATGGACCTACATATAAAAATAAATAAATAAATGGAATCAATCTCATACCTCCTAAGGCTGGAACCCTAATCAATAGCCCTTAAGTTTAATGGTTCTATATTAAAATAAAAATTGACCCTGGATCTAATTTTTCCAATCTATTCGGTAGGTACAAAACCCAGGGTCTGACTATTGTAGGGGGTACCATACGTGTCAACAGTTTGGATTGATCATAAAGTAAGTCTACTGAAAGTTTTCATAGCAACATGGGAGCGGTGAATGCACAGGAAGATTTGCCTTTTTTAAAAAAATGGGTGTCAATGGGCCTAAGGTGGGTTGCTAGAATGAACTGTTTCGTTTTGGTTTAATATTAATTTTGATTAATTGGACTTTGACATGAAAATAATATAGTTAGATTTATTATGTTGATTTTGAGTGAATTTTTACCAAATCAAAGTACTAAAAGTTTAATTGTTTATCCCCTTAAGTTTGAAGCCTTCAAAATAGATGGTTATAGTAATCAAATCAAACTAGCAAAACATGTCCGCGCTTAGCACGGGCAATATAATTTACAAATACTTTTAAACATATTTTTTAAAATCAGAAAAAAACCATAATAAAAATAAAACTGATAAAAATACCATAAAAATACAACATGAAAAAAAAAATCCATAGACAATCTAATAATAAAAATAACTTCGAAGAAACAAAAAAAACCCATGCAAACCCAATGTCTAAAACTAAGAAATAAGAAAAATAAAAGAAAAAATATAAATTCATAAAAACCTATCACCATAGAAACTAAAAAAACCCCTCAAAATAGAAAAAACAATAAGATAAAACTATGATAAATAGATAAAAATCATTAAAAAATACATAAAAAGGAAACTATTTAAGAAAGCAAAGAGATGTGACACTATCATGTTGCAGAAATCTTTTAAAATGTAGTCATGAGAACCCTCATATTTCACTCACTCTCATTCATTTGAATTAGTTGATTGAAGTGATATTAAAGAGTCTAGACCCAATTAAGCCTCTTCAAAAAAAAAAGAAAAAAAAAGATGCTGTTGCACAAGATAAGGGATGAAAGATTCAGATGACGTACTCTTTAGTATGACATCAAATAGAATTTGCTTACCTATGACATTAAATAAAAAATGTCTAATTATGCATTGATTGATTAATGAAACTCATTTTAGATTGACCTCTTTACTTAGATAGCCAAAATCAAAAAAATTTCTCGAATATCTAAAATCTCTTCCTCAAAACTCGAAATTGAGCTCCAATTTCTCAATCAATTGCAAAATCGGAGCTCAATTTCAAAATTGAATCATATTCCTTTCATATATAATAATGAAAGCTCAGGTGAGCACCATGTGCCTAGATACCTATTAGGGCCCACTTGGTGATCGATTCAAGTGGACCATAAAATATGGACTCCACCTTGATGGGCGCCAATCCCAGGTTTAACACCCATCCCAATAGATTGGACCATTGGATTTGTATGCTCATTTTGGATTGTGAAAACTTAGTGGTTGCGATGACAATTTGAGCCTCCGTCAGAAAACATAGGGAGGGAGTGCTTTGAGATTTATCGATCCCCCTAGTTTTCATCCCCAGATGGGTTCCTAGGTGGGCACCACAAGAAATGGTGCACACTTTATCATGGGCACGTCTGGGTACGCGTGTGCGTGGCGGGGGGGGGGGGTGTTTACGTCGGGTGTAATGCCCCAATTCTGAATACCGAGAAAACCATCAAGGTATCCGAAGTTGGCGCGCTACTTCTCGAAAAATCTGAGGACTTCCAAGATCGTAACTCCGCAGTGAGGTCTAATTTAAAAAATTTTGGCCGACATATAATCAATGGTTAAAATTGCGGTAGCGTAAAGAGTAAAGCGGAAGTATAAGGTATCATAAAGATATATCACGTGTAGCATGGCTGAAATCCAGCCTAAATCTCAAAGTATAATTAAGAACATATTTTAAATATATCAAACTCTTTCCCTGCTCACAACATAAAGAAACTCAAACCCAAAAGAAAGATAAACATTCAAGCCTCCGGTACTGGCTCTCCATCCTTAAGCTCGACCTCCTGGTTGGCTGGTCCCCATCCGTAGTCACCAGCTACGGGCGCCTTGACGAGCGCGAGCGCACCGTCCTCGTAGTCGGGGTTGAATCCTAAGCACCAAGAATGGGTCAAATCTAAAGATCTGGCAAGTTACAATATACAAATAACATATGATGTATGCATCAAAAGAGTAGAGACAGTAATATGATCAATGAGAATATCAAGGTACATAAGCTAGGCAATTGAGTAAGATAAACATTTAGAATCAGGAAAATAAGATAAGCTAATTTATCAACACAATATGGCACATTCACACAAGCTGGATACCGCGAGATATTATGCCGTGACCCTCTCATACTGAACACAGTTGCGGTGGGGAAATCTCATCAGTGCTGGGGATGACTACCTCCGTAAATCACTTATCAATCTGAAACACTCAGTACTCATCACTCAGGAGACCTAACACGGTATCACACCATTCGTCTAAAACATAGCTCATCATGATAGCTCATTCAATACTCATAAATAGCTCATACTAGTGATGATCAGCCAACATGTTGAGCTTAGAACAACTGAGTGAATGCTTGTGCCAACTCAAAACACTACAAATGTAGGTATGTGTCTGTCTAGGCTTTACCTTGCGTGAACAAGGTCCTAACAAGTCCCTAAGAGGTCGAAGTACCAATTTCAATATCATGGAACGTAGTCCAAGTCCAAGTCCAATCATTTTATCCATACTAAGCCAATCAAGCCATGACCTTAGTCTAAACAGTCCAAGAGAGATCACCAGTCTCAATCCTATATCAATCAATCAATTCTCATCCAAAAAGAGGTATAAGTCCAATCACAACCACCTCTCCATCATAGGGTTCCACACATCCAAACTTAGGCCATAAAAGGGTCCGTCTAGACACAGACACGGGTCAAAGTTCACCTAAGAGGTCCAAGTACCAATTTAAATATCATGGAACGCAGTCCAAGTCCAATCATTGGATCCATACGAAGGCCAATCAAGCCATGGCCTTAGTCTAAATAGTCCAGGAGAGATCACCAGTCTCAATCTTATATCAATCAGTCAATTCTCATCCAAAATGAGTTACAAGTCCAATCACGACCACCTCTCCATCCAGGGTTCCACACATCCAAACTTAGGCCATAAAATGGCTCGTCTAGACACAGACATGGGTCAAAGTTCACCCAATCACATCACCAGGTCATCTAAGTAGTCTTAGGTTCGAGTTATCCATTTTCCACTTAATTAACAATTATAAAGCAATGACAATGACACATGAGTGACAGTAACGTAATAAACCTCTAAATCAGAGAATCAACAGAAGAAATAACAAAGTCTAATCCTAAGTAATGGTCCACATTCAGGTCCAGGTCCGTTTTAGTTAATTGGATCCCTAAATGAAGTTTCAAATGCCAAGGATACTGTATTTGGTGCTTTAGAAGTTACGAGCATCTTTGACGACGTTTAAGGATCGAATCGACAGAAAATCCAAACCCTAGACCATACGTAGTGGGCCCCACGAATAAAGGTTGAGCCACACCATTGACTCGTGCTTGGCGCATCCTTGGAAGTCTATTTGGATGGTCAATGGGCCCCGCAATCGATCGCAACACAAAATAGAGTCTGAACCCCAAAACTTGATATCTGCAGCGTGGCAGGTCGACCTGGTTATGGTTGGGTCAACCTGTTACAAAGAGACCAGAGACTGAGATTTCGCTTGGAGTCTGTGATTTTTAGTGTACCCGGTCGACCTAGTGGCCAGCCGATTGACCTGGTACACAGGCCTACCCTAATCAAACAGATTACAGGCTAATTCTTAAACCCTGAATTTCTCAGTGTATCAGGTCGACCTAGTACAGGGTAGGTCGACGGCATACACTGGCTCTGCAACATTTCCTAAAAGACCAACTAGGACTTGAAATTTTGTAAATTTAGTGTCACCGGTCGACCTGGGTCAAGGCCCGGTCGACCGCACACACGGGGTTCTGGGACAGAGGAAAAAATCTATGTCTCAGTTGGTTCCTGAGTTTTTCTGTGTACTAGATCGACCGGGCACACTAACCTAAGATTTTTCTTAGAAAATAACCGAGACTTGTTTTCTTCCCATCCTTAGTGTAGCCGATCGACCCCACTGCAGGCAGGTCGACTGGGTACACATACAAATCTAGGTTTTTCACCTTTTCAATTCATTTTCCATTCTACCCTTCTCCAATCACTTCCATTCTTCATATAAACATAAAAAAATGACATAAACACTTCAATAACCATCATTTCAACAATAAATGGGCCATTGATCTTCCAAATGAGAAAAACCCATCCATCAATGACCAAAAATCCATAAAAACAATCTCAAAGGTAAATCTAAGCATCCTAACATCATTTAAATAAAACTTCAGAATAAAAAATAGTAAACACACATTCTATGATAAGTGAGTATATTTCTCTTGACTCAAATCCAAAATTGAAAAGGTAAATGACAAGAAGAAGCAATCCAAGCTATCCAAACCTCTAATGACCTTCTCACACCCAAACCAATCAAATCTACAGCTCCTAATGCCCAATCCACAAGAGAATCAAGACTTAGAAATGAAATCTAAAGAGAAAGGAAATCCTAAAGAATCACATGAAAATTGAACTAAGGAAGGAGCCTTACCTTGGATTGTTGAAAAAGAAGAGATGAACAAGGGAGGATTCCTTAAGAGATTATAATAGCAATAGTAGGAGGTGGCCTCCTTCTTCTCCTAGTAGTTACGGTTTGAGCTAGGGTTTTGAGATTAGGGTTTTAGCTAGGGTTCTAGAGTTAGGGTTTTGTGAAATGAGAGGCAAATGAGAGGTAAATGAGAGTGGATTTAGGGTTTTATTCTCAATACAATAGTTTAGCTTATATGAGCTAGGGTTGAGATGATTACCAAAAGGGCCTTTTAGTTTGTATAGGAACGTGGATAAGGACATGGGCATTTAGGTCTTTTGGTAGGATTCTAGAATGTTCTCAAGTGTGGAAAACCCCTCCTATAAAATCCTATTTACTAGTAAGGGCCTCATCAGCTAAAACCCTATAAAAATTTATAAAAGACACCCTATAGATTCTATAAAATTACACAATAGACCTAAATCCTATAAAATAGGCTAAAACTTAGAAAAATATTTATCTACCCTTACTAATCCCTATTAATTAGTAAAAATATGCTACTATTACTATAATTAATAATATTCAAATTCAAAATGAGTGCCCACCAAGGGTGGGGTCTAGCACATTGGGAGTTTAAGGACTCATTTTAGACTTTAATATTTGCTAACTTTAAAGAAAGCCAATTAATTTATTGAACTAAGGGCCCAGTTGGAAACTATAAAAATAAGCTTTTATTTAGTGATTTAGAGCTTATTTACATATTAGAGTGTTCAGTAAATCCCTAATTAGTTTTTTTTAAACTTTATTTACAAATTAGTGCTTTTGGATCTAATTAATACATGCTAACGAGGGCTACTTATTTTTTTAGAGCTTTTTTTTTTTGGTAAAGTTGATAGAGTTGGACAATACAAAATTTATTGAGATAATTAGCGAAAGGTCCCTCATATAGGACTTGTAAGGCCTCCAGTCCATCAACTTTTCTTTTAAGGCCTGTAGTCCATGCAACTGGACATATTTTGGCGAGAAGTCCCTGGATATAATTCTCACGACTAATTTACCCTTTCATCTGTTTTAGGCATAAAATTTTGAAATTTCAAATTTGAAAATTTGTATTATCCCTCTTTTTCTTCAACCCAGTGTCTTACGTCGTCGGATTGGATCTTAAAGGGGCACCACGACCACCTCGATCCCGAGCCCGTCTCCGCCAGATCCTCCACGGCCACAAACCGATCCAGCACCTTAGACTACGACTACGACATTGAGGACGAGATCCTGACCTCCACCGGCGTCTCCATCAGCGAAGTCGAGCGTGACGCCTCCCTCGCCATGGTCGATCTCCGATCCATTGCTGAATGCATGATCAAGGTCGCCGTCAAGACTTTGTTCCTCGGCGAGCGGATCCTCTCCGACCATGTTTTCTCCACCTTCGGTCCGATCATGGAGTCCTACTTCTCGAAGATCGCCAAGGAAGCGGCGCTTGCGCTCTTCGGATTCGCAGAATCCGTCGCGAAATGCAAGAAATCTCTGGAGAAATTGTTCCGATTCCTCGACATGTACAAGGCCATATCCGAGCTCTGGCCTGATATCGAGTCCATCTTCTCCTATGAATTCACCTCTGTCGTCCGATCGCAGGCCATCGCCTCGCTCATCAAGGTCAGCGAAGCGATCCATGACACTTTCGCCCATTTCAAATCGGCGATACAGAAGGACTCGTCGCGGTCGCCGGTTTGCTTCTTTATATGCGTTTGGTCGGAATCGCGAGAATCACTGGAATTGTCGGAGTTCCTCCACTGCGTGTCGCCGAAGAAGAAGGGCCCCGCTGGCTCCGCAACGCCCGTGGCCGGAGACAGCTCTGTCTTTATTGAGTTGCAGGTTCTGGTTTTGAACCAGAACAAAAGAACGAAGAAGAAGAATAGGTGGGCCTGGGAATCGCAGGAATTGTCGGAGTCCCACAGAGGGCGGAGTCCGGATCTCACAGAGGCGGAGCTCGTAGAGTCCGGATCTCTCAAAGTCCAGATCTTGCAGAGTCCAGATCTTGTAGAGTCGGAGTTCGGATCTGCTCAGAATCCAAGTTCAACCTCTGTACTAGACAGCGAGTCGTGCGTCTCTTCACGTCGATGGAGCCCCGTGTTGAAATGCCTTTGCGCCATCGTCGTTGCAGGAACGTTTGCGGTTCTTGTTCTGGAACAGGAGAACGAAGGAGGAAGAAGATGACCCAAAGGGTCGGTTCCAGTCCGGGTGAGGTCGGGTCAAGTTTGACTTGGTTTCAAAGCCCAAAAGCAAATCTATCTGAGTTTTTGAGAAATTTATCTGTGTTTTTGGCAAATATATATGAGTTCCTGTCATGACCTCGGAAAGGTTCCCGGGCCCGCGACATTGATACATTGTTTTCCCACAGGTTCTCGCGGTGAGGATTCCCGAAACACGCGGAATCTGACTCACATGTACAAGATTGCGGAAGCGTGTAGCAAATCACATCAAGATAAGCACCAATAAATCTTTAAGTGCTATGCCAAAATAATAACAAGACTTAGTATCAAAAGAAAGGAGTTAACATGACATTCCCATCAGATTTCCAAGTTATGAGACTACACAAAGTAAGTTAAGTTTTTGTTACATCCCATAAGAGGCCAACGCAGGCCAATACAATCCTCAAAATAATAAAAGAACCCCATGACAAAAATGGCAAAACTCAAGAACCCGCCCGACGTCTAGTTGACAGTGTCAGGCTGCCACTCTCTAACTAGGGGTGGCTCAAGAGCCTCCTCCTGACGCTCCTCTTCAAAGGCAACGTCTCCTGCACCTGGGCACCAACATACAAGGGTCAAACACAACGGTTTGGCAGGTAATCAATTTAGGCGCAAGCATGAAACAATAAACGTTTTAAGAAAACATATAAGCAAATCCCTGATTTGAAATACTACAGTGACTGAGATACATTTCCAAGAATACATAACCAAGCTGAGATACTAAAACAAACTAGCATGAGTACATATAATATCATGAATAGTTACAATCCACAAAGAGCCCATCCTTTCTCTATCATATATAATGAAAAGAGCAAGCACGCACGACAAGCACGATATACATAATATAATCACGACACGATTCCCACATATATGGGGATTTTCGGCCAAGGAACCGGACACGCACGATGTGTAATAAATACACGACCAGTCTGCAGACAATCCACATGTTTAAGGACCCCCAGACAGTGGATCAAACTGAAAGGGCAGTCCAAGCTCAGTGGTGTTCACTTAATTCATGAATGCACAAACACGCGAAACACTATCAAAACATGTCGAGATAACAAGGGGGAAATCACTTATCAAAATACGACAAGCACGACTAGCAAAAGGCATAATTAATATGCATAACACGCTTAGGAAGTGATCCCCTTTTTTCTTTGAAACAAATCTTCAAAGCGAGCTTATACATGAAATCCAAAACGAATATACGACGATACTAATTGTACCAAAACGGAAGTTCAAACACGAAATCCATCAAGCACGTGTTGGGGGTTATTAATTGACCTTTGCGTAATTGGGACCCCAAATGTCAGAAATTTGCATAGATTGGTGTCCCCGAAGTTGGGTTGCATTTCAAAGTTCCATTTACACAATGTCAAGACAAAACCCTTAACATAGTCTAGTTTTCAACCTTCAAGAAAATACATAGATGGAAACAATCCTTTTTCCTGAATCTGGCAGGTTCGCTCGAGCGGAATTGACACTTCGCTCGAGTGTACCATAAGGTCGCTCGGGCGGACAACTCTCTGTCTTGCTCCAGACTAGACAGTGGGCAGTTCGTTCGAGCGGACAATAAGGTCGCTCGAGCGGACAGCTCTTTGTCTGCGCCCGGACCAAGCAGTGGCTTGGTCGCTCGAGCGGACCCAAAGGTCGCTCGAGCGAAAAAGCTTCTGCCTGAGCTCGCTGAGTGCAGCAAAACCTTTTCTCTTGTACAACTTCCAATACATTTCTCTCCTTCTTCTCATCCTTAAGTCACATACAATCCCTTGAGCCTTCATGCTCACCAAGGGTTCATTTTTCACAATTTCAAACAATCAATCCAAATGAAACATGATCATGAAGCTTATAAACAAGTTTATATGCACAATTTCTAAAATAACAATGTAATAAAAAATACACATGCACATTGAACCTATAGAGATTACTTGCCTTTGCCCAAATGCTAAATAATCCTCTTCAAGCACTCTTACTCAAGAGCTAAGACAACACTACAAGAATCCCATGGAAAACCATTCAAAACTCAACAAAAATGAAAACAACCCATTTTTCACAAAGGGGTTTGCAACATGGAAAACAAGATCTTTAAGAGCCAAAAAGACTTCATGAAAAGTATGGGTTGAAGCTCTTACCTAGAAATGGCCAAACAAGAAGAGATGAAGAAAATGAAGAGCTTGTCCCACAAGAAACTCCAAGGAATTTGTATTAATAGAAAGCTTGCAAGGGGATGAAAAAGATGATGGTCTTAGAATCTCATTTGGAGACTTCTAGCTAGAGCATGCAAGAGGAATAAAGTGGAAAGGAAAAAAAGGGCTTTTTTTTAGCCCTAGGTTAAGAAAGTTGCAGGATTTTGGGAAAGTGAATGAAAATAGATGAAGATGAGGTTAAGAAATGCCAATGGGGCCCAATGAATCTAATCCTTGCATTGACAAAAACATGATTATGCGGGTCTCGAATGAACTCGACGAAGAAGGATAAAACGATCCTCGAAATATCTAATTTTCAAAAAGTATATTTTTGACATTGTTTTGAGATCTCGAAATTTGTGTCCAGATTTGTGTCTAAAAGACAATTTTACCCCTTTTGGCTAAAACTTGGGTTTTTGGGCTTCAAGCATGAATGGGCTGAAGAAGAAAGTTGTAACACATAGTAAAATCATTCAAATGAAATCAAAATCACAATTACATGGAAACCGATATGATCCTCCCAAGCTTACCCGTGCACTCAGGCCTTCTTGAGTGTGTCTGACTAATTAAACGTTCTCAAAATTCCCAAACCCATGTCCAAGACTAAAAACTAATTGCTTCTAACCCAACGACAACTAAACCCACTTAGAACTAAACACACACTAATCGAATAGGTCTGGGTCGGGGTCTAACATCCTCCACCCCTTAGGATATTTGGTCCACCAAATAAATCAAACAATTACCTCTGGTAAAAGCTGTGGATACTTCCTCTGCACTTGCTCTCTCAATTCCCAGGTGGCTTCTTCTGGCTCGTGATTTTCCTAAAGTACCTTGACCCAATGAATAGTCCGATTTCTAAATTCTTGCTCTTTTATATCGATGATCCTGATCGGCCTTTCCACATACGAGGCATCTTCTCGAATCTCTAAAGGTTCGTACTGTAGAATGTGTGCAGGACTAGAGACATATTTCTTGAGCATAGAGACATGAAATACATTGTGCACCCCGAAAAATTCCGGCGGTAACACAAGTCTATAGGCGACATCCCCAATCTTGCTCAAGATTTCATATGGACCAATAAACCTTCTGGACAATTTGCCCTTCTGTCCGAATCTCAAAGTCCCTCTAACTGGTGAGATCTTCAAGAACACTTTGTCACCCACCTGAAACTGCAATTCTCTTCGGCGAGTATCTGCATAACTCTTCTGCCTACTTCGGGCGATCTTCAAACGTTCCTGAATCAGCTTGACCTTGTCACTTGTCTCTCCAACTATCGTCGGTCCATGAAAACTACGCTCACAGACTTCTTCCTAGCAAACTGGAGTTCTGCATCTTCTACCATAAAGTGCCTCGAAAGGTGTCATACCGATGCTAGAGTCGTAACTATTGTTATAAGCAAATTCATAAAGCGGTAAGCATTCATCCCACTGAACCTTGAAATCTAATACACAAGCACGCAACATGTCTTCGAGAGTCTGTATTGTCCTTTCTGACTGACCATCGGTCTGAGGATGATAAGCTGTGCTGAACTGGAGTTTGGTACCCATAGACTCATGAAGTGTTTTCCAAAATTTTGAAACGAATCTGCTGTCTCTGTCTGAAGTGATGGAGACGGGTTGACCATGTTTACTAACAATCTCATCAACAAATAACTTCGCAAGTGGTGCCATATGCATCATATTCCCTGTCTTCATCGGAATGAAATGAGCAGACTTTGTCAGACGATCTACAATAATCCAAATCGCATTATTTCCCTTCTTGGTATTCGGCAAACCGGAAACGAAATCCATGGTGATGTGTTCCCATTTCCACTCAGGAATCTCTAACGGTTGTAACAAACCTAGGGGCTTCTGATGCTCTGCCTTAATCAACTGACAAGTTAGACAACGAGACACAAAAGCTGCTATCTCTCTCTTCATGTTGTTCCACCAAAATCTATTCTTCAAATTGTGGTACATCTTCGTGCTACCCGGATGCATAGAATATCTCGTGCTGTGAGCTTCATTCATTATTTCACTCTTCAAATCATCTACATTTGGCACACACAACCGGTCACGGAAATACAATATCCCATTCACCATCTTGAAATCTGGACGTTCTGTAATAACCTCTACTATCTTAGCCAAGTCTGGGTCTTGCAACTGACTTTTCTTGATCTTCTGGATGAATGTAGGTTCTGATACTGTCATATTTGCTAACATTGCACCCAATTTCAGGGTTTGCACTTCTACACCCAACTCTTCAAACTGCTGTAAGACACCCATTCCTCTCAAACTGGCCATAACCACTGATTTCCTGCTCAATGCATCCGCTACAACATTCACTTTGCCTGGATGATACTTGATGGGAAAGTCATAATCTTTGATATACTCCATCCACCGTCTCTATCTCATGTTTAAATCCTTCTGCGAAAACAAATATTGTAAACTTCGGTGATCTGAATGGACCTCGAATTTCTCTCCATAGAGATAGTGTCTCCACATCTTCAAAGCAAAGACAACTGCTGCCAATTCCAAGTTGTGAGTTGCATAGTTCTTCTCATGGTCCTTCAACTGTCTCGAGCCATAAGCAATCACCTTGCCATCTTGCATCAATACACAACCTAGTCCCACATTTGAAGCATCTGTATAAACAATAAACCCACCGTTGCTCGAGGGTAACGTAAGGATTGGGGCTGTGGTTAACCTTCCTTTCAACTCTTGAAAACTTGTTTCACACTGTTCAGTCCAAACAAATGGGGCATTCTTCCTGGTCAATTTTTTCATCGGTGCTGCAATAGACGAAAAACCTTGGACAAATCTTCTGTAATAGCCTGCTAACCCCAAAAAGCTTCTGATTTCTGTCACACTGCTTGGCCTCACCCAATTAACAACTGCTTCTATCTTGGCTGGATCAACTGCTAAACCTTCTATGGAGATGATGTGGCCTAGAAAAGCAACTTGCTCTAACCAGAATTCGTACTTACTGAGTTTTGCATAAAGCTGGTTGTCCCTCAAAAGCTGCAACGCTGTCCTCAAATGTTCTTCATGCTCCTTCTTACTCTTGGAATACACAAGGACATCATCAATGAATACTACCGTAGAGTGATCCAAATAGGGTGCAAAGACTTTGTTCATCAGAGCCATAAAAACTGCGGGTGCATTTGTCAGACCAAAGGGCATCACTAAGAACTCGTAGTGCCCATATCTTGTCCTAAAGGCTGTTCTCTGAACATCTGAGTCTCTAACTCTCAACTGATGGTACCCTGACCTCAAGTCTATCATGGAAAAATAGGCTGCTCCTTGCAATTGATCAAATAATTCGTCTATCCTTGGCAATGGATACTTGTTCTTCACAGTCACATGGTTCAACTTCCTGTAGTCAATGCACATTCTCAAACTTCCATCCTTCTTTTTCACAAACAACATCGGTGCACCCCAAGGTGAAACACTTGGCCTAATAACGCCTTTGCTCAACAAATTCTGCAATTGGAGTTTTAGCTCACCCATTTCTGCTGGAGCCATTCTGTATGGTGCAATCAAGATCGGAGCCGTCCCTTGTAGGAGCTCAATTGTGAACACAACTTCTCTAATTGGTGGTAATCCTGGGATTTCTTCTGGAAAAACATCTGGAAATTCACACACAATGAGGATATCCTCCACCCCTTGGGACTGTTTATCCTCCGTGATAAAAGCAATAAATGCCTGACATCCACTCTGAACTAATCTGCTTGCCTTCAAAACTGAAATAGACCTTGCCTAAGTTTTTCTCCTGTTTCCCTGAAATATCAATTCTGCCTGTGGTCCTTGGAATCTGAATGTTATGGTTTTACTAAAACAATCCATGGTGGCATGTTATGCTTCTAACCAATCCATGCCTAAGATGACATCAAAATCATGCATGTCCAAAACAATGAGGTTGGCCGGTAATTAACATCTCCTAACAAAACTGTACAGCTAGGGTAATAGGTTCTACACACAACTTGTTTCCCTACTGGAGTGGTCACTACTAGAATGTAATCCAATTTACTACATGGTGCATCAATCATCTTAGCAAAACTAGGGGATGAAAACGAATGTGTGGATCCAGGATCAAATAAAATCTGGGCTTCTACCCCTCAAACAAGAAGTTTACCTTCTACCACGTCTCCTGCAGCTTCAGCATCCGCACGGTTGAGATAATATAAACGTCCATGCATTTGTAGTCTATTCGGTGCTTGGTTCTGCCTTCCTTGGCCATGTCTGTTCTGTTGTGGAGGACGAGCATTCTGATTCTACGCCGGTGGCCTAGCCTGCTGCTGCTGCTGAGGTGGTCTAATCTGATTCTGAACTGGTGCTTGATTCTGAGGAGCTGCTTGTCTCTGCTGTTGGTTTCTGTTCCCTTGATTCTGAAGTAGTGGGCAATCCTTGATTGCATGATTCATAGCCCCACATTTGAAACAGGCATCCATGGCCTTACGACATTCATGAGTTTCATGATTCTTGCCACAATGTCCACAACCCTGCCTCACATGACACTTTAGGTTTTCAAATTTGGAAAAAGGACCTTTCACGCTATAAAAAAAGATTGTGGACCTAAGGCAATAAAGTGAAATGTTCAGGGACCTCTCGCCGAATTCCCCAAATTTATTTGTCTTCGATGAAAATAACCTCATTAATTTTCAAAATGATACAAATGGTGGGTTCAACATTGTAATTTTAAAAGGTGGGCCCCAATTACCACAATTGCTAAAGGTGGGCCCCAATTAGCTCAAGAAATAAGATTTTTTTTATAATTTTATTAAACACGCTAATTATAAATTAAAACTTAAATGTTTGAGATTTTATTTTAGACTTTACTCTAATAAGTTCTAATTAAATAGATTGGGTTTTTCAAATGGCCACCAAGACTATTTCATCAATTTATACTCGCATAACATGCCTGCGCTTAGCACTAGTAATATGACTTATGATATTAAAAATAATAAAAAACTTAGATATTATTTAGTCTAAATTATATCGAGATCATAAAAATCACAATCAAAATTAAAACCTATAATAATAACAAGAGAGTAGTTGATTAATTTCAAAATGAGAGAACTTTAATTTATTTGAAATCAATTGAGTATTTTACTTTAATAAGATTAGGAATAGCTCCATTAGTACCTAGTCATACTCGGTCACATAAAAGATAGGTCAGCTCGGCCCGATATAGGATTGGGTCACCCGAGTTGGTAATAATAATTTGCAAAATAAAGAGTCCCTCAAAGCTTTAAGTCCAAGCATAAGCCCAAACCCTTCCATACCAAGTCAATAGAGTTATCCTAAGAAGCATATATAAGTGGCATTCTGTTTCCCACCATATGGGATGTGGGATTCGAGATATCAAGCCTAAAAAGGCTTCATTTCATCTCTTAACAATTGAACTTTCTCTTCAACAATTCAAGTTCTCTAATTTCATCCATAAAAGAAACTTCTTTTCTCCCCAAGTTGACCATATTTAGCATAAAAACAACAATGAACTGACATTTCATGTCCAAAATCAAATAGTCATATATATATGGAGAATATTCATGTGCATCCATCCCTCACCATAGGGTGAGGGACACTTATATAATTGGAAATATTCATGTGCAAAAGAGGAAAATCCATATATAGTCATATGCAGAAAAAGAATGTTCATGTGCAAAGAGGGAAAGCCATGTAAGTGTCCCTCACCCTATGGTGAGGGATCGATGCACATGAATGTCCCCCTATATATATATATATATGGAATTTTACCAAATAAATGTTACTAAACATGTATTAGCCCGATTTAGTCAGAAATACACCATAATACCAAATTTGGTGTTCGTACACGGGTTTTGGACCACCTTACTCCTTAAACTGCCGAACGACATCGTCACAAAACTCACCTTCAAATCCCTATGAACGATTCTTCTTCCTTCCCCATTTTTCCTCTCCCTCCTTTTTTCTCTCTTTCTCCCTCTCCCCGTCCTCTCCCTCTGCATGCGCTCCCTCTCTCCCTCTCCCTCTCCCTCTTGGAAGAAGAGAAGAGAGGTCGTTGGAGGATTTTGCAGAAGAAAAGGCCATGTCTCTGGGTTATGCAGAGAAGCTTTCTTACCGAGAAGATGACATATTCAAGGTTTCATGCATTTTTCCATTTGCAGGTTTATATCAACATTCATCAATTCTTTAAAGGTTATACTGATGGACAAGCGGACAAAAATCTCTAGCCCGAGATGTTTAAATTGAAACATTGGCCTCCTTCTGCCTTGTTTAAGGAGTGGTTGCCTCGTCATGGTGCTAAGTTCATTAGTGCATTGCCGTATAAAGAATATACGCACCCTAAGTTAGGTAACCTTAATCTTCCTATAAAGTTACCAGAGAAAAGTCTGAAACCAGATTTGGGGCCAAAGACATATGCTGCTTATGGGGACTTTGAAGAGCAAGGCAAGGGAGATTCTGTCACTAAGCTTCATTGCGATGTGGCTGATGCGGTGGGCTTAGTTCTATCAATAGTGGAATTTTTTTTCTCTGAAATCTTGTCTTTTAATACCTGAGTTCAGCATGATTGATTTCTTAAAACTCACCGATTTTATCTAATCAGAATTTGAATATGATACATGCATCCTGGATGAACTGACTATATATCGAGTTACTGTTGAGTCTTTTGACAAGCTTGAGTTTTTGGCCATTGGTATGGTTAGACTTTTGTTAGTAATGATCACCTTTTCCCCCCTTTAAAAGTGATGATGAGGTCCATTTTCATTATTTGGGAAGTGGTATTGATTAATCAATTGAAGAACTCTTGGTTTTGAGAAGCTTTCGGAAATTAAGCCTTCATAGGAGCTGAGCTAAGCTTTGAACATTACAGTTAGCAGACATTTGAATGGTCTAAGCTTACTTGAATACTTGCCCTTCATATATTCAAACTAAGTAACTAACTCATGATGATGTGTTGCTAATTGCTATCTGGCTTCCTTTTTGCAACCTTATCCCGTCATTTTATCGCCATAAATTTTGGAGCAGATCTTTGCAATGTAGCTGTGGTAATGTGTGTGGATGGAATTATGTAGTTGGATTCCACACTATTAGTTTTCTATATGGTTGTTGATGTTGCATTTTTTTTTGGGTCTATCTGAAAGTCCTGGATAAATCAAAGATTAGAAAAAGAATGGATTCAACACATCATAGTTATAATGCTAAAATTAATTTACCAATAATTTAAACAAAGCATAGAACATATGATTAATAAAAAGTAAAGCTTACTTAGAGATTTAACTTCATTGATCCAAGCTTTAGCTTCACTAATGATCCCTTGATCTCTTTTAGTTCATCCCCTTTTTCTTTGTCTCAAAGCACCTCAAGAGGCTCTTGGTTCCTCTTTCTTTTAACAACTTTTTCAAAGGAATGAACTTGTATTTATACTAAAAAAATGAGTTCCTGCGTGCCCCCGGTCGACCTGCACTTTCCCCGGTCGACCTGGCCTTCACAACGGTCATAAAATTGACCGTTTGAAAAAGGGCAACGGCATTTTACCCGGTCGACCCGAGCCTGGGGCCAAACTTCCCTAAAATGACATTTTTCAAGATTTTTCGAGTGAGGATTATTTGGGCCATTAAATCAAGCTTGAATACATGTTTTAAATCAATCTAAGGGTTTAAAAACATGAAACATAAAAAAGCCAAATAAAGATTCGAAACTTTAAATCCAATGGCTTGCTTGATTTCTAAAACTTTCTTTTCTAAAACAAATGCATCCAAGTTTTAAAAACAAATCATGCATAAATCAATACTTTTACAAATCTTAAAAGCAATGCATGTATAAATCAAGATTTAAAGTTTTTATAAATCAATGCATAAGTGTGTAAATCAAATGATGCTTGAATGTTAATGCATCCATCAAATTGCAAAAACAAAATCCCTAACAATCTCCCCCTTTGCAATTTGATGGCAACTTACTCATCACTGAAATTACACACCAAGTCTTCAGCTCCCCCTAAGCTGGACAAGTCTTGAAATCTTCTTGGATGCTCCTCCTCTTAGCTTGGGCTCTTGGGCTTTTTCTTCAATCTTCTTGATGCTTGGTGCTTGATCAATCTTCAAGCTTTCTTTCTTTAGCCAAGCATCTACTTTAGCTCCCAAGCTTTCTCTTCTTTTTTTTTCACCTCTCCCCCTTTGACCATGCCTCTCTCTCCCTTTGGCAAGATATGCATTCTCTCCCCCTGTAGAAGATCATACAATATCTCCCCTTAGGAAGCTTGGACATTCTCTTCCCCTTTAGAGAACTTGAATGCTCTCTCCCCCTTTGTCTTTAAATTGCAAAGGTACCTACACACATGAAATAAGGAAAATACCTTTAGTAGCACCTGTTAACAAAAGAAATCGAAAATGAAATTCATAACAGGTTATCATGTATGGAAGTAGTCTCTAAGGGTTCAAAGCTAATCCAAGGGTGAATTTGATCAAAACTAATACTTCCTATGAAGATTTACACTCCCCCTCAATCCATTCTCTCCTTTTGTCAAACCTTTGACAAAGATATAACTATTTGGTTCAAGAAGAAGATGGTTTTACCAATTGAGAGACAACTTCAAGGAAATGATTAGATTCGTTTAACTATAAAGCACAATTTGATCAAATTACCAAAAGAGAGTAAGGTCAAGGCGAAAAACGATCATGGATACCTATTGGAAAAGACAAAGAATACCAATTGAGATTCAAAGATAAGTCTATTAAAACAATCACTCTAAAATGGAGTTATAAAGAATATAACTATTAAGATAAATCCAAATTAGAGCTATCCATGATATATGGGGTTTACTAAACATAGCATCAATCAATTTAACTATGAAAATATATGCTATGTAAGCTTTAAAATCATTTCATTCAATCAATAAATATGACTATTAAGTGCAAGATGAGTGAAATGAAATTCAAACATGAAGCCTACCTCAACAATTAACCAACCAATATTATGAACACATAAACATGGTGGTAATGAGATTTACCTATATGAGCAAGGGAGGAGGCAATCATGAAAATTATGATGCTAATGGTGTGTGACATGGAACAAATATATAACTATCAAGTTCAATCCAATGTACACAAGGTCTATGAAATCAATGGATATGAAATCAATGGAAAATTATACCAAATGAACCCAATTGAATATGACAACATGATTACTAACAAGGATGTGACAAACACAAAATTCCATTAAGCAACATAAATGGATATTCATCACTTTTAATGATATAACTAATGAGCATAGTGATGAACAAGAGAAATTGCAATGCAAAAGGATATAATCTTGGAAATGCATGCAATTTTCAAAGTGTCAAAATCATATGAATTCAACATCTAAGATATCCATCAAACATATAGAAATATGAGGAATGGATTTCAAAGAGTTTCATATGATCAAGATCACTACTATGAAGTTGAAACATGTATAAGGAAGATATCACTTAGAAAATATACATGAATCAACATCATAACCATCCAAAAAGAAATGACTAGAAGGCATAAAGGATGGATTTGAGTTCTAGTATGGTTTCTAGAAATATAACTAATATCACAACCATACATGGAACCAATTGACATTTGCATATAAAAAGAATGTAAACAAATAAGGAAACATGAAAACAACATTCATTTCCATTTCTAAGATGATGAAACCAAAAGGAAAGGAAATGAGAACATGGGGAACATGCTTAGATGATTATAACTAATGATGTTTTAGAGTATTTCCATTCATACAATCTTCAAATCATTTCAATAAACAAAATCCAACAATAAGCATAAAAGAATGACTTTGAAGAACAATTTTCAACATTGTATTTTAAGAGATATGACTTAATTGAAACACATACAAGTTGATTTTTCAAAACAATGATTTTCCATATTAAAGTATAACTTAGAAATCCATGGAAAAACTTAAATTGATTCAAATCATTTGTTCAAATAATCTTACCAAGACATCTATACAAATGATTCAACAACAATTGATCATGAAAAATCTAGCTATGAGAGCTTTTGAAATCACAATCAATTGATCATGTAAAGAAATGCTATGTAAGTCATGTAACTCAATGTGTGCAAAAAGCAAATCTAACATGATGAAATGATAATCAAAAGATTTTGAAAACCATGATATGTAACTAGAATGGTGCATGAAGACAAAATCAATTGATCATAAAGAAACAATGCATTTTAAGAAATGTAACTAAGAAAGAACAAAATGCAAATGCAACATGACCAACAATGTGATTTAACTATAAAGGATAGGTTGGTCAATGAGGTTCAAGGCCTTAAGGTTTGTCTAAGTATCTAACTTTAGGAATCCACCTAAGGTCTTGAGAGGGTTGAACTTTGAGGTCTAGTTTGGAATTCTCTCCAACTATAGGAGATTTGACTTAATATATTTTCAATTTGGACTTATCACCATGATATGTAGATTTCACTAATTTTAGCTTAGATTGATGATTAGTCTTTTGAAGTTGGTGAGTTTGTTTCTTAGGGGATTTGTTCATTTTTCTTTTCTTCTTATATTCTCCCTTTATTTGACTTTTGAATTTTAAATTTGACTTTGTTACTTTATTCAAAAGTTCTCTCATGGGTTGATATAAGGGAGATAGGTTGAGAAGCTTTTTGTTTATAGATTCTTTTAAACTTGGTTTAACTTGTTTAAACTTTTTAGAATCTATTTTAGGAGACTCCATTTTAATTGATTTAACTTGTTTAATCTTTTTGGAGTCTTCTTTGATTTTTAGTGTCTTACCCTTCATAGATTTAGATTCTACATTTTTGAGTTCAAAGATGGGTTTGGACACAAGGCTTCTTCTTCTTAGTTTGCACTCAAACCTAAAATGCCCTTCAATGCCACAATAATTACATTTTGTTTTGGGCAAAGGAGAAAGAATGCTAGAGAATGAGGACTCACCATTCACAAAAGTGTTGGTGAATTTAGGGTCATGTGAAGTATACTTATCAAAACCAAGACCCGTCCTATCTCCATGAGGTTTACCCAATTTAAATAACTTTTCAAGTCTCTCTTCACTTTGGGTAAACTTGCACTCATACTTTTGTTTGTAACCTTCAAGTTGAGTGACTTTGGTTATAAGGATTGAATTTTCATTTTTGACTTTTAAAAGTTCATTTTCAATTTCCTTATAGTTATTTAGTTCTTCATTGGCAAGTTTTAATTTGAGTTTAAGTTCATTAACAACATTAGATCCAAGTTCTAAGTTTTTTACCATACTTTGAGCATTAGAAAAATTTTCCTTGGAAATTGTCAACTTGGATTCTAAATTGATAAAGTCTTTGTCTTGCCTTTGTATTTGATCTCTTAGATTTAAACTTTCCTTTTTAAGATCATCATAACTTATCTTGATTTCATTTAGTTCATCTTTGATATTTGATAAGTTATTTAAAGAGATCATAAACTTAGAGTTTAAACATTTTATGACTTCTTCTTTTTCTCTAAGTTCATCTTTTGAAGAAACTAATTCTTTGTTTAGATTTTTAGATTCTTCTCTTAACTTTTTGTTTTTCTTCTCAAGCTTTAAGGATAATTCATATAATTCCTCAAAGGCTTGTTGAAGATCTTCTTCATTTTCATCATAATCTTTTTCTTTTTTGTCACATTGAGATTCATTAGTTTGAAGGTTTGAATCTCCAATAGATGGAAGAAATAGAGGTCTAGAAGAATCTACACAAAAGTCTAAACAATCTACCTTAGTGGAATCCATTACAATAGTATTCATTCAAACACAAATCTAGGGTTATGACTCAAAGTTTTTACACCTAATCAAGAGTTTCAAAAACACTTGATCCTAAAAGATAGAGCACGAGGCTCTGATACCAATTGAAAGTCCTGGGATCCTAACCCTAGAGGGGGGGGGGGGGGGGGTGGGTGGGGTGAATAGGGTGTGCTATAAATATGACCAATTTAAACCAATTTTAATTTCTTAACATAAACTAGTCACATGTGATGATTAATCAAACAAGATGCGGAAGCTAATATAAATAATCACCACAAGCATACACCACAACACAAAGGTTTATAGTGGTTCGGCCTCAATGCCTACGTCCACTACTGGCTTGTGATCCAACCACCCCACTGGATTTCCACTAATTATGCTTTTTACTAGGCTAAGCAATAACCTTTACAATGTTGTTTTTACTAGGCTCAACAATAACCTTTACAAGATGCTTTTCAAGGTTAAGCAATAACCTTTACAAATGAAAATTTCTCTAAGAAGGTGTCTCTTCAAGAACACTCTAAGAGATACAATTTAAGCACAAATAAAATGCCTCTTAATAGACTGATATGAAAGTGTAATTCAAATTACAAACATACACTAAGATAAGCCAAAGTGTGTGCACAAGTGTATGTAAGTTTACTTCAATCAATTTCTACAATGAAGCTCTTAAATGAATGCTTGATGCATTTTAAAATCAAGGCTTAGAAAAAGATGATTGAAGATAAATGCTAATCACATGAAAGATTCAAACAACTTAAAGAAATGAACTAAAACAAGTTGTATGAATATTAAAGTCTAAGAACACATGTGAATTAGACAAGAGAGTTTGCAAACCAATCTAATTTACCAAAGATGATATTGAGTTTGCTAAACAACTCTTAAGAAGCTAGAAATCATGCATTTATGAAAATACAAAGATTTAAACATGCATAGATTTCAATTTGAATGGAAATCAAAATGACTAGTAAGATGTACCTTTTAAAAACTCAAGCATTTGATTTCCAAAAAGCCTTCTAGCCTTATCACCTCATTCCCCTTTCTTAGGCTCCAAAATGGTCTCAAAAGTTCATCCAACAAGCCTCTCAAAAGTAGGGAATGGAATGGACTTTAAAGAAAAAAACAGTCCAACGGCTAGTTCCCCCGGTCGACCTGGACCCTTACCCGGTCGACCTGGTACACACAACAGTCAGAAAAATAACCGTTGGTGCTCAAAACCCTGTCGACCTGCAGTGTGCCCGGTCGACCGGGTCCCTTGGCCCGGTCGACCGGCCACACAGGCAGGTCGACCTGGTGATGCCCAGAATTTCTGAATTAAAGTGAAACTTGTAACTTTTGAGGGCATCTTCCAGGGGACTTTGAGACACTTAATTCAAGCAAGAATTCATGATTGAAAAAGGATGAAAACTTAATTTCTAAAGTCATGAAAACTCCAAATCAAAATAATGATTTTAAAGAAAGAACCTTTGGAAAACTTGAATGATTTTTGAAATAAAAAACTCCATGATCTTAAGAGACAAAACTGAAATGAAAACCAATGGCTTGTTTGATTTCTAAAAACTCTTTTCAAATTAATTGCATCCAAGTTTAAAAACCAAAACATGCATAAAACAAGATTTCTACAAGTCTAAAAACCAATGCATGTATAAAACAAGATTTCAAGATTTTCTAAAACAATGCATGTGTGAAAATTCAAATGATGCTAGAGTGAAATTGCATCCATCAAATTGCAAATACAAAATCCCTAACACTATCATGCTCACATGGAGCATAATTGGGTAATCAAAAAGTGGTTTCCTTAGAAGTAGTAGTAGTTCTTAAGAGTCATTGATGCTTTTTAGAGATGATTTTAATTTTTAATTACTTTGATCTTAGTGGTGCTTACTGCCAATGGCTTTGGTTTTTCTATTTTTTAGTTTGCTTTATAACACTATGGTCTATGTAATTCTCCAGTAGGTTGCTAGCTTGATGCAGGAGTAACTTGGTGTCCAGTGTAATTCTACTATGGTGCTTTCTTGGATTATGTACTCAAGGGAGTTATAAAGGAAACATCACTGAAAAGAATGATATAAGATAATACTTCTCAAAATTCATGTGACATCATTTTCTGTATTCACATCCTGGTTGAGGGATTGGTTACCAAGTTGACTGATGAGATTGAAATTTCGGGCTCAATCATGTAAAATCAGATGTCGCAACCACTTACCAGTGGTTCTGAATGAGGAAACCTCAAGCGTGTTATAGCTGATCTAGTATGATGTACATAGATTTTGGCCGATTCTTATAGTAGAATGAGGAAACCTCAAGTGTGTTATAATAGAACTAGTACGATGCATATGAAGTGCAAGACAGTTGGGAGAAAGGGAGCACTTACACAATTACTAAGAAATCAAAATAGTAACATTTCGACATGGAAAACACCCCCCCACCCCCAAAACCCAAAAAAGGACTAACTAATCATAAAATATGTCATAATGGTGTGAAAGTATAAAATCTACAATAAGACTGATACTTTGTCACCTTTTAGTCCACCTTTCTTCAGGTTCAAGTGGGGCATATGACTTCCACATGAATACCATAACTGGCTGTTTTGGTAATTTTTGGTGCAAACAGTTCATCCACACACCCACCAACTCCGGCCATGCAAACAATTCATTATTGATTACCATCCTCCATCTCGCTAATATTAATAATTTGGGATTGATAGAAAATAGAGAGTTGTAGATTGAATTCTTAGAAACCTCTGACTATTATGATTTATAGTTTATTTTATTTTCAATACTCATTTGAAGAGAGAAATCAAATGCGTGGGTAAGGAGAGCTCCGCATTGTCTTTGTTATGGCAGCGGTAATGGTGGTGTTGACCACATTGTTTTGCAACCATCTACAAAGAGAATTCACCACAATGCCAAGCTTGAAGAACATGCTGGTTGTTAAATATCAGAGGACCTTTCTGATAGTGGTCTCATTGTAACACTTCTGATACTAGTGTTTATGATAGACCAATTCTTGATAGAAAAAAAAAACTTTGTATATGTAGTGGGACATATAGGAAGGTTGGGAGTTTCCAATTGTTTGATGGCGGCAGGTTGTGAATTTTACGGGGAACTCTCTTCTTTGGGATAAGGTCTTGGTTCCATATGCATTGTCAAGTCAGGTATTTTGGGAGTGGTGTTGGTGGGGGGGGGGGGGGGTAGTTTTCCTGTCCTTAATGAGCATTGTATAATGCTATGGGCTAGGTGTAAATATGGGTGGTCATATAGGAGGAACCAGGCCTCATTACCAAGTAGGTAATCATTCTTCTTGGTCTTGGGGTTCCTTCCTTCTATACGTTTGAAATAGTCATATAAATGGATTGAGTAAGGATTACTGGTTTTAAATTGATGACATACTATACCAGGCTGCTACCTTGGCTGATAAGGATCATAAAAGTCCTTGAATAGGAGTTTGGGTAGTAAGTGGTTGGAGCCCTTGGAACGGGGAGTAGAGTTAAAAGAAAGATAGGTTGGATAGAGTTGTTTAGGAGGGTGGAGGACCCAAGCCCTCTGGTGAGGGAGTCTACATCAGGTGAGGTAGGGGAAGGTGCCTGCCTAGGTTTGAACTCAAGACAGGCAGGTAGATAAGTCACATCTCGTACCACTAGGATAAGAGGCAGTTCTTGACTCTTGTTTCATTGAATGTACAATTTATCTTCTTCCTTAATTTTATCATTATCTAGGGTGATTACGTATAGGTACACACACAAATGTCTCTTTTTTGTAGTTGATTTGTCGGATATCCTAACATGTTCATCATTCTCATAATTGAATTCCGATAAAAGGATCATCTAAAGAACATCAAGCCAAAAAGGTATGCCTAGCCTGTTCCATTGTCAATTGCTTAACTTGTTTTGTAAGATATGGGTTTAAGTTTACAGAGTACACTATTAGAACATATTATGCATCATAGACTTGAAATTGTGGAACCATGTAGATCCTTGTGATGAGTTTCTGTGTGCATATATTTCTTCTTTTGTATAAAATCCTTTATTGTTTTTTATTACAGTCTTTTAGTAATAACATTTTGCTGATGCAGAGCATACCAAGTTACTTTGTGAGGAAATATCTTCCTAAAGGAAAAGCATCAATTACCCTAATTGATCCGAAGGGAAGACCATGGGAGGTGATTCTTCTCTGTACAAGTCGTGGTTCCTTTTCAGGAGGGTGGATTGCATTTTCACTCGGTAACAATCTTAAAGAAGGAGATGTCTGCATGTTTGAGCTTGTGGGTGAATGCCAAATGCAAGTGCATATTTTCATATCAGAAATGCCACCTCCGACACCGGTCAAATCATATGAAAAAACTAAGTCCCTGAAGAGAGCTTCTCATTTCTGACTCTTTTCATTAGCTACAGCTCTAGGCTTTGGATAGGTTTGAGTTTTGTGTTGAAAATGGGATGATGTTGTTTTCGGTACCTATTTTTGTTTCCTATTCATGGAGTTTTTGTTTCGTTTTTATGGAGTGATAGTTCTATTTAATGCATGGGATGTGTTGTGTTGAAAATGGGATGTTGTTGTTTTGGGTACCTATTTTTCTTACCTTTTCATGGAGTGATAGTTCTATTCTCATGCATGGGATGTGCACCTTTTGTCTGTATTTCTGTACAGGAAGTTGTATATGTGTTTAAATTATGTTCGAATTAGTTGGGCCTCAAAAGTTAAACTTGAAGACCAGGCTGTTTGTGGTGAAGGTATGGATGTGAATTAGGGGAAATAAATGAACTTCATTTATTAATGATTTTCAATTTGAGAAGGTTTAGAGTATATCTTTTTTTACATGAATATACTGGCATATCAATCTGAGCAGCATCCGTGAGTCTTTTCATTGTTTAAAGATCACATTTTAAAATCGAGACCATCAGCTTGTTGGATAACAAATTTGAGACTAAAAACCCTAAAGGACGGTAACGATCTCATTATTGGAATACTCACAATTTGGTATTCTTGGTAACCTCTATGAGCATTTTTCATTGTTTATGTACCTCAATATATAGTCAGGGCCAATCTCGTTGGTAAATAGTGAAAAAAGGTTGAAGAAACTCTAAAGGATCGTAACAATATCGTTATAAAAAAATTTAGAAATCACTAGTCTGGGTGAAATCCATTAGCATTTTTCATTGTTTATGTGTTTCAATTTATAGTTGGGTCAGTCTCGTTGCTGGACAATAAATTAAGATAAAAAGTCTAAAGGATCGTTACGATATCGTTATCAAAAAATTTAGAAATCACTAATCTGGGTGATATCCGTGAACCTTGGTTGGGAGTACTCAAACCAAGCCATTTTCTAGAGGTGCCCATAGTTCGAACTCTCATCATGAATCATCATTTTCCTCTTTTTATGGATGAGATATAACTTCAACTTGTCCACATCGTTGTTTAGATTTGAAATGTTGAAAATGCTTACCATGGGGGTGAACATATTTTGATTTATATTTTGGATGTATCCTCAATAACTAGAGAAGAACTTATGGGTTATTCTGCTTTAATATACATGAGCTGCTTTACAGTAGATTCTCTTTCAAGGCCTTAACGTTTCTGATTAGTAGAAAATGTAAGTAAAGCAAACATATTTTCAAGCATATAAGTCATTTCTCCAACCTGCAAGCAAGTAGAAAATGTGAGTAATACAGGACATATAAATAAGAGAAAAGAAATAACTATTTGACGTAAAATGTATGAAAAGATTAATGACATACTGACTTCTGTAGGGTTAAAAGCTTGCTTAAGATGCCATCCCCAACGTTAAGAGAACTTCCAGTAATGCATGTGGATACTTAAGTGATGCTCGTATGTGTAAATCATAAATTAAATTGGCTATGCCTATGAGTGCTAACTAATTAACTTAAAAAGTCAAATGGTTCGCTCATATATTTCAGCAAATGAAGCATACAGACAACCCAAAGCATACAATTTACTTAAGTCCTCAGCAGAAGAATCACCATCTTCACAGATGCTTGAAAATTGTGAAGCATGCTCTACTTCAGATCTGAACTCTTCCATGGTTACTCTCCCCTGGAAAAACAGAAATATCTCTAGACCTTATCAATGCTTTCATTTTCGACCCTGATTTAAGGACTTCTAGCTTGCAGTCTAAAATTGGACATTGTTTATAGTTTAAGCCACGATGGCATCCAATATCATAGGGCCCTACAGATTGACTCTACATCAAGGAGCAACATCCCATCTTCCGTGGATGACTCAGTGGCAAAACTGCCTTTCTATTTTGCCCAAAACTTTCTGGGCCAAATTCCAGACAGCCAAAGGGGGAGGGTTCGAACCTTCGAAGAGTGGAATCTTTGGGCCAAATTCCAGAGAGCCCAAAGGTTCGAACCCTCATGAGGAGGGTTCAAACCTTACAGACCTGCACTTCCTAAGCCAGTTTCCAGAATACCCAAAGGTTCGAGCACTCAAGAGAAGGGTTCGAATCTTGTAGGCCTGCACTTCTTGAGCCAATTTCCAGAATACCCAAAGGTTCGAACCCTTAAAAGGAGGGTTTGAACCTTCCTGAGCCAGTTTCCAGAATACTCAAGGGTTCGAACCCTCAAGAGGAGGGTTCGAACCTTGTAGACCTGCACTTCTTGAGCCAGTTTCTAGAATACCCAAAGGTTCATACCCTCAAGAGGAGAGTTCGAACCTTCGAGGAGTGGACTTGCTGGGCCAAATTCTAGACAGCCCAAAGGTTCTAACCCTAAAGAGGATAGTTCGAACCTTCGGGTTATGCACTTGTTGAGCCAACTTCCAGCGAGTCCAAAGGTTCGTACTCTCCCCAGCTGAGTTCGAACGTCTTCAGTCATGACGTTCAAAAAACTCAAAACATAGACGCTCGATAAAACACCCCTCTTCCATAGGACGTACGTTCAAACTTTGCCATAAAGCCCTAGTTCATCTAGTCAAGTTATAAGATGGAAGGCCACCACTGTTGTCGTTTTCTTGCTTTACATGAATATACTGACATATGAATCTGAGCAGCATCCATAATCTTTCCCATTGTTTAAAAGATCACATTTTAAAATCGAGGCCATCAACTTACTGGCCGAATAACAAATTTGAGACTGAAAACTCTAAATGACGGTAACAATTTCGTTGTTGGAATATTTGTAATTTAGTATTCTTAATAACCTCCTTGAGTCTTTTTCATTGTTTATGTATCTCAATATATAGTCAGGGCCAATCTCGTTGCCAGACAACAAACTCTAAAGGATCATAACGATATCGTTATAAAAAAAAATTTAGAAATCACTAATTTGGGTGAAATTCGTGAGCCTTTTTCATTGTTTATGTATCTCAATATATAGTCAGGGCCAATCTCATTGAAAACTCTAAAGGATTTTAACGATATCATTTTTAAAAAAAATTTAGAAATCACTAATCTGGGTGAAATTCATGAGCGTTTTTCATTGTTTATGCATCTCAATTTATAGTCAGGGCAAGTCTCGTTGTGGACAACAAAAATGAAAGAAAAAGCTCTAAAATCGTAATTGTTGATTGTGTTGGTTGGATGTCATATTGTTGATCTAATTTGGGACCCTTAAACAACACATTGGGGTTTTCAAACCTTCAATCACTAATCAAAAGCGTTAAGTCCTTGAAAGTGAATCTGTTGTAAAGGGAGCTCTTGTACATTAAAGCAGAATAACCCATACCATATGCAAAATAAGTTATTCTCTAGTTATTGAGGATACATCAAAATATACAAATTGTGTTCTCCTCTAGTTATTTAGGATACATCCAAAATATAAATCAAAATATGTTCCCCCCTGGTAAGTATTTTTAACATTTCAAATCTAAACAACGATGTGGACAAGTTGAAGTTATATCTCATCAAAAAAAGAGGAAAATGACGATTCATCCTCTTGGAGGTGGATCTCTACATGTCTGTCTATTATGACCACTCTTCTTGTAATGAGAGCATTTTACTTGTTACCTAATTCCGTCCTCTGTTCACATCCTATTTTTTTTTGGTCATCCATGCTATCTGTGAGCTATCGGGGGCAAGACACGCTTGACACTTCTAAGACCCCACTGTTTTCTATCGCACGTGGCACTGATAACATCATAACATCAATATAAGTTGCCCGATAACAATCAATGGAGAACCAATGCTCACAAAAGTCGTACGGATCATTGTTTATGCATTCGATTATATTAACATTGTAATTTGGCTCTTGAACATGAAAAATGGAACACATCTTACATGTTGTCTTAGTAAATGTGTAAGTGCTGCCTGAAAGTCCGGGGATCCGAACCCTAGAGGGGGGGGGGTGAATAGGGTGAGCTTCAATTATGACCAATTTTAATCAATTTTAACTTCTTTAAATTAAACTAGTCACAAGTGATGATTATCAAACAAAATATGGAAGCTTAATAAAAACAATCACCACAAAGCAAGCACCATCACACAAGGATTTATAGTGGTTCGGCCTCAATGCCTACATCCACTACCGGCTTGTGATCTAATCACCCCACCGGATTTCCACTATTTATGCTTTTCAATAGGCTAAGCAATAACCTTTACACTATGCTTTTCAAGGCTAAGCAATAACCTCTACATTATGCTTTTCAAGGCTAAGCAATAACCTCTTCAACCACAAGGTTGGTTATCTCTCTAAATTAGTGTCTATA
The DNA here is from genome assembly GCA_038049695.1 of Cinnamomum chago. Taxonomy (NCBI): domain Eukaryota; kingdom Viridiplantae; phylum Streptophyta; class Magnoliopsida; order Laurales; family Lauraceae; genus Cinnamomum; species Cinnamomum chago. Next base: position 35,566,666 of record CP142461.1, read on the forward strand.
ATACACTTGATGGAGATTCAATTAAGCTCATTACATTTGCCTCTAAAATAGGCGGATATGAAAATGAAAATCTAATACACACACAAACACTCAATGAATGCAAAGATGTATGCTTATGATGTGTGTGTGTGATGTCCTCAATCATTTTGAAAAAGAAAGCTCATAAATGTATGCCTAAGGCTTTTGAAAGTTTTAGCTCATAAAACATTTATGATTGAGGAAAGGATGCAAGTCACATGTTAAAAATAACTTGTAAAAGATATACATTTGTATCCTAAACAAGTTGTGAAATTCTAAGCACAAAACATGTGATGCATAGGGATGACAATCAAATCAACAATGTAGCTCATAAAACATAAAAATAGATTTGATTGAAAATAGGGGACAAATCATATGTAATTATAAATACAACTTGAAAATGATATACCTATAAAAGCAAAGCAAGTTGTGAAACTTTAAAACAAAGTTACATATGATTTGTAAAGATGTTGAATCCAAAACATAAGATATATTTGAAAGTGATTTTCTTATGATGAAAAACAACAACCAAAGATTCAACCAAGTATAGGAATCATGTTACATATAATTTCAAAGATTCTTTCATTAACATGATCTACTTAGATTTACCAATTAAAGTACTACTTGGATTGAATCAATGGTGATGCATCCAAAACAATAGATCAATTCAAAACATAAACATGTTAAGGACACAACAAATCATAGTTTATCATGCTAGAAAAGATTTACCAATAATTAGAGCAAAGCATGAAAACATATGATTAAGAAAAGTAAAGCTTACTTGTGATTTAACTTCATTAATCCAAGCTTTAGCTCTCCTAATGATCCCCTTCATCCCTTAGTTCATTCCCCTTACATTGGCCTCAAAACCTCTCAAGGAGGGCCTTTGGGAATCGAGAATTTGAGTCTGAATCATTTCATTTGAATAAAACCCATAGAGAAAGTTTAGTAATTAAATTACATGGGGATTTTCTTTAAGTCTTCATATACACTTTATGCCCTCAAATGTCGGAAACCTTCAGAGACACCAACTTCTCCACTCATAAACCGACATGGAGACACTACGTGTGTATCGAGATGGCCCCCGGTAAGCCCATCAAACACTACTAATCATCTCATTCCAAGTAAGAATAATTCTATGTTTTCTTATGAATTGATTAGAAATGAAGTTGATTAATTTGCTATGTTTGAAAAACATTGATAAGGCTACTCATCTGATTTGTCTGTATTTGTTCGTTTGTATTTGGTTAAGAGTAGTCCTTTTCATCGATGGAAATATACTTTGATAGCTTGATTATATCGTTTTGAAATTATCAGTAAGACTACTCATTTGGTTCGTTTGATTCTGTCCGTTTGTATTTGTTCAGAGTAGTTCTTCTTATCGATTTTCAAATGTATTATTATGATTTGATTTGTATTAATTCAGATTTTGGTTTTGAAAGGCACCACTAAGCATAGGTCACTTTGTCGGGCTGATCACCCAGCTTGGACTCTGTCTGCTCCGGCCATGGCAACGGTTCTGTATTCTGGTCCCACGAGTAGTGGCAACGGTTTCCATTTGTTTGTTCCGACCATTTCATATGGCAACAATTATTTGTTTGTGTGCTCTTGTTACTTCAGTAATAGGAGAATATAGCTAAATGTGGTTGCCAATATTTTAATTATCTGTCAGTTAGTTTGAAATATTTAAACTATGAAATTCTTTCATTTGTATAGAAATTGTTCATTTGATTTACTCTTTATATATGTTTCATTCCAATTGCATTTCTATGATTTTAAACATGGCATTTATAAAACTTGTATACCTTATCTGTTTCATTCACATGCCAGACCATCGTGTCTGATACTTTTCTGTTTGGTGTCAGATGTCGAACCCGCAGCCTTTGAGGCGGGGCGCGCGGAGGAGACAGTAGGGCCTCCGGTGGAGCACGAGTGGCAGCCAAATGATGTCATGTAGACGTCATGTTGGGTCTGGAGTTCGATAACATTTTTTTGGAAAATTTTCTTATGGCCTCTGTTGGCCTTTTTCTTTTTGGGTTGTATAAATTAAATATACTTTTGTGATCCTCACAACTTTAACTAACTTTGGGTTATGCTCATTTATATTTTTCTCTTTTGATACAGAGTCTGTGCAATTATTTTATATTTCGTTTGGTTTTTATTTTGTTACATGCTTCTGTATATTATTATTTGTTGTGAAGTCAATTAATTGGTTGTGATGGATCGTCTGGAATCCTCACTGCGGAATCCTGTGGGAAAATAATTAGCATATGCGGGTAGAATTTTCTGACCCATCGCGCCGCGACCCCCGGATTAAGGACTTGATTATCAGGGCCTTGGTCCGGGGGTGTGACAGAGAGGGAGAGCGCATGCAGAGGGAGAGAGAGAGGGAGAGGGAAAGAGCAGGGAGCGCATGCAGAGGGAGAGGACAGGGAGAGGGAGAGAGAAAAAAGAAGCTACGGAAAGGAAAATGGGGAAGAAAGAAGAATCGTTCCTCAAGGATTTGAGGGTGAGTTTTGTGACGATATCGTTCGACAACTTCAGGGGTAAAGTGGTCAAAAACCTGTGTACGAACACCGAATTTGGTGTTTTGGTGTATTTCTGACTAAATCAGGCTAATACATGTTTAACAACATTTATTTAGTAAAATTCATATATATATATATAAAATAGGCATTTATCACATTCAGAGTTCAAAATAGACATTTTAAAGACCCCCTTTTTAATTTCTTCATCTCCCTGTAAAATAAATCCTTTCCAGCTAGTACTGTACTTGGGCGGTTTGGATCGGTTTAACACTAAAACCAACAACCAAACCGAACCTGTCGGTTTTTTAATTAACCGATCCGATCCGACCGATGGAGAGGGTTTAAACCATACCGAACCTAACCTAACCAAACGGTTTGGTCAGTTAAACCATTATTTTTTATTTTATTTTTTTGAAAATTAGACATTGGAAATTTCAAAATGATGATACCTGTCCTTTGCATTTGTTCCAATGTTTGGTGCAAACATAAAAATCCAACAATCCAGACTGGACTAAACGCATATAAAAATAATTCTATTAAAAAAAAAAAGAGTTTGGACTAAACACAAGCACAAAAAAATAAATAAAAAAATAAAAAAAACCAGTTTGTAGTGAAACATTCATTCAACATGATACTTTTTGAGGTAGTGCTGACTATTGAGTTTATGTGAGAATGAAGTTGTCAACTCTAACTTTGAAAGTAGTAAAAAATGAAATCCTAAGGCTAAAATAGTAAAAAAGCAATACTTAAGTTACCGCATACGGTCAGTTCGGTTTAAGCGGTTAACCGTGGGCTTAAACCAATAACCGACCAATGTAAGCGGTTTTTATGATTTTCAAACTGTTAACCGAGTCGATCCACTATAAATCGATCCGAACCCCCCAGTTCGGTCAGTTCGGTTCGGCTTTGTGGTGATACCGGATTTTTTGTACAGCCCTATTTCCAGTGCTCCAAAATTCAATTCTAATATGATGTTGAGATATCCCATAAGGAGAGCACCAAAAGATGTATAAACTCAATTGGGTTTTCTAATAATTCCTTCGATCCTTACTTTTTTACCTGCCCAGCACTTCAAAATCGATCTGATTTACAAATGCAAGGGAAATAGTTTCAAAGAAGGAAAAAAATGGAGAAATATAAGAAGAAGAAGAAAGAATAGAAAGGAATGAGAGGTCACACTTCTTCCAGGTGAGGAACCAAATCGAAGAATTGATCAATCAATCGTGTCCCATATCCATCCTTTCAAGTATCTCAACCTCCCAAATTCGATGCAGCAAACCTAGGCTTTCCTTTGAGCAAAGTTTTCTGCTTACGAAAGCTTTTTTTTTTAAATTTTATTTCTCTTTTTCTCCTATAGAGATGCCTGAGGCTTTATCCTAGAGAAATCCCGGAGTCAAAGACTGAAAGTGGGGCCTATCTACTGAAATCCAAACCACTCAAAATTGACTTCCTCCCAGCGTTTGTAAATGGGTGAGAGAGAAGGACAAGATAAATTATCTTTATTTTTAGGATAATTATCCTTAGTAACTTGCCAGAGATGGAAAAGAGCTTAGATTTTCTAAAATTCTAAATAGGATAAATATCCTTAACTTGTTTGAGATGGAAAAGTGTCTAATCTTCCAAAAATTATAAATAATCTAAAATCCCTAAAATCTCTCCCTCAAATCAAAATCGAACCAAAATTGAAGTTGAAACCGAGTTCCAATTTCTCAATCAATTGTGAAATCGGAGCTCAATTGCAAAATCGAATCCTATCATTTTAATATTTAATAACTAGTACTCTAGCCTGTGCTGAGCACGGTCTTTTTTTCTGCACCAAAAGTTAAAAATAAAAAATAAAAAAAATAAAGATTAGGTGGTATGGTATTGATAGGGGTTCAAGTTTTAGAAAAAGTAAAAAGGTTTTGATACTTTAGGAAGGAAAAAAAAACTTGAACCTCCTCCTTCAAGAGTATACATCAAGACTGTCATTAAAGGTAGGAATGCCCTGTGTTTTATTGGGTCTTACCTCACAAACAACACCAATATGCAGTACTTGGAAATCATCCATCCAAGCAATGTTAAATTTCAAAAATAATAATAATAATAGAAACTTGTAAAATTGTCCGTGATCAGAAAAGTGCCTAAGCAATACATAGCAAACAAGTGGTACAAAACATATAATTGGGTTGCATACCTTTAAATTTCCACCTTATATTTTAAACCATAAGCTCAATCCCGACCTTTGCCCAACTTGGCCCTAAGTGTTTGGCCCATGTCCAACCCGTCTAAAATAGTTTTAGCCCGAGCTCGGGTAGATTAGTTTTAGTTAAAAAAAAAGTTTCAATAAACTGCCCCAAGTAGTTCTAGCTTTAAAGTTGCTCTTTAAAATCTCATTCTCAATCTTGGGCACAAAAAAATTAGAAGTGCAAACCTAGGGTCCCGTTCTTCAACTTGGGTTGTCAATCCAAGTTGAGAATGATAAATCTTCACTTTTTAATAAATAAATTTCAGATTTGGATTCTTAAACTTTTCTTGGTCAAACCTCTTCAACTTCACATTGTATTGCCTCCAAAAATACCATGTATCCGTAGAAAACAAGGTATATTGTGAGGATGCTAAGGTGAGTTGTTAGTAATTATTCCAAGCCAATTAAAAATATTTAACCAAAAGTAAGAACTAACCCTATTGCATGGATCACAGATCTAACATATATTAAGAGATACACAAATCAAGAACACAAATTAAAAGAAACAACTTTATTTACTAGCATGAAAATTCTTTACAAGGAATATAACATTGAAAAACAAGAATACATAATAGGATGTTGAGAATCCCTCTTTCTAGTTGAAACCACAAGGTTGGTGGTATGGCCTTTGGGAAGAACCCCCTTGGTGAATTAAGATGGAAGGGCAAGAAAGGGAGAGATGGTATGAAATTCTCTAGAGTGAGAGGTGAGCAATTTTCAAGCATGCCTTGGGTCTCCCAAAGGGCTAATATATAAAGTTTGGGCTCCCTTTGTTTCCTCTTTTGGTTCCTCTTTTCTTGCTTGAAATCTTCATTATTTGGCAAAAATCTTCTTTTTTGGCAACCAAGTTTGCAAGAAATTAGTAGTGTCAAAAAAAAAAAATTTTATCTTGCCAATTCAAGCAAATCAATCCTTGATTGAGGCCACACATTAGGGGGTACAAGTTGAATGTCTTGGATGTCCATGTGCAAGTTTTGAGAAAAATCCTCATTTGCTTCACTTTCTTCTTTTGATTTATTGGCAAAGAAGGGTAATTGCATTCTTTCCTCCTTTGCTTTTCTTGCTCCACAATTATCTCGATCTTCTTTCCCCTCTTGCTTTTGAATTTTGAATCTTGAGATTTGAAAAATATCTCCAACAATCGGAAAGGAATTATGAAATCCTTTTTTAGCTATGAATGGACCCCACCTTCGCCGCCCCACATGTGTGACCTACACATGTGCATGTGTGGGACCCTTCTCATTTCCTGCAACCCAAAAAAATGAATTTTATGTGAAAAGACAAATTTACCCTTAATTCACGAATACATGACAGTGGGCTCATATCTCATGAAAAGATGAATGAAAACATATTTGAAATTTTTTTCCAAAAATAAAATTACGAAAATGGCAGGTTTCATGATTTGATGTAAAAATGCTGGTTTTTGAGCAAATTATGCATGAATGCACTACAATGGATAAAAAATGTATAAAATCATGATATGATACTAAATAGGGGTGCACAAAAAATCCGTTGATCCATAAATCCGATCCGATCCGCGAATTTTTATCCGATCCGAAAGTAAACGAATTGGTGACGGATTGTGAATTTTGTAATCCGTTAGCAATGGATCGGTGGCGGATTCCACCCTCAATCCGTGGATTCAATCCGATCCGATCCGTTGACATTAAATATAAAAAAAAATAAAGGGTCTAAATTAAATTAAGATGTCTAAATATAAAATGAGAAAAAATTTTTATGGGTCAAAATGTAATTTTTGTTACAAAATGTTTGATATTTTTCTTTTAACATTAGATTTAACGGATTAATCCGATTCGATCCGATCTAATCTGATCCTCCATGGATCGGATCGGATTATAACAGCAACGAATTGGTGACGGATTTGGCCCAATCCGCACCAATCCGATCCGTGTACACCCTTAATACTAAAGAAGGCTCTCTCGGCTTGATAAGTCCTTATACTTACAAAAAATAGCCATGAAAATGTGCATTTTTAAGGACTTATCAATATGTGGGGCCCATGATAGATTTCTGAAGATGTGAGTAGTGAGCAGTGATTTCTGGTCGTATTGAGACTCTTAACTAGATGTAACACCCCACGATTATGAACCCCTTAAAGAAGGGCGATTAGAGGAATCTGCATGTGGACTGGGTTTGCAATGTGAGGAATACATGAGTCCCACATTGGAAATGAGTTGTCCAGATTCGTAGGCTTATAAGTCAAACTCCATATTAACTCAACATAAGGCCTTTTAAAACCGTGCCAAAAACCATAAAAACTATGGAGTTAAGCGTGCTCGAGCGAGAGTAATACTAGGATGGGTGAATTCCTCGGAAGATCGGTCTACGCATCGGGAGCCATCTGCTTTCGAGTATGCACTGTCGAGTAAAGATAGCGTTCTGGCTAGATTAAGCAGTACAATTGTAACGAAGAAGAAGATTGCTTCCTCAGTCTCTAGGACCCTATATCCAGATTGTTAAGGATGTTGCGGCTGATGGTAATTGTGGATTCAGAGCTATAACTGGTCTTTTGGGCATGGGTGAGGATAGTTGGATGCATGTTAGAATGAATTTGAGCAGTGAATTGCAGAGGTAACAAAATTGTTATTCATTGGTCTATGGAGGAGAGGAAAGGGTTGTGGAGCTGTATTACACATTGTCTTACTTTGAAAGCACCATTCATTTGATCGGTGGATGACAATGCCGGACATGGGTCACTTAATATCCTCACATTATAACGTTGTATTGGTCATTCTTTCATTGCAGTAGTGCCTTACTTTCCTGCCTTTGAGATCATCCCCAATTCCATCAAGTTCTCGCGACTGGTTTTGTCAATGGAACCATTTTGTTCATGTCTTCATGACACCCGGGGCACCCATGCCTCCCATTGCTACAAATTGGCATAGACATCACCATCCTAATGCACCCCTGCCTCCCATTGCTACAAATTGGCATAGACACTGCCATCCTAATGCAGATGGATGGTCCTATATGCTCAGAGCATCGAGCAATTCAGAAATATAATTGGTGACAGTGTCGCAACACAAGAGTCGGTCAATCTTGACAGCGATTGAATATTTGCACTCTTGATTTGATGTAAACAAACTTAATACTTATTTTTTTTTGTTATGTGTGAAAAATGGATGGCTGATTAAAAATGGATGCAAAATTAATGTTATTATGTTATGTGTTAATTCTTTAATACCCTTGCTCGGTTGATCAGGATCGCGCAAATGACATTCTGCACGACAAACAAGTTCCGTCCAGTAATTACTTGCACACCCAACTGTTTTCGAGGATATAGAGTTTGCGCTTTATTATAGTGTAGTGAAGAATCATTTTTGCTCGGAACCTGATGGCCTTATAGGATTATATCAAACAAGTTCCTGTTCCTCTTTCATTCCATTTTGATCAAAATCATACAGGTTTATCAACACCTCAAATGATGGTGGATTTCTGGTCACTATAACATAAACACCTCAAAATGATGGTGGCCCATTTTTATAACATAAACACCTCAAATGATGGTGGATTTTTGGTCACTATAAAAGAGCATTCATCT